>CM076581.1:1210438067-1211050854 GCA_034641835.2 Pinus albicaulis
GCTTAGAAGGACTAGGGGAGGGATTTGGGGTAGAAAGGAGGCTTTGAAAAAAAGGAAAAAGGGATGAAATGGAGAATTCTGCAGGGGTACAAGGGGCAAATGAAGGCCTTTTGGAGCACAGTTTTTTTTTACAATCAGTGAGACCTTATAATGGGAGTCAACAGAGGGAATTTATCAAAGGGAAGGGCATAGGAGACTTCAAGGATAATGTTTTTTCAGAGGAAATGCATTACTTGAAGGCTCAGAAACATTTTAGCCCCCTGTTTGCTTGTCAAAAATTTATAGGGGGGCTAACGACTGGGACGCACCTCCTCACATCCTTGAAACAGGACCGAGCTACTCATATCTTAGATCATATTCATGAATGGAGGTGTTGTCGTCACTTGATCAAGTTTGATATTCCTGATCAGCTTCTAACTGATTGGTTCACTACCTTGTTTGTCAATCAAATCGCTAAAGACATAGCTATGGGGGCATGTGTAACCAAAGAACAAGCCATTGCTCGTACCCAGTACCTCGATCTCGTGTACTCTCAGACTAGCATGTTGTATGATATCTTGCCTGATGCTCCTTGACCTGAAACTTCCAAAGCACCGCCAACACCGTCCATCAACGGTATCATAGGTTATGTGTCTCGGACTTCTCGGAAGTTTTCTCCTTCAAATCTTGGGAAGCAAAATTCTAACCCTTCCAATGATACTACTTCTCAGTCTACCCCGAATCCTGGTAAAATTGCGGAAGTCAATTATATAGGTGGATATTGGTGGCCACCCACCTATTCCATTTGGACCATCACCATCAATTCTTGTAGCTTTTCACATTCAGCACAACTTACTATTTTTAGCAAGTTTTCGTGTCCTCCACTCCCGAAGCCATTTTGGGGCCTTAATGATCCAGGTGGATATTGGTGGGCAGCATAATTTTGTTATTTGATATTAATGAAATGAAGCATTATTTTTGCTGCATCTCTATGTTCATGGTTATTTTTTTATTCTGTTGCATTCCTGCATAAATCCAGATTAGTCAATGCCATTCAGGCCAATCCAGTAGATAAGAATTCCAAGGGAAAAAGGAAGGGTAAAGGTAAGGCCAAAGCCGATACCCCAAAACCAAATTCATCTAAACCTCGTGATGATGATGGTTCACAGCGTAAGCTAAGGTACCCCTGTTTGATTTGTGACGAAGAGCACTACACTAAGGATTTTCCTCGACGGGCCGAAGTAAGTATATTTCTCAAAGGCACCCAGGGAACTACGAATATTCTCAAAGAACATTTTTCATCACAGCAGACCCAAATGGTAGAGCAACCTCAGCCCTCTGCCCCATTTGGCTCTCAGGTTTTCATGATGAACGGTTCTACATCCGTTTCTATCACTAGTCGGTCGAAAGATTATATCGGATTGCGTCAGGTAGCGGGGAAAGAGATCGCTGATGGTCCTCCTCCTCCACCTGCTTCTGGCCCTCTTCAAATTGAAAGGCCCAATACTGAGCTCGTTTTACGGCCACCTTCAAAAGGTGTACTCCATAAGTCTTCTTACAATCCCAACACCCATGCTGCTGAACACTATAATATTGTTGAGGATCTGGCTGAGGCACCATCTGCAATGTATGCATTAGAAGTACTTCAGATTTGTCTATCTCAACATAAGGCTTTTTTATCTGTGATCGGCGGGGTTGATCCTACTGATTCTAGCCTTCTCACTTTCGACTTGGAGAATTTCATCCCACGACCCCCGCACCAAATTGCGCTCATCATACAAGTTGGTATTAATGGTCTGAATATCCATTGGGCAATTGTGGATGAGGGTGAATCTATGTGCGTCATGTCATCTACTTGTTGGAAAGCCATTGGTTCTCCGGCTCTAAATTCATCACCAAATTCCCTTTAAGCATTTGACGGAAGAGAATATAAACCTCTTGGTGTTCTCGCTAGTTTACTGATTACATTAGAAGGGAAGAAATTCAATTTTGAGGTTGAAGTAGTTGATGCCAAGCTCAATTACAATATTCTCCTCTGTCGCAGTTGGAATCATGCGATGTTGTGCATTTCGTCCACTCTCTTTCGTGTTTAAAAATTCCCGCACGAAGGAAATATTGTCACTGTTGATCAGTTGTCGTTCTTCACTTTTTCTTCTAAGAACAATGTTCCGTATGTGGATCAAATTCCTACTCCCTACGAGTGCGTAGGGCTGGGTCTCTTCAAAGATCCTGCCCTCATGGGTATTTTTCCTCTTCCTCCACCCAACATTGTTTAGATTAATATGATCTCTCGATCTAACAACCCATGGATCATCCCTTCGCTTGAACAGATCGATTCTTTCAGAGATTTGATGTCATTAAGTCCGATCAAGATATACTATTGTGAACTTGTTTCAGCTTCGGAGCCTATGCCTTCTGATCATGCTCCTTTGAGCATGTCTCTTGACACTTATTCTCAATCCCCTTGGCTCGGCGATTCAGATTTGCTCGATCCCTTGAAAGAGATATTTCCCTCCGATGAAGCCATCATGGAAACTATGCCTCTCAAGGATCTTCCGTGGGATGATAGTCATCATCGTTCCTCGTTCATGCCTAATCTCGGGGCCATTTCTATGTGTCTTGAGAGGTTTTCATCTCAGGTTCCTTCTCCTCCACTTCAAACGATAGTTCTGACACATGAATTTTTTACGGAAGGTAACTTGAGTAACATCATGCAAACGATGCCTATTGACATTTCTGTGAAACTGGGAATCATCGAGAACATCCATATTGGGGTCACCTATTCTTCAGATGAAGTTCAGGTTTATAATATCCTTTTCCACGAGTTTTGCGATGTCTTTGCATGGTCCTACGAAGAGATGCTCGACATTGATCCTAGTATAGTGGTGCATGAGATTCCTACCTACCTTGATTCGAAGCCTGTGTCAGCGCCTTCGTCCTGTGCACCCTAGAAAGGCTGCTGCCATTAAGGATGAAGTTGAAAAAATTCTCAACATTAGTTTTATCTATCCAATTCCCTTGACAAAATGGGTGTCCAAAATTGTCCCTGTAGATAAGAAGCAATGTACCATTCAGGTTTGTGTTGATTATCGTGACATAATCTGGGCCTGTCCTAAGGATAATTATCCTACTCCCTTTATTGATCAGATCATTGATGAACGCACTCGGAGTGAGATATTTTCCCTCATGGATGGATTTTTTGGCTATAACTAGATTAACATTCTCCCAACCGATCAACATAAGACTTCCTTTATCTTTCCTTGGGGTACTTTCACGTATAAAAAGCTCCCATTTGGCTTAAAAAATGTTGGGTCCACGTTTCAATGAGAAATGTTATATGCTTTTCATGATATTAAGCACATCATTCAGCCTTATCTGGATGACCTTCTGGCTCATTTAGCTAAACGTAAGGACCACCCTGACCATCTTAGTCATATTTTTCTTCGCTGTCAACACTATAACATCCGGTTAAATCTGCATAAGTGCATCTTCTACGTCGATTCCGGTAGACTCTTATGGTTTATCATTTCCAAAGACGAAATTTTCCTCGATCCACTCAAAGTTGAGGCTATCATCAATCTCCCCTCTCCATCCTCATTACATCACCTGCAGAGTCTACAAGGGAAGGCTAATTTTTTACACTGTTTTATACCTAACTATGCCAAAGTGGCTAAAGGATTCACGTGATTACTAAAGCAAGGTGTCCCATTCCTTTGGGATGAGATCACCTAGAAGTCTTTTGATGCTTTGAAGACATTGCTTGTCAATGCTCCTCTATTGCATTCCTTGAACTATCATCACGATTTTTCACTCTATTTAGTCGCTGCTTTCAGCACGATTTCCATGGTTTTGGTGCAAGACGATGATGACGGTGATGAGCATGTTATTTACTACCTCTCTCGTAATCTTCTCGATACTGAAATGCGCTATGCTCATGTCGAGAAGTTAGCATTGGCTGTGGTTCAAGCAGTTCAACGTTAATCAACTGAAGAATACATCAGTTAACTACAGTGCATGGACAGTTTCAGTGGAGATCAGTGGAGAGGTAGGTGAAAGAGCAATGATCAAATTCGGGCCAGACTATATGATGCATTTGGCTAATCCAACACCAAGGAGATTCCAATGGGGATTTCGCAGTACAAGCTTGGTGGATTCGAGTTCATTCAGAGCCATTCTTCAGCATGGATTGCACAGTAGAGGCAGGCTAGTAGGTGGCAGAGATCGGTGCATGGATTTGCAAGATCTAACCTGATTAGTGTGTAGTGATTGTATTGTACTGAGAGCTTGATATGATCAAATTTGTATGAGGATTGTTACATGATCTCTATGAAATATATTGTATACAGATAGTTGGGGTTTTTAGCTCCAGGATTTCTCGTTAAACAGTTGTGTTAATGTGTTTGAATTTTTATGGTTTCATGTGTGCATTGCAATTGATTTAATTTCCGCATGTGATGATCAATAGTGGAATAGATTCTGTATTGTGCATGAAGTTAAAATAGTGTGCGATCAGGAGAATCTTGGATATATAACACATAAGTTATATAATTTATACATGGTATTAGAATGATATTGATCAGAGAAAATTGCAATTATTGAAGTGGTTGAGTTCTGTGCTGGTGGAATTCGAATTTGTTGCATTGTTTTCTTGGTGTCGAAGTTGAGCATTCATTGAAATGTCTTTCAACGAATTGCGATTGGTGTATGACCTTGAGGGAAGATAGAATTATATTGCATGGAAGGATAGGATGGAGGTGGTGCTGGATGATAATGGGTTGAAGGAGTTCATAGATGCAGAAATTCCAAAACCTGCTTCTAGCGATGCAGCCGCACTTGACGCATGGTAAAAGAAGACAGCAAAATGTCGAAGGATTCTGTTGGAAGGTGTGAAGGATCACATAGTGTCCAGCCTTCATGGTAAAGCTTCTCCATTCTTGATGTGGAAAGCTTTGACAGACTTGTTCCAAAGCAGAAGCGACCAAAGGAAGTTGGCGCTTAAAGAGAAGCTTAGAAAAATAAAAATGGAGAAAGGCGACAGTATACCCAAGTACCTCATGAATTTTGTCCAGTGCAGGGATGAGCTGGTAAGTGTGGGGGTTACTATAGATGAAGAGGACTTGGTGAGCTTGGCTCTCCTTGGGCTTCTAAAGAGTTGGCATAGCTACGAGGACTCTGTCAATGGTCAGGAGAAACTGCCAGGATGGGAGTGACTTTGGTCGGATCTTGTGCAGGAGGAGATAAGGCGGGGTACGAGGGATGGATCTTCATCGAAGAATGAAGATGAAGAAAATTGCGCTTTGGCTGCCAAAGCAAGGAAAGGGAAGGGAAAGAAAAATCCTTCTCAATCCTATGCGAAAGGCAAGAAGCAGGACTTGTCCAAGGTGAAGTGCTTTCACTCTCACCAACACAGAGATTACGCCACTAATTATCCATAGAAGAAGAAAAATAAGCAGGTTGCTGGATTTGCAGCTGGAGAGGCCTTAGCCTCAAATTTTGAGCTATATTTTTCATTGATCCCATGCTTGGTTTCAAGTGTGATGGGATCAATGTGGTTTCTTGACAGTGGTGTGTCTTTCCATATGACCGGAGAAAAATATTTGTTTAGTGATCTAGATGAGAAGGATCTTGGAGTGCACATCGAGATGGGCGATGATGGTTGATACAGTGCAACCAGTATCGGGACCATTTCCTTTGAGGGGGAGTCTGGTAAACCCTTCATATTGAAGGATGTCATGCATGTTCTAGGATTGAAGAAGAATCTGATCTCTGTGGCGATGTTGGAAGACAAGGGTTATGATGTTGTCTTTAGCGAGGGAAAGGCTTTCCTGCGCAGTAAATCAACTGGTGAGACCTGGAGGATAGGGGTTCGAGTTAAGAACCTTTATCAATTATAGGTAGATGGCTGCGCAGCTATGGCAGGAAAATCAGAAGGAGTGGTGAGCCGGGATGAGGGTGAATTGTGGCACAGGAGATTGGGCCATCTTCACCATGATGCTTTGAATATTTTGCAACAGATTTCTATCGGGCTTCCCAAGGGTACACTTGCGTAGAAATATCAGTGCAAAGGATGTACTTTGGGAAAATTTGTGAAGACCACTTTTCATGAGAAGGATAGTCATGCCACGACGATCCTTGAGAGAATTCACACAGACGTGTGTGGACCTTTCTCAGTAGCTTCGACAACAAAGGGTAGGTATTATGTGATATTTGTTGATGACTTTTCTCGGAAGTGTTGGATCTTCTTCATGCAGAAGAAGAGAGAGACATACTCAAATTTATGTGAGTTCAAGGCACTGGTTGATAAAGAGTTGGGGAAGCAGGTGAAAGCTCTTAGGAGCGATAATGGTGGTGATACATCTCTGGTGAATTCAAATAATTTTGCAGCGCAAAAGGAATTCGAAGAGAGCTCATAGCGCCTCATAACCCACAGCAGAATGGGGTCGCAGAGAGAAAGAACAGAACAATCGTGGGTGCTGCACGAGCGATGCTGCATGATAAGGGCCTTCCCATAAACTTGTGGGCTTAAGCATGCAACACTATGGTTTATGTGCAAAACCGTTGTCCTCATAGAGTACTTGGCATGAGTACACCCGAAGAGGCGTTTTCTGGTAAGAAGCCTGATATTTCTCATTTGAATATTTTTGGCTCACCTGTTTACATTCATGTGATTAAGGATGCCAGGAAGAAGCTGGAGCCGACCACAGAGGTTGGGATATTTGTGGGGTACACAGAAACACCCCACAATTATCATGTGTATTTTCCAGACAGTCGGATGACTGTCGTGCGATGGGATATCAAATTTCATGAGGAGAAAGCCATGAAGTTGTCGCTTGAGAGGGAGCTACACTTGCATGCAGATGAGGCGCTACTAGTTCCTAAATATGAGCCTCGGGATATCATCCACAAGAGGAGGTTCATGGAGTGGAAGAAACCACTCATGCAGTTGCAAACATCATAGGGTGGAAGTGCACTACAGAAGTTGAGTGACTGAATCTTGATGCAATGCAAAATTTAGGAGCACCTACATCACAGTGCAGACAGAGATAGTCACCTGACCGATTTACTGGATACATGGCTCTAATGAGCAAGTATATCGTGACATAACCATCTTCTTTCGAGGAAGCTGTGGAGGATCCTGCATGGGTAGATGCCATGATGGAAAAGTATGATTCGATTGTCAAAAACAGTGCATGGGAGATTGTCCCAAGGCCAGAAGGGAAATCAGTGGTAGGTTCGAAATGGATCTACAAAGTGAAGCAAGCTGCTGACGGGAGCGTCAAAAAGTACAAGGCAAGATTTGTTGCCCGGGGCTTCTCACAGATCAAGGGGATTGACTATGAAGAAACCTTTGGACCTGTCGCAAGGTATTATTCCATACAGACAATCCTTGCTCTCTCAGTGTAGATGGGTTGGCACATTCATCAGATGGATGTGAAGACTATTTTCCTCAATGGAGTCATTGAGGAGGAGGTGTACATAGAGCAGCCTGAAGGAGTCAAAATCTTCAGCAGCGAGTCACATGTGTGAAGTCTCAAAAGAGCATTGTATGGGCTGAAACAAGCACCTCATGCTTGATACACACAAATAGACAGTTATTTCACTGGACTTGGATTCACCAAGAGTGAGGCAGATCCGAACCTATACCCGATTTTGGTGGAGGGTAAGTTGCTAATCATTGTACTTTATTTTAGATTATTTGATACTAACAGGTGATGAACTTTTGATACACTCATGCAAGGTAGATCTTGCAAAGGAGTTTGAGATGAAGAACTTGGGCCTCCTTCATTATTTCCTGGGATTGGAAATTTGGCAGCAGAAGGGTGGACTGTTTTTGTCTCAAGGCAAGTATGCCCGGGAGATACTGGAGAAGTTCAACATGCAAGGCTACAAGCCTATTGACACTCCTCTTCCTGGTGGTTGGAGGAAAGAGGATGCTACATTGACAGAGGTAGTGGATGCCACTGTTTATCGACAGTTGGTTGGTTCACTCATTTATCTAGTCAATACACGACCAGACATATGCTATGCTGTTAACCAAATTTCAAAAGCTATGGTTAAGCCTACCAAGCTCTTTTGGAAGGTAGGCAAGCATGTCCTAAGATATCTCAGGGGCACATCGAGATATGGATTGTGGTACAGAAAGTCGGATGAGTTGAAGCTGCATGGCTTCACAGATGCAGATTGGGCAGGGAGCCCAACGGAAAAAAAGAGCACATCTAGAGGGATATTTAGTATCGGGTCTACAACAGTTTCTTGGTACAACAGGAAACAGAGATCCGTGGCACTCAGTTCAACGGAGGCCGAGTACATGGCAGCAAGTTTGGCTACATGCGAGGCTACATGGATGAGGAAGATCCTGGTTGGGTTGTTCGATTCACACTTAGATCCTACTGTGATATATTTTGATAATCGGAGTTGCATTAAACTCTTAGTTAATCCAGTATTTCATGATAGATCTAAAAATATTGACATCCGGTACCATCATATCAGAGATTGTGTGCAACGGAAGATCATGTTTCTTTCTTACATTCCTACGGAGGATCAGGATGTAGATATTTTGACGAAGGCGCTCACCAGGAGCAAATTCGAATACCATAGAGATAGGATCGAGGTGGTAGATAATCCCTATCTTGTTGAGAGGGAGTGTTGAGATTCAACAAGATGATGAGCTTAGTGAAAAGAGACGGCTTCACTAAGTGGTCCCACAGGCTATTTTTGGCGCAAAGTCTATTTTTAGACTATGTCTATTTTTAGACATGTCGATCATATTCTATGAGTTGCAGGATGCGATTTGTGGATGGTTGGTCAAGTTGGAAAAATAGATGGACTTCTATTTTTAGACATATTGGGCAAAATCTGTTTTTATACTGCCAATCTAAAAATAGATATGTCGAATATTATTAGCTCTTAATGATATTTGGACTCTAAGCATTATCTTATTCTCTTGGAGCACTTCAATTAAGTGCACAGATGTGGCACAACAGCTGACAAAAGGAATTACGCTATTCCTGATGGCTTACTGGAGCTAATGCATAATACTTCAGTTAGAACTCATATGACAGAGTTTGGTGGAGTTATAGAAGTAGTTGGTGGAGTTGTATTTAGTTTAACTCAGTTAGACTCAATTGAGCTAGTTGTATTTAGTCAAATTGATTGATACACTAGTGAGAGTGGTGTGAATTAATTAGTTAATTAATTCACTAAATAATAACTCATTAATCAACTGAAGAATACATCAGTTAACTACAGTGCATGGACAGTTTCAGTGGAGACCAGTGGAGAGGTAGATGAAAGAGAAAGTGTGACTATCAGTTGTGACTATAGTGATGCATTAATTGCATCCAACACTCAGTGGAGGTGCCAATGAGGATTGTGCAGTGCAATCTTGGTGGATTCGAGTTCATTCAGAGCCATTCTTTAGCAGAGATTGCACAGTAGAGGCAGGCTAGCAGGTGGCAGAGATTAGTGCATGGATTTGCAAGATCTAGCCTAATTAGTGTGTAGCGATTGTATTGCACTGAGAGCTTGATATGATCAGCTTTGTATAAGGATTGTTACATGATCTCTATGACATATATTATATACAAATAGTTGGGGTTTTTAGCTTCAGGCTTTCCCGTTAAATAGCTGTGTTAATGTGTGTGAATTTTTATGGTTTCATGTGTGCATTGCATTTGATTTAATTTCCACATGTGATGATCAATAGTGGAATAGATTTTGTATTGTGCATGAAGTTAAAATAGTGTGCGATCAGGAGAATCTTAGATATATAACACATAAGTTATATAATTTCTACATTGGGACTATAACTTTCTGTCACTAGAAGATTGGTAGTCGTTCCAAGAAGAACAATACCAGGATGGATCCATATCCAAACTATTTTAGTTTGGTCTTCTTGCATTTTGTCAGTTAACGTTTAAGATTGATTGTCACTGCCTCTGCCCAGTTGTAGAGGGTCGGTTTCAAACAGTATACTGCAAGAATTAGCTGTGTTTTTGTTGCTTAGTGCGGTGCTTGCGATCCCATAGCTCGCGTGATGGTGTGTAGCACTACTTTTAGTGCCAAGTCCGGGATAGTTTGGATATCCACTTTCCCGCTTCTTGATCCTTTCTGTGCCCCTCAACATACCTTGTCGATCACCATGCTCATGTTCTCCAAGGTGGGTCGATTGCCGGTAAGGACTGGTATTGCCCCCCTCTGTGACAGTCCTGTTATGAAGTAAATGGTTGAAACATCAATTTCGAGTTCCTGATCACGAAGAATGAATTTTTCCTGATCCCCATCCCAGATACTGATTAAGTATTGCATCAGGTCCAGTTGAGATTTGAAGCATGGTGTCATGAAGAATTTTTTCAGTCCACAGTCTCTAAGAGCTTCCATGGATCTCTCATTTTCCATGGAAAGCTCGTCTTCTTCATTGCATTCCTGTTCTTTCCATTCGATAATCATTTTTTCCGCTTCACACCTGCAAACATGTTCACATGAACTTCATTAGCCAAATCAAAAGCTTTGAGTTTGTGAAAATTGGGCCTTCTTGCTTGCATTGTAAGCTTAAAAAGGTTTATGCCATTGGCGCAACTATTTGGGAAACAATCGCGCTAATCGTCGCGTCCTAGTTCAGAAATTTGGGCGATTGGCACGAGTCCGTGCCCAATACTTGCGCCAACCGTTGTGCCCTATTTTTTGCAAATTCCCCCACAGGATTCCAAATTTGGGGTTGCAGGTAATGAAAGAGGAATTAAAATGTAGGGAAGGATTTCGGCTCTTACCTGGAACTGACGGATTTGAGATTGATCTGCCGAATCGCCTGCTATCGTCGCCGCAAAATCAAAAGTCTAAAATGGGTAACTATTGCTCCACAAGAGGTAAAAGTGAAAAGTAATTATTTTTTACCATTTTTGACATTTTATAACTTTTCAGAACCCTAATTAGGTTTGAAGACATGTTTTTCAATTATTACATTATGTTATTTTGAGAAATGAGTTTTACGTTTGTCTCTTGTGCAACGACAGGTTTTTAATGAAATAGCGATGAAGTAACGAGTTGTATTTTACACTTTTTTGGACTCGGTAAAAACATGAAAAAGTCACTGTTGGAGTCATCTCTCAGCTCTTTTCTGACTCTCTAAAAATGAAAAGATTGTTGAGACTCTTGTTGTTTTCAACTCATTAAATGGATGCGAAACGATATCTACCTAGTATATGTTTACCCCTTTTTCAGGTTGGGATAGATTATTTACGAAAAAAGAATACCTTAGCCTATTGCGACTAAGAGGTTCTTTCAGATATTATTTTCTACCTTTTCGGATCTGAAGGACTATTTACGAAAAGGGACTTGCTGGAGTTTTCTTTTATGCTTCTTTTCAAACTCTCTAAACATGAAAAGATGTTAATTTCTTCCTTTGTCAGACTCGTTAAACCCTGATGACATTGAACATCGTCGCCATGACATTTGTCGAGTTCCTCCTTCCTAGGGCTCGTAAAATGTACTAGGATGGATTTTTCTGAAGGACAAACTTACATTGCAAGCATATGTTATCCCCTTCAAGCTTTTTTTTTCAAAAATAATTGGGGTACTCACCAAAAATGGTGGGGGAAAATGGAACCAGGTTTTAGTCGTGTCGGCAGTATGTCACTCTTGAACATGACACTCGTTTGCATTCATGTCGGGTTGGGGACATCTCATTTTGTCATTTTTTCCTCCATGGGTTTGGGTAATATGTTTTGACCTCTCATCTACTCTTTTCCATGTCATCATGACCTTAGATCCCTTGATGTCAAATACTACCAAATCCAGAGTCGTGTCGCTGATATGTTCAAGAGAAGTTTTCCTTTTACCGTTTTTCAACCTTCCTCTGATCCTCTGTTCGGTCCTGATTCACTATCATCATGCTCCTTTGTCTCATGTCAATGATGTGGGAAACATTATGGCCCTCCTTTGACTGAGTCACTTCCTGTCGACTTCAGCTCATTATCCAGGAAGTTGATCTAGAGACTTCCTTCCGGTACCTTGGAGCTTGCATGCCTCAATGGAAAGTTCTTTGCATTCGATGACAGGTCCACATCGTTGGCCTTCGATCGAGTGATTCTACAAGTGTTCGACACGAGCTCACTGTTCACATTCTGTGGATTGTACCTATTGTACCTTGAGAACCATTATCATTATTGGTGGTTTATCTCGTGCATGTTAACAACTTTCATCATTGGCTGCTAATCAGGTGACTTTCTTGCATGTTCGACTTCAGCTCACATATTTGCATGCTTGAATTTGTACTTGTTCGGGTCGAGATGGAGCGCAAGACCATGGGTTTTGTCTGCTAAGATCCAGGTTGCGAGATATTGTGGTTGATCATGACTTATTATGACTTTTGATTGGATGGTTGTGACCATAGCTGAGTTTATTTGTTGATACTTGATGCTGGATGGCTGCGTCCATACCTCGGATCTTAGTTCATATATGTACTCAATTATGGATGGTTGATCCCATGCCAGATGTTCATGTATCAAAGATATCAGCTGTATTTGAAATTTTAGGTCTTCCGACAGCGGTGTTTGGTTCGAACGCGTTCTCATAAAGTATTTCTCCCCTCCCTCTCTCTCGGACCTCAAGCATTAGGGGGCATCTGTTACACAACATTTTGTCATTGTCCCTGCAATCCCCATCACGCACATTAGAGGATCATTTATGTGACTAAAACAAAGTGTCATGCCTTGCAAAGACCATCATTGCATCCCTTTCCATGAGGACAACATTCCTTCTGTTGACAATTCCCTTAGCAGACCATTAGAAACAAATGTTTTTTCCTTGGCACTAGTAGACCGTTATTCCCTTATGCCAATGAGGAAGATTAACACTGGGCCCCGTGCCCATTGGCGCTCTTTCCCAGTGAGCTACCTGCGCCATCCTCTCTATGGAATGTTTTTTAAGTATAGAGGCAAAGTTTCTATCCTAACAACTTCGTGGGCGAGTCATCTGGAGTGGTTCAATTGAATAACCACGGCCCTCCTCCTTTGGCCTCTTGTTTCCACCTTTTGGAGAAACCTCCCAAGGGATAAGGCCTCCCTTCCACCATTGTAGGGATCCCAACCTCCTCCTCTCCCTCTATAAATAAAGCCATCTTCCATTGATGAGCTAGCTGAACATATTATAGTTGAAACGCTGAAGAGAATTCCTGAACTTTTCGCTAGGAAGATAGAATAGAAAGAGACATTTTTTGAGAGAGCTTAGGCTTGTGTCCTCACCCCATTCAAATTCCTCGACGATCCTTCAAGACACGCTTCGAGTGAACCCCGTTGAAGGAGGATGCGACGTCAAGGCTCCAGTTGTAACTCTTTATTCTATTTATATATATACATGACTACTGTCTGGTTCCCATCTTACGTTAATGTGTTTTATTTGATGCAATTGCTTAACCCTCCTTGACTGGTTAGTTAATTATGAATGAAATCATTGTTTTGTATGCTGCTCTTGTTTGTTGATCTTCGTGCAGGTATCCGAGCACTAGTGTGGAAGGATTGTGACCAGTCGAGACAGAGATCGAGAAGCCACCATCACTACAGCGACTACAACATTGGACTACAACTAGGTCGATATACCTTGTCTTTTTCATTCATTAATTAGGAACCTACACTTTAGCTTGTCCCTTTGGTGCTAGACCCACTCTAGGGCTAGAGGGATCGACTCTGTCCGCAGACAGAATTTACCTTCCCAACACACGTGTCCCTCGATTTCGCATCGCAAAATGTTAAACTTAACTTGCAGTCGTCTTACTGCTATCCTTTAAGCGTTGCGATGTGCGGTGTGTGGGTGAGGTCCATGTCATCATTGCCATGTCACCTTGCCATGTCACCGCCATGTCACCTTTCCATGTCATCATAAATTCCTGTGATCTATGTGGTCGGGGCCACATCATCTGCCACATCACCTTTACGTCATCAACACGTCATCCTTACGTCATCGCCCGCACTTCGATGTTCACAACTTATACCCGCTTAACTTAGTGGTTATCTCTATTTTGTACGATTTGCGATATTGCATCGTGCCACCACATGCCCCTTCTCCACTTCACATCACAAAATATTTAACTTACCATGTGATGTCCTTAATACTTTCTCGCTATACCTTGCGATTTGCGCTTTTGATCTCCGCCAATGTGATCATCACCATTGATTTTCCCAGATCTACGGTCCTTGTTGCTTCTTGAAAATATGATTTTATTCATCTGTCTTTGCCTCTTTGTTGTCTCTACTCCATTTGTTGGCTCCGTTGTCTCAACTGCTTCTCTGCTGCATTTGCTACCTCTGTGGTATTCGCTGCATCTTTGCTATTTCTGCTTCTTCGTTGCCTGTGTGCTTTTGTTTCTTCTGCTTCTTTGTTGCCTTTGCTCCTTGTCTACCATTGCTGCTAGTCTGATGCTACTCCTTGCCTTAATGCTAGTTCAGGTGCTACTCCTTTGTGCTCCTTTGCCATCATTGACAATATTTCCAACAATTTTGTGTGGTTTTTCATGAATGAAACTACCCTAGATCCATCTTAACTTCATGTCTATCAAGAGTTGAGAGGGATCAAATCTCTCGATGTGCAAACCTTTCTTTAAGTTTTGCACTCAAAAAGAGCTTCAACGCCAAGAGATTTGATCCCTTTCGATGCTTGATAGATACAGAGTTAAGATGTATCTAGACTGGTTATTAGATTAATTGTAGATATTATTGTTTATTTAGAGATTCTCAATCTTTAAAACCTAAAATTTATTATAAAAATGGAAAGCATATTTTTAATTATAATGTTATCAAGATGCCAAGTACGGGGTTTGTAGGGATTGAAGTTATAAAAAGAAATATTTTGTAAAAAAGAGATATCTAATAAAAACATTTTTTTTAACTGAAAAGATGTGTTGTGAGAAAGATTTAATAAAAAAAGTTTATTGTCATAAGATCACTCAATGCAAACTATAACATAGGGAAAGCAAATTGGTCATAAAATTAGAAGAAAGAGTAAAGACAAAAAAAAATAAAAAAAATATGTCTCTACACAAAAATATAAAAACACATATAGATGATAATTTGAATAATTTAGCACTCTTACGTAAATTTCAACCACTACCACTAAACCAAAATATATGTCTCCCTTTTTTTTACTTACTTCTAGAAAATGTTATTGTATACCATTAAAATTATTTCATTTGAAGACATTTATCTTAATAGCTCATCATTAAAGCATATAAGAAGAGAAGCAAGGGTCCTAACATATTTGAAGAAGAGAAACAAGGATCCTAACATATTTTATAAGATTGCGTAGTATTAAATTTCTTCTATAACTTAGAGTTGGTGATCTCCTTAATGTATAGATTCATTGTGGTGTATTTCTTGCTTTTCTTCAATTTTAAATATTTAAATGTAAAGACATGTGATTCTTACCAACTTTCACTTAAAAGGATTTTAGACAACCTTAGTGTCCTCTTTGTATATATATATTTTTTTCATATTTTTTTTTCTTTTATTTATTGTTTTAATATATCTATATCTATGTTTTTCGAATCAAACATTTTTTTTTCCCCGAGAAAAAAGTCAAACTTTTTATAAATAGTTACAAAAAGTTACATCGTATATGTCATAGCATTCCATATGAGAGATTGCCCTGTCAAAATAGGGCAAGGGAAGGTCAAAGACCCCAGCTACACATTGCCAAAAAAATTGGACTTATCTTTTTTGCCTTTTTTCTTTTGAACTTTTTGCCAGCCATCCAATGAAGAAACGGTGTGAATAATGGTCAACTCCATGCTGGGGGGAAGTTGGATGTCTTTTTCTGAGTTAGAACTTTCATAAACATGTGCACGCTTGGTGCCAATCACACCACGATCACGTTCTACTTGTCTTGTTGGGGATCCGCATCCGCAAGCGCGGATATCTTCTCATCGATTTCCTTGTTCTCTTGTGACTCTTGCTGGTTTTCTTATTGATTTGTTGTTTCTGTTTGCTTCTGGTTTAATTCATTTTCCTCTACCTCTTCATCTAATAGTGACGAATCCGGAAAGTTCCAACCTTTCTTTTGTTGCGGTTTCTTGGACGCCTTTTTCCAGGAAAGGGTACAGGTGCTTTGTAAGTGCCCAGTTTGGTGGCATACCCTACATCTTAACGTTGTGTTTTCGGAATCTAATGTTTGATCCCACTTGAGGTCTTTGTGAAGTAAATTTATGTAGTTCGAAAGTCCTTTGCTTAGGTCCATCTCCACGCATATATGTGTGTAGGTGAAAATCCCTATGTCCATTCTCTCTCGGTCCAACTTAATGAACCTTCCTATAGAGTTTCCAATGTTTTCTAGGACCTGATGGTGCCAGAAAGGTAATGGCAAGTTATGTAATCTCACCCAAACAAGCATTTTAGTAACCACCATGGTTTTTGCATCGAAGCCAGGGAACCATGGGGAGACAAAGTGGCCAGCCCTTCCCCATAACCATGGCCTTTCAATAGTAGCAAAATTGTAGTCCTCTATATTGTCAAATTGAACCACGAAAAAGCCTTTTGCATAAAGGTAAATATCGCAGTTCTGGGACCAATTTTGGTGAATCCATGCATGAAACTCTTCAGGTTTTGGCCAGTATCCATTATATTAGCTGATAATAGCTCTTGTTTGTAATACATCAAACAATCCAGTCACCTCTGGAATTTCTACTGCTAGATCTAGAATGTTCTATGCTTTTTCTACAATGTATGGACCTAGAAGGGATAAATCTGGATTTTGTTTTTTCCATTGTGTGGGGGCTTTCCCTCTCAGGATGTCCTTGAATGAGGGTATGCCTTTTCCTGTTGCTATTGATCTGTTTGCTACTGTTTTCCCTGGGGCGCCACCTCTGAGCCTTAGGTTCAGGAAGATAGTGGCATATTTTTGGATCTGGTATTCCTGTAATTTTGATCTTTACTGTAGTGCTCTTCCTGAGAATATCCAGCTTTGTATTTGGGTCGGGATGCCTGTGACAGACTAGATTTTAATTTTCAGCTCAGCTACTAAGTTAGAGTCCCACACCCATAGAATATAAGTCTTCTCGTTAATGGACTTGATGAATATTTGGTAAGGGGCTTGCGGAGCAAAACCACCATCACTAAGACCACAACAAGGCAGAAAAGTTCTGGACCTCCGAGGGGAGAGAGCACAAACATAAGTCGTAGACAAATCGAGGTTCAATATACCCCTAGTCATCGGTGGCCGAAGGAGATGCACATCCACCCCCCATAACAACAACATAAAATAAAAAAGAGAGGTCGTGCTCCATGCCGCCCTCCCCTTTGCCAAAACCCCATCATCATACTGCATAAGCAGAAAAAAGGAAAGCGAAAAAAGGAGGATTACCGGGACTTTTGCTCCGAACAACTGGGTTGTGTGAGCCACGAACAAACACACAGAGGCAGGGGAGGCCCTGCAATGCCGGTGGGTCAAGCACCAAGGGAGTATAACCCATGTTCGTCAAGTGTCGGAGACCACCGGTCGTGTGCGCAGAGAGAGCCTCCACATGAAGAAGACCCAACACCCGTCTAACTGGTTTGTCTATGCGTGCACCCTCCACTCCAACACCCTTTGGGACCTTCAAAACCACACACCACATTTTATACTCCACAGGTTGAGTAGGTGCCTTGATCAGTGAGCCCCAAAATAGGGGAATTGGAGTCTAGGCTCTAACGGCCTCACGGTTTCTTCTCTTGGCAACCCAGAAGTCCCTCATCACACCTCTGTCATGGCACTCTACCAGAACATGGGTCCTCTTTTGTGTTGGTGGAGGAGAAGGTTGAAACTAGAGGAGCTCCAATAGTGGCTCCATTTCCACCGTCGCCCCGCCTTTTGCCACCCGAAAGTCTCCCTTCTGTGTCCACTTATGGTGGGAACCATGAACCCCGTAGCAGAGCCTAGGTCCCTTGTCCGTCCTAGTCCCATTTCTGTCAGCTGCCTCTACAGCCAGAAACCCTAGACCAAAAACTCATTCTCCTCTTCGCTCTATTTTTCCTCCAAAATCAATATGAATATGTTTTCGAAATCAAACATTTCTATACGCTAGAAAAGAGAAATAAATAAATAATTAAGAATAAAGATACAAAGCAAAAAAGATCAAAGTTAGGGAGTATTATTAGGTTAAATTATTATAATTTCTTAGTACAAGCAATTATGTACTTTCAGAAACCACAACTTCAAAGTTGTAGTTCATGTGATTAGGGATGGTATTGGATAAAAATGGTATTTGATAGACAAATTGCTTATCACAAAGTGATTTAATATTATTCATCACAAATTTTTGTGAGGATTATAGAATCACATTTAATGATTAGATATATGTTGGTACAAAATATCATTATTTTTTACAAAATATAAATCACAAAAACCTAAAATCTAAAATTTATGAAATCGTCAACATCCTTCTTTGAAACTATGAAAAAAAATCCAACAAATATAAACACTTTGACCGAGTTATATTTTGAAATTCCATCCCTGCATGTGTCTATGGAAATGATCCTAAGTTTAGGATAGGCAATGTCCGCCATGTGGAGTCTGCACAGCACGTCATATACGAGACGCTACAATAATCACCAGGAGTCGGAGAGCGGGTAAAAATGAAACGGCACGCACTAACAGCAGGTGAAAAAGTAAACATTTGCGTCAATAAATCCGACAGCATCACACACGTCACTGTCATCATCATGGACGAGACAGCCATGAAGGGCAGTTGTCGACGCCTTTCAAATCAGCAAGTAGGTCCACTCGTATAATACCGCGTGTTCTCCTAACTACGATTCCCTTTGCGGCCGGCGGTGTCAGCTACTTGACATCATACGTAAAACACACGTAATTACGGCAACGGATAAACCACCGTGCAAACCATGAAGTGACGATTAAAGGCGGGTGGAAAGTTGGAAACCATAGCCGGTAATTACACGTAAAATATAAGAGCAAATAATTACGATGCACGGAATATTGCCCCGACTCCGACTCTCCGACAGCCGACCCCACTCCAACCCTCCACTTCCTGGTGGACTCAGTAGTAATTGGATTGTTGAATTATTTTTCATTCAGCGAATATTGACTTACACGTGGCTTCTTTAGATACGGTGGACGCTCGCTGTCAACTGCCGCGGTGGCGGTTGTGGCCTCCTAAGCAAGTCCATTTGCGTGCGCTTTTGCGTACGGCAGAGGTAGTCTTATTCTATTGGTTAGATGTTTTTGGAATCTTTTTTAGATTTAATTTGTTTAAAATTTAATAGTAATAATCATAAGTGTTATGAGTTTTCTACAATTTAAATACTTCTAAATTTTTTATAAACATTTATAAATTTTTTATAATAAAATTTCAGTTTAAAAAACAAAAATCAAAATTTAACCAAAATCTCCATAACATCCAATAGCTAGACAATCCAATCCTGTATTTAGTGTAATGTTGACACTTCACAATCACATCATTCTTGGCAAGCAAGCAATCATACATACATGCGATGCAAGCGTGCACCAAATTTTATTTATTTCATGCATGCAAGGTAATCGAGTAATGAAACCGTTCAACCATTAAAAGTTCATAACAATTTCTTTTAAATAAATTTTTTTTAGTATTATTATTTTATATTAATAGTTATTTATGTTTTATTAATCTTTAATGACATAAATAATTGAGATTTAAATTAATTTTAGTAAAGTGTAAAATTGTTTTTTAATTGTTAAAAGTTGGTGGTTTTTTTTATTAGTAAGGAAATAAGTTAAATATTCATTATCAATTAATTTAGATTTATTTTAGTTTTGTAATTATTAAGCACGTAGAGAGATTAAATCTATTTTCATTCTAAAAGAGGTTTACATCTCAAGTGATTTGATCCATCTAGACGTTTGGTAGTCAAATCTATTTTCACTCTAAAAAAAATTTGCATCTCAAGATATTTAATCACTCTAAAGACTTGGTAAATGTGGAGTTAAAATAAATCTAAACTAATTTAATTATTAATTATTAATAATAATTGTACTTATAATAATTACTTTTTATGTTTTTATTTTATTTTATTTAAATTTTTATATAATTTTACTTTATTAAAATATTTTATTAATAATTATAAATATTATTATTTTTTTATTTTTGGTATCAACCTGACTCATCAAGGTGGTTAATTTTTTAAAGATTAAAAATGAAAATAGATAATGTTAATTGAATAAGATAAAAATGGAGTTGTATAACGATACGGAGGAATTGTCTGGACGGCGACGGCTAAAATTGGTCAGAATCTAGGCCAGAAAAATTTAAGAAATCTTATAGTAACAGTGTTTGAATCATGATTTTGATGGTGGAAATGGATTCAGCACCATCAAAAACCTCAAAGGCACCCAAAATATTAAAGTTTGATAGTTATAAAATGGATTTACAAAAATCCCTGTCGGATTTTCTTAAAATCTTACCAAAATTTCCATGATTTTCAAGGCGAAAAAGCAGTCTAATTAAACTACGGCGATAAATATTGATTATTTATTATTATTATTATTTTAAAATTATTATTATGTCAGAAAGAAAAAGAAAAAATATTTTTTTTTTGTTGACTAACTATATGTTAGGAATACATTTCTTTAAGTGACGACATCATAGAATTGTGGTTCACTAATAAATGTAAAAATCCTTTTAATATTTCTTTAAGTGATGACATCACAAAATCGTGGTTCACTAATAAGTATAAAAATATTTTTAATGAGTTAAATTTAAATATTCTATTAAAGCTTTTGAATTAAGAAAATGCTCGTGTTGGAAAGATGGGCAAGGTTGGAATTGCAAATGAGACTCTCTGGTTAAATTTGATAGTTTTTACACCTCTACATCTCATTTTCACAGTTTCAAGGAAATATTTTGACAATTTTATAAATTTTTTAACTGCATGTCACAAGCAAATCACCCAGTGAGATGTGGTTTTCTCGTTAAATTCCATCGTTGGATGAGGAAAATGGAAATGGAAATATGTCTACTAGCCAAATAATCATACAACTACTTAGAGAATAAAAAATCCACCCACGAATATGAAACGAAAATTAGGACTTCGGTAGTCGCCTAGAAATGTCGTAGCCTCGTCTAGGCTGGGGAAATAAGGCAATTCCAAGTATACCTAGGTGAGTCAATCAAATCTATAAGAGGATCTCTTCATCATTTCTTCTTGAAGACATGGTCTTCTCTTTAGATTGAAATCCACCCAAGCAACTCTTAGCACCCACTCACTCAGGTTCTTACATGCTCTCATCAAGTCCCTCAATGCCCTAGAGCAAAGACAATAGGCCCCTATGGAGCTATCCATAGCCAGTTGTTGCTTCCACCTAAGGAAATCATCTAGATCCATCAACAACAACAAATTAGCAGTCTCCGCCAAAAAATTCCATGTCCTTTCTATAACCCAACGATCTTTAGCGGCACCTTCCAAATCTCTAGAGTTAACTTTCTCCTCTATTTTTTTCATCAACATCCCTGCCGAGAACAACCAACACTGTAATATCTAATGCATGGTACACAACATGTTGTCCTGTCTATTTGCTTGAGAGAAAAAATGTAGCTCGACTGATTGACTCGATCATAATTCAATATGGTCTTTTTGCACAGTTTGGGCTCACTTAAACCCAAGGTAAAAGACACCCTCTACATGTGGCACTGATCAGGTGCTCAAAAATATGCTCAAAAATGAAAATTGGCAGAATGGTGTGGAACCTAAACGATCGCATAGATCTCGTCATTCTGAATTCGGTGAAACTCGTTATGCGAAAAACCGACACTGTATGCTCCCGGAAACACATTATGTTCATTTTCCCAAATAGGCAAAAATTTGGCAAAATTGTGCAGGCTGCCTAGTTAGTAGTCTGCACAACTAACTGGGCATGGTCGACTAGTCAAGATGTTGGGAAAAATAATGAGAGGGGGGGCGGGGGGGGGTTGAATTAGTATTTTCAATAATCACAATCTTTTACTTTTCTCTTACTGATTTCTATACGCAACTTTGATTAGCCCAACTAGCATATATACGCGGATACACTAACAGAAACTTGCGTATATTGAGATAACTTTATTGTTAGATAAACCTTCAGAAACATTCTTTAACCTATCTTATCAGTTATGCATCAGATAGTTAAGTAGTAAATATGTGCATTTATAACAAAATAAATCATCACACAAGAGCATCACACATGAACACCAAGATTTAAGGTGGAAACCCAATTCGGGAGAAACCCAACATTGTTGTCGTCTCTGTATTCAATATTTATTATATGGAAGGGTGCTTACAATATTGTATTGATGCAGACTCATATCAGTACGTAGGCATCAGGGAAAATTTTAGAGGCTAATATTCGCAGGTGGGTTAATTTTCCATGCTTTTTCTAAAATTTAAATTCACCAGTTTTCATTTTTTTCTAAAAATTATTCGCCCAAATTCTATAGTACAAAATTATTTTACCTTAAAAATTGCCAATATTTTATATATACTAATATAAAATCATTATAAATATAAATATTTCTGCAAAAATATCACCAAACATTTTACAATTTGCATATTAGGGACTAGTAAGATTCGCCAAGGTTTTTATACTTTAAGATAAACTTTCATCCTTAAAATTTTCCCTGGTAAGTATCTACTTGCAGAAGGCTACAACCTTATCTTGTTTTCCAGTTGCTACTGGAAGGGAGCTCCAATCCCCTGGTCTCGTTTACTAGCCACTACTGGAAGGGAGCTTCAACCCCTGATCAGAACACCAACTTCTACTGGAAGGAAGCTTCTACTTCCACACTGAAGGCTTCAATCCTCAGAATCACTACAGACCACGTTTAATCAATTTTCACACTAGCTCCCACAGCTTCAACACAACTCATCATAAAGATCATCAATAATAAACTTAACCCATACTTCAATCAGAATAGTGAGATTACTGTAGCTAGAGCACAGTAATAAACCCATATTTCAGAATCAGAATGCAGAATCAATCTCAAGCCTGATAAAAAATACATACGCTACTTCACTTTACTGATCCCGTGCATATACACGCTTTCCTTCACACCAACCTATGTATAGATCTGAGAATACCGAATTTACAGAATATGATCAGTCTCAGAACCATATATGAGGCTCTCAGTCAGATATATTTTCAGTAATGCATAGCCCTTATTTAGTTAGTCATCATTAAACATATTTACTCATTCATTGATCAGATTTGTACATATTCAACTTAGCAGCATATACAATATTTAAGCAACCCATATCTACATAAAGACTTCAATGACATACAACAGAAATACAATAGCAATAAACAGATAACCTCTCTAGTAAGCTTCTAAAAACCCTAACTTCCATATATGCTTTATCTGAGACAAAGCCGCGTGTATACGCGCTTTCACGGTGACGAACTAGCATATAGATCTGTAAATGTTATTACTGTAGAAAGATGCAGATCTATAAACTTGCCCAGATTTCTTTACTTCACTTCAGAGGTCACAAATCCAAACATCTCATAATAAGATCACGCAAGTACATAGTCATTTCAGGTCTAGAGATCCTAATCCATCATTGTATCCAAGGGTGCATCATAGATTCAGATCTACCAATAAAACAGAGTTCATCCCATGCAAATATACTTTAGAGAGAAGTATTCAGTAACAACCCTTACACATGCACACCCCTTGCACTATGATCTTCTTCTCCTTATATAGATTTAGCCTTTACCAATACCATGAGCCAAAACCACACAACTGCCGATGGTGTTCTTGGACGGAATCAAATAGATGACACAACATTCAATACTGGGGGCTAATACCATGGTAATGCCCCCTGGTATCATAATTTTAGAGCGCAAAATGTATACACAACTTGGATTCTTCATAATCACGTGTATACACGACTTCTCTTCATAAAAACTATGTATATACTAATTCTAGATGTATACGCGTGTTTCCTGTATACCAATTAGCGTATGTACGCAGGTTGCCTTCATCAAACCTGCATATACATTGAGAAATATTTCTCGTTTCATTTCTCTGGCACTTACTGGAATTCCTTTCTCTGTCACATCTGAACTGACCTGTAGAAACATCATTTTTCATCTTTAACAAATAGGTTTCTATCAAAAGGAAAATCATCAAATAGGTTTCCATCAAGGACAACTTCATCGAGTAGGTTGCCATCAAGGACAACATATTTCATCATAATGCCAACAGTCTCCCCCTTTGGACTTGATGGCAACCATGTTGTTGTTTGATCACAACAACTTGTAGATACCTGATAGATTCATCAATCAAAAACATTATTATTCAAAAACAAAGTTACTCTCCCCCTTTGACATCAAGGGAAAAGGGCGGATCAATACAAAACCAAGGTTTCTCTTTCCCTGTAGAAAGAAGAGCTCTGCAGATCTGATGGGCATCGTATTGACCATGCTCCCCCTGAGTTCATGCTAAATCTTCAGACATATTTTTCAATGAAGTACATGACTTTATAACTCAACCGAGTATGACCATTCCTATCACCAAGGAATCATACTTACATCAATGATCCAACCAAGTGGAATTACATATTTGACTCAACTACGCAACCAAGTGGGTTTACA
Organism: Pinus albicaulis; assembly: GCA_034641835.2. Taxonomy (NCBI): domain Eukaryota; kingdom Viridiplantae; phylum Streptophyta; class Pinopsida; order Pinales; family Pinaceae; genus Pinus; species Pinus albicaulis. The sequence goes on from CM076581.1 coordinate 1,210,462,629, forward strand.
AATTTGAACAAGTCCTTACATGACTAAATATAAAAAATTTACATCATAAGTCGCAACACGAAATTTTCATCAAATAACAGATATGACTTTGTATAACCATGAACAAATAATCTCAAACAGGAGATCATAACACAACAACCAATTAGAATGCCAACAATGCATCCTTTTCAATCAAGGCAGGTGCTCCCCCTAAACTTGTGCATCCTGAACACCTTCAACAACCAATTCATCAAAGCATCTTCATCAAGGAGATAAAAATCAAAGAAAGGTACTGTAAGATGAATACTGGAATAATAACAGAGATTAACCTAACATCGCCACAGACTATTATGAAAACTGAGCCAGAGAAATTCTGTCAGCAAAATCCATACATGGTTTTATGCACAGAAACTCACGTATATACGTGATTCGCCTTTATGAAACCAACGTACCAAATTTAGTCTTCTTAAATTAAGCAGATTTGACAAGAGAGGCAGAGACAACTCCCAACTTCTGTCTGAGATATTCGAATGCTTCCCTGTGAAGAGGTTTAGTAAATATATCTGCAACTTGTTCTTTGGAGGTAACATACTCCAATTTAACCTTTTGTTCAAGCACTTGTTCATGTAGGAAGTGATACTTGATAGGAATGTGCTTGGTCTTGGAATGCATAACAAGATTTTTCAAGATACTAATGACACTTATATTATCACATAGAATGGAGATGGGAGGTGAACATTTAATTTGAATATATTGTAATGTCTACATCATCTAAAGAAGTTGTGTGCAACATGATGCGGTAGCCACATATTCTGCTTCCGCTGTATATAAGACAATATAACTTTGTTTCTTGCCGAACCAAGAGACTAATTGAGGCCCATATAAAATGCACCACCAATAGTGCTTTTTCGATCATCAACATTTCCAGCCTAATCCGCATCTGTGTAAGCATGAAGAGTGAGACCAACATTCTTTGGATACCACAGACCAAAGTCTTGTGTCCCTTGTAGATATTTGAAAATTATTTTTACAGCTTGAAGGTGAGACTCTTTTGGATTAGCTTGGAATCGTCCAACAATACCAACTACATGCATAATGTTTGGTCTTGTCCCGGTTAGATAAAGCAGACTTCCAATCATGGATCTATACTCTAGTTGATTCACCAAGGTAGAATCATCATGAGAACTGAGGTTACATCCAGTTACCATTGGAATACTCACAGGTTTGCAGTCTTCCATCCCATACTTCTTCAGAATTTTCTTGAGATATTTTTCTTGTGATAGAAATATGCCATTTGTTGCTTGTTGCACTTGTAAGCCAAGAAAATATGTTAGTTCCCCAAGTAAAGAAATTTCAAATTCTTGCTGCATAACAGAAGAAATTTTTTGACTCATGGACTCTTCATTACTTAAAAATGATGTCATCAACATAGACAACAATAATAAATAGTTTATCATTCTCTATTTTTGTGTATAAGTTACTGTCAACAGATCCCTTTGTGAAACCTTGTTGTTCAAGTTATTTTTCAAGACGATAGTACCATGCCCGAGGAGCCTGTTTGAGACCATATAAAGCCTTTTTAAGTTTGCAAACAAGTTTTTCATCATTTCCCAGAATGAATCCTTCTGGTTCTTCTATATAAACTTCTTCTTCTAGATCACCACTGAGGAAAGCATATTTTACATCCATTCGATAAACTTTGAATTGTTGAAAACTTGAAAAATCAAGAAACATTCTTATGGCTTCAAGTCTGGCTATAGGAGAAAATGTTTCTTCAAAGTCTATACCTTCTTGTTGAGCATACCCTTTACAAACAAGTCTAGCTTTGATTCTAATAACATCTCCATTTTCATATAACTTGTTCTTGAATATCCATTTTGTTCCAATAACATTTTTATCATGAGGTCTTGGAACCAATTCCCAATTATGATTCTTTTCAATCTGATCAAGTTCTTCATTCATGGCTTGAATCCAATATTCATATTTACTAGCTTGATTTACATTCCGTGGTTCAATAGTGGGAAAGAATTCCAGATAGCTAGGGGATCTTACAAGAGTTCTTCTTGTTTAGACACCTGATCCCTTTTCTCACAGAATTTGAGATTCTGGATGATTCTTTTGAACATACCTGGATGGAGCCTTTTCAGATATATCTTCTTCTAGTGCTTCATTGGGTTCTCCTTCTAAATTGTTGCTATTTGATGAGGGAAAATATACATCATCATCATCATCTTCATTTTTTGTTGTTATTTCCCTTTTAGGAGCTGTGAGAGACTTATCAATTACAACATCAATACATTCAAAAATCTTCCGAAGTCTTTTACCGTAACATTAATATTCTTTACTTCTAGAAGAGTAACCAAGAAATATTCCTTCATCTGCTCTAGGTTCAAACTTACCATGTTTTTCATCATTGTTCTTGATAAAACATTTTCTTCCAAAAACTCTAAAATTCTTTATAGTGGGAAGATTACCATACCATAGCTCATAAGGAGTTTTATTACTGTTCACACGAACATGAGCCTTGTTAAGAATATTTACTGCAGTATGTGCTGCTTCTCCCTAAAAGGTATCGGGAGTAACATATTCATAAAGCATAGCACGAGCCATCTGTTGAACTGTTCTATTCATTCTTTCTGCCACACCATTTTGTTGTGGGGTTCTAGCTACAAAAAACTATCTTTTTATGCCATGATGTTCACAGAAATCAAATAATTCATTTGATATATATTCTCCTCCTCAGTCAGATCTAAGAAATTTGATTTTTAGATCTATTTCATTTTCAACCAAAGCTTTGAAGATCTTAAATTTTTCAAATGCTTCATCTTTATGTTTTAGTAAACCGATCCAACACATTCTAGAGAAGTCATCAATAAATAAAATATAGTATTGTTCTCCACGGGGTGACTTTTTCCTTACAGGACCACATAGATCAGTATGTATAAGTTAAAGATGCTTACTTGCTGATCCTTCTTTGGCATTGAATTGCACCCTGGTTTGCTTACCAAATTGGCATGATTTGCATATGGTACTTTTAGGCAGAGTGATGCTAGGAAGATCATGAACAAATTTGTGTCTGCTAGATTTGCTTATTGAGAGAAGCTCAAATGTCCCAATCTTCTGTGCCATAACCAATTTTATGTAGATTTACCTAAGTAGCATTGCTCTTGGCCACCTTTCAATATATATAGATTTCTTGGTGTTATAGTTCCTTTTATTACTGTTTTTCCTATGTCAAGTTCACGTACTACATATTCTTTTGAAATAAAGACAACTTCATTTCCTTGATCACACATTTGGCTTACACTCAACAAGTTATTCTTTAACCCATCCACATACATAACATTGTTAGCTTTAACTTTTTCTTTTAGAAACACATAACCTTTACCCTTAATGATAGCAGGAGAGTCATTTCCAAATGTAACATTCTTTTCTTTCTCTAATGCATTATATGAAAGAAGTTTATTTTTATCACCTGTCATGTGTTTTGAGCATCCACTATCAATGTACCATTGGTTTTATTCTCCTTCTGCAAATAACGCTATGCCACAACTTTCAACCCGTGAGTCCTTCTTTCTCCATACCTTGGAATTTTTGGGTATATGTTCTTTTGGATGAAGTTTGCTCCTGCATTCAGATTCTTCATGTCCAAAGTTATTGCAATAAGAACATTCAATTTCGCCTTGAAGAGGAGAAAATTTGTTGTAAGTATTCTTCTTTACTCTAGTCTCATTTCTTTGCTTTCTAGCTTCTCTGGTCATGATGGTTTTGTATGCAACACATTGTACATCTTTATGACCAAAATTATGACATGAGAAACATTTTCCATTCAAAAAGAAATTTCTGTGATCATGAAACCTTCTATTTATGTTTACCCGTTGATTGATATTTCTGTTATTTTTCTTCCTTGAATTGAAGTGGTCATGCTTTACCTGTGTAGTCTCTTTGTTCTTTTTCTTAGTGAAAAAATGTTGTTGGTTGGCTTTAGCTGCATTTAGATAGCTTGGTGCTGAAGACTGAGAGGATTCTCCGATATATCCAAGACCTATCTTTACAAGAGGAGAGCGTTGTACCTTGATAATTTCATCTAAGGTTTCAGATTCTTTAGCAAATATAAGATTTAAATTTTTCACTTTCTCAATTTCCTTTCTTAGACTTACTATTTCACATTCTAATTTCTCATTATGCTTCTCTTTTTTTATAAGTTGATTCTTTAGAGTATCTATGGAAATTTTGTTTTCTTCTAAACATATTTTGAGTTGATTTATTTCTTCAAGAAAATCATTTTCTTCTGATGCATCCATAAAAGTATCTTTAGCCTCACTAGAGTCTTTTTCAAAAGCCATGAGCAGTCTAATATCTTGATCAGATTCTCCTTCTTCACTATTTGATAGACCATCACTATCTTCATGAGTATAATAGATTTTTCTATTGATAAACCATTTCTTATTTCCCTTTTCCACTTCCTTTCCCTTTTCATGATTATATTTGTGAGGAAATTTAGCAGTATAATGACCAACTCTTCCACAAGCAAAACATTTAAAAGGAAGCTTACCACTAAACCTTCTAGTGCCAAGTTGTAGTTTCTTTACAAAATTTATCTCATCTTCTTCTGAAACATACCCTGATCCTTATTATTCTTCTCCTTCCTTTCCTTTTACAGCAGCTCTAAAGACAAATTCTTTGACTTCAGATGGACCTCCTTTCCTCATTTCACATGCTGTCATAATCCCATGAAGTTGAACAATAGTAAGAGTTTGTAGATCCTGCTTCTCTTCAATAGCAGACACTTTTGACTCTAATTTTGGAGTTAGAGATCTTAAAACCTTTTCTACTAAAGTAGTGCCAGTTATGGTTTCTCCCAGATTTCTCATACGATTTACAATATCATCTAGATGTAAAAAGAAACTAGCAATGCTTTCCTCATTATGCTTTTTGAGTTTTTCATATTGTATTCTGAGATTTTGGAGTTTATCACTTTTTACCTTGGCATCACCTTCATAGATCAGAATGTTTTTGTCTCATATCTCCTTTGTTGACTTTGACAATTTCTGATTTAGTCAAACTTCCCAATAGTGCATTGAAAAACTTTGCATTGGTTTCATAGTTATTTCTTGCTGCTGGATCTGCTGGAACTGAAGCTGGATATTGATAACCTCCTTCAACTATAGCCCATACATCTGCTCCAAGATACTGAAGATATGATATTGTTCTTGTCTTCCAGAAAATTAAATTGTTTCCGTTGAAGAGAGGAGGCCTGATAGGTGTTGTCCCATCTTGATTGCTCATCTTAGCTGATCTTCCTTCTAGCAATTAAGATTTTTCAGAAGGACCTGCTCTGATACCAATTGTTGGGAAAAATACTGAAAGGGGGGTGAATCAGTGTTTTCAATAATCAAAATCTTTTAGTTTTCTCTTACTGATTTCTATACGCAACTTTGATTAGCCCAAATAGTGTATATACGCAGATACACTAACAGAAACTTGTGTATATTGAGATAACTTGATTGTTAGATAAACTTTCAGAAACATTCTTTAACCTAGCTTATCAGTTATGCATCATATAGTTAAGAATTAAATATGTGCAGTAATAACATAATAAATAATCACACAAGAGCATCACACATGAACACCAAGATTTAAGGTGGAAACCCAAATCGGGAGAAAAGAACCATTGTTGTCGTCTCTCTCTTCAATATTTATTATATGGAAAATTGCTTACAATATTATACTGATGCAGACTCATATCAGTACACAATCATCTACCTACAGAAGGCTGTAACCTTCTCTTGTTTTCTAGCTGATACTAGAAGGGAGCTCCAACCCTCTGATCTCATTTACCATCCATTACTAGAAGGGAGCTTCAACCCCCTGATCAGAACACCAGCTTCTACTAGCAGGAAGCTTCTACTTCCACACTAAAGGCTTCAACCCTCATAATCACTGCAAACCATGTTTCATTAATTTTCAGTCAGATATATTTTCAGTAATGCATAGCCCTTATTCAGTCAGTCAATGATTAAACATATTTAATCTCTCATTGATCATATTTGTACATATTCAACTTAGTAGCATATACATTATTCAAGAAACCCAGATCTACATGAAGACTTCATTGACAGAAAACATAAATACAACATCAATAAACAAATAACCTCTCCAGTAAGCTTCAAAAAACCCTAACTTCCATACATGCTTTATCTGAGACAAACCCGCGTGTATACGTGTTTTCATGGTGACGAACTAGCATATAGATTTGTAAATGTTATTACTACAGAAAGATGCAGATCTATAAAATTTCCTAGATTTCTTTACTTCACTTCAGCAAACATGCGCCAATTCACAGATCCAAACATCTCATAATTAGATCATGGAAGTACATAGTCATTTCAGGTCTAGAGATTTTGATCCATCATTGTATCCAAGGGTGCATCATAGACTCAAATCTACCAATAAAACAGAGTTCATCCCATGCATATATAGTTCAAATAGAAGTATTCAGTAACAACCCTTACACATGCACACCCCTTGCACTATGATCTTCTTCTCCTTATATAGATTTAGCCTTTACCAATACCATGAGCCAAAACCACACTACTGCCGATGGTATTCTTGGACAGAATCAAATAGACAACACATTGCTAAATACTATGGGCTAATACCATGGTAATGCCCCCTGGTATCATAATTTTAGAGCGCAAAAGGTATACGCGACTTGGATTCTTCATAACCGCGTGTATATGTGACTTCTCTTCATAAAAACTACATATATAATAATTCTGGATGTATACGCTGGTTGCCTGTATACCAAGTAGTGTATGTACATGGGTTGCCTTCATCAAACGTGCGTATACATTGAGAAATATTTCCTGTTTCATTTCTCTGGCACTTATTGGAATTCCTTTCTCTGTCACATCTAAACTGACCTATAGAAACATCATTTTTCATCTTTAACAAATAGGTTGCTATCAAAATGAAAATCATCAAATAGATTTCCATCAAGGACAACTTCATCAAGTAGGTTGCCATCAAGGACAAAATATTTCATCATATTCCAACACAAGATTGATTCGCCAGGGTTGTCCAATCAGGTCGCCCCACTTGTCCACATTCTATGGGTGTTGGTTGGTGAATTTTTATTGGCTGGGTTGATGGCCAACCACATGTTGCCACGTGGCCCAAATGGAGGCTTCCACGTGGAAACATTGGGGCAAATAAAATTTGGGTCAAATTCCAAACTGAACTTTGCAATATTTGACACCGTGACCACCTTGCAAAGAACGCAATGCCTAACCATTAGAGCCACTGTGTTCGTTGTTAAAACATACGAACCAAGCCTAAATTAAAGTATGTTATGGAAGAGTATGGGGTAAGGGGCCAGGGCTTACCCCCGCACCCCCACCCCAAACAACACTGCATACGACCAACCACTGGAACCGAGGGCACGGAGGTATAGGCTGCCGCCCTAACTGCCACCATAACCACCCATGTGACAACCACCCTGACCGTCGGCTGTTACTACCCATATTTTATTATTATTATTTTTTTAATTCGATCATAGTTATATGGTTAAAAATGCAGATTTTAGGCGTTATTGGGAAAAATTAATGATATGAAAATTTCACCCGAAATTGCTTAAAATTGTTCCTCGGTTAGCCAAAATTAGTGTGACATTGTAGGACAGTTCTATATTTTCGGGAATTTGTGGTGTGGTTAGCGAAAAAACTAGGGAGGCTCATAACTTCTTCTATTTTTGACCAATTTTGGAGCATAAAGAGGCTAGAAAAGAATTTTTTTGGGTCTTATGAAGCTGATGGAACAAGTTTTGAAGCCATTTGAGCACTCTAAATGTATGTAATCACCATTTTGAACATAATGAAAGAGCGCCAAGCCATTTGAAGTTGTACCAAGGAGACGTAGCCTTGGAGGGGTGAACTCCTTCATCACTTGCCGTGTTGTGATTATTTTTATGGTGAATTTTTCTGTTGTTTCTGTTATTTCAGAGTTAATTTCATGCTTTATGTTTTTTAAGAATTTAACATAAAAGCTCTCAAAAACTCAGTGTTTAACAATTGCAATTTATGAACCCTCAAGCACATTTTGATTAAGATCTCATACATATCAAGTTTGGTATCAGAGCTTTGGTTTTCTTAGCTATTGTGAGGATTTAATTGTTTGCAAGTGTATGTGATGCTTACAAGGTTGAAGCTCAAGAGAGGAGAAGGAAAGCTTGTGGTTGAAAGTCCTCAAGTTAGGTCAAGCACAAGGAGAGAAAGTTTGCCACAATCTCCACTACAAATTATTCCTCAAATTGCAGTTGAAGCTTCAACAAGTATGTCACATGAAGGAGAGCCTGACAATATTTCAGAGGATGAAAAATACTTCAGGTAAACATTATTTGATATGAAAAGAATGGTGAAAGTTCTTAATGAGGAGATAAACACAAGGATGCAAGGTGGGAGCTCCAATATTCCAAAGGGAGATAAGTCTTCAAGGGAAGATGGAGGAGATGGAAACAAGCATCCAAAAGGTAATGGGAATGGTGACAAACCACCTTTGATATCACCATTCTCCTCACCACCATCTTCACCACCATCTTCTTCTACAACAATCCCTTCACAAACACCTCCACATTCTCTAAAAGGTCATGGTAAAACTCCATTTTTAAAGCTTGACATTAAGTTTGATTTTCCTATGTATGATGGAGAGGTAGATATTGAAAGATTAGAAAATTGGATATGTCAGCTTGAAGTGTATTGTAGTATACAAAGAATCAAGGATGATGACGCCAAGATTCAACTTGCTTCACTAATATTTGAAAGTGCAGCTCTTATTTGGTGGGAAGTCAAAACTCAAGAGGACATGAAGAGACATGGTAAGGTCTTAACCTCTTGGAATGATTTTGTTGCCTCAAGAAGACAATTTCATCCATTAGCCTACATGAAAAAGGCTATAATCGACTGGAAAAACTTTAGCCAAGGTAAAGGAAAAACTGTGCAAAACTATACTTAAGAGTTTAGGAGAAGAGCACTAATTTTGGGTGTAGATTTGACATCTCAAGAAAATTTGTTAAAGTACATTGGAGGTTTTCATAGTTACCTAAGACATACTATTCTCATGTTTAATCCTTCAAATTTAGATGAAGTATGTTGGGTGTGTGTTATATTCTTTCCACGAATAGTCGGACGCACAGGGGGGTCAAAGGGGGGGGGGGGCGCGAAACTTACTCCTGTTCATTGTACGGGCGCGTACTGTCCACAGGAGTTCACAGGGGGTGGGTAGCTCCTTGTAAAGGGTCTAGGGTAGCGGCCCAAGAAACAAAAATTGGACCCTATTTTAGGTGGGCGGACCTGCCTATGGTTTTGTGCATGGGTTTGCACATGGTTTTGGGGCATGATGGTTTTTTTCCCCTGGTATTTTGTAGATCCAGTCAAGGGAACTACGATTATGTTCTAATCCAGGGTTAATGGATTGGGGTTTATGAATGCTTATGCATGTATATATATGTGTTGTAACACTAAAATGAATATAATGAAAAATCAAGAAGGTAGTCCTGATTTGGGATCCAGGGGAAAAATCTCTGTGTATATCTATTTTATGTTTTACGCTCTCGCTATTGTTTATTTTATGTTTTTAAGAATTCGTTTGCAGATAATTTCTGTACAGGGTTAAAACCTACATTTGGTATCAAAGTTGTTTCAGCTTCAAGGGGATGCCTTTGATTTTGAGGGTTTTTTGCTCAGGCCTTTGGTATACCAGATTCAGTGGGAGATCTATGGGATCTATTCTTGCGGTGAAATAATATGGTGAGCAGTGGAAATATAGAGATTGATAAATTTAATGATCATATTTTTGAGTTGTGGAAGCTCAAGATGGAGGATCTAATGGTGGATAAAGATCGGTGGATCACGGTAGATCTGGGTACTAAACCAACAACAATGTTAGATGAAGACTGGGTGAAGCTGGATTGGAAGGAAAAGAGAAAAATATGGTTGTGTATCTTAGATTCAGTATTGTTGAATGTATCTGAGGAAGCTACAACAAAGACTTTGTGGGTCAATTTAGGGACTTTGTACCAATCGAAGTCTCTAGTGAATAAATGCTTCCTACATAAAAAGTTGTATAACCTGAGGATGAAGGATGGAGACTCGGTGACAGAGCATCTGAATGCCTTCAATACTATGTTAAGTCAGTTTTCATCTCTTGATATTAAAATCTCATATGAAGATAAGTGCGTCAATTTGTTGTGTTCTCTACCAAATTCATGGGACAGTCTGGTTATTGCAATAAGTAGCAATACAACTACCTTGAATTTTGATGAAATTTTCTCAGCCTTCCTGTAGGAGGAAATGAGATGAAGAAATATGGAGGGCCAAAATGGAGATGCCTTATCTGTACGAGGAAGGTCTTAGAACAGAAACAAAAATAAGTTATCGACTGGGATATTTAAATCTCTAGGAAAGACTGTAAAGGTGTGTTGGAAATGTGAAAAGGAAGTGCACTTCAAAAAGGACTGCAGATCTAAAGCTCCTCAGAAAGGAAAGGGATCTGATGATGCTCCTTCTACAGAGGCAAAAACCACCTCAGATGAAGGTGGGGATGTGTATTTGGCATCTTCTTCAAATACACATGTAGATCATGAGGCATGGTTAATTGACTCAGGTGCATCATTTCACTTCACTCCCCATAGGGAGTGGTTCTGCGAGTATGAGAAGTATGATGGTGGTGATGTCTTCTTAGTGGATGATAGGAAGGGCAGAATCGCCAGACATGGAAAATTCAAGCTGAAGCTACAAGGTAGAAGGGTTAGAAAACTTCTTGGTGTTCTTTATATTTCTGCATTGGCCGAAATCTGATTTATGTCAGCAAGATGGATGATGCAGGTGTAAAAACATTGTTTGAGAAAGATACCTGCAAGATGGTTCGGGGAGCATTGAGGGGAGATCAGACTGGAACTCTGTACAAGCTTCAGGGTAGCAATGTTATTTATGGGTGCAACAGTTCTGTGGTTCCTGAAAGTGGAGTGAAAAGCCTAGCGGTATTTTGGAGAAATACCATGTTATGGCATCAAGGGCTTGGACATATTAGAGAGAAGGACCTTCAGATACTACATGGTAATGGTATGGTAGAAGGTATGCCTAATTTCTCTATGGATTTTTATTTCTATGAGCATTTTGTATATGGGTAGTAGAATTGGGTGAGTTTTCTTTTTGATACTAAGAGGGCGAACAGTGATGTGTTTGGACCTATGTCGGTTCACTCACTGGGAAAGTCTGTGTACTATGTTTCATTAATAGATGGTGTTGGCTCCCCGTGATTTGCAAGATTGGCAAGAAAAACTCTGTAGGGAACCACATCAAACCACTTTGGAGTCCAAGGATCTAGCCTTCTTGGACTCAGAGAGGGCTCTCTCTATGTTTGTGGTGAACACGATTTATCTTTATGCTTATGTTTTTTGATTTTAGTCTAGTTATGAAGTTTTGGGGTTGTTTGTTTGGTTTTGATTGATTGTTTTAGTTGAATAGATAGAATCTAAGAAGCATCAATCCATTGGGCTATGGAGTCATAAAAGGGTTTTAATTGTACATCAACTCTTCAAGGGTTTTCATAGGGCAAGATAACTACATCAAATGGATCCTTTAGATAAAATGATGGTGTGATGACAACAAGTTGTGAATTCAGTAAAATTAAAGGGCAATTAAGAATCCTTTAACTATGCTTTAAACAAGAAGAGCCTTTAGGACACCAAGTGGGTAAAACTGAAGAGCAGTTAAGAATTCTTCAGCTATACTTCACTAGAAAAACCTCAAGACAACAATCCAGCAATCCTAGAGAGCAGTTAAGAAATCTCTAGTTATTACTTTCAGACAAAGAAAACATTTAAGATAACAGTTTAATGGAACTAAAGAGAAATTAAGAATTCTTTAATTAAACTTCAAAGAAGGCCTTTAAAATGTCTGTTTAAGAAAAACCAAAGGTCAGGGCAAACCATAAACTTCTTTGGTTAGACTCTACTAAGTAAACTTCAAGACAACAATCCAGTAATCCTAGAGAGCAGTTAAGAATTATCTAGCTATTACTTTCATACAAAGAAAACATTTAAGATAACAGTTCATTGAAACTAAAGAGAAGTTAAGAATTCTTTAATTAAACTTCAAAGAAGGCCTTTAAAATGACTGTTTAAGAAAAACCAAAGGATAGGGAAAACCATAAACTTCTTTGGCTAGAATCTACTAAGTAAACTTCAAGACAACAATCTAGTAATCCTAGAGAGCAGTTAAGAATTCTATAATTATTACTTTCAGAGGAAAACATAGAGATAATAATGACAGACAGAATTGAGGTGCCAAAACAACATTTCTCAATCTAAAATTTATGTTCTATTATAAGATAAATCATGAAAAATATGGAAAACAGAAGGGAAACATTGACAAAGAGGGACAACATCACCATTAACATAGCTCAAGAATCATGTGAACGTGCTTGTATTACTAATGTCAAAAACAGTTACAATACTCTACTACAACAATCTTCGCAACTTAGAGTCTGATCAAAATTCAGCTTTTACAATTAGCCAACTAACTAATAATAATAATGAACAATACATGAATTATTTATTCTGCAGATGAGGAGGTGATCCTAAGCTAGGGTTTCAGACCATAGTTATTACAGAGTAAATGATTCTTGACCTTTGAGAACATGTAAGGCCCAAGGCAAGAATATCTGTGACTGAATTATTGTAATAATAACTTCTAACTTAACTGCTAAGCTAACTTTTTACGATATTTTTGACTTTTTGGCTTTTTATTAACTTTTAAAATAACTGTTGAACTGCTTTAAAATATCTCTGACTGTTTTAATAACTGTAGCTACTTTTATTGAAGTGAAATGAGGCTTGCAGGTGGCAGATGTGGTCTGAAGAAGTGATTTCTGGTTGCCTGAGTCATTCGGATCTGCCTTTTGTGCTAATTTTCTTTTGATCTGTCTTTAAACCTCTAATTTGGTTTAAACCTGGATTTAGCTTTTCCTTAACTCTGATTTGTCTCCTAAACTCCACTTTCTAATTTTTTCTTCTGATCTGCTTTTTCTCTGATCTCTGTCTTCTAATCCTATTTATTTTCCTTTAACCTTTGATTAACCCTTTTAATCCATTTCATCTTTCGTTGTCCCTTTGACCGTGATCTTCATTTGCCTTTTATCTCTGCGTAGTCACTGTGCAAACCTCTTTGTTTTATCCTGCTCGTTGAAGAATCTCCTACTGCTTCTGGAGTGCTTGCATGACCATCAATGGTCATGATCCATTGATGATTATGTTTTAATCTTGCACTCTCGGCTCCTTTAATGAACAAAACTTATGGATCATCACCTAGAGGATGTTTAAAACAATTATTGGACCTTAGAAATGCGATTTATGCATTTTCACCATGTATAATCACCTGCACACTAAAAAATATTGTTAATTAAAACTTGCGTTTGTGGATAGGGTCTGGAAGATGGGGCTTTGCAGGTTTCCTCCATTTTTTTGGGATTTTGGGCCCTTTGGGAGTGTTATGGGGGTGTATATGGTGGACATGTATTTATCACAGGGATTTTGGGCTTCGACGTTGTTGGCTCGAGGGGTCTTGACCTAGGTTTGGAGGTGAAGGTTTGCCAACAAACCCCTATACTACTGGCCCTTTCGGCAGTGACCTACTTGAGCAGGCCAAAGTCTCACTTGAAGCAGTATGGGAGGGTGCTGGAACCAGGTTTCCGCACCCTAGAGAGGGTAGGTAAGTCAAGCAGAGCGGCGTTCAACGTTATGATTACCAGATCTTATATCACAGAGCCTAGATCTACTGATATCCTTCACATCCACGTGCACAATACCAATTATAATCACAGTAACTAACATGCCATAGACTTATAGAACATTACCGCAATTATCATATAAAACATAATAGAATAGATCTAGATCAAAACATAAACAAGTAACACAAGTACTTTCGCAGCTTAAATCAATAACATAGAAGCATACATACTTAATAATATTCCACAGATTCACATCAGCAATAAGTCCAATAAATTCAGATATTCCAACAGCCTTCCACATTCATTAATCCTTCAGATTTACTTATAATACCCAAAACCCAACCTGTGCACACAATAGCAGGGTTCGCACATAGCAGGACAAAGGATCTCCGTGCACACAGCCAGTAGGAGTCCTTACCCAACCAACCCTATAGATCTTAATAGTTCGCACGTAGCATCAATTCCAATTCATTCCTGCCTTACAACTCAAAAAGGTTCAACTACTTATACTACTTTTGCCTACACATGCAATGGTCCACAAATCGTGGTTTGCAGACTCTTGGTCTACCCTTGACCCACTTACAATGCATTAGGGGCTTTGACCCACCCCAAAACCCCTGTGTTAGACTAAATATAATAAAAAATATACAAAATGGACCAGATTCGCAGCTTTGTAGGAGAACCTATTCCAACAGTCCCCCAACAAAATCTTGTGACTCGTCCCGAGTCACTGAGAGGGTGGGGTCTCCACCTGCACTTGCAACGGTTTGATTTCTTCAGTTAATGGGGGCAGCACGACTTCGCTTTTGGCAGCAACATTTTGGGCAATGTTGACCAATTTTTGTGAAATCAGGCCTTCTGTTGTAGCGGTGACACTTTCCAAGGTCTGGTTGAGCTACTTTACTGCTACATCAACATCTTGCGATAGCTTAAGGGCTTCAGCAGCCCATGGCTTCAGGCGGTCATTAAGGGCCTTCTTCTTCTGTTGAAGATCTTCTATCTCAGCTTGGAGGTCCTGGCTGGTTCGCAGTCGTGCCAAGCGCTGAGTAGGAACCAACATGGGCAGTGTGGCTTCCAATGTTTCAAACGTCTCCTCTTTCTACTGCAGGGCCTGGGTTATTTCACGCAGGAGCGGATTGCGTTTAAAATTGGTCCATAGTTGCTTGGCAGTTTGTAGTAGTTGAGCACCCTGCGTGATCTGCCTTGTGATGACGTTCGTAGCTGCGGTGACCAGCTCAGATTGCTGGGCCCGCACCTCTGGAGGTGTTTCAGGCTGCAATTTAGCCTGCATATCAGCAATATGCTGCTCCATCCATGACTTAACCTCCGCAACCTCCATTCGTGACACCTTTAATACGAAGACCAACCCTTCAACCTTTTCCTAGGGTGTAGTGGTAGCTGAAATCTCTACTGGAAATTCTGCGCAGAGCTGGTGAATGAAGTTTTCGAACTCCGCTTGCTGTGTGATAGCGCTGGATACTTCAGCACTCTATGCTGTGATGGTCTGCTTGGCCATACTAAGTTGTTGGTGCACTTGTTGGTCCCGATGGTGGATCTCATGGAACACGACGGTGTTGAGGTCCTGCAATGCCTCATGGGGTAGCTTGGCTAGATTCAACTGCACTCCTGCACTGACTGGGAGTTGCATGCCCAGGTCAGGTGGGCTGGTCACAAGGGCAGCGCTAGGTAAGGGGCAGAGACAACTTTCCTCTGTGGCGAGCACTACTTTGTTGGTTTCCAATGGAGTACGTCCCTGAATTACGCTGTTCTGCAAAGTGCGGAGCTCGACCTGGATAGTCTTGATCATAACTTTCTGTTGTTCCTCCAATGCAGCCCATTTGTCCTTTGCGGCCAGAGTGATTGTGTCCACAATTTGTTCAAGGTCTCCATCAGTTAGTGTGATGGTCTCATTGTGTTCTACCCGCTGAGAGCGTTGCTTCTTTCGGGCCCCTTTAGTAGGCTCTCCTATGCGCTTCATTCTGCGAGGGGATGAAGTTCCTCCTGAATCCCCTCCTTCTGTCCCTAAGTAGGGCTGCAAATCTTTCTGTGTAGCTCCTTCGGTGTCCTTCTCATTAGTTTGCTTCTACTGCACATCTTTCTTCACAGTCGGTTTTGTGTCATTCTCGATATGTTTGCTGGAGCCTTCGATATCCTTATATTGTGTTGTGCTAGTATTTTTAGGGCCCTGTGCCCCAATCTTGAATCCAATCTTCCACTGCGGGGGCCAGAGTGCAATAACATTTTCTATTTCTTCGTCCGCGACCATATAGGGGAGCGAAGTCCACACTTTCTCCTTTCGGCTTTGAATCTGTATGTTGTGCATGGTCACCTGAAAGGTCGTGATGCGTTTGTATCTGTCGTAGACTATGGGTGATAAGCGTGGTCGAGAATTGATGGCAGCTGCCACGCTGCTCTAGAAGAGGACCTAGAAGACTTGATTGTCCTCTATGCGTTGCGCATCCTTGGAGTCCCACAAGTGCACATAATGGGCTCCTTTACACATATCCGAGTTAAGCTCAGGGAGGACTGACTCCGTAGGAGCTTCCCAGACAACCAACGCTATGAGGAAATACAACCATGAGTAGCAAAAGGGGCGCCCTAAGTCCTGGGATTCTCGGACGTTGGCCAAAAATTCATCACATAAGTATTGAGCCCAATTAAAATAGACCCCCTTTCCACATTGGCCTGCTAGTTGGATCACGTAGGCAGGGACGGTGGCGACTTGGCATTTGCGCATCAACTTGCACGCTAGCAACATCGTGCCCAACTGCGTAGTGGGATCATTGATGGAATTTATGATAAGGCCTCGGGTATTCTGCTCCAACTTGTATTTTTAGCACATAAATTTAGCAGTCTCGCCCTCGTATTTCTTACCCACTCATTCTAGAGGGCTTGGTCCATTCATCGGGAGGCCATTAATCCTATTAATAAACGCAACATCAATAGGAGTCTTGTCCTGGATCCATAGGCAACCTTCATGAATTAGGGCAAACAGTTTCCGTGCAAGTCGGTCCGTAACATTGTAATAACCAAAATGGGGCATCCTGATCAAGTTCAGGAGCCCAGACTCAGCCAACCCATGCACCCAGCACTGGGGAATGAATGTAACTCCATTTTCGTCATGAATTGAGTCGAGGTATAATGCTGGTGCTAGTTCTGCGAATGCTTCGAAGTTGGCTAGGCCGTGATCGTCAAACTTGACCTCATGAAGCTTACCAATAGGTTCGCCAATGATGGGGACCTCACCTGTCAATGGAATCTGCAGGTAAGTGACCAGGCCATCAAGATTCTTCGGCGTGCGCGTTGACATCCTTTTTGGTCAAGCAAAGAGAGGTAACCAATGAATTGGCTCGACGGGTTGTGATTCCTCTTGGGCTGCTTGCGGAGATTTTGCTGTTTGCTGGGAAGTGCCTCGCTTTCTTGCAACCCATTTCGTCGACTTCGGGGGCTTTTCGGAGCTCTGGGCCTTTTCTTTTCCTTTCCTCATGGTTGGGATCAGAATGGAGAGAATCTCTTCTGCCTCAGACTCGATTTCCACCACTTCCTCAGTCCCCTGTTCTACCAAGGTCATTGGTTTAGAGGGCTCAGCAGGGTTCGTAGCCGTCATCCTAGCGCGAAAAACAAACTCCAGGTTGCTATATCTGAGGGGGTAGGTTGCTCGGACATGAAGGAGACACAAAGCGTCTTGTAACACCAAATCATCATAGTAAGATATGCCAAGTAAAAACTATACAACTGATACAGAACCCTTGTCTCGACTATTCGACCTGTTTTATAGCCATAAGGGTTAACCAACGGTTGGGCGAGCCTTATGTGAAACTTACCATTGGTTAAATGGTAAAAATTCTGTGGAAAGCGCCACATTAATTGCTAGTCCTCCACTCCTTCCAACGGTAACTTCTACTTTTTACCGGATTTTACTATTCCAACGACTAGGTTTCGCACCTCCTGTGCACCTAGCACACCTTCTATGCTTCGATGTGCCTCCTGCGCATCATCCTCCAACACAGGCCTGGTTCCCAGGTACTTCAACACCAGAGCCATGCTTTTTTGACATTCGTCATCCCCAAAGAACATGACTTCCTTCGTAAACAAGTTTTTCAGAGGTGTTGTGATCAATACATACTTTCGGATGAACTTCCTGTAATAAGCTATGTGGCCAAGGATTGACCGCAACTATTTCCTTTTTGTAGGAGCCATGAAAACTTTGCCTACTGTATTTGTATCCCCAACCTTATCCAACATAGGGTGCGACTCAATGCTACCAATTCGTAGC
Source organism: Pinus albicaulis (assembly GCA_034641835.2). NCBI lineage: Eukaryota > Viridiplantae > Streptophyta > Pinopsida > Pinales > Pinaceae > Pinus > Pinus albicaulis. The sequence goes on from CM076581.1 coordinate 1,210,480,672, forward strand.
TTGAGCGGTCTGGTAACGATGCGCATCTCCTTCAATCCTGAGACAGAGATAGCTCGTGGATCATCCCAACACTCGTTTAAGGCTAGGCTGTGGTAATCGACCATGTCCGGTATTTGCGCTTCCCATGTCGGTACCTTAGGTGCGACATACAGGGCTAATTCACCCCATACCACCATATTAATGTCCTGCAGAGCTGCATTGAACGCCTCCATTCTACCTACTAACCCAAATATCCCCAAGAATTCATCCTTCAATGTATCCCAGTGGCAGGTGTGCTGATGGAGCTCTACATCTAAATAACATGTGGTGGGAAGTGGTCCCAAGGCATGAATAAACAGATGAACCCACTCTTCTGTGGAAAGCGCCGCATTAATTGCCAGTCCTCCACTCCTTCCAACGGTAACTTCTACTTTTTACCAGATTTTACTGTTCCAACGGCTAGGTTTCACACCTCCTGTGCACCTAGCACACCTTTTGCGCTTTGATGTGCCTCCTATGCATCCTCCCCCAACACAAGCCTGATTCGCAGGTACTTCAACACTAGAGCCATGCTTCTTTGACATTCATCATCCCCAAAGAATAGTACTTCCTTCGTAAGCAAGTTTTTCAGAGGTGCTGTGATTAGTACATACTTCTGGATGAACTTCCTTTAATAACCTGCGTGGTTGAGGATTGACTACAGCTATTTCCTTGTTGTAGCAACCATGAAAACTTCGTCTACTGTATCCGTATCCCCAACCTTAGACAATGTAGGGTGTGACTCAATGCTACCGGTTCGCAGCTTGAGCGGTCTGGTAACGGTGCGCATATTCTTCAATCCTGAGACATAGATAGCTTGTGGATCATCCCAACACTCGTTTAAGGCTAGGCTATGGTAATCGACCATGTATGGTATCTGTGCTTCTGATGTCGGTACCTTAGGTGCGACATATGGGGCTGATTCACCCCATACCACTATATTAATTTCCTACAGAGTTGCGTTGAGCACCTCCGTTCCACCTACTAACCCAAATGTCCCAAGGAATTCATCCTTCAATGTCTTCAAGTGGTGGGTGTGTCGATGGAGCTCCGCATCTAAATACCATATGGTGGGAAGTGGTCCCAAGGCATGAATAAACAGATGAACCCACTCTTCTGTAGTCCCGTCGCACCAATTATCTATCCAAGCGAACAGATACTTGCGTAGGTCTTCGGGGCCGAGGTATGTTTGGACACGTAGGTGATCGGGCAGTTCAAATTGCAGGATCATCATATCCCGGCAGTATTCCCAGTCCTGGAATGATTCCTTATGTGTGTCCCACCACCGCGCAGGTGTCTTACGCATGGCGAGATTAAAGGCCCCTAGCCTTCGTCTTCTTGGAACCTCAACTTCAAATGCTCGCAAAGAGTCCCTAATATTACCAGAACCATCAAAGTAGGGTAGATCTCTTACCTATGAGGAAATGCAACAGAAGTCCTTTGTGACCCGAAGGCATCGCAGCGCAGAGACATCATGTAACTAATTTTTCCAGTTCTCTATCTCCCCGTCGGAGTCGGAGAAGTAGTCACTATCCTTTTCCCAGCAGAGAACACCATCCGCCATAGGGTTGATCCAATCTTTATCCCATGCAGTCAACTTATAAATGTGATCTACATCCTCTTCGTCGCGCATTGACTCTGTATACCATTCGCCTTCCGCAGGATCTAATGGTACTATCATCCTTGTACCATTATTTTCAAATAACATGCTTCTCTTCTTCAGGTTAATGATGCCTCCCATATCGATGGCCCAATCCAAGCCTAGGAGCACATGGTAGGGGTCTGTATCTTCTATAATATGAATTACTTCAAAATCAACCCAGACCTTGACCCCTTTGATATCTACCACAATCTTCGACAGTCTCCCCAAGGGTATGATCTTTTGTTGATTGGCCATACGCAGCTGGATAGTGGACCATTCCAGGTTAGGTTCCCCCATTCTTTTCCAACTCTATTTAGGTAATAAATTCGCATCTGACAAGTTAACCACATCTCCTTACCAGTGTGTTTCTTATACCTGTATAGTTTGTGCACGTCCTTGCTTTCCCAAGTTAGGCTAGGTCATGTTGTGCAGCTATCTATTAACGCCTGAAGATTTTCCACAGCATTTGGGTTGCGTAGCAGCTTCATACATGCCTGTGAAAATGGTTTTACCTCCTCATCTTCCTTGAGGTTTCGTGGCGGCTGAGAAGTAGATGCCTCTGTCTCAGCAAAGTCTTTGCGAGCTGCAACAAATGTTTCTTTATCCTTTTTTAGATCCAAACCTTCTTTCTTGATAACTACTTGTCAGATCAGGGATTTGGTAGCAGTCTTCTCCCCAGGCCCCCCGATGGCCATCCCACTGCGGGCTATGACATTTAATTTTGGATCTTTGTCTTGTAGTTTAGCCTTAACCCTCTGCACATTCTACGTAGGTGTCGGCTACTTCTCCTGCATATTTGCTATCAATATTGGAAAGTCTTCAATCGCATGGTCCAGCTGTCTGCAATACTGGCAGGACTGCATGGTAGGGTTCAGACAGTCCCTGGAAAAGTGTCCTACTTCTCCACAGTTATAACAGATTAGTTTCCCTCATCCTCAACCTGCACTTCCACCTCTTCTGCCTCCCCTGCCCCTGGCTGGGGAGCCACCTGTGCTCAAGAGGGATCTTGGCGAGGATGGATCTGACTGTACCCTATAGATATTCCCTAGATTGATCATCAATTCATACGTCTGGCAGTTCTATTCATCGTGTCCTACCGACCTGCAGAACCTGCACCATTGTTGCTTTACTTCTGGGACATACGCAGCAAGGCAGGGGTAGTGGTTTGTGTCATGCAGCCCCGCAATGCGATAATCATCGCACCATAGCGCCGACCCACTTGATCCTGCAACCTCCCTAGGGCACAATGGGCTAGGTCCCTCGGCTTGCATATAGTCTGCTAACAAAGGGCAGTTATCCTTGGTGTGACCATTCGTCCTGCATCGTATGCACCATATTTCAGGGCTAACCTCTGCTCCTCTCTCCTTTCACAGATTCTGGATCTCCATGTGCATCGCCTCTAGTTTTCCTTGGATATGTTGGACGCCCAGTTGGGTATAATCTCTGGGCACAACTTCTAACTTCATAGCGACCTCCAAGGCTTTTTCCTGCGATTCGAAAGTTTGGTGACCCATAGGTACGCGCAGGTGAGGCAGCAGAATAGCAATGAACCATTCAATGTGTTTTCTATCATCATACTGAAATCCTCCTTCTCTGATCACCTTCTTCAGTCGCTAATCGGCCTCCCACACAGACTCAGAAGACCCTTGCTTGAAATACTTGAGATCGACCACTATTTGAGAGTAGGACTTAGGTTTCTTGAACTGTTGTTTCAAGGTGTTCTTAATCTCTTCAATGTTCGCGTTCGCATGCTGGCCGATGTATCCCATGTACCATTCCAAATCTTTTCCTTCAAAGGCAAGGGACAACTGTGCCCTCTTCACTGCATCACTAGCTATGTTCTGCGCAGTCCATACCGATTTTGCAACAAACTAGAACTGATCCATGTTTTCATCTCCCACACCCTTAAAGGTAGGAAAATTCATGTGCGCAGCCATGTCGTCTTCTGGGAGTGGCGAAGGTGTAGGTGAATTCTTATCCCTATGTTGGTTTGAAAGTGGTGTGGCTGGAGGACTCTGCGCAGCTGCTTCTCTTACTAGACTGTAGACAGATATATATCCTTATTGATTGGTCTGATAGTATTTGCCACTTCACATCGTAATCTCGTCCAGATCAGAGGTCATTCACTTGGTGTAGCCACACAGAATACTCTTTTCGCACAGTAGTATCTTAATCATCAATGGTAAGGTCTTTAGAAACTTACCTCGGAAACCCTTGAAGAATCTTCGCTGCCTCAGAGTAGGAGACGAACTGATCGATGGAAAATTCTGTCACGAACCCTCCTAGGAAGCTTTCCACCTAGTGTTCCACCGTGCGAGTGATGGTGTTATCAGTCTTCTCTAACTGTTGGATCAATTCTGGGGTCCATTGTGTGACCCACTCGTCCCTCCAACATTTCTGAAATTTGACCAACCTTGCGAGCCACTCCTGGAGCTCGATCGCAATTGTTACAAAGAAGATCTCATAGATACCTATGAAAATATACTTATTCTTCCACTCTTTGGTAGTCAACCTCTTACTGCAATTTTATTTTACTGCAAATTCCTAAACCTGCTATTCAAACCATTCATCAATTTCATTTCTTTTTAGGTTTCCAATATGGCCTTGGCATTACCTGATACCTCTCTCAAAATGCTCCTGGTCTCGATAATGGAACCATTTGTTGGCTCGAGGGGTCCTGACCCAGGTTCGGAGGTTAAGGTTTGCCAACAAACCCCTATACTACTGGCCCTTTCGGCAGTGACCTGCTTGCGCAGGCCAAAGTCTCACCCGAAGCAGTATGGGAGGGTGTTGGAAAAAGGTTTCCGCACCCTGGAGAGGGTAGGTAAGTCAAGCAGAGCTGCGTTCAACCTTATGATTACCAGATCTTATATCACAGAGCCCAGATCTACTGATATCCTTCACATCCACGTGCGCAATACCAATTATAATCGCAGTAACTAACAGGTCATAGAATTATAGAACATTACCACAGTTATCATATAAATCATAACAGAATAGATCGAGATAGCAACATAAACAAGTAACACAAGTAATTTCCTAGCTTAAATCAATAACATAAAAGCATACATACTTAATCAGATTCCATAGATTCACATCAGCAATAAGTCCAATAGATTTAGATATTCCAACAACCTTCCGCATTCATTAATCTTTCAGATTTACTTACAATACCCAAAAGCCAACCTGTGCACACAACAGTAGGGTCTGCACACAATAGGACAGAGGATCTCCGTGCACATAGCCAGCAAGAGTCCTTACCCAACCAACCCTACAGATCTTAACAATTCACATGTAGCATCAATTCCAATTCATTCCTACCTTACAACTCAAAAAGGTTCAACTACTTATACTACTTTAGCCTATGCATCCAATGGTTTACAAACCATGGTTTGTGGACTCTTGGTCTACCCTTGACCCACTTACAATGCATTAGGGGTTTTGACCCACCCCAAAACCCCTGTGTTGGACTAAATATAATAAAAAATATAAAAAATGGACTAGATTCACAGCTTTGTAGGAGACCCTGTTCCAACAGGTGTGTTTGAGCAGGTCAATGGTTTCGGGTTATGGCGGGAGGTGGTAAGCGATTTATTGCATGGTGCATGGGTGGTATGGTGGTATTTGGCGGAGGGATGCGATGCCATAGAGGGAGTGTCGCATGGTAGGATGGGATGGTAATAAAACCACCCATATTGCATGGCTGAAAAGTTTTAACTCCTGGGCTTTTGAATGTGCGATATGTGATGAGGGTTGTCGGATTAGAAGGAGTCGATCCAACGGTGGTCGGGCGGTGAATGGACCAATGGGTAGTTTTAGAAAGTGGGGCTCGGGTAATACAGAGCTGAGAGATTATTATGGCGTGGGGCTTGTTTTTAAATAGGACCCAGGTCTAAAACATATGAAGGGACAAGTAGAATAGACAGGGTCTATTCTTAAAGAGTGGGACCCGAAACATCAAATTTTTAGTTTAAAAAAATGTAAAAGGGGTTTTTACATTGTTTTAATGGAATAAGAGAAAAAATATGAAGGTGAGGGGGTTTTAGGCAGAGGATGAGGGTAAAATGAGGGATCAAGGTCAAATATGATATTTTCAGAGTATGAGGGTATTTGAGAGATGCAGAATGAGAGATAGTGAAAATAGGTCAAATGAAAAATAATGAAGGCAGTGAGATTTCTGAAAAATGACATTTGGGGAATGTTATTTTTAACAGAGTATAGAAAAGCCATAGTCATCTAGTGATAGTGTAGAATACATATGACTAAGAATGGCTCCAGTTGGGAAGGGAAACTCCTTTTGAGGAGGTGTCAAGAATCTGAGATCTCAGATCTCTGGACTTTGTAGATCAATGCCTTATCCACTTGTCTGATTTTCATTTTGTAATGCTGATTTGCTGCAACTTTTTGTAATTGTGATCTTCAGAAATTTTCAATCATGCTTCTTTCAAATCCATTCTGCCTACCCATCACTCTAGTCTAACATTTTTTCTTCATCTTGGAGGTGCATTTAGACTTGCAGACCTTGACATCATTTTTCTTTTGAAAAGAAAACTATATATTTCTATCCTTATGGCTTACAAAGGCTCAGATTAGTCTGATGAGCTATTTTATTCTCTACCTAATCTACTTATCTTTCAATATTAAACCGTTTGACATATTTTTATTAACTAACTATCAACATGAAATTTAAAGCATGACTAAATCAACATTAAGCAGTTTTATTTGTCATGATTTTGTGGCATTTTGGACAAGATGCACAATATTTATTTTGCAAAAGTAAATTTGAAACTGAGGGATTTGGTTTTGAATTTCTCATTTATCATTCATCCCTTACTTTTTTGTTTGATTTAGATTTAGACTTTGGAACCAATATATTTTTCCTATCTATCTATTAATAATCTAAGTTTAAACAGTTTGGAAAATCTTCATTTTCTAACTTATTAGCAAAAATTAAAAAAATTTTCAATCATGATTAGGCTGTATGATTTGAACAAGATATTTTCAAAAGTAGTGGAATTTGGACTTGCACACTTTCAGAAATACTCTTTTTTGGTATGGGGATTTACCATTTTCTTCTTTTCTGCCCTCTTTTCTTCTTTTTCTTTCTTTCTTTTGTATCAATTTTTCTAAATTTTTTGTTTTAGCAATGTTATATACAATGAAGAAAAATTTAAACTGAGATTCTTAGCTAAAATAATGTTTGAGTATCCTGCCATTGACAGGACCTCCAAACAATTCTGTTCCATCCATCTCTTGTAGGAAAAATGCATTGTTACCTCTTGCAGAATGAATGGTGTATGGGCCTTTCCATAAGTTGTCAAATTTTCCATGCTTTCCTTTATCCTCTCTTCTTGAATCCCACTTGAGCAATTTGTCTCCAATGATGAAATCATTTGACTTGGTCCTCTTATCAAAAATCTTCTTGATATTTTCTTGTACTAGCTGTGTTCTGTTGTATACTCCTCTGATTTGCTGCAGCTGAATGGTTTGGTTTAGTCTTCTTTGCATATCATTTTCTTCAGATTGTACTTCTTGAAGGAGCTTCATTACTGGCACTCCCAAAATTTTTGGGAAGACTACATCTGCTCCATATACTAACTGATAGGGAGACATACCAATTTACTTCTTATTTGTTAATCTATCTGCCCATAGTGCATGTACTAATTTGCTATGCCATGATTTCTTGTTTTTCTCCTGCAAATTTTTAATGATGTTCACCAAACTTTTGTTTGAGGATTCAACTAGCCCATTACCTTGAGGGTAATAAGTCGTAGATTTTCCTAATGTAATATGATATTTGTATCAAAAACCCACCATGTTCTTGGATCTAAAGGAAACAACATTGTCAATAATCATTTTTCTAAGACAGCCAAACCTGGACATAATATTGTTCTCAAGGAAAATGATAATTAATGGGTCCGTGGTAGTGCTAGATGGGATGGATTCTATCCATTTTGTAAAATAATTAGTTGCAGTTAGGATCCATTTATGCTGGGCAGAGGAGGTAGGGTGGATTTTTCCAATGAAATTTAGACCCCATTGTTGAAAAGGGGCTTCAACAGAAATTGGATGTAAAGGCAAAGGCAACAGTTGTTTTTTGCCCTCAAAGATTTGGCATTTATGACAGGCAATTACCATTCTGTGGATGTCTTGGAAGAGGGCAGACCAATAGAAACCAACCCTAAGGTTTTTATTGACAATGATTTTCCAATAGAGGTGGCCTCCACACTCCCCTTCATGAAATTCATGCATAATACTATCAACATATTGTTCAGGAAAAAATTTAAGCAATATACCACCAGAATTCTTCCAATACAGAACTTTGTATAGAATGCAGAAATTTACAGCCTTTATTTTCAAGTATCTGGCCTGTGTTTTGGACAAACCAGGAGGAACATTAAGATTAAACAACACATATAATATATCAACATACCAAGGTGAGCTTAGAAATTCTTCCTCAATAGGTGGAGTCGCCAGCTCCTCTTGTTCATCCAATGAGTGAATCATATTGATGTCCAGTGCTTGAAAATTTGTTTCTGCCATGAGTTTAGCCAGTCGTTTCCCTTTGATTAGCTTGGTGGTCTTGATTTCCAAATCATATTCCAAGATGACAACAATCCACTTACCTCTTTTTCCATCAGGATGTCTTTAACCATTGTGCGAGGCACAAATGCAATGATGTGTGAATGCAGAATGTAGACTCTAAAATATTTTAGTGCTTTGACTAAGGCAAAAGCTTTTTTTTCCATGATATTATATTTCAGAGGTGCATCTCTTAATGCTTGGTTGAAGAAATATATGGGTTTCTCTTGTCCTATTATGTTCTTTTTTAGTAAGACAACAACAACTATGTGTTCTAATGCAAAGGAGAAAATGAAGAAATCTTTGGTGAAGTCATCGCTGATCAGAACTGGTGTTTGGGTAAGAGATTGCTTCACCAAGTTAAAAGATTTATTTTCTTCTATGGTCCATTTGACTCTTGTTTCTCTTTTTAGCATGTTAGTAATGTTTCATAGGAGTTCCGCAAGGTTTGGTATGAATCTTATTAAGAAATTTATCTTTCCAATGAAAGATTGCAACTCTTTGATGTTTCTTGGATGGCTGATTTTCAATATTCCCTAAATCCTTTTTGGGTCAATCTTGATCCCTTATTCAGATATGATGTGGCCTAAAAGCTTCCCTTCTTGAAGGCCAAACAAATTTTTCTTTGGATTTAAGGACATGCCATACTTTCTACACTTTTCAAATACCTTTCTTAAGTGAGCTAGGTGTTCTTCATCAGTTTTGGAGTAGACTGTGATGTCATCAAGATATATCACAATGAAGTAACCTATTTCTTCATAAAAAGCAATGGCCATGGCTCTTTGAAAAGTGGCCCCAACATTCATTAACCCAAAAGGGATTTTAACATACATGAAGGTGCCCCAAGGTGTAGTGAAAGTTGTCTTGTGCTGATCATCTGGATGTATTAGCACCTGATTGTACCCTAAGAAGCCATCAAGCAGAGAAATTATTTTGGAGCATACTGCCCTTTGCAGTATATGATCCATTTTTGGTAAAGGGTAGTTGTCTTTCAGGGAGGCTTTGTTTAAATTTCTAAGGTCTATGCAGAGCCTAATTTCCCCCGTCTTCTTCCTCACAGATACAAGATTTGAAACCCATTCTGAGTATCTGAGAGGGAATATTATCCCAACATCATACATTTTATTTATTTATTTCTTAACTAGTGGCATTTGAAGAGCGTTTATTCTACGCAGCTTCTATTTTAAGGGATTTTGGTTTTATTTTAGAGGGATCTTATGCTGGATGATCTCAGTATCATAGGACTTCAAGTCTTCATAACTCCAAGAAAACACATCACTAAATTATATGAATAGATCAATATATTTCTGTTTTATAGGTGCTGGAAATGTTTTTGACAGTTTTATCATTTTGGGTTCTTTTTCACTGCCTATATTGCATTCTTCTACCTTTGCTTCAGTGGTTCCCATCTTTGGCTTTCTAGCAACATCATTAAAATAAAAAAGTTCTTCTAAAGGGACAAGTCCTCTGGGCAAGGTATTATCTCTACACTGCAGCACTTCAACCTCCTCTTTTCCTGGATCTTCACACATTTCTGTCTTCTATGGATCTTTCTCTACTAGCATATTTATATCACCATTATGGGTGGTCTCCTCCTTGCCTATTTGTTCCTCAGTCGGGAAGTCCCCTTCAAATTCTGAATTTGGCATTTCAAATTCTTCTCTGGACTACAGGAAATATTCAATCTATTTGTCATTTTCAAAAACTTTCCAGTGTCTTATGTTATCAGGGACTGTTGGTCTATATTTATCCTTTACTGTATAATTTTTTTTATGATGAGGTTGTTGACATGTACTAGCTGCAAAGGCTAGACCGTTGGTAAGGATATTTTGATTTCTTGGGATAAAGGAAAGATCATAGTCTTTGAATGTTTTTAAGAGGTCAAAGGAATAATTTATGTATGCTCTTAGTCTAGGGTGCTTAGCTGAATATTATCCTTTAATTTTCTTGATTACTAGCTCAGAATCCCCATGGACAAAGATCCTCTTAGCCCCTAATTTCTTCAGTAATTTTAGCCCTAGGAGGAGTGCCTCATATTCTGCTATGTTATTTGTACATTTAAAATTTAGTTTATATGAATGACCCTCTACATGCTTTTTCTCAGTGTTGTGTACCCAAACGCTTGCTCCTGATCTAGTTTTACCACAAGAACCATCAAAGCTCATGCTCCATAGAGGTTCATATTTAGTTTCACCATTACGTTTCTCTTTATCTATTTGTTCTGATTGTTCTTTATTTTCTTCTTCCTTTTCAACTGTTTGTTCATTTATCTCTACTTGTTCATTAATGTTTTCATCATTGTAAAGGATAAATGTGTTATCACAAAATCTGACCCTGATAGGCTGCTCACCAAGTAGACTTCATATAACTCTTTCAGACCAAAATTTTGGCTGAGGCTTAGCCTCCTCAACCTGAGAGGGCTCTCTCAAAGGTTTATTATTTTTGATTATTGAATAGATGGCTAACTCTAAAATAAAAAGATACAAATCTATAACTAGTTGTATCACATATTAGAAAACATTCATTGGGCTATGGAGTCAAGATAATCTTCAACCAAAACATTGTAATCTGTTAAGCATGGAAGTCAAGGCACCTGGAGTCTAGGTTAATAAATAAAATAGTAACACAATGAAAAACAAAGTCTATTTGCATGTGAAGGAATTTAGAGCATTGTCAAATAAATTCTAAGTAACACATACAAATACTACTGCAAATAGATATTTGAGGAATGCCATAGAAAGATGATACACATAAACTCCTTATGAATCTTGAGTTGTCAAAACAGATCTCTGTATTAAGTTGAAAAAGACACAGTGAACTACAATAACACATTCAAATGCTAATGAAAATGCCCAACCCTTATGAATTCGACCTCATGCTCTATATAGTGCATTTACAATCTAGGATTCCTTGACCCTCCATTAGAGAATTCAAATTCACTTATTTTGACACCTTTCCTAATCTTAAATATGCCATTAATTACAAAGTGACAACTTTACTGCCTTTGAAAAGTCCTAGTTTTAATAGGAGTGAAAATCCTTAATATGCTTGCAACAAATTTATCTAAACTTTAATACTTCCTTTGACAGCTGCAATCCCATGTATTCGAACTTTGATGATGCTTCCACCTTTGAGGTAATCCTGTCTATGATGCCAAAACTGTCCTAAAAATCAGGAGACAGGTTTCCTGCTTTTTAGCCCTTAACTTCCATTTTCATCTTTGAGCACTTGTTAACATTGATAACTTAGTTTCATATGTGTCACATGTGTCAATCATTTCCTTGAAACCTTTAATATTCTACCTGTGCAAAGAAAAATATCTGAAATAGTGTAGAAGGTTATGAAATATGTAGCCTGTTTTCGTAGTGCAGTTTGTAGGTAATTGTAAAAACTTTCCTTTAACCATTTTTTCTCCTATTTTACAATTTGAACCTTCACCTGTAATCTCCATGCTTCCACCAACAACATTTAAACTCAAAACCCATCAACCTTATCTCCAAAATTCATTTGTAAAAGTGCAAAAAGTCATCTTCAGTAGTTTCGTAGCACACTACGAAATTGCTGTGTATGCTTATTTCAAAACAGTCTTCAGAAATTTTTAAGTCGAGGATATTTACACTTCACACAGACTGATATTTTTATGAAAAAACTTATTAACTTAACCTCAAAAAGATGATTGTCATAAAAATTGGTCTTCACCTTAATGAAAAATCGATTTAAAATTTATCATTTTTCTGCACTGTTCCATTACCCTGTTTCACTGTTGCTTTAGCTTTTCTTGAGATCTTGTTAGCTGGATTTCTAAGTCTTCAACCTGTATCCTTAGTCTCCTATTGCTGGTCCTCAAATGAATATTCATAACCCTTACAAATCTTGCTTCTTTTATGGCTGGTATAGTGCAAGTGAAATATTGTGCTTCACTGCTAATTATTTCTAGTTTAGAAACCTTATCACCTTCCCAGAGGGCTTTCATCCTCTTGAAACTTGTTTTTTCAATAGCATGCTTTATAGCTCTCTTCTTTAATCTGACAATTTCATGATTGGCTAATTTCAACTTTTATTCCATCTCTTCATAACTGATTTTTTCTGTTTGTGTGGAGAATACTCTGTTTTTGGCCTTTTCTGGTATAGGTGAAGAAAGATCTATAAATTGTTCATGAACAGTAGATGTTTCCTCTATTTTATCTAGCTCAGCATTAAGCTCTTGCAATTTCTTTGACTATCTGGTTACAAGCTTCCTAGCCTTGAAGACAAATGCTGCATCCTCATCATTGAACTCCAACTTTTTAGATGACTTCATCTTTTTCTGTTTATCTTCATCAATTATTATGAAGTCAGCTTGTACCAAAGGGGACTCTTTTATGTCTATGGCTTGCAAAATATCATCTAAATCTCCCTTTAAACCTGGATTTTCACTTGTACCTGAAAACACTGCTTTCCCCTTTGCTTTTGCAACTTGATTCCTAGTCAATCTCTGTTGAACTTGTTTATCAACTGACTGTTTCTGTGCAATTTCTTCAATTTCATATAACCTTTGTTTTGCAGATTGAGGAGTTTCTTTAATGACAAATGATGTCTTTCCTACCTGTTCTTTCACCTCTTTCCTAGGTTTTAACTTTGCAAACCTTTTTTTCCTTGTCACTACAGGCTTGCTGGATTCTGTTGGTGGAGTTTCTTTTTCCTTAGGGTTACTGCCTGTAGTTTGAGCTTCTACTCCAAATCCACATAAAAATAAAAATGATAACCATTCTCTGTTAATATTTTGGAGTTCATTTAAGACCATCAGTTTGATTAGACCATGGTGAAATAGAGAAGTTTCACACCCTTCAGATTTCATTTGAACCTTGTCTGCCATCTTAGCTATGCTTCTATATAGGAAAAATGGCAAGTCTAAAGATATCATGCCTGTAAAGTGTAACAGAAGTTTAAAATGGTATGAATAAACTTTATGATACCTACCCTCGCATGTAAAATACCTCTGGATATAGAAGAGTAGATTTTCGTAGCTAGATTTGATGCAACTCCTAGGAATTGCATTGTTTAAATCCATTTATGTGAATTCTAGCTTTAGAAACACCTTGCATGCCTCCATGTCAAATCTGAAACCCTTAAAACATGTTTCTTGCCCTCTAGTAATCTCAGTTACCAAGGCTATGGTCTCAGGAGTAACTGACAAATTTAATATTCCAATCTTTGTGTTTGAACCACTAAAATGCAAGGTAAATTCCTTTGTTACCTGACTGCGTCCTCCCTGTAACTTTTCACAAAAATTCAAACACCCTGCCTTCCTGAAAGCCTCTAACACTATTTTGTCTTTAGCTAGGGTTCCTGTGCTTTCAGGTTCTGACCTTAAGCAATGCCCTGACCTGTGATTTTTCTTTTCTTCTATCATTCTTGCACTCAGAAATTTCTGTCTGCTTCTTGTAGAATCTGATTATCAGCTTCGCTTGAATTCAAAACAGTCTTCCTCGCTTGATAGAACAGTCAGCCTCGCTTGATAATAGATGAGGAAAGCTATGGTGTAAGATGACCATAAGCTTAACACTTGAAAAAGATATGTTGAAGTGTTTTGCATGAAAAATGGAATAAGTAACCAGCCTTTTCAAATTTGAACTTGCCTTTCATAAATGAGACCTCTACGATTGCAATGATGATTTTGAATGGCTACATGTTTTGGAAATGATCAGTAAATGACTCCTAATGATGAAAACTTAATAGATTCTGACTGATTTTATGATTTGATATGACTTCCCTACGAATCCGCGCTTTCATAGCGCGCTTAGTGCATTTTCGGGGATATGCGCTATGAAAGTAGCAGCGCTTTCGTAGCGCAAAACTGGTTTTTTCAACTGGCTGTGCTACGAAACTGCGGTTTCATGGCTTATTGCAATTTTTTTTTTAAAGGTTAAAAACATGAATTCTAAATGGATGATGGGACCTTTAAACCATGAAATGAGACTTTTAAACTTTATTTGGAAATGAAAATGACACTTTGAAGACTTCAAACCCTATCATTTACCCCTTTAAGAATGAAATGACTCAAGACCCATTTAACACCATAACTAGAAACAAGGTAAACTTTCAGAGTAGATTTTTTTTTTTTTTGAGTGATAACAAAATGAATCAAGGTCTGCGTGGATAGAATAGATAGGGGAGTTATCAGGATTTTCTTGGTTGCTGACCATGTATTTCATATGAGTCTCCCTATATAGTCTTATTTTTTTACTAAAGAAAGGTATGGTAGCATAGGTCATGTCCATTTGGAGGGTGCCTTGAAGTTTAGCTCCCCATGATCTTGAAAGGAGAATGCCATATTTAGGGGGAATGTTAGCCGCTACAATATCCATTACTAGGCTCTTAGCTTGTATTTGTGCTAGAGTAACACAGAGATATTTGATTAAACCTAGACATTTAACTCTACTGGAGTCAAAAGAGTACAAGTCTTTATATGGTCTGGTTATCTCAAGGCCTAGTATTTCCATAACTACTTTTGACATGAGGTTATGTGAAGCTCTTGAATCTAACATGGCATTGTGAAGGATTTTATCATGGATGTTCAAACTGATATAAAATGGAGGGACACCTCCCTATTGAAATTTTCCTTCTACTTCAGGTCCAAATAAAAGCTCAGGTTTGTCATCATTCAGATTCACAGTATCAGTATTTTCTCCTATGTTTAAAGCTTTCAAAACTTGGGATATATATGCATCTTGGCCAACTAATTTAGTAAGAGGTATGGAGATTTTTATCTTGGCAATTTCATTCTCAATACTGAATGGTGTCAATGCTTTTGGCAAGTTTAAATTAGTTTTATCAGACACTGTTTTTCCAACAATTTAAGTTTGTTGACTTTCATTGGGAATCTCAGTTGGATTAGTTTTGTCAAGGCTACCAATTGATGTACTAGTGCTTCTTTCTAGACTATTTTTGTTTTTACTTTTGTCAGAAATTCTAACCATTTTATTTGAGGGTTCTGCTATTTTTTCAGGATCAGTTTCAGGGGTCTTTTTAGTAGAAATTTCAGGTCTGTTTCTCTTGGGAGTGTCTTGGGTTTTCTTGCTCCTTAGGTCATATTTCCTATTTACTTCCATAATGGCATTTTTGAAGCCTTATTTATAGTCTTCAGATTCTGGGCACTCTTCTTCATTTGGGGCAAATATGCCTTGTTCTTCCTCAGTAAGGAAAACAATATCCTCATTATTTTCTCCCATTTGATTGTTTTGACTTTGATTTGTTCCTTAAAAAACTTCCTCATCCTCATTAGCATAGTTTTCTTGGAATGGCGGCTTGATTTTCTGGTCAAGACCTCTCTGTCTTATTTGAGGGGGGTTTCTCCTAAAGTTTTGGTTTGGGTTTTGTTTTTGATTTCTGTTTTGAGGAGCTGCTTGGTTTTCCCTGGGGTAAGCTCTCTCATTCATGTTTATTCTATCCATCATCCTTTCCATGGTTCTAACAAGGTTATCAATCTTAGTATCAGATGATGAAGGTGCAGCCTCTTCCCTATATGTGACTCTCTATCTCTTTTGGCAATCATATTTGCCTCTACACTCACTGCACCCCTCTGCATATCTTCTAATGTAAGAGGGTATATTTATCTTAGTTGGTAAGCCATTTCTAGGTCAAACCCATCTGGAAATTTCATTAGATCTATAGCTTGTGGAGGTTTCATGTGGGTATGGACGTAATTATATACATGATTGAACCTAGTGTAATACTCTTGGACACCCTCTCCAATGTTTCTCTTAATGTTTTCATACTCTAAAAAGATTTGGAGAGGGTTCTTCTTGACTTCCCATTTGTTTAAGAATAATTGATGAAAAGAAGGGAGGTCATGTATAATATTAGGGGTTAGGCCTTAAAACCATTTTCTTGCTTCTCCCCCTAAAATTTGAGAAAAAATTCTTAGTTTAACAATTTCATCATCTATTTCTTGTCTGTCAAAATAGTCATTCATTCTATCCACATGTTGTTGAGCAATAGTAGAACTACTTACATCATATAAGGGAATCTTGGACTGATACTCCTATGGTAGAACTACTAAAGGAAATGGTAGAACTAATGGGGAATACCAGGTTGCCATGGCTGGTGGGTGAGGAAACAAAGGAGGGTTAACAAGTGGAGGGTTTACAAAAGGAGGTAAAGAGTTAAATGGAGGAAGGTGAACAATGGGTGTATGAATGGGGTTTGAATTTAGTACAATATGATTCTGCTGTAAGATGGATGGGTCTAAAAATATCTTGTTTATCCAATTCTAAGATCTAGTCCTAGAAAAGCTTTGTTCTAGGGGTGAGTCAGATAGGATATTCTGCAAGTCTTTAAGGTTTTCAGGTAGGGAACCTGCTTTGTGGATAAGTCTGCTAACAATTGGGTTTTTAGATATAGGATATTTCCTTAGGATGTGCTCTAGATTGTCAACTATTGTAGGAGAGTTTGGGTCAGGATGGGATCTGGTATAGATTCTTCTAGAAGCCAGAATTTAGACCCAAAATTTAGAAAGTTTGAGAGTTTTATAACAGTTTTAAAAAACAAAACCAATATGTGAAAGAAAATAGTTAATCCACAAAGTATTCTTGACTGGGATCTATTAGAGGTTTGATGATATCAGGATTTATCAATAATTTTCCCATTGGAGTCTATAGAAAACCAGTGGAGTCAGCAGGCCTACTGAAAACTAGTGGAGTCACCAGGTGGATGATTTTAACTGTCTTAAGGCTAGTTGTTGTCCACCTTCAACAACCAGATACCATTCTTGGCTAACACTTGATTCATCTAAATTGAAAGGGGTTTTCTGAGTTCTTGATGGAGTATCAAGCTATTTTAATAACTCAGGCTAAATTCCCCAGTATGGTCGCCATTATGTTGGCTCCCCGTGATTTGCAATATTGGAAAGAACAAATTTGTAGGGAACCACATCAAACCACTTTGGAGTCCATGGATATAGCCTTCCTGGATCAGAGAAGTCTCTCTCTATGTTTGTGATGAAAATAATTTATCTTTATGCTTATGTTTTCTAATTTTAGGCTAGTTATGAAGTTCTGGGGTTGTTTGTTTGGTTTTGATTGATTTTTGGTTGATTGTTTTAGCTGAATAGATAGAATCTGAGAAGCATAAATCCATTGGGCTATGGAGTCATAAAAGGTTTTAATTGTACATAAACTCTTCAAGGGTTTTCATAGGGAAAGCTAACTACATCAAATGGATCCTTTAGATAAAATAAGGGTGTGATGACAGTAAGTTGTGAATTCAGTAAAATTAAAGGGCAATTAAGAATCCTTTAACTATGCTTTAAAAAATATTATCCTTTAGGACACCAGGTGGGTAAAACTAAAGAGAAATTAAGAATTCCTCAGCGATACTTCACCAGAAAAACCTCAAGACAACAATCAAACAATCCTAGAGAGCAATTAAGAATTCTTTAGTTATTACTTTCAGAAAGAGAAAAAATTTAAGATAACAGTTCGGTGAAACTAAAGAGCAGTTAAGAATTCTTTAATTAAACTTCAAAGAAGGCCTTTAAAATGACTATTTAAGAAAAACCAAAGGACAGGGAAAACCATAAAATTCTTTGGCTGTACTCTACTACGTAAACTTCAAGACAACAATCCAGTAATCCTAGAGAACAGTTAAGAATTATCTAGTTATTACTTTCAGACAAAGAAAACATTTAAGATAACAATTCAGTGAAACTAAAGAGCAGTTAAGAATTCTTTAATTAAACTTCAAAGAAGGCCTTTAAAATGACTGTTTAAGAAAAACCAAAGGACAGGGAAAACCATAAACTTCTTTGGCTAGACTCTACTAAGTAAACTTCAAGACAACAATCTAGTAATCCTAGAGAGCAGTAAGAATTCTCTAATTATTACCTTCAGAGGAAAACATAGAGATAATAATGACAAACAGAGTTGAGGTGCCAAAACAACATATCTCAATCTAAAATTTATATTCTATTATCAGAGAAATCATGAACAATATGGAAAACAGAAGGGAAACATTGACAAAGAGGGATAACATCACCATTAACATAGCTCAAGAATCTTGTGAACGTGCTTGTATTACTAATGTCCAAAACAATTACAATACTCCAATACAACAATCTTCCCAACTCAGAGTCTGATCAAAATTTAGTTTTTACAATTAGCCAACTAACCAACAATAATAATGAAAAATACATGCAATATTTATTCTGCAGATGAGGAGGTGATCCTAAGCTAGGGTTTCAGACCATAGTTATTACAGAGTAAATGATTCTTGACCTTTGAGACCATGCAAGGCCCAAGGAAAGAATATCTGTGACTGACTTACTGTAATAATAACTTCTAACTTAACTTCTGAGCTAACTTTTTAGGATATTTTTGACTTTTTGGCTTTTTATTAACTTTTATAATAACTGTTGAGCTACTTTAAAATATCTTTGACTATTTTAATAACTGTAGCTACTTTTTTTGAAGTGAAATGAGGCTTGCATGTGGCAAATGCGGCCTAAAGAAGTGATTTCTGAATGCCTGAGTCATTTGGATCTGTCGTCTGTGCTAATTTTATTTTGATCTGTCTTTAAACCTCTGATTTGGTTTAAACATGGATTTATCTATTCCTTAACTCTGATTTGTCTCCTAAACTCTGCTTTCTCATTTTAATTCTTCTGATCTGTTTTTATCTCTGATCTCTGTCTTCTAATCCTGTTTATTTGCCTTTAACCTTTGATTAAACCTTTTAATCCCTTTCATCTTTCGCTTTCCCTTTGACTGTGATTTTCATTTGCCTTTTATCTCTGTGCAGTCGTTGTGCAAATCTCTTTGTTTTATCCTGCTCATTGAAGACTCTCTTGCTACGTTGGGGGTGTTTGCATGACCATCAATGGTCATGATCCATTGATGATTATGTTTTAATCTTGGCTCCCGTCTCCTTTAATGAACAAAACTTCGGGATCGTCACCTAGAGGACATGTTTAAAACAATCATTGGACCTTAGAAACCTGATTTATGCATTTTCTCCATGTATAATCACCTGAACACTAAAAACCACTGTTAATTAAAACCTATATTTGTGGACAGGGTCCGGAAGATGGGGGCTTTGCGGGTTTCCTACATTTTTTTGGGCTTTTGGGCCCTTTGGGAGTGTTACAGGGGTGTATATGGTGGATAGGGCTTTATCGCAGAGATTTTGGGCTTCAATGTGTTTGAGCGGGTCAATGGTTTCAGGTTATGGCGAGAAGCAATAAGTGGTTTATCACATGGTGCATGGGTGGTATGGCGGTATTTGGTGGAGGTATGTGATGCCATAGAGGAAGTGTGGTGTGGCAGGATGGGATGGTAATAAAACTGCCCATATCGCATGGTTGAAAAGTTTTAACTCTCGGGCGTTTGAATGTGTGATATGTGTTGAGGGTCGTCGGATCAGAAGGAGTTGATCCAACGGTGGTCGAGTGGTGACTGGACCAACGGGTAGTTTTATAAAGTGGGGCCCGGGTAGTATGGATCAGAGGGATTATTATGGTGCGGGGCTTGGTTTTTAAATAGGACCAGGGTCTAAAACGTATGAAGGGTCGGGTATAATAGATAGGGTCTATTCTTTAAGAGTGGGACCCGAAACAACAAATTTTTAGTTTAAAACAATGTAAAAGGGTTTTTTACATTGTTTTAATGGAATAAGGAAAAAGAGATGAAGGTGAGGCGGTTTTAGGAAGGGGACGAGGGTTAAATCAGGGATCAAGGTCAAATATGAGATTTTCAGAGTATGAGGGTATTTGAGAGATGCAGAATGAGAGATAGTGAAAATAGGTTAAATGAAAAATAATGAAAGCGGTGAGATTTATGAAAAATGACATTCAGGGAATGTTATTTTCAGTAGAGTATAGAAAAACCATAGTCATCTAGTGATAGTGTAGAATACATATGACTAACATATGGCTTCTCAAGGAATACATGGATATATTTCTTGAGGAATACATTTTAAGTCTTTGACATATTTAAAGAATTTAAGGCTTTGGTGGAAAACCATATAGAGAAGAAGATAAAGGTATTGAGGACAGATAATGGTGGAGAGTTCTACAAGAAGGAATTTGAAGAGTTATGTAAGAAGTGTGGTATAGCACGAAAAAAGAATTCTCCATACACACCTCAGAAAAATGGAGTTGCAGAAAGAATGAACATAACGTTGATGGAAAAGGAAAGAAGCATGCTAAGTGTTACTGAGTTAGGGCAAGAATTATGAGCAGAGATAGTGGAGACTACATGTTACTCGGTTAACAGTTCACTTTCATCAATCTTGGAGAATAAGACTCCACATGAGGTATGGACTAGTAAGAAACCCTCTCTTTCACATATGAGGGTATTTGGATGTGATGCATATGTACATGTTACAAAAGAGAAAAGGACCAAGTTGGATAATAAATCTAAAAGTTGCATCTTTATTGGGTATAACGATGGTTTAAAAGGTTACAAACTTTGGAACCTAGAAACAAGGAAGGTTGTGTACAATCGAGATGTGGTGTTTAGAGAGGTGAAAGATGTTGTTAAACATGAATTGCTACCAAAGGAACCCGAGAAGATAGAGTTTGAGCTAAAGGAGGATGAATTAGAATCTACAACAGAACAATATTCAGAAGAGGAAGAGCCACAAACTCCAACTGTGAGAAGATCAATTTGGGAAAGAAGGTAGTGAGAAAGGTATAATCCATCTGCTTTCTATTCAAATTTTTCTTTAACTATCACTGATGATGATCCTAGAATTGTCGGGGAAGTAGTGGATTCAAAGGATGGAAAACTATGGAAGGAGGCCATGGTTGAAGAAATGGAATCCTTGCACAAAAATGAAGCATGGGATCTGGTGGCGTTTTCGGCTGGAAGGAATACCATTAGGAGAAAATGGGTGTTTAAGAAGAAGATGATTGTAGAAGGCAAGGTGGAGAAATAAAAAGCTCAGTTGGTAGCAAAAGGTTATTCCTAGGTGTCAGGAATTGATTTTGGTGATATTTTTTCTCATGTTGCCAAGGTTACTTCTATTAGATTACTTTTATCTATTGTTGTTGCATTTGATTTTTAGGTAGAACATATGGATGTGAAGAAAACATTTCTTCACGGGGATTTGGAAGAGGAGATATACATGATGCAACCTAAAGGCTTTATGATCAAGGGTAAGAAAGAACTGGTATGTAGGTTAAAAAATTCTCTCTATGGGTTAAAAAATTCACCAAGCATGTAGTATCAGAAATTTGATACCTATATACGGGGACTTGGCTTCACCAGAAGAAAATAGTATCACTCTGTGTATTTTAAATTAATTGGTGACCATGTTATTTATTTGGTCTTGAATGTGGATGATATGTTGCTGGTTAGAAATGACAAATAAATTATCCAAGATTTGAAGGCCCAATTGTTCTCCAAATTCGACATGAAGGATCTTGGTGCTGCAAACTATATTTTGGGCATGGAAATTAAGAAATATTGGGCAAAGAGGAAGCTCTAGTTAAACTAGAGGAATTATGTCGAGACAATAGTGCAGAGGTTCAATATGCAGGATAGTAAACCGGTGAAGGTTCCTATTCCTGTAGGTGTAAACATATCTGCTGAATAATGTCCCAAGACACAAGAAGAAGAGGAGGATATGTCTCATGTTCCATATGCAAGTAAAGTGGGTAGCCTGATGTATGCAATGATATATACTAGACCAGACATTGCACATGCAGTGGGATTATTGATCAGGTTTATGTCAAAACCAGGGAAGGAGCATTGAACAATAGTGAAGCAGGTTTTCATATATTTGCATGGCATTAGTGATTATGGTTTGTGCTACCAGGGAAGACCAAGATCGGACAAAGTTTTGGACATCTGTGGTTTTGTTGATGTAGTATGGGTTGGAGATCTGGACCAAAGAAGATCTACAAGTGGGTATGTGTTTATCCTTTTTGGTGGTGCAGTCAGTTGGATGAGTAAAAGACACTCTGTAGTGGACCTTTCAACTATAGAGGTATAATACATGGCATCCACTCATGCAAGAAAGGAAGCAGTTTTGTTGCAGAGATTGTGTTCAAGTATGGGGTTGGTGTAGTGAGATATAAGGATATACTGTGATAGCCAAAGTGCAATTTTATTGGCTAAGAACCCTACTTATCATTCAAAGAAAAAGCACATTTATGTTCAATATCACTTTGTGAGAGATATGTTTGAGGATAAAAAGTGTTGCTGGTAAAGGTGGACACTTCGAAGCATGTTGCTGATGCATTGACGAAGTCTATGAGCACTCATAATTTCTCTTGGTGTAGAGAAACCATGAGTGTTGTACGGTTGGACTAATGACAAGCTCTCTTGTGGCTCCCCACGGAAATAAAACAAGAAGTGGGATAATGTTGGGTGTGTGTTATATTCTTTCCACAAATAGGGGGGGGGGGGTGTGTCACCAGGGGGGCCCAGCCCCCCCTGTCTAGGGGCGCCTCCTACACAGGGTCCGAGGCAATGCCCCGGGAAATTTTCTTTGGGGAAGCCCCTCCTATGGTTTTGTGCATGGGTTTGCACATGGTTTTGGGGCATGATGGTTTTATGCCCCTGGTATTTTGTAGATCAGGTCAAGGGAACTACAGTTAAGTTCTAATCCAGGGTTAATGGATTGGGGTTTATGAATGCTTCATCGTGTATATATATGTGTTGTAACACTAAAAGAAATATAATGAAAAATCAAAATGGTAGTCCTGATTTCGGATCCATGGGAAAAATCTCTGTGTATATCTGTTTATGTTTTATTCTCTCGCTATTGCTTATTTTTTGTTTTTAAGAATTTGTTTGCTAATAATCTTCGTACAAGGTTAAAACCTACAAAGCATGTGTATAGGCCACACATCTAGAGGCAAGAGGGAAACATGTTTCAGAGGAGACAAGTGAGGATACCTTTGAGTCTGAAGAGAAATGAAAGGGTAAGTTCAAGGGTAAAGGTAATAAGAATGCTTTCATCAAGATGGAGAAAGAAAAAGTCACATGCAAACATTGTTCCAAATACAGACATGATGAGGATCATTGTTGGAAACTTCATCTAGATATGAGACCCAACAAGCTTAAAAACAAGGAGAGGGAGAAGACGACTGCAACAATAACACATGGTTTAGGTTATGATTCTGGAGATGAAACAAAGATCGTCGCAATGGGTTTGAAAGGTAAGGAAATTGCAAGTGCTAGTTCTTCAAGTTGTCTCAATAGTACTCAAGATGATGAAACAAGAATTGAGATTTTCCATGCTAGAGTTATTTCAAAGCATACCAAGATTGACACCCTATTTGATAGTGGTTCACAAGCAAATCTTATTTCAGAAGGCTTAGTCAAGAATTTGAATTTAGAAACCATTCCTCATCTAAGACATTATCCTTTAGGTTGGATATGTAAGAATGAAAAATTGCAGGTGAAGAGGAAGCGCATAGATTTTCAATCACTACAAACTTTCTTGATGAAGTTGAACTTGATGTTGTTCTTCTTGATATTTCTAGTATTGTTTTGGGTAGCCCATATATTTATGATAGGAGAGAAATATTTCATCACCATGAGAATAATTATCACTTTTCAATAATGGGATTGAGTACATTTTTAGAGCACATAGTAAGAAGATTAGTTTATCTCTTATGCATGTTGGAAAATTGAAGAGAATTGTGAATAATAGTCAAAATTTTTCTTTGTTAATGTTCAAGCCTGAAGATGTTGTGAATGAGGCCTTTCAAGGAGATGCATAAAATGAAAATTATTATTTCATTAAGGTTTCTAATGGTTGTGATAATATTTTTCAGGAGTCTAACATGTTTCCTGAAAAAATAGGTCAATAAGATGTGGTAAAATTGCAGCAACATGCATCATTATTGAGCAGTGATGTGAACAAGATGCCAGTGCAAGAGAGTGGAAATGTAAAAGAGAAACCGTCAAATTTTTTTGAAAAAGAGGGAATTGGGTTCAAAACATGGTCTTGTGGGTTTCAAAAAGTATTTCCTTTGAAATGGGATGTTTTATGGCGATGGTGATCACATTTGGTCAAGAGTCAAGCCAAGCACAAGGCAAGACAAGCTAAACATCATGATGTCGACAATGTTCGAGGTGAGAAGAATTCCAAGTTGTTTAAGTTTTCTTTGATTGATGAGCAAGGAGGGAACATGTTTGTTTCTTCAAGGACAAGTTTTTGTTCTGCAAATTTTGGGAAATTGCAGCAAGATGGTGTCTACAACAGTAAGATAGGGTCTCCAAAATCAAGGAAAAAGTTTAGTTTTCATGTAAAGCTTAAATTGTCTAATTCAAGAAAATTCCAGTGGATTGAGATTGGAAGGGTGAATGGGTTGTACCCTCATGAAAATGTTCAATAATAAAATATCTTTTGGGGTCCAAAAGCTTCCAGTGGGGAGGTGTGATCAAGTGCTCAAAAATATGCTCAAAAATGAATTTTGTCGAAATGGTGTGGAACCTAAATGACCGCATATATCTCATCGTTCTGAATCTGGAACAACTTGTTTCATAGAAAAATTACACCATATGCTCCTAGAAATGCATTTTGTTCATTTTCCCAAACATGAAAAAAGTTGGAAAATTTGTGTAGGCTACCCAGTCAACAGTCCATATAGATGAATGAGCATGGTTGATTGGTCAAGGTTGACTAGGTAGGTTTGACCAATCAGGTTACACCACTTGTCCGCATTCTATGGGTGCTGGTTGGCAAATTTTTATTGGTTGGGTTGATGGCAAACCACATGCTGCCACATGGCCCAATCGGAGGTGGCCACGTAGCACCATGGGGGCCACCAAAATCTGGGTCAAGTTTCGAACTAAACTCTGCAAGATTCGACATTGTGATCACCTTGCAAATAGTGCAACGCCTAATCGTTAGAGCCACTGTGTTCATTGTTAAAACATACGAACCAAACCTTAATTAAATAGTGTTATGGAAGAGTATGGGGGTAAGGGCCTAGGGCTTAGCCTTGCGCCCCCCCAACCCCCCCCCCCCCCTAAAAAAAAAAAAACATTGCATACAACCAACCACCAGAACCAGGGGCGCGGAGGTATATGATGCCACCCTAACTGCCACCATAACCACCCTGTTCGCCAGTGGTTACCGCCCTTTTTTTTTAATTATTTTTTTTAATTCGACTATATTTATATGGTTAAAAATGTGTACTTTAGGTGTTATTGGGAAAATTAATGATCCGAAAATTTTACCCAAAATTGCACAAAATTATTGCTCGATTAGCCAAAATCAGTGCAAAATTGTAGGACGGTTTTGGATTTTCGGGAATTTGTGGTGTGGTTAGTAGCAAAACTAGGGAGGCTCATAAATTCTTCAGTTTGTGACCAATTTGGAGCAGAAAGAGGCTAGACAATAATTTTTTTGGGTCTTCTGAAGCTGATGGAACACATTTTGAAGCTAGTTTAGCACTATAAATGTATGTAATCACCATTTTGAGCATAATGAAAAAGGGCCAAGCCATTGGAAGCTGGACCAAGGAGACATAGCCCAGAAGGGTTGAACTCCTTCATCACTTGTTGTGTTGTGATTATTTTTATGGTGCATTTTTCTGTTCTTTCTACTATTTCAGAGTTAATTTCATGTTTTATGTGTTTACGAATTTAACATAAAAGCTCTCAAAAATTCAATTTTTAGCACTTGCAATTTATGAACCCTCAAGCACATTTTTATTAAGATATCATACAGATTAAACATTCTAGTGTCAGTCCTATTCTTATTGTTTTAGTTGGGTTTGAGATTTTGATAACTCATGGTTATAGACTATATATAAATATATATAATCTATTTACATAAGAATAACATTGGAAAAACCATGGGTTGTCAAAAATTGGAGCCCAGAAATGGGCAATGGTAAGTTGACTATTTCACCTCAAATTTATTTTTATTATTAAAATTTTATTTTATATAATTTGACTTAGTCAAAATGTTTACGGGACATAAAATTACAACATCTATTCCATATTGGGTTGGAGAGCACTTCTTGGTGCAAAAGGAATTTTGTAAAAGTGACTGTATCTCCTTTTATAGATAGATCAACATTTATGGATTCATGTGGCATGGTTTTGAATAATAATGATAAGTTAGTCCATAATTGTGGATAATATGTGCATATGGTTAGTTGACAACTAATTTATGACATATTAGTGGTGTGACTTTCCTTAAGAGAAATAATAAGTTAATCTATTTAATTTGAAGATGGCATATACTTATTGCTAGTTTACAACTAAATTATAGTGATTTTATTACATTAAAAGATTAATTTTTTTTGAAAAAATATATCTAAATAAACTTTTCATATTATCATTATAAATAAAAAATATAATATTGTTTTATAAAATTTATAGTTCCAAGATATCCTCTACAACCCAATATGACAACAATGTGTAACACAATATCTAATGTAATTTTATGTTGACTCGATCAAATTATTTAAAATAAAATTAATATTAAAAAATGACAATTATTAAGATAAATTTGTGTTGGTCATTTGATGGGTTTATTGATGGTGATTTACAAGCCTATGGTATTGCATAACCCATGGTATTTGTTATGATGAAGCTTATTTAAAGGCTTGAGGAAATCTGTTATGGAATGCAAGAGTACCAACTTACATCCATCTTAACCTGAGACTTCATGCCTCTCGACACTTGGTAGATTTAGATTTAAGATGGATATAAGCTATTTTTTTTTATATTTTGTGTGAGCGTGTCCTATCATAAATCTCACATTGATAAAAGGCTTATGCATTTCCAAAAGAGAATAAATATTGTAAATCTTCATATAATGAAACACTCAAAATATTTACACTGCTAATAATATATATTAGTATTCAAGTTATGAAAAATAATAAATGATATTGAGAGGATGTGAAAAAGGAAGTGTCTATAGTAAAGAATAAAAGATAAAATAAAATAAAAATTAATAACAGTTTTTTAATTTTTCTTTTATAAATTTTAAGATATTTTTGGTTTACAAGCCCATGGTATTTTTCCATGGTATTTGTTATGATGAAGCCTATTTAAAGGCATGAGGGAATATTTTATGGAATGCAAGAGTATCAACATAGATCCATCTTAACTTTGGACTTGATCCCTATCAATGCTGAGCAAATTCAAATTTACAATCGATCTAAGCTAGTTTTATTTGAGAATTTGTCTGAGCTTGTCCTATCATAACTTTCACAATGATAAAAGACTTGTGCATTTCCAAAAACGAGTAAATATTGTAAATATTCATATAATGAAAGACTCAAAATATTTACAATGCTAATAATATATATTGGTATTTAAGTTATTAAAATCGATGAATTATATTTATAGGAAGTGAAAAAGAAAGTGTTTATAGTAAAGAATGTTGAAAAAAGCAACAAGAAATCCTCAATTTGATTTTGCCTTGATTAAATTGAGAAATTTTGAATTTCCACATCAACAGACAACTTGGATGATGTTAACTTGTCTAACATGGCTTGTGTCACCTACTAATGAGATCCATCATTAGACATATTTGGAGGGGTTAATAGTCACCTTTTTGCCTTCTTAGGTCT
This sequence comes from Pinus albicaulis, assembly GCA_034641835.2. Taxonomy (NCBI): domain Eukaryota; kingdom Viridiplantae; phylum Streptophyta; class Pinopsida; order Pinales; family Pinaceae; genus Pinus; species Pinus albicaulis. The sequence goes on from CM076581.1 coordinate 1,210,508,439, forward strand.
ATTTTTCTTGCATTATTATTATTATTTGGGTTTATGGTGCTAGTATAGGTGGTGATTAAGGCTAACATACTCCAAGTGCCTAATATAAGGTTGAGTGCAGAGAATCATGATTTATTAAGCATTTTTATAAAGATTTTATCACAAAGACTTGGAGGAGACAACAAGGAGAAATTATAGGAGGATTGTCCACCCTCAAAGGCAACCGAAGGATCCCAAAGATTCTCTCCAACATTTTGAATTACAAAAGCAGTCGAAGGATCCCCAAGAATCTCTCTAGCAATTCGAATTCCAAAGGCAATCGAGCAACTCAAAGAGGAGAGCACTCAATCTTGGTTTACTTAGAGTCCAGTGGACTCAATCACCATTTTCTAGGTAGTTTTTGGTAGATTTCTTGTAGAATAAATAGAGCAGAGCTAGAGCTAAGAAGAGTTAGTCTATCCTAATCTCGCTTCCATTCAGAATTATTTTTGTGAACTATTGAAGCTTTTAGTTTTATTCAAGGATCAGAAATTTCGGAGATGTATGTAGTTATTATTTTATGAAATGAGCAAACTAATTTCATTTTATTGATTTAAGTTCAGAGGGATAGGCTTATGGGTTAGGGCCAAATACATGTGCCTCAAATTCTCTATTTCTTCATGCTTTTATTTCATGTCATTTAGCTAGTTTTTCTTCTGAGCATTTAGCTAGTTTGCTGGTATTTTTATTGATGTTTTTGTTTGCTTCCCATTGTCTTTTTCTATAGATTTAATCTTCTTACCGAATGGTAGAATAGTTGATAAAATCCATAAAGATTTAAGGCCAATCTTCCCCTCTCAACTCTGTCAATAGAGCTCGAGGAGGGTAGAACTTTCACCACAGGCCAAAAAATGCTTTCCCGCTTATGATTTCTTGGAAATAGATTAGATCAATGCTTGTATTTTCAAGAACATATTGTCTACCTTTCTTGCATAAATAGGCAGGTTGATTGTAGGTATGGGCAACATAGCCCAGGAGCATTTTTCCAGCACCTCCCACTTCATCTTCCATCTTCCTTCCATCTCTGATGTTGCGCTTTGCGCACTGCTATTACACTCTGATTTTTCCCACTTATTCTCACTTTCTTCCCCTTTTTATGAAAAAAACGTGAAAACAATTCAAAACCACAAAAACTTGACCTCTGTCATTTCTCCTCGAGACTCCCACCATCGTACGTCACACTACGCAAATCACAAGATTTAACGTTTACCTTTAACGCTTACCTCTCATTCCTTGCGATTGCGATATTGTGAAATTGCAAATTGCACTTCGTACCACACCTTTTTCCTTGAAGGCTTATCGCTCTCCTTCGTCGATTTCTTGGCTTATTCATTTGTTCTATCGGTCACTGTCGTCGGAATCGTTTTAATGCAGAAACGCTTGAAAACCATCGAAAACTCAACCTCTACCTTCCTCCTCGAGACTCCTACCACCCTATGTCACACTTCGCAAATCACAACATTTAACGTTTACTTTAACACTTACCGCTCATTCGTTGCGATTGCGATATTGCGAAATCGCAAATCACACTTTGCAACTCTTATCTTTTGCATTTAACTCTTACCGCTTGTTCTTGCGATTGTGATATTGCGACATCGCATATCGCAAACTGAAACTTTTCCCTTTCTTCTTTTCACTGCCACGTCATCTACATCGCAAATTGTAGCCCACAACCTTTATCGTATCGCATATCGCACTTCCCTAAACTTACCAGATCATGGATTGTAGCCCGCAACCTTACTGTATCACAAATCGCACTTCGCGCATTTTAGTTCATTCTGTTAAGTCCTTACCGCTATCCATTTAAACTTGAAATATTGCGATTTGTGACCCATCACGTCACTCGTCGCACTTCGCACAACTTAGTTTATTCTGTTAAGTCCTGATTGCTATCCATTTAAACTTGCGAAGTTGCAATTGCGACATCACACATAATAGATTTTGTCCTCCATCGCACTCCGCCATCACACTTTTAAGTTCTTTCTGCTCCAAATTCATTTGTCACATTCTAATAAAGTTTTCTAAGGGTTTAAATCCCTCTTTCCACTTCCAAACCTCTTTTCATGTGTTAAACGCCCCATTAGCCTCTTTTAGCCATTTTTGTTCCTGTAAGCTGCAAATTAACTATTTTTAGTTAGAATTAAGTCATGGATAGTTTAGTTACATGGATAAGAGCATGGTAGATAAATCATATATTAGGTAAAATGAATTTAGCCGTTTGGCCAAGTTAATTGTGGTTTAGAATTAGTTTCCTTTTTGCCATTTATTTTCAGCAAGTTAGCTTAGTTTCTTTTCTGTCATTTCCCTTTTTTCCAATTAAATTAGTTTCATTCTTGTCATTTCTTTTCAGCACTTTAGTTTAATTTCCTTTCTATTATTTCCTTCTAGTAATTTACTTTCCAGTTGTTCTCATAATTTAAGAAATAGCACCCTTTCGTAAAGAAGAAGAGGATGACATGAACATAATGCATATGCTGTGTATATAGCATTGTCACCTCAAAGTTTGTACGAACCCCGGTTTGATAAATTAAAGTAGGGAAACCCCTAGGAATTGCAACACTCTTAGTGCAATACCAAGGCTCACCACTTTTTGGCGTCGTTGCTGGGGAGGTGTCTAGTAGATATTTTGATTTTGCTTCAACGTTCTTTTTTGCTTTCCTTTATTTTCATGTCACTTCATAAATATTGAAAAAGTACAAAAAAAGATCTGATTTTCATGCCTCGTACCACTAGGAATACTCAAAGAAAAACCTTACGTAAAACCCCCACATCATCTCCTAGCCACCCTTCACTCTTCTTACGTGGCAGTGAGATTGAACCCCCTATAGGAGATCCTCCTTAATATTTTGAGGATCCAATTAGGGAAGAAGAAGAAGACCTTGTCTCAACTAAGGGACCTGCTTCACCTATCTTAACCATGACTGGGACCCAGAGATCCTTTCCCATAAGAGAGGACTATGGGGACACTAAGATGAAAAACATTAGCCCCTAAGCTCTTCCACCCTTCCATGGACTTACCTCTGAGGACCCTAACACATTCATGTTTGAATTTTTTGTTGTCTTTAGGACTTATGACTACACCTCTGATGATCAGAAGTTGAAACTATTCACATCCACCCTTAAGGATGCAGCCTTGCGCTGGTTCATGGGTCTGCTTGGGGATAACATCACTACCTGGGCACAGATGGAAGAGATCTTCAACAACAAGTATAAAGACTACTGTAGGTCAAAGGAAACTAAGGATGATATATTTAGGATGACTCTAGGGCCTGATGAGTCCCTAGAGGATTATGAAGAGAGGTTTCAATTGAATTATAAGAGATCCAACTGTACTCTTGATCCTGACTCACTCAAACTTGTACTTCTTCGAGGGATTAGTGAAGAGATGATAGAAGCCTTGAATATTTTATCAAGAGTATATATCTACCAAAAACCCTATGAAACAATCAAAAATGTCTTCTGGAATCATTCTAGCGCATTTCGGAAGAAGGGCAGAGCTAGAGAAAGTACATCCAATACCCCATACTCTTCCACCTTCATAAAAAATGAGATTGGAAACATGCTAGAGGACTTCAAGAGTGACATGATGCACACCTTTTCTTTGCAAATGGACACAATGCAGGTCAAAAGGAAGCAAGAGGAAGCAGAGAGATCCCTGGCCATATTTTGTCCTAGATGTACCAGGAAACACCCAAGAAATGAATCTCCACTAAATTTCATAGAGGTTTTCTTAGTTCGTGAAGAGAATCATGCAACAAAAAAGTGTCCCTCCTTACCTAGACTTAAAGCTGTATATCAAGGTGGGGAAAAAATGCCAGAGCAACTCTATTTCATCAACCAGAGAAGGCCTCAGGGCCCTCGGCCATATCAACAAGGTATGCAAGGTGCACGTCACTCTTACTATTACAAAAATCAGAGTGCACCCATGCAATCTTGGTACACCACCACTCCTCCATCATGGTCTACACCTCCTACTTGGCCTTCCAACCCTTCATATAATCTTTAGCCAGTAAACCAACCATTTCAGCAATATGTTCCACAAAAACCTCAGTGGAACAATCCATCCCAAGGGTGGAGGCCTCAACAAAATCAACTACCTGCTCTAATGCCTCCACCCTAACCTCAACCTCAGCTTACTCATGCTACTCCACCTAGGCTATCTATACTTGCACATCCCAATCCGAACCTAAACAATATATAGGCACAACAGACTCCTAGTGGAGAAACATCCCGTCCAGCTTATTCTTTGGAGATACAAGAGGTTAATCTCAGGTAGGAAGAGTAATCCCAGACAACCATCCCCCATCTCCACTTGTAGAGGTTGAGGAGGAAAAGGAAGAATATAACACTCATATCCAACAACCTCATTTTCTCGAGCGCTTGATCCACCCTAGTCAACACACCCTAGAGGAGACTGAACACCTGGGAGAATTGGAAAATTTGTGTGTAAATATACCTCTTCTCTAGGCCATTAAGGATGTCCCTATCTACAATAGGCTCATCAAATAAAAGTGCTTCAAGAAACCTAGAAGGAGGAAGTGAGATACCCCCACCATCAATGTGGTAGGACAACTGTCTGACTTGATACTGGGGAAGGTGATATTTCCAAAATACCTGGACCCTGGCAGTCCAGTTGTTGATGTACATATAGATGATGTCATAGTCCCCAACACTCTGATTTATTTAGGGGCTTCCATCAATATCATGACCGATGAAACTATGTTGAAACTTAATCTCCAAGGGACTTTGAGGAAAACCACAACACTTCTGCAACTTGCAGATCGGTCCACAGTAACTCCAGAAGGAATTGTTGAGGATGTTATGGTTACCATTGACTCTTAGGAGTATCCTACAGACTTCCTGGTCTTGCAGCCAAAAAACAAGTTTAATGGTTATCCTCTCATCTTAGGGAGACCTTGGTTAGCCACTGCATATGCTTATATTAGTTGTCGAGCCAGAAACATGATTATAAAAAATGGACCTTTGTCTAAACAACTAGTGTTATATCCTCCAGCCTAGCCTTCCATTGTTCATGATCTCCCTATATGGTTGGAGGATGAAGAATATGAGTTATATAACACTGGCCCTATGTGTACCATAGATGTTATCCTTAGAGGGGGGCAACTTGATGAAGATGAAATCATAGACCATGCCATTCAAAACTAGTCCTCCACTAATACTCCTCTCAAAACCCTAGTCAAAGAGTCTGGAAGCCAACCTTGGATGGAAGCGAAATCAATTGAGACAACCTTTGAAATGACCAAAGCTATCGAGTTTGGCCCATCCAGATCTCTGAAAATCAACCCAAACCTCTCAAGTGATGAAGAGAAGCAGCTACGCCAACTTTTGAAAGAAAATCTTGAAGCATTTTCTTGGGATTAGAAGGACATGAAAGGGGTGAATCATTCAATATGTAGACATCACATTTACATCAAATAAGGATGCAAGCCTGTGGGACAACCCCAAAGAAGAATGAACCCAACTCTAAAGGACATAGTCAAAGAAGAGCCGCAAAAACTATTGGATGCGGGGTTTATATATCCTATATCTGACAGTGAGTGGGTATCTCCTCTTGTCCTATTCCCAAAGAAGAATGGGAAGTGGTGAATTTTTGTTGATTGCCGAGAGCTTAATAAAGCCACCAAGAAATACCATTTCCCTTTACCCTTTATACACCAAGTCCTGGATGGCCTTGCAAGGAAGAATTTCTTTTCCTTCTTAGATGGGTTCAGTGGGTACAATTAGATTCAAATCAGCCCTAAAGACTAGTATAAGACTACTTTCACCTACCCTTGGAGTACCTTTTCTTATAGATTCCTACCCTTTGGGTTATGCAATGCCCCAGCCACCTTCCAGAGAGCTGTCCTGAGAATATTTTCTGAGTTAGTCCATGACTCTTTCGAAATTTACATGGATGATTTCACACCATATGGGGATGACTTCCAGGAAACTCTCTCCAATTTCGGTAAAGTATTAAGAAGGTGCATTGAGATGCATCTCTCCTTGAGCCCAGAAAAGTGTGAATTCCGGAAGAAAACAGGGGTTGTATTAGGACACTCCATATCCCAAGCAGGAATACAGGTAGACCTAAACAAAATCACTATCATCAAAAGGGTACCTGCTCCTCAAAAGTAGAAGATGTTAGGAGTTTCGTAGGCTTGGCTAGTTACTATAGAAGGTTCATCAAAGATTTCAACAAGATGGCTTTTCCATTATTTGGGTTATTGGCCAAATATTCTGAGTTTATTTGGTCCGATCCTTGTCAAGAGGCTTTTGAGCTCATTAAGAAGTAGTTGAATACTGCCCGCATCCTTCGAGGTCCAAATTGGACTCTGCATTTCCACATCCACACTGATGCATTCGAAACAGTTGTAGGGAAAGCATTAGGAAAATTAGAGGACAAAATCCCTTATGCCATTTATTTCATCAGTAAGAATTTGTCCAAAGCCGAGCTAAATTATACTATTATTGAGAAGGAGATGTTGGGCATTGTCCACGCATTGAACAAATTCAGGCATTATGTCACTAGATATCAGGCCTTTGTTCACACTGACCATGCAACCATCAAGTATTTAATGAAAAAACCGGATGTTAATGCTAGAATAATTATATGGTTGTTACTTTTGTAGCAATTTGATTTGACTATTTTTGATAAACCTGGAAAGGAAAATGTTGTTGCAGATTTTTTGTCCAGGTTAGTTCTCCCTGTAGGTGAAGAAGGAATGGTGGATGACCAGCTGCCAGATGAACACCTCTTTGACATATCAGTACTCTCACCATGGTTTGATGATATAGCCAACTACTTGGTTGTTGGAAGACTCCTTCCTAATCTTTCATTTAGGGAGAGGAGTAGAATCATCAGAAAAAGTGCCCCTTTCACATGGATTGGGGGGGATCTCTTCAAGCTAGGCCTTGATAAAATACTAAGAATATGTGTGAGGGAGGAAGAAGCTTTTGATATCCTCTCTGAATGTCATGACAACCCATGTGAAGGCCACTTTTCTATAAAGATAAATGTGTACAAAGTTTTGCAGGCGGGTTACTATTGGCCTACCCTTCACCAAGATTCTAGAAGATACACCAGCAGGTGCGACTAGTGCCAAAGGATGGGGAAACCCACACAAAGGGATGAAATTCCTTTATAGCCTCAAGTGTCTCTTGAGCCCTTTGACAAGTGGGGCATGGAATTTTTTGGACCCATCGATCCACCATCTGGACAAAAGAAGCATATCATAGTCTGAACTGATTACCTGACAAAGTGGGTTGAAGAAAAATCAGTGAAGGTAGAAACCGAAGAAAAAGTAGCAGAATTTTTGAGGGAGAATGTGTTTTGCAAATTTGGATATCCCAGAGAAATAGTCACTGATCAAGCATCACAGTTCACCTCTCACCTCATTGAAAATATTTTGAGGAAGCACAATATTAAGCATAGAAATTATACTTCCTATCACCCTTAGGTGAATGGCCAAGTAGAAGTAACTAAAAGAGATTCAGAGAGCATCCTCACCAAGTTTGTGAGCAACAACATAAAATATTAGGCAGATAGATTGGTAGAAGCTACTTGGGCCTACAACACCACTTGGAATACAACAATAGGTTTCACTCCTTATGAAATAGTCTATGGTAAGAAAGCTCTACTTTCAGTTGAGTTTGAATTCAATAATTTAAGAATGGTTGTTGAATTAAATATATATCTAACAAATTCCCAAAAAGAGAGGTTGCTGCAACTAAATTGATTGGATGAGTTCAAAATGCAAGAACTTCTTCACACAGAGGTAGTTTAGCTGCAAATGAAGGTATGTAATGACAAGAACATCAAAGAAAAGACCTTACAAGAAGGAGATTGGGCACTATTGTATGAATCAAAGTTTAAAGAATTCAAAGGTAAGATGATGACAAGATGGTTGGGGCCTTACACAATGGAGAAATGTTTTGATATTGGTGAAGTTAAAATCAGAACCATATATGAGGAAGGAATCCCCTTGCTTGTCAATGGTCACAGACTTAAAATTTACAAGAAGCCTTTGTAAAAGGCAGAGTTCATAAATTCAATAAGAATAGAGGTGTATTTGATGGGAAACTCCGTAGTTTCCCACACCTCCTGAAAAGAAAAAAAAATAAAAAAGAATAATCTTGTGGGTTGAAAACCTCGACGGAGGCAACTCACTTGCTCAAAAAATAAAAGAAAAAGAGAATAAATATCCATGGGTGAAAACCTCTCTGAGGCACCCAAGGCAAGTTTGTGGGTTGAAAACCTCTATGAAGGCAACCCACTTTCTTTCAAAAAAAAAAAGAGAGAGAAAAAAGAACAAAATAAAATAAAATACATCTGCATCTCTGTGTTTGTTGTTTTGTAGGTTGTTAATGGTTTCTAGAAACATAGGGAAGCATTCATCTTCTTTTACCTTATTATATTTTACCATCCATCCCATAATTCACTCCATTCATCTTCATAACTTCCTCCATCACCTCCATACACAACATTCCTCCATTCCTTAGCACAATGTAGCAAGAGAAGCAACACACAGATTGCTACAAACATCAGGAATTTCCTTAAAAAACAAAGTTGTTCATGGACTGCCAAGAAGGAAAAAAAGGGCAGCTACATAACAAACTATAGTAGAACAAGAATGCCACCCATGGCATCCCAAGCACCCCACGTGACATCCACAGCTGAGAGAAACAAAAAAAAAATATTAGCAGCTCATTCAGGAAGTTGCTCACTCAGAGAATAGGAATATGGTGAAGAACACAACATCTAAAAAGGCTTGTCTCAAACCTCCATCTCCTACAACTACCTTGGAAACAACAAGTAAACTCAGGTATAAGCTATCACCCCTTACTACGCATTCATAATAGCCAGAAATAATTAATTTGTAGACTTAGAGTTTGAGGGGCAGAAAGGTGGCCAGTTAACTCGGCCACCACCATGAGGTATGGCTGGAATAAAAATAGGAGTGCACACCACCTGGGCATGCAAAAGAAAAATTTTAAATCAGTGTAGTAGAGGAGAACAAGGGGAGGAAAATGCGTAGTCCATCCTGAATTAATAGGGAGGAGGAACCGATTGTATATGAGAGAACTGGAGTTGAGCGAAGTTATATTGGCACTCCAAATTTAGCTACATCATATAATAAAAGGAGGTGCCATCTCATCCAAACCAGTGAATTGAAAATTTTTAGAGGGAGAGGACTGACGAAAGCCTTGAATGCTTGAAGAAGAAGAAGAAGAACTAGAAAGGAAAAAGGAAAGAAGAAACTCGGGGTATAACCAGAAGAAACAAGAAGAACTAGAAGAAGAGGAGGAAGAACCAGCAGAAACAAGAAGAACCAGAAGAAGAAGAGAGAGAGAGACAAAGGGCCAGAGAAAAACAGAAGAGATGTCCATAGAAGTCATAGAGATAACAAAAAGTGGGCGAGACACAGACTCACAACCCAGTGTCACATCCCCTCACTACAAAAAGATAACTGCCACCATGGCTCCTCTGAGCGCAAAAAGAAAAATGAAGACTTATAGGTGTTCCGGATCTGACAAGAATCATAGAAAGATAGAAAATTATCCCCTAAGCCCGATCATCATTGAAGAATCACCAAGGGGGGAGGAAAGAATCGAAGAGACAATTCTAAAGGATCACCTGCAAAAGGCACATGCAGAGAATGTAGCACTAAAGGAGCAATTGCAGGAAAAAGAGGAGTAAGTAGCCACCATGGAAGACTTATGCATAGAAGCCCTTTAGCATAAATTCCCCTCTAACTCATATGCTGTGTACCTCAAAGAACAATGGCTTATATTTCAAATCAACACTCTAGCCTCCCATGGTGTTACACTAAAAGTGTCACCATGACGTTTTACTGTTAGTATGGGTTCATCATTACTCATACCATACTCCCTTAGAAGTCTAAAAACATCAAGTTCCTAAAACCAAGCCTTGAAATTGAGAGAAAAGCTTATAAAAGTCATTAAAATACTTGTACCACACTTTCTCTTAGTATTACCTGTAGTGCCGCATTTGATTGCTCTATAACATGCGGAACTGACTGCACTTTTTCTTCATTAAAGGTGCGATTCCCTGTAAAAGGTAAAGTGAGGGCAGAAGTAAAATTTGAAAGCCCATCTAGTTGAAACTAGAAGCTTCTGGAAGCAATTATTTGGTGGAAAGTTCGCTCCTTTCATGTACATTAATCCCTCCATTAAAGGAGCCTACCCCTTGGTATGTGGAACTTAATCCCTTGAAAGAGGATTCTATCCCCTCTTATTTAGAGCTGCAACCTCTTCCCTTTTTCTATAAATTGAAGCCATAGTTCAGCCAGAGGGGGAGTTAGGCTTTGAGATTTTTTGAGGAGAATTGCTGGTGAAACTCAGACTCTCCTAACTGATCATCATGTGGGAATGATTACACATTCATGTGTATGTTAGTCGAGAGAGTGCAAAGGCTTGTAAAAGTAGAGGAAACGCTTGTTCCAGACCCCGGAAGGACCTGTACGACATCAAGGCAAACACGGTTGTAAGGCTCCTTCTTTCATCAAAGATAATACAAATGGATCCTGTTTTCTCAATGAGTTGTTTATTTAAATGGCTTATTTCTTGAATTCCTTGATCATCAAGATAGGTTTATGGTCTATGAATTAATCTATATTATGTAGGTGCTTCTGATTCTTTCATGTTTTTGACTGCAAATCCTGAAAGGAAACATATTCAAAGCGATAGGAAAGAAGACTACGATGAGCGCTAGACTACAGGTAAGTCCTAAATCCTTCATTATAGATAATTATAAATCAAACATAATCTAGAGAAAGTAGTTTACATCTGTCTGTTTATTGCTAGTTATTGATTGATACTGGCTTGGGTAATTTATTCTTGTAGAATCCCTGAAAAGTACTTTAGAATTTTTTATTTTTCTTTAAGTTTTCTGGGATCCACACTTTGTCCTTAGGCACAGTGTGGTCAGCTCTGCTTTTTTCTTGTATCCATAGTGCGGTACCACACCTGTTTACATTAAAACCTGCGGACCCTGAGAATTTTTTTGAAAAACTCAAAATTCTCTTTTCTAGGATCAACTTGTAAGATTCTCAGTGTGTACCCAGACTTGTATTTTCTGTCAGAAAGCTTTGTGTGAGAGTTTCTTTCAGATTTTTAGTTTTGAATGATTTTCTACAAGATCTGCATGTTATAAGTGACTTTTGCTTTGTCTCTATGTCACTCAAAGATTAGAAACCTTTGTATACCTTAGATCATTGGTATTCCATTGTTTTCTCGCCGAGTCTTTGACTTTATAGCGGAAATTAATTTATGAGAATTGGATCCCATTTTCTCATTTGAAAATCTTTAAAAACTTTTTCATTAAGTTTTGAATTTCACTTAAAAAACAATAATTGGATGTTTTTGAGTTTTTTCTCATTTCAGCAAATAATTTCTTAGTTAGATTACAAAATAAGCAAAACGTCCTCAAAATATTTAAAGTTTTGATTTTAGATTTAATTCTTATAATTTTTAGATCTCGAAATTAGTGTTTTTAGTTTTGAGTGTTATTTCTAGAAATTGTAGTTTTCTTTTGGAGAATGTTTGATTGTAGAGTCGATCTTGAAGAATAAAAGTATTTTGTTTTTGAGCAATTGATCATTCTTAGTTCTCATAAGAAAAGATTTCTTTTCATACGATTCTTGTTTTGAAGGAAATAATTGTTTAAAAGACTGCATTTCTCAACTCTTTCTTTTAGATAAAATTCATCAAAAGGAATGATTCCTCATAATATATGCATTTTTAGTGTGTTTTGAGTCGGGTCACTACATATCATCAAAGTTTCACTTTCGCACCTATTGTCCTAAGAAACAACCTATTAAAAACAACACTTAAATTAAAATCAATCTAGTAATTTTTATATTTCTAGGACTCTTTTCACCAATATAGCTTAGGCTAGTGTCTTGGAGTAGGGAGTAATTAACTCTCCAAGATAGTTAAAACAAACAAGTAGTAAATCTTGCGGTAGAAAAAATCCAATAGTAGCTTGTATGATCTGGGAAGCTCCTCCTAAAGGAGTTAAGCACGAGATCATAGCCGAACCAGTGAGGTGATCAATTCCATCTCATTAGGAATGATAGAAGATGTGTGCATATTAACAACGGTAAACCTCGGATTGACCATTGTTGAGGAGCCTAGGGTCACTTGTCGGTATACCTTGGATTATGTCAAGGAGCCTTCAAGGGGATTGAGCTTTGTTACTCTGCCCTTGCACGTATATCGGATCGTAGATTGTTCCCCCAGGTATATTTGTTCCTGTTGGTAACCTTAGTGGCCATAAACTTTAATATTTTTTCCTAAGGTGACGGTGGAGGAAAGATCTCACTGTACCTGGAGTAGACGTCGACTAGACTCACTTGGTCTCTTCGAAGGGTTATCTTCACTCGAGATGGTTTAAGTGGAGAAACTTGCACAGGTCTATTTCATTAAGTAGGTTGTCGGGGTAACTATTCCAACCACCATTTCTACATTAAATACTACGATGTTGGATTTCATCACCAACTAGTGTTTTTAATGTGGGAATTTACTGTTTGTGTGTGGTTTGATCTCCTAGATTTTATAAGCGTTTGATCATTTGATTGTTTCCTTAGTGACTTTAGGGTTTTTGATTGAAATTTTCTTTGATTGCGTGTGATTAATAATTCTTTATCGTGGCTGAATTACTAAGAAAATCATGTAGAATTAAGGGGAAACCCCCTGAGTATACACCAAGCCAACTTGAAGGACTGAAAGCTCTAGTACCGCCTAGTATCAGCAGAGCTAGATCAACAGAAAAAGGAGAATCATTCATATTTCCTCATCCTGATTATAATCAATCACAGACAACAAAATATGTTCAAGAGCCAATTTCAATTTCCGAAATCACTGGCATTGCTTCTCCAACCAGCGAATTAGTTGAAGAACCTGAAATTTCTGAGCCAGACACTGAACCTGATGTGTTAGAATCATCTTCAGGATTTGTTACTCAAAATTCTAGTGATCTTGGTTCACCTAGAGTAAGACATCACACTACCGAAAACCTTCCTTCTGATCTCATATGTATTGAAGAACTTGTTGGTCCAGACGAAGACGTCGTTCTTCCCAAAACCCAAGAAACTTTAAAACTTAGAGAGTGTGAATCAATATTCTACAGTCCTTTTAGAACTGACGCTTGGTATTTATCATTGACAATTTTTTTACAAAACGCAGGTCTTACTTATTCACCACCCATAATTCCCTTTTATCCTATGCCAAGAGGTTATCAACCTTCATTAGCTATGACGGGAGAGTCATCTATGTTTTCTGAATCTCCAGAAACATTTTTATAAGGTGGTTCGTCTGTTCCTCTAGGATACCAGTCGCTCTTTGGTACCTTCTCAGGAGCAACTCCTCAACCAATTGAACAAGTGTTATCATCTGGTATGAATGGAACAAACACTAGCACGTTGAACAAAGAACATGTTTATATGATGTCTAGAAATATTCCATATCCTCGACCTCAAGGAAGTCAGTTACCGCCTAGGGGAAACCTCAAGGAAGTTAGTTACCGCCTGGGGGTCAACCTCAAGGTAGTCAATTACCGCCTAGAGGGCAACCTCAGGGTAGTTTTTTACCACTTGGAGGTCAAACTGTGGGACAATATATCCTACCTAGGGAGAAACCTCAAGGATAGTACATACCTCAAGGTCAATATCAACCCCAAGGATAGTACATACCTCAAGGTAAACCCCATTGATAGTACATAACTCAGTGTCAATACCAACCCCAGATTCCGTACATGCCTCAGAGTCAATATCAACCTCAGGGTCAGTACCCAGCTCAAGTTTTTCAACCTCCTTCACATCAACCATTATTACAAGCAGCTGGAAATTTTCCAGTTAATTATCAAACTTACGTTCAACCTGGTTATGGTTCTTCAAATGCACAACCTTCTATGGGTCAATATCCTGAAATTAATATGGTGTGGGATCCATCTCAAGTTCAACAGAATTTAAAACCAAATGTGCAGTTACTTAATCAACTTGGACAACCCATAGGTTCTGGTCCAACCCAGCAACCTGTCCAGCCTACCATTCAAGTCTCTGCACCTGGTTCTATTCAGCAGCCTGGGCCTAGTACACCTAGAACTCTGCCTCAAACTTATGGTGCTACTACAACTTCTGTTCAACCTACCACACCTATTTTTGGAGTCTCTGTAGCTCATCTTTCTACTACCCCTATATCAATGCAAATTCGTCAAGTATCTGTGCCACAGTCAAGACCTACAATTCAGACTATGGTCTAGATGCCTATGGGACAATATGGTACAAGTATGATTCTCACTAGTCAACCACAATTTACTTATCAACCGTACCAGGGGTAGTATCAATTTGGACATACTACACAAAATCCAACATATCAGTATCAGCCGTATCCTGGGTATACTTATCAAATACCTCAACAGCCCCAGTTTGGTCTGGTTAATACTAGTTTCAAAATTCCCAATGCGCATCCAATTCCAGGATGTCTTGGATATCCTCCTCCTGGAACTAGTTTGATCACACAAGGTTATCAAGACCCTAGTCGTCGGTTACCATTCATATCAACTTTAGATCTACCTAATTTATCGTGCCTCAGGAATGATCTGATCTTTTATCTTCTGTATTGGTCGCTAATGCCTAGTAAGTTTCCCAGTGATATTCCAAAATTTGAAGGTAAGTCAGGAGATGATCCATCTAATCATGTTATGAATTATCACCTCTGGTGTGCATCCAATTCACTAATCGATGATTCAATTCGATTGCGTCTTTTTCATAGAACTCTCATTGGTCTAGCTACCAAATGGTACATTGAGTTAGCACGAGGCTCATTTAATAATTTTAATGCGTTAGCTACTGATTTCTTAACCATTTTCAGTTACCTGTCAGATACGACAATGGTACGAAATTGTTGACCTCATTAAAACAATCTACGTCTACGTACATATCCGATCACATTCATGAATGGCAACGTAGGAGACGTTTACTGAAAGTCTTTATTCCGGATCAAATTTTGGCTGAATGGTTTATCAAATCATTATTGCCCAAAATCACTGAAGATGTGGCCAAATAAGGCGTTGTTACAGAAGAGCAAGTCATTGGTCAAGCTCAGTACCTTGACCTTGTATATACACAGTCAGGTACTCTGTATGACAAAATCCCTGATTTACCAAGACCTGGTCAGTTAACTACAACTGCTTCAGGATCTCATGCTGCTGATGATGTAATTGGTTATGTTAGCACTAGCAAGGGTAAGAAGAAATCTTCCAAGACGACTTCTCCAATTATAACTTTACCCGATTCACCTAAAGGAGATTCTTCCACTGAAAATTCCGCTGATATTCATGATGTAGAATCATCTACAACCAAACCTAAAACTGGTGGTAAGAAGGGTAAGAATAAAAACAAAAAATGATCTTCAAAAGATAAAAACGATAAAATTGAACCAACTGACGAAAAACGAAAAAATCGTTATCCTTGTCTCATCTGTGATGAGGATAATTTTACTAAAGAGTGTCCGCATAGAGCCAAGGTATCGAAATTTGTTAAGGGTTTGTCCACAACTATTGTCTTGAAGGATCCCTTTCCTGCTTAAGATATTAACATGATTGGATCTTCCTTGAATACGCTAGAAGATATCTTGATGGTTGTGACGCGATCACAATATTATGGTAGTAAAAATCCTGTTGGTGGTAAAGAAGCAGAAAGTTCTAATTCAACATCAAAAACATCTCTCTCAGTTTCTAATCCGCTACAGATCGAGAAACCGAATCCTGACTTAGTAATCGAACCACCTGCTAAAGGTGTACTTCGTAAATCAGCTTTCAATCCACATGTGAGAATTTCTCAGAACTACAATATTGTTGAAGACTTGGAAATTTCCCCTTCAGCAATGTCGGCTTTGGAAGTGCTGCAATCATGCCCAACCCAAAGGAAATTACTATTTTCAGCCATAGGATCCATAGACCTTCAGGATTCGAACCTAATGATCTTCGATTTAGAGAATTTTACAGCCCGTCTACCCCATCAAATGGCTTTTCAAATTCCGGTAATAGTAAAAAACAAACGTTGCTTTCATACTGTTGTTGATGAAGGGGCTTCTATGTGTATCATGTCGTTAAAATGTTGGAAATCACTTGGTTCTCCGACACTTAACCAATCGCCGACTATCCTCAAATATTTTGATGGAAAATGTTTTCATCCATATGGTATTTTACAAGATCTACCAATAGAGGTCAAAGGAAAACCTTTTAATCTAGATGTGGAAGTGGTTGATGCCCCTATGGATTACAGCCTTCTCCTGGGTCGCAACTGGTATTATGCTATGACTTCTATCGTATCATCGGTCTTTCATCTCATCATGTTCCCTCATCAAGGACAAATATTAAAAATAGATCAACTCTCATATTATTCATTCGACCGAGCCACTACTAATAGCATCCAACATGTCGGAAAAATGACTATCCCTTACAAAGATGTTGGAGTGGGTTTACTTAAAGACTCTGCTTTACTGGGAAATTTCTCCCTGCCTGCTCCCAACGTATCGTCTCCTATTGCTAATATCAATATGATTACATCAAGTACTATTTCCTTTGATGATCTTGGGTAGTAACTTTAGACTCAGAACTGGATTCTTTCGATGGTGTGATGCCTTTGAGTACTTTTGAATTGGCATATCAGGCAGTACAATCCTTTTCTGATACTGCTTCAACTAAAATTGATCTAGTGAATGTGGCCAATGAGGAATCACTTAGATATCAAGTTCAACTTCACCATCAATTCTGGATCCTGATCAACAATTATTCAATACTGATGAGCATATTCGTGAATTTTTGTCTATAGAAGAATTACCATGGGAAGATCTACATCATCGATCTTCATTTTTACCTGGTCTCGATCATTTTGAAACTGATTTTTCCTCCATTTTTACCGCTGATTATGTCAACGAACCTCGGAATCCTCTGACAAATTCCAACTCTGACTTAAACTTAGCAAACATTTCTACAACAGTTCTTATTGACATTTCAATGAAACCTGGAATTGTTGAAAACATTCATATAGGTGCTTCCTGTATGCCAGATGAAATCCTAGCATATAAAGCCCTATTTCAGGAATTCCATGACATTTTTGCCTGGTCCTATGAAGAAATGCCAGGACTCGATCCATCAATTGTTGTTCATGAAATTAAAACATACCCGGATGCTAAATCTGTCTGACAGAGATTACGTTAGATACATCCGTGAAAAGCTGCCGCTATTAAAGTAGAAGTTGAGAAATTACTTTGTGCAGGTTTTATTTATCCAATTCCTTTAACAGATTGGGTATCTAATATTGTTCCTGTCAATAGAAAACAAGGGACGATATGAGTATGTATCGATTATAGGGATATAAATCGAGCTTGTCCCAAAGACAATTATCCAACCCCTTATATCGATCAAATTATTGACGATTATGCCGGAAGTGAAATTTTTTCGTTTATGGATGGATTTTCGGGGTACAATCAAATCAACATAATCCTTGTTGATCAACCCAAAAAAATTTTCATTTTTTTGTGGGGGAATTTTTCTTATTGCAAATTACCTTTTGGACTCAAGAACGCTGGTGCAAATTTTCAGAGGGCAATGTCTTATGCATTTCATGACATTAAACACATTATGCAACCCTATCTCGATGATTTACCTACTCATTCATCGTGCGGAGTAGATCATATTACTCATCTACGAGCTATCTTTATGAGATGTAGGCATTACAGGATTCATTTGAATCCTCACAAATGTGTCTTTTGCATTGAATCTGGATGATTGTTGGGATTTTTTGTCTCAAAGGAAGACATTCATGTCGACCCATCGAAGGTTGAGGCTATCATCAAATTACCTCCTCCTTCCACTCTTTGCCAAATCTAAATTTTGCAAGGGAAAGAGAACTTTTTACGTCGATTCATTCCTAACTATGCTGAGTTAACCAAAGGATTTACCAGGTTGTTAAAATAGAATATTCCTTTCTTTTGGGACGAGATCGTTGATCGATATTTTGATGATCTTAAACACACGTTGACCCATGCACCATTATTGCATCCTCCCAATTACAACCAGTATTACTTTTTATACTTAGCAACCTCCAATTCTATGATTGGCATGGTTTTAGTTCAGCAAGATGAATTCCACAACGAACATGTGATTTATTATCTCAGTCGCAATCTGCATCTGACCGAAATCAAGTACTCACATGTGGAGAAATTGGCCTTGGCAACAGTTCAAGCTGTCCAACGATTTCGTCATTACATACTGTTACACAAAACAAAAATGATTTATGATTGTAACCCTATGATGTATATTTTGACCAAAAAAATACTAGGGGGAAAATAATCCAAATGGATTGTTATCCTATAGGAGTTTGATTTGGAATTTGAAAAATCCAAGTCCAAGAAAGCATTGGTCTTCACTGAACTTATGTGTGACTTCCCAAGTACTGACACAGAAACTGTGGCAGAACATCCGATCGCGAATGAATATTTGTTTCTTATCAGTACCATCGATCCTTGGTATGGATATATCATCATTTATCTCCAAACCCAAACTTTTCGGCTTGAACTTTCACGGTCACAATGACGAAAAATCCGTTTCCAGTCTTAGCAATATCATATTGTTGGTGACACACTATACATCGTGGTGCAGACTCTATTTTTCGATGTTGTCTAACTCTTTACGAAGCTGAAAAGGTTTTAAATGACTATCACTCTAGAGCATGTGGCAGTCATATGTTTGGGTATGCCATATCCCAAAAGATATTGTGTGCTATCTATTTTTGGCCATCCTTATTTAAAGATTGTATTTCTGCTATCCAAAAATGCCACAACTGTCAAATCTTTGATCGCAAGATGCGTGCACCACTCGCTCCTCTTCACCCTATAATTGCTATCGATCCTTTTATAAAATGGGGCATTGACTTCATTACATGTAACCCTCACTAGGTCGGGGGACATGGTTATATTATTCTTGCAGTAGATTATTTTACCAAATGGGACGAGGCGATGCCTACATTTGCGGTAGATGGAAAAACTACAACTACTTTCTTGTTCAATCATGTGATTGCTCATTTTGGTGTACCCCAAGCAATAATTACTGACCATGGGAGTCATTTTTGAAACATCATGATGACCAAACTGTCTGACCAACTTGGCCTACGCCATGACAGTTCTGCACCATATTATCCACAGGCTAATGGTCTGTTTGAAGCTATCAATAAATTTTTAGTCACCGTGATCAAACGAATCATCAGAATTCATAAATCGAATTGGCATACCATGCTTTTTTGGCACTTTTGGCATATCGAACTTCAGCAAAAACATCGACAGGTTTTACCCCTTTTCAACTGGTCTACGGTTTAGAAGCAGTATTACCGATTGAATGCGAGATAATGTCACTCAAACTAGCCATAGAGTTACTACCTGCCACTTCTAAAGAGGAGAAATGCTTTTTGTACTTAGCTCAATTAGATGAGAATCAGCGCACCGCTGCATTAGCTATCGAAACTCATGCGAAACGAATGAAAGCTCAGTATGATAGAAGTGTTACACCTCGTATTTTTTCAGAAGGAGACCTAGTCTTGGTTTATGATCAAGCTAACGACAAGCTAGGGGCTCGGAAATTTGAACCCATGTGGCATGGTCCTTATATTTTCAAGTGACAGCTTGCAAAAGAGGCCTATGAACTGATTGAATTTGACGGGGTCTCTTTAGGCAAACCCAGAAATGGGATTTATCTGAAGAGATATTATGCTTGATTCTTGTGTGGAGATCTTCCCTGTATATTAGTTATTTTCATTAAACTAGTGTGTTGTAGATTAGAGAGCGTGACTAGTTTAAGTGTGCTTTTACTATTATCCCTACTTATCTGGATCACTCTTGATTTTGCAGATGTCGACGTCCCTTCAAACATACATTGGTTTTACTGATGGTGCTTGTCGTAGTACATGGAACATTTCTTTCGTAGCTTGGGTAATTTATTCACCCACTGATGATTTAGTATCTATGCATGGGGTAAGCCTCGGTCAAACGATGAACAATATTACAGAGTATAGCACAGTTATTGAGTTATTGTCTGAATCCATGTCATTTGGAATTCGAAGTTTGGTCATTAGGTTAGATTCTGAACTCGTTGTATTACAATTAAATAGAGTATATGCAATTAAAAACCCAGTGTTGTTAAGATTATTTTTGAAAGTTCGTCTCTTGGAACGAGAATTTGATTATATTGAGTATCAACATATTCCGAGAAATTTAAACACATTAGTTGATGCAGTAGCTTCTAGTGTTATAAACATACATTTGCGATAATTAAAGCAGTAGATCAAAATAACATTCTATAACATGTTAAGAAAGATAACTGGAAATAATAGTAATATCATAGCATAAGAGTAGTGTTTTCAAAAAGTATTACATTGTCCTCAATCATAGGTCCAAAACGCCTTATGATCAGAAAAAAGTGATACAAAAAAATGATATAAGTCTACAATATCAATCATCCAATATCCATGGTGATGATCACGATAAAACACTACAACCCGTGCCACCTTGCTTATAAATCTCTTGAACAGTCCTCGAACCCCGATAACATATCTCTATAAACAGAGTCGAATGTCATCTATGGTAGTCTCTGGAATATCTAAGGTCAAGCGCTCTAGATGGTTCTCCAGATCAAGAAGGACCTCTGCTGTCTGACCCTGTGGTGGTGGTGGTACTGCAGCTGGTTTCCTATCAAAAGGACGGAGAGTGGATGGTCGATGTGGACCCATATCTGCATTTAAAATTTTTTCATTAGTTTTGGACGATTCAAATAAACAAAATTAAAATTAAAATTTAGAACATGTCCAAATAATTTTTACCTGACTCATCCCATTGTGTCCCTGGAGAAAGAGACATCTCTCGGTCGCCGCAGAAATCTATCCCAACATAAGGAAAATCTTCAATCATGAAGACTTGGTTATCTAACCAATGAAAGTAAGCCGTGGTGAAACGAAAAACCTCGTCACCTTCACTGTGACGGGCCATCAATGAAACCCATCAAACCATTCAAGGCTCTTTGACTCTACCATGATCAACTGCAATAAGCTGTGGGGCCAGTAGAGGAATCCTCTCTAGAGAAAATGTGACCATGATCGCTCCATATCCGAAGTTTTTCAACTTCGAGTTTTTTTCTCTAGTCATTTGGCCTTTGACATTGGCTAACACTGCCTCACACCAGTTGAAAATGGTGCCTCTAAAGTAGTCAACGGCAGTCTGCATTTGGGATCTCGTAGCAACATGTGGAGCTGCACTCCCACACAACCTGGTTACCATAAACGCAAGCACTTTTAGCTTAGGATGAATAATGGTTTTTATGTCAATACATTTATCCTTGGGGTCTGCTTCTTCATTGCAAAATTCTCCCTGAAGGCTAGTGACAGACTGGCCACCTGCCCTAGCCCCAAATAAAGAGAGTGGCTCGCCCCTCTTTGACAAACCAGTGAGGAAGTATATATCTTCCGGCTCAATTTCAAGCCGGTGACCTCCAATGATAAGGCATTGCTCTTGTACATCCCATTTGTTGACTAGCCAGGTAAGCAAATATACTTGAGCCCTCATACCTTGAATGGCCCAAAATTTGTATAAACCACATGCTCTTAAAACTTGTAATGTGGGCGGATGTAACATGGCCGCATCATCAAATTCTTCATGCTCTCATTCTCGCCACTCAAGCATTGCAAATATCCTGCAATGGAAAAATTGAAAGGTTAGAAACATCTTGAGTGAGAGAATTTGGTTCAATTTGGGAGATTTATACATTTCATTTTTTCTTACGGCACCTCCGCACTTTATGCATAAAAACAGTGCGGGGATCCGCACGTATCTTATGCGTAAGGTGCGGGACCATGATAATTTTGTAAAATAATTTTTCTCTTACAAAATTATCGGGGTCCGCAAGTTCCATGTGTTTTGCCTGCGGACTCCCATGAGTGATTTTTTGAACTTATTTTCCTGCCTAAAAATCAATTTAAACCCTAAAATGAGAAAGTAAATGGAAAAAAATGAAGGTAAAGATGATGTGGATTACCTGGAACTGACGGTTTTCAATTCTGCTATCTTCTCCGGAACGTTTTTTACCAAAAGCTCTCAATTTTCACTCTGAAGTCAAATGGTAAAAATGACTTACAAAAACTCCTTTTTATAAGATTTTTTCAATAAATAAAATTTTATTTTGTTTATTTTTCACTTTGAAAAGTGGGATTTCCAAATTATTTTTATTAATCATAAACACGTATGTTTAATTTTTGAGTTTTTGTGCAGAATACAAGATTTTTGGGTGAAATGGTCATTTTGACGAAAGAGTATACCTTTTATCACTTTTTCAAACTCGGTAAAAATTATGAAAAAGAGAATGAGTACATTTTTATCACTTTTTCGAACTTGTTAAAACTTATAGAAAAAGCAAAACTACTGAGTACACTTTTATCACTTTTTTGGACTCTTAAAAATTACGAAAAAGCCAAATCTTGGAGTTCTCTTTTAAGCCTTTTTAGACTCTATAAACATGAAAATATTGCCAAGTACTTGACTATTCGAACTAGTTAAAGGAAATGAACAATCGTCTTTTCAGTATAAGTTTACCCCTTTTCCGGACTGAAATGGACTATTTACGAAAAAGGTATACATTGTCTAATTATGGTCAATAGAGTTCTCTCCTGTATTATTTTATCCTTTTTCAGGCTTGAGAGACTAAATTTACGAAAAAGTACACCCACAGAGTTTCCTTAAGTTTTTCTTCTGACTCCCTAAAATTGAAAAACACCAAGTTTCTCCTATACTGGACTCATTAAAATTTAATAGTAAAGGACCTGTCAATTACAAAAAGGAACATACCACTCCTTCTTAGGGTTCGATTTTAAACTAAGTTGGACTCATCTGAAGGATGAGCTTATATAACAAGAAAATTTTATCCTCCTCAAGCTTGTCAAAAATAAAGAGGTACTTGCCAGAAATGGTGGGTGGGGAAAAGAGAGAAAACGAATCCATTTGTAACACTTAGTTTAAAAAGCATTTTAACACTCTTGAACACGACACTTTTGTCACACTTCTACTTGGGTTGGGAAAAACCTTTGCCTATCAGTTAATCAAACCATATTGAAAGTATTCAGCCGGTTTCTGGGTATTAGCTTAGGTCAATTGTCACCAAACCATATGCAGTGTCATTATGTGTTCAAGAGGACAGTTCAAATAAACCATTCATTTGCAAACATTTGTCTCCATTTGACCATCCCTTAGTTAGTCCTTGCAAAATATTTCTACAAAATTTGATCTAATGGTTTCATGTCGTGGGCTTTCCCACGACGGATCACTTTCTATCAACGACAGCTCATCATCTAGGAAGTTGATCTAGAATCCTTCAATACCTTGGAATCTACATGCCTTAATGGCAAGTTTCTCGCCTTCAATGACAGGTTGCATCATTGACCTTCGATCGAATGATTCCGTGAAATGTTCGACTTCAAATCATTTATTCAGATTCCATGGATTGTACTGAGTACTTTGAGAGCCATTGTCATTATTGGTGGTTTCTCTCACACTTGTTAACATTTCACATCATTGACTGGTAAAATAGTGGTTTCTACCATGTTCGACTTCGACACAATCAATCGCATGGATAGAATCGTACTAGTTCGGGTAGCGGAGATCAAGACCTTGGATCTAGTTTCCACCATCCAGGCTGCAAGGAGTTTTATTATTCATTATGCAATGGACTATTCATAAAACAGATGGCTGCGTCCATACTGTGTCTATGTTATTGATGTGATAGTAAAATAATTTCTATATCAGAACAAGTTTAGTTAGTCTGAGTATGGGAATTCCTACCTCAGCGTTGATATCTGTATATTGTACTGAGTACTTTGAGAGCCATTGTCATTATTGGTGGTTTCTCTCACACTTGTTAACATTTCACATCATTGACTAGTAAACGAGTGGTTTCTACTATGTTCGACTTCGACACAATCAATCGCATGGATAGAATCGTACTAGTTCGGGTAGCAGAGATCAAGACCCTGGATCTAGTTTCCACCATCCAGGCTGTGAGGTGTTTTATTATTCATTATGCAGTGGACTATTCATAAAACAGATGGCTGCGTCCATACTGTGTCTATGTTATTGATGTGATAGTAAAATCATTTCTATATCAGAACAAGTTTAGTTAGTCTGAGTATGGGAATTCCTACCTCAGCGATGATATCTGTATATATATGTTTTGCATTGAAAGTTTTTACAGGGTTCCGACTAAGGTTTCCACAAGCGAATCCTCGAAACGATAAATCACATCACTCTTTGAATACTCTCAGACTTCACACTTTAGGGGGCAATCTGTTACACTAAAAATGTCACCATGAAGTTTTACTATTAGTATGGGTTCATCATTACTCATACCATACTCCCTTAGAAGTCTACAAACTTCAAGTTCCTAAAACCAAGCCTTGAAATTGAGAGAAAAGCTTATTAAAGTCATTAAAATACTTGTACCACACTTTCTCTTAGTATTACCTATGGTGCCACATTTGTTTTCTCTATAACATGCGGAACCGGCCGCATTTTTTCTTCATGAAAGGTGCGGTTCCCTATAAAAGGTAAAGTGAGGGAAGAAGTAAAATTTGGAAGCCCAATTGGTTGAATCTAGAACCTTCTGGAAGCAATTATTCAGTGGAAAGTTTGCTCCTTTCATGTACATTCATCCCCCAATTAAAGGAGCCTACCCCTTGGTATGTGGAACTTAATCCCTTGAAAGAGGATTTTATCCCCTCTTATTTGGAGCTGCAACCTCTTCTTTTTTGCTATAAATTGAGGCCATAGTTCAGCCTGAGGGGGAGTTAGGATTTGAGATTTTTTGAGGAGAATTGCTGGTGAAACTCAGACTCTCTTAACTGATCATCATGTGGGAATTATTACACACTCATGTGTATGTTAGTCGAGAGAGTGCAAAGGCTTGTCAAATTAGAGGAAACACTTGTTCTAGAATCCGAAGGGACCCGTACAACATCAAGGCGAACACGGTTGTAAGGCTCCTTCTTTCATAAAAAATAATACAAATGGATCCTGTTTTCTCAATGAGTTGTTTATTTAAATGGCTTATTTCTTGAATTCCTTGATCATCAAGATATGTTTATGGTTTATTAATTAATCTATATTATGCAGGTGCTTCTGATTCTTTTATGCTTTTGACTACAGATCCTGAAAGGAAACGTATTCAAAGAGATAGGAAAGAAGACTATGATCAGCACTGGACTACAGGTAAGTCCTAAATACTTCATTATAGATAATTCTAAATCAAACATAATCTAGAGAAAGTAGTTTACATCTGTCTGTTTGTTGCTAGTTATTGTAGGATACTACGGAGATTTGTCTCGTCTGCAAGAACGATTTATCCGTCCAACACATGGATTAATCCCTTTACAAGATTGTAGGAATTCATGAAGTTCTACAAGCAAACCAACACAGTTGATCACGCAAAGATGGAAGAGTTTTATATGCATAACTTTGTGCTGACAAATATGGAGATTTGGGACCCCAATCTTACAATGGGGGATATGCAATTAATGGCTCTAGCATCTTCAATGGTGAATGAGGAAAATAGAGCCAAAGAGATATGGAAGGTCATGGGAAGAAGAAATAAAGAACCATTATATCTCAGACTAGAAGTGTTCAGCCCAAGAGGAGTCATCCTTAACCATCTAGAGATTGAAAAGGACCCTGTACTAGTTGAAAGCTACCTTAAGACTCAAAACCAGGTGATAGGCCACTTTGATGATGTTTCTAGGAAAATAGAAGAGGAGTGCATTATGGCTAGCCAGAGGAAATGGAACAACCTCCCACATAGCCTCAAGAACAGGGAGTATCGTACTCCAGAAATACTGAGGGGTGCATTGGAAAGGGCACCATTATACAAGAGGGCCATGTAGGCCAAAAATATCTGATGGTTGGGACTAAAGCTCAACCCACCTTTGCTGCTGGGGCTGAATGATGAAGAGGACACAGATGAAAAATATAGAGAATTGGAGAATGCATAAAATAATGATGGATTTTACCCCCTTTGGGAAACTCCCACACTTCTTCCTTAGGAAACGAGAGGGGCTATCAAAGCTTTGAAGGAAATGGAGGGGGAGTATCAGTTGCTCATAGGATGAGCAACCATTCAGTAGGTGGGTGATGATGAGCTCCATCATTTGACATATTTGGAGGGGTTAATAGTCACCTTTTTTCCTTCTTAGATCTCTTTTTCTTGAATTTTGATTATTATTTGGGTTTATGGTGCTAGTATAGGTGGTGATTAAGGCCAACATACTCTGAGTGCCTAATATAAGGTTGAGTGCAGAGAATCATGATTTATTAACCATTTTAATAAATATTTTATCACAAAGACTTGGAGGAGACAACAAAGAGAAATTATAGGAGGATTTTCCACCCTCAAAGGCAGTCAAAGGATCCCAAAGATTCTCTCCAACAATTCAAATTCCACAAGAAACCAAAGGATCCCCAAGTATTCTCTCTAGCAATTCGAATTCTAAAGGCAGGTGAGCAAATAAAAGAAGAGAGAACTCAGTATTGGTTTAATTGGAGTCCAGTGGACTCAATCACCATTTTCTAGGGAGCTGTTGGTAGCTTCCTTGTAGAATAAATAGAGTAGAGCTAGAGCTAGGAAGAGTTAGTCTATCCTAGTCTTGCTTCCATTCATAATTATTGTTGTGAACTATTGAAGCTTTTTGTTTTATTCAAGGATCGAATCTTTCAGAGATTTATGAATTTATTCTTTTATGAAATGAGTAGAATGATTTCATTTGATTGAGTTGATTTCAAAGGGCTGGGCTCGTTGGTTAGGTCCCAATCCATGTGCCTCAACTTCTCTGCTGTTTCATGCCTTTCTTTCATGTCATTTAGCTAGTTTTTCTTCTCAGCATTTAACTAGTTTGATGGTATTTTTATTGATGTTTTAGTTTTCTTCCTGTTGCCTTTTACTGTAGATTTAATCTTCTTACCAAATGGTAGAATAGTTGATAAAATCCATAAATTTGTGAGGCCAACCTTCCCCTCTCAACTCTGTCAATAGAGCTCGAGGAGGGTAGAACTTTCCCCATGGACCAAAAATGATTTCTCACTTATGATTTCTTGTAAATAGATTAGGTCAGTGCCTGTATTTTCAAGAGCTTATTGGCTGCCTTTCTTGCATAAATAGGCAGGTTGATTGCAGGTACAGGTAGCATAGCCCAGGAGAAGTTTTCTAGCACCTCCTGTTAGACTCGGTCTTGTCAGTCCTCCGTCAGAGTCAAATTCACCAAAGTTCATTTCTCGTCATTCATAGTCATTAATGCAATTTTGGTCAAAAAGAGTCATTTCAGTTTCTCAGTCTAGGGTTTGGTCCTCAGAAATGTCGAATAATGCTTGCAGGCTATGAGGATGGTTTTCAAAGAAGTTCTCAGTACAAAATTTCATCATCAAGAGTGATTCTTCTTCAAAACCCTGTTTTGAAGAAGAAATCATTAAATTTGTTTTTAAATATGTACAAAGTTTTTCAGTTGAAGATGTTCACATGCAGCCTCTCCTGGTTTTTGCTGAAGCCCACCGCCAATCATCCCTGCAAGATCACAAAGCAAGTTCATTTCAGCCAAAGTCAAATGGAGACAAGAGATATGTGAAAGTGCTAAAGCATTATAACATTGAGTTTTTATGAGTGGAATTTCAAAGCCTTTTGTACATATATCATTATGATGTTTCAACACTCCATATGCACACTAAAAACATCATTAAGACCAAGGAAATAATGGGGAAAACAGTGGGAGAGGTGTGAAGGAAAGCTTCACTGTACAGTTTTTTGACAGAGAATTAATGAAAGTTGCAGCTCTGTTTCATAAGATCCATGTGGTAACAACTTAGCATGTGTTTCTTCTTTTTGTTTTCATATGTATCCTGTTATGTTTCACAGTTCATTAATAATCATTTCAATTTGAATGCTTATGAGTAAGAAAGGTGGAATCCAATGTATTGCTCTGCCTGGGAGAAGCGTTCATGTTTTGTGTTTTTTCTTCTGTCTGAAAAGGATTCATTCATAAATGCCCTTTTCAGCTTCCTTAACAATCCTTCCACTCCATATAATTTCAATTTGGATGCTTAAGCTCTTGCCTATCTTGCCTCATGAGATAATCTACGTCTTTCATTTAATTTCCCTGCTCATGCTGTCCTTTGTCCCCATACTGCCCAGAAAACTCAATCATCTATCAAAATACCCCTTCCTATCTATTTACTAGCCTAAAATCAGTATCCATTATAAGTCATCTCAGCCCCTTTGAAGACTTTTGCCGAGATAGACCCGGAGAGAGCCCTCTCCTGTCCTCGTAGGGCTAGCTACGAGGCTGAGCTTGGTTTGATGTTGCCTTGAGTTTTACCTTATTTCAGCCTAAGGTAGATTCAAGCGCTAACATAATGGCGACCATACTGGGGAATTCCTCCCCGGTAAAGGATGACAAAGTTCAGATCCGATTGCTGATGGTGGACAGCAGTCAGAGACACCGCAAGGCTGAAATCATCCACCTGGCGACTTCCAACTCAAACTAGAGATTCCAGTGCTCACTGATCCATTCATGCAATGATAGGGTATGTGGCAAACCTTTCTCTTTGTGAAATTGTAAAAGAGGTTAGAGATCAGTTAGTGGATTTTGAAATTAATGAAGAATTTTTCAGTGTCTTGCTTCAATGTTTGAAATCTCTGAAGTTTCCTCTTGAAACTAAAACTAGTTTCTATGAGTTAGTTGTTGAAAGAATTGAGAAGGAGATTCAGTGTTTAAATGATCAAATCCAATCATATGATTTCCGAGATCCCAAAAAGTTCTTGGAAACTTTCCCTCCTTCAAAACAAGAAACAATAGAGCTGCCTACGGATGTTTGCATTGACAGTGTGCAGCTGGAAGTATGTATTGCAGAGTTGGGGAAACAAACAGAGTCTGGCTTTTGCGATCCTATTGCAACGTACATGGAAATGTTTTTCAGTCTGAATGATAGATCAACTTGTTTTTTACATAACCAGACTCATTACGTGCATGTATGGCTGCCAGCAATTACATCTGTGACCTGGTGGAAGCACTATCAAGCAACATCCTTCTCCCATCTGCTGGATTGGTTACATTGGAAGGCCCATTACACATGATTGCACATATTTCGCCAGTATGCAGGTGGTTTTCATCATGCTTTCAAATCTTGATGGACTGCTGCCTTTTTTTTAAAAGATTTGTAAATACTTGTTTTAGTTAAGTCAGTCATGAGTTATTTGTCGAGTCAATTTTCAGTCAGTTTCAGTTAATAAATTAATCATGTCGATTTCTTGAAATAATGGACTCCATTGCCCAATGGAAGGAGGCACTGTTTTCTCTTCCAAAGATCTGCTGTTCTTGGCACCTCCAAGGAATTGCAGCTGCCATCCCCATTGGAGCCAATGTTAGACTCGGTCTTGTCAGTCCGCCGTCAGAGTCAAATTCACCAAAGTTCATTTCTCGTCATTCATAGTCATTAATGCAATTTTGGTCAAAAAGAGACATTTCAGTTTCTCAGTTTAGGGTTTGGTCCTCAGAAATGTCGAATAATGCCCGCAGGACATGAGGATGGTTTTCAAAGAAGTTCTTAGTACAAAATTTCATCATCAAGAGTGATTCTTCTTCAAAACACTGTTTTGAAGAAGAAATCATTAAATTTGTTTTTAAATATGTACAAAGTTTTTCAGTTGAAGATGTTCACATGCAGCCTCTCCTGGTTTTTGCTGAAGCCCACCGCCAATCATCCCTGCAAGATCACAAAGCAAGTTCATTTCAACCAAAGTCAAATGGAGACAAGAGATATGTGAAAGTGCTAAAGCATTATAACATTGAGTTTTTATGAGTGGAATTTCAAAGCCTTTTGTACATATATCATTATGATGTTTCAACACTCCATATGCACACTAAAAACATCATTAAGACCAAGGAAATAATGGGGAAAACAGTGGGAGAGGTGTGAAGGAAAGCTTCACTGTACAGTTTTTTGATAGAGAATTAATGAAAGTTGCAGCTCTGTTTCATAAGATCCATGTGGTAACGACTTAGCATGTGTTTCTTCCTTTTGTTTTCATATGTATCCTGTTATGTTTCACAGTTCATTAATAATCATTTCAATTTGAATGCTTCTGAGTAAGAAAGGTGGAATCCAATGTATTGCTCTGCCTGGGAGAAGTGTTCATGTTTTGTGTTTGTTCTTCTGTCTGAAAAGGATTCATTCATAAATTCCCTTTTCAGCTTCCTTAACAATCCTTCCACTCCATATAATTTCAATTTGGATGCTTAAGCTCTTGCCTATCTTGCCTCATGAGATAATCTACGTCTTTCATTTAATTTCCCTGCTCATGCTGTCCTTTGTCCCCATACTGCCCAGAAAACTCAGTCATCTATCAAAATACCCCTTCCTATCTATTTACTAGCCTAAAATCAGTATCCATTATAAGTCATCTCAGCCCCTTTGAAGACTTTTGCCGAGATAGACCTGGAGAGAGCCCTCTCCTGTCCTCGTAGGGCTAGCTACGAGGCTGAGCTTGGTTTGATGTTGCCTTGAGTTTTACCTTATTTCAGCCTAAGGTAGATTCGAGCGCTAACACCTCCCACTTCATCTTCCATCTTCGTTCCATCTCCGATGTTACGCTCTACACACTACTATTACACTCTTCTTTTTCCCACTTATTCTCACTGCCTTCCCCTTTTTATGAAAAACACATGAAAACCATTGAAAACCACCGAAAACCCAACCTCCAACTTTGCTCGTCGAGACTCCCACCACCATACGTAGCACTTCGCAAATCACAAAATTTAACGTTTACCTTTAACACTTACTGCTTGTTCCTTGTGATTGCGATATTGCGAAATAAAACATCGCGCTTCTCACCGCTTACCTTTTGCCTTGAATACTTACTGCTCTCCTTCACTGATTGCTTGCCTTATTCCTTTGTTCTATTAGTCACTGTCGCCAGACTCGTTTTAATGCAAAAATGCTTGAAAACCATCGAAAACCCGACCTCCACCTTCCTCCTCGAGACTCTTGCCACCATACGTCACACTTCGCAAATCACAATTTAACGTTTAATTTAACACTTACCGCTCATTTATTGTGATTGCGATATTGCAAAATTGCAAATCACACTTCGCAAATCTTATCTATTACCTTTAACTCTTACCGCTTGTTCTTGCGATTGCGATATTGCGACATCGCATATCGAAAATCACAACTTTTCCCTTTCTTATTTTCACCATATGTCATCTTCATCGCAAATTGCAGCCTGCAACCTTTACCGTATCGCAAATCGCACTTCGCTAAACTTACCATATTGCAGATCGCAGCTTGCAACCTTTACAACATTTCAAATCGCACTTTGTGCATTTTAGTTCATTCCATTATTTCCTAACCACTATCCATTTAAACTTGTGATATTGTGATTTGCGACCCGCCACGTCACTAGTCACAGTTTGCACTTCATACAATTTAGTTTATTCCATGAAGTCCTTATTTCTATCCATTTAAACTTGCGAAGTTGCGATTGCGACAACACACATCATGGCTTTTGTCCTCCATCCCACTCCTCCATCACACTTTTGAGTTCTTTCCACTCCAAAGTCATTTCTCACGTTATAATAAAGTTTTCTAAGGGTTTAACCCCTCTTTCCACTTTCAAACCTCGTTTCGTGTGTTAAACCCCCTGTGAGCCTCTTTTAGCCCTTTTTCTTCCTCTAAGTTTCAAATTAACTCTTTTTAGTTAGAATTAAGTCATGGATAGTTTAGTTGCATGGATAAGAGGATGGTAGATAGATCATAGGATAAGTAGAATGCATTTAGCCATTTGGCCAAGTTAAGTGTGGTTTATAATTAGTTTCCTTTCTGCCATTTATTTTCAACAAGTTAGCTTAGCTTCTTTTCAGTCATTTCCATTTCTTCCAATTAAATTAGTTTCATTCTTGTCATTTATTTTCAGCACTTTTTTTTAATTTCCTTTCCATCATTTCCTTCCAGTAATTTACTTTCCAGTTGTTCTCATAATTTGAGAAATATCGCCCTTTCGTAAAGCAAAATAGTATGACATGAAAAGAATGCGTCTGCTGTGTATATAGCACTGCCACCTCAAAGTTTGTACGAACCTCAGGTTTATAAATTAAAGTAGGGCAGCCCCTAGGTGTTGCAGCAATCTTGGTGCAATACCAGGGCTCACCACCTATTTTACTCAGTAAATTCGAGTTGGAGGAGTTAGAGTTCAGTTAAGCATGTGTGATTCTAATTTGTAGCAATCAAGGCTAATTATATAAATTTATTTTTAGTTAAACTAGTTCCAAATGTTGAAGAACTAGTGGAGGGTTAAGTTGTGTAGTGGGAATTTAGTCAAACTCAGTGATCATCCAACTAATTGATATATTAACCCAAAATAGCTAGTGCATGTAGAGAATTCGATTTCCATAGGCTTGGTGGAGATTATAAGGCAGTGTAACATCATTTGTAGACTAGCCTTGAATGTACTTGTGTTGCATTCAATTATATGATCAACAAAAGGACTTGTGCAATCCATTTTGGCGAAATTCCTAAATAATAGGGGCCCAATTGATCAAGGAACAATGCAAGGAAATAAGAGCTCAAGAAAAAGTAGAAATTGACTAAGTCTAGGTCAGGTCAGAGCTTCTCAGTGAGTAGAGAGATAGATTATTCACTTTCAAGTTGTGCTCAGTTGAGTAAAGCAATTGTAATTCATGTCTAATATTCTAATTTAATTCAAACAAGCATTGGGGTTTTAAGTAGATTTCTTTCATCGGGAAAAAAAATTGTTGCATGTGTGTGATATATGGCCATAGAGCAGTAGATTAGGTTTGTGTCTTGTGATTTTTATTAAAAATTCATGAGAAATTTCAAATCTACATCGTAATTTTTACATGGTATCAGGCAGGATTCACATTATATCAGGAACTTTGAAGTTGTTCCTCACGAGGCTCGAATTTGGAGAGCAATGTAGTAGGATTTCTTCATAACTAAGAAGATGGCCTTCAATGGACTAAGGCTAGAGTATGCCTTAGAATGTGTAATATCCTAAAGGAAAATTAACAACAATAAACAAAGCATGCATAGAAAAAACAACAAAAAATGCCACACAAATTAAACACCCGGAAATGCACCAAAAAATACGCAAAACTAAGCCATTTTATTATGATAAAAAGGGGTTCAATATAAGATCAGAATGTATGCACCTGGGATTTCCAAAGGCAAGCTAACAAGGCGCAGGTGATAAAATCAACTACTAAACTACTAGGAATTTGTCCCCTCAAATGCTCTGCGCTGGTTGTAAGAAATTACACTTCTGGTTGTAAGAAACGGTTCGTTTTTCCCTCCTCTAGTGCTAAGAAAATTCTGGGAAATTAAACCTGGTCTCCCCACAAATAACCCACCGAAACCTAGAAACGGTTTGGCCAAATTCTGACCTCTGAAATTTTCCCCAATTTCCAATCTCCACTCAAACTGCTGGGCAAATCGACTGACCAGAAAATAACATTGCTTGTGGGCTCCAAAATGGCTGCAAGCCCAATGGAATTTCCTCCTGGAACCCTCGACAAGTATCATCTCACACCATCTCTTGAAGTGGCCTCCTCCCAAGCTCCCATATGTGGCACAAAATCACCTCTGCTAAGGCCTACACAATCATTGTTGATGGCCCACTTTTTAGAGTGAATTCCCTCAAATTTACACTCCAATATCACTCCATACTTCCAAAATTTTATGGTTCCAATCACCCCTCTAAATCTCAATGGATTCCCTGCTCCAAAATCAACTCCTCCAAGTGGAGCATATTTCATTTTTGTGCCCAACCTGCTAGAAAAACTCCTATGAAATGCCTTGCTAAACTCCCAGACAACTCCCAAATGTATTTTTTATCACCTCCTTGGGTTGGAACTTGAAGTACATTGAAGGAACGGTGAGATTCTCGTATTAAAATTTGTTGTGCTCAACAACACTTGCAGCCTTGGCCCTCAACTCAAGCGTGTTAGGTAATTGTAAGTGTAAAATGGTCAAAAGCCCCAAAATTTGGAATGCATCTCCTATTTTATCTTGGGCCTCCAAATATCCATGTGCGCCCCATATATCGACCTCCTCATATCTCTTCCCTCCAAGAATGTGTACTAGCCAAAGAGAGCATGTTTCCTCTTAGGGTGGCCCCGAACATCCACTAGAAATTCAATTTTTCCTCTTTTCCTTATGTTGTAGTCTTCCTCTAGCCCAAAATTACAACTAGGGCCCCATAAACCACTTTTCCTAAGTACTAACCCAAAAATTGAAAAAAATGACAAAAATTGATATTTCCCTTAGCAACATTGTTAAGTGGGAATATCACAGTCCTCCTCGCCAAGATGCTGCTTGCCCTCAAGCAACTGCAATGCTGGATGTTGAAGTATCTTCTCATCCTCCCAAGTGGCATCCTCACCAGGTAGGTTCTTCTACATGATCAGAAACTCCTTGATGAATTTACTCCTCAATCTCCTCTCCCTTCTCTCCAAGATAGCACCAGGTTGAAGAGCTAGATGTCAGTCATTATCTAGTAGAGGTATCTCAGTGGTTGATGTTATGTGTTGTCCTAGTACCTTCTTGAGGCACGAAACATGGAAGACATTGTGCACTCTACTCCCTGGCAGAAGCTCCAACTCGTATGCTACCTCAAAGACCCTCCTACTAACCCGATAAGGCCCATAAAATCATGGTTGTAGCTTCTCGACCCCCTTCTGGTTTAGTGTGGGTTGTCGTAATGTTGGAGGCAAAGAATGACTAAGTTCCCCACCTCCAAGTCTCTCTCAACCTTGTTTTTTTTTTAATACATATTTTGCTAGTTCTGGGATGTCTGCAAATTATCTTTGAGAGCCTTAAGAATTTTTTAGCTCTCTTGTATCCAATATGTGGCCCTTGGGGCCAAAATGTCTCCAAAAACAAGGTCAGAAAATGATAAATCATCATATCCATATAAAGCGCATAAATGTGACATACCACTAGACATGTGATTGTTAGTATTGTAGCAATACTCCCCCAAGTGTATCCATCTCGCCCAAGCTCGTTGCTGCCCTATCACATAATTCCATAAATAACCATCGAACCATTTTTTAACAATATCGGTCTTCCCATCGGTCTGGGGGTGGTAGATAATGTTGGATGTAAGATTTGTTCCCACCAACCTGAAGAGCTCCATCCAAAAATCCCCTATGAAGCAGTTATCTCTATCACTCGCTATGGTTTTGGGAAGACCATGCAACCAGAAAACGTCCCTGAAGAACAAATCTGCAAACTGAGAAGCAGGGTACCCAATGGGGATATCGAATAAATGGGAATACTTAGTCAACTTTTCCACCACTACATATATTCAATCATGACCTTATGCCATGTAAATTCCTGTGATGAAGTCCATCGAGATGCTCTCTTATTTTCCCTCGAGAATAGGGAGTGGTTGTAATAAACTTGCTGGATGAGTCAACTCCCATTTTTTCCTCTAGCAGGCCTCACACTCTTCTACAATCTTCAACACATCCCCCTTGAGGACCTTCCATGTGAAGCACTCTTTGATTGTCCTGTAAGCCTTCAGGAACCCCAGGTGTCCTAAAAATGGTGAATTACGGGTTGCATGGAGGATTCTCTCCCTCAAATTTGAACTAGGAACCAAATAGATGTGCCCCTTATAGTAAATAACATTTTCCATAACATGGTAGTGCTCATCCCCATAGGTACCATCCAATATCTCACACGGCTCATGATCCTTGGAGTACTCTACCAGAAATTGTGCTTTCTAATCATGGCAGATGCTCATGAGGGAAAGTTTCATGGGGCTCCTAGATAGGGCATCTTCCACCACATTATGCTTGCCGTTGACACACCCTATGTAAAAATTGTAGGCTTGAATCTTGCTGACCCACTTATGATGCCTATTATTGAGGCCCTTCTACCCCAGAAAGTGGCGAAGAATTTTATGATCAGTATTCACTTTGAATATATTAGCAACCAAATATTATCGGAACTTGGCCAAATCATGCATGATGACCAACATCTCCTCATCATAAATTGAGTACAACCTCTCATGAGTAAGGAGATTCTAACTCTTGAAAGATATAGGGTGGCCCCCCTGTTAGCCTCCACAATGTCCCAAGGCTGATGAAAGGATATCGACGTAGCTAACCTCAAACTAAGCTTTTAGTTTGGTATCTAGCCCTACCAAACCAGAGATGGATCTCTCTATAAAATCACAGCCAAAGGGTTTGACTAGATGAGGAGTAGATTTTAGGCTAGTTATGTTAGCTCTAGGGTTTTGAAAGTTTGATGTTTTTTTGTCGAATCAGGGATGAAAACTAGGTATCTAGGTCAAATATATCAAATGGTTACAACTACAAATATATAAAGGAGCAAGGTAGAAATGCTTTAGTGATGGGCTTAGGGTTTTGTCGGTGTAGTGTAGGTCTGAAGGAGTGGAGAGGATCTTAATGAGAATGCATCATGAATTCATTAAAACCGAAGGAAATAAACATAAAATGATGTTCCCAAATAAAACAAAGCTTATGAAGAATTCTTCTTATCAACGTTTGAGAAGCGTTGTCCTTTGAGATGGTTTTGGTAAATAATCATGCCAAAGCATATAAAATGTTTGTTTGTGTTTTAAAATATTTTGGAGGACCAATGTATAAGATAGAATTTAATCAAACAGTCAAGATTTTAAATCTTATTAATAATATCAATAATTTAAAGTAAGGGCTGCTTGTTCATTTCATACAGTAATTATGCTTTCATGATTTTGATTAAGTAGAATAAGAAGATATGATTATTAAACATTCAAATTGAACTAATCATTAAACCATAAGCTGGAAAAATTTTAAACAATGTTTAAAAGTTCAACAAAATATATTTAACATCACCAAAATACTGACAATTTATTGATAAAATGGATTTACATTAACATATTGTCGAGTAAATCATTCTTTATAATAATTATAACTTCAAGAGGAATTAGAAGGTTACCGAGACATAATCAACCTCACCTAATTATTTTGATGATAATTAAACATATGAAGAAACATAATGACAGGAAACTAGAAAACTCACAGGGAAGACAGAGCTGTATGAGATGATTTTAGAATCCTGCTTTGTATAATTGATGATAAACAAAACTCAGTACAATTTATGTTTACAAAATATCCTTATCCAAGGGTGCAACCCTTCATAACTCGTTATGAGAGTTATTTATACTAACTTACAAAACTTTGGCAATATCTTAACTGATCATACAACAATAGAATAATAAGAATAAAATAAGGAGACATATAGATGGAGTGTCTCTATTATTCTGGAGGTTGTTGATGATTCAGCCTCTTTTGGTGAAAGTTGTTGCTGACTTGGCTCTACAAAATTGGGTGTGCTGGCATGCTGTGAAATTAATTTTCACTCAATAGTTTCACAAAACTTATCTCACCACTCTTCACTTGGAATTTCACAATTCATCATTTTCCTGAAAACTTCATCCACTTCATTGAATTTGTCAAAATTTGGTTTTTGGATGAACAACTGTTTGATTTGATGCTTAATTATCAAGTCAAACTATAGAGCTTCAAGAAAATCTCTGCGTGTGATGTGACCTTTGATAACTGCAAACTTTTTTTATCTATTGCAATTGTATACAACTTTTTGCAATAATCTTCTAACTTGACCAACTTATCATCTAATCCAACTAGACCTGACAAACCTTTTTGATTTAAAATATTAAATTTATTATGAAACATTTTGAAAATGACATTTAAGGCTTCACAGTTGGTCTGCAACTGATTGATCAAGTTTCTCTTTTGCAAAAATTTCTTTATCTCCAAAATAGTTGTAGTCTTGTCTGAGATGTTGATTTCTTGCAACTCCTCCTTGTTCTTTGAATTAAGAACCTTAATCATATCTGAAGCTTCACTTGGTTTCTGTTGAATTTTTTTATAGGTAAATTTGGGCATGATTACTAATGACCTGGTTAAACTAGACATCACCCCCATAACCAATGAATAGGGTGTATCATCCCCTATCATTTCATTTTCTACATGCCCTAAGACAAAGAACAAGAACAAATCATCCATGACTTTCATTGAAAGGTTTCCAAGATTTGAAGTACATGTTATATCACCTATGAGCTCACCAAAGCAGTCTCTCAAGGGACTAACTGCTTTGCATATGCATCTACCTCCATTCCAGGGTGCTCTGCGAAGCACTTCCCGTCACTCAAGGGTGCGTTGGTTAATTGGGAGAGAAATTCTCATTGTTTCGGAATCTCCACATGGCCATTTCCTTCTAGAAGAGTGCATATGTGTCAAAATTATAATCCATGTATCCATTCAACACCTCTAATATTGGGAACATGTCTTGCCTATTATTAGAAAGTCATTGATTGTGAAACTACCTTCAGCTCATCTATAAATTGAGCACAGATCCTAGTGCTTGAAAAGGAAGAAATTTGGTAGAGAAATGTTGTTGGAATCTCAATTGAGGGTTTGATTTGAGTGATATGATGCTAGAGGGATGTTCATTGTGATGAGGCTGAGATGATGCTAGAGTTGGTGACATGAAACCAATCGTTGGTTGTAACCTCTCCTCTATCCATTAATAAATATTGTTGCTTACTTTCCCAAATATGAATATGTATAAGCTCATGTCTTTAATATTATGGATTCTTATATGATGTATATGTTTCATGTTTCATTGATTTAACTGATTAAAGTGAATAGACATCTGTATATTGCAATTTATTTGTT
Source organism: Pinus albicaulis (assembly GCA_034641835.2). Classification (NCBI taxonomy): domain Eukaryota; kingdom Viridiplantae; phylum Streptophyta; class Pinopsida; order Pinales; family Pinaceae; genus Pinus; species Pinus albicaulis. The sequence goes on from CM076581.1 coordinate 1,210,547,333, forward strand.
GTTTAGTGTTTATACTTGCAGGAACTAGTCCGACGATCAAGCTTGGATTGGAAACTACAACAAGAGTGACAGAAGGAGAATAGTAAGCGCTTGGAATCCAAGTAAGTTTCACCATATTTCTGCATGTCTATTTACTATTAGGAAAAGTATCTGCAAAGTATGTGATTTTTTGTTCTAAATTCATAGCACCACATTTAGGGAATGTGTTTTATCCATAATTCATAATTCTGCATAACAAAGTTGATCCTTTCCTTCCTGAATTGTTGTTTTGCATCTGTTGATGAGTTCATGTTGCTCAAAGATGATTTGAATGGATGGCCATATTTTAGTAATGGAGTCACTGATTTTTTCCCAAATACTCTGCTTAGCTTCTCCTAAATTTGATGCCATTAGAGTTTCACTTTCCAGTGCTTTAATTCTAAGTTCCAACTGACGTGTCTTCTCAATTTCTTCTAGATACAAAGTATCATGTTTAATATTTTGAGAATGAAGTAGTTTAAACTTATGATTTATATTTTCATGTGATTTCTTCTGAGTGGCTAATTCTTGAGAAAGTTGTGCTGGATCAGTCATGTTCAAGGCTGCTGAGGTTTCTGCACCTACATAAGATGTTTGAGCTATTAAAGTAGGATCAACAATCACCTAGAATGTTGATTTCTCTTTCAGCATTTCTTCAATCTATTCTTCCAATTTTCTGATCTGTAGATTTTGGTCAATAATTAGCTTAAGCATTTCCTCCTTGTCAGATTCATTTTGTGCCATCTCTTTGGTCTGTGGGTCAGTCGAGGGCAGGTTAAGTTGTTTTCATAGGGTAGTAATGTCTGCATTTTTCTTCAGCTGCTTTGTAGTTAGCAGGTTCATATCCTACTTTTACTACCAGTTCTTCTAATGTATTTATCCTGTTGTCTTTAGCCAAACAAGAGAGTTTCTCAATCTTCAACTGCATTGCATATTTTAAAGTGCTACTTTTGATTTGAAATAGACATAGTTATTGTAGTCATGGTTGAAAAAAACATTTCTCCTGATTGCCTATGCATATCCATCTCGACAATTGGATGTATGTGTCTTGCAGCAAATGAGAGGGCAATCTTCTTATAGTCTGCACGATTTTTCAGAAATGGAACTGTTGCTTGTAGGAAGGCCATCTGTATCCTACCCTTCTCATTTTCAAAAGTAGTGAGAAGCTTGTGTTGTGATGTAGATGTCTATTTCCAAAATTGGCTGTAAACATCTAACTTCAATGATTCATTCTTTTGTTTGATTTCTAGAATTTTGGAGAAGATATTATGCTCTTATGAAGAGCTAGCATTTTTATGTTGGATGATCTCTAAGGCCTCTCTTGTAGGTGATGCTGATGAAGAAGTCTGAGGAATATTTGTAGATGTGGAGACTTCAGTTTCTCCAAAATCTATGATCTCCGGCTGTTTATCTTTTGAAAGCAAGGAAGAATCAAGACTTGGTTTCTTATGCTGTAAGATGAATTCCTTTATAAGCTCCTTGGAATGTGGTGTCACTTCTTTGACCCTCTTTTGTTTTTTTACTGTCAGGCACTAGTGTTTGCACATTTGAAGTAGACATGAGTGTAAGAAGTGTGATTCATCCCATTCATCCTGATTCATGTAATTTTCAATTTCTGCTCTAGAGGTGTGAGTGTAAGAAGTTGTATTGGATTCAACTCTCAGGGTGGAAATAATGCCATGAGGGTCATATGACCAAGGAAAACTTGAATGAAAACCCATTTTCTTTAATAATGCATCTACATCAACACCAACTGCTCTGGTATTACAAATGAATGATCCAATGCTTTCTTTGTTTTTAAACCGGGCTTTCTTCTTTCCTGATTTAAAATGTAATTCATCCATATTTAACATCTGTCTTATGCATTCTAATGTGAAAATTATCATAGGCACATATTTCATAAGTTTGTATGGTGGAAGCTCACAACCATACAGTCTGATCTTTGTGTAATTCTTGTACAGATACAATCAGATGTCTTTGCTTGTCCACTGAGGTGTATAATTCTCTTGATATCTTCTCCAATTCTAGGCTCTGGTGAACGTGTAAGGAACTGCTTGACTAGATGAATGAATAAGTCTATGAATTCTGAGAAATAAGTAGTTGTTGAAGATGCTATGGCCAATTCTATCCAGTGAATCACTGATAATTAGGGGAATTTTGAGGTCTAAAATGGGCCTCATAAAGAAATTATAAAATAATAGTGGAAATAATAAAATAATATTTGATTACATCATCAAATTTTAGAGCGAAAAAAGAAAAAACTACTTTTTCAACTCATGTTTTGAACTTATCTCCCTAAGGGTTTACTAAAATTTCGAGTGGGAATACTTGTTGGATGAAAATTTAATTCATCATCCAAGCAGTGCCCATGTTGCATACTTTTGATGGACTTTGCTACATGAAAAATGAGAAATATATAAAAAAATGTGATCACAATCATGTTTTTTTATGTATTTCTCATTTTTCGTGTTGCAGGGTCCATCAAAAGTATGCAAAATGGGTACTCCTTTGATGAGGAATTAAATTTTTCATCCAACGAGTATTCCTACTCGAAATTTGAGTAAACCCTTAGGGAGATATGTTCAAAATACGAGTTGAAAATGTAGTTTTATTATTTTATTACGTTTTAATTTTTTTACCTTTTTACTCCAAAAATGATGAATCATCCCCCATGGTTGACATCATAATCTTGAATCCTATTGGTTCTTATAAATTTTATCTAAGTTGTAAATTTTTCTTAGGAGGCCCATTTTACACCTCAAAATTCCCCTAATGTGATTCACTCCCTGCTCAACCTGTTTGTTGAAGTGAATGGGCAACATATCTGCCTGCTGAAAAAAAAATCATATGAATGATCATAGAAGAATAAGGCTCCTTGGGTGGTGAAATTCATGAATTTTTCATTTATAACATCAGCCAAGAAATGATTATAATTGTACATAAACAATGATGATTTTTCAAGGTTGAAGATAGATAAGAAACCTAGGATGAGTTCATCAACAGTTTCATCGTCAGGGTATCCTAACAGATAAGAAAGGAGAGAAAAACAGTGTTTGGAAGAAATGGGGAAGATGGAAGATGTTGGACAGTGGGTTCAACGCTCCTCGTGTGTTTCGAGACATAGACTAACCACCTCTCATGGATCCTAACTCTGGCTATTGTAGCGAAGACTAACTCTTGTGGGTTTTGGTCTAATGAAATTTGTGATTCCAACAAGTGGTATCAGAGCGACAGGTCTCGAGTTTGAAACTCACCCAGCTCGTGTTGGGGGGATATTGTTGGACATTGGGTTCAATGCTCCCCGTGTGTTTCATGACATGGACTAACCACCTCTGGTGAATCCTAACTCTGGAAATTATAGCGGAGACTAATGCCTGTTGGTTTTGGTATAACAACAATCATGATTCCAAGAGAGGATGCATATGGGGGATTTCTCTTGGGTAAATCTGCATCCTTAGGTAGAAATATTTCGAATATCTAAGCTATCTATGGAAAGGATAATGTGTGATAAAGATCCATTATGGCAACAGGGGAAAAATAGGATAAGGAGTCAGAAGGAGGGATGAGAAGCATTTGATTAATGGTTTCAGGAGATATGGTTATCATAAAGTTTCTGTTCCGAGCTACCACCGACCTGGTTATAGGGTCATACTGCTTCTGACACCAGGCAATTAAATCTGGGAATGGGTGAGTTTGAGGGAATGAAAACATAGGTAACATGGACTCCCAAAACCTGATAAGGTCTTGTTTATCCAGGTGTTTGTGTTTTAACCATAGGTGTAGCTCATAGAATTAAAATTCACTGTGACAAGCAGTAATTTTAAAATAGGTATTGACTACGGAAGTGATGTTGAGGTTGATTTGTGGAGCTGCAAGAACATCTTCTGCAATGGCTTTGGTGGCTTCAGGAACAATCTCGATAGCTGGATCAATGACCTCTAGTGTGATCTCTACAATACTGTAAACATTCAAGATTTATTCTGTCATACTTTTCTTACCTTTACCTTTAGAGGTGGTTTGTTTCTTTGTTTTGGCCTTAGTTTCCATGCTTGACTGTAATAAAGTTGTACAGGGATTTACAGCTTTTGGTTACAAAAACAATGATAGGGTTTCTAGAATATGAAGGGAATTACAGAAGATAATTCAATATGAAACATCGATGGAGGATGAAGGTGAATTGAAGGCAGAAGTAAAGTATTGAGTGGGACACTGTGGGCAATTTTATAGACTGTGGTTCAGGTTCAACGGTCATGGCTAATATTCAAGCGAATTTATTAGCCAACGGGAAGATTAACATGTATAATGGAGGATTAGGGATAATGGATAGGTGACGTGGAAGGATATGAGTGATGGATGGATGGATGGTTATGGAAAAATATCCTATCATTTTTCTAACATGGATGTAATAAATATATTTTTCCTAACATTTTTTTTTTAATTTCTTTTTTCATCCTTGTTCTAACTTAGCATCTCATATTTTTTATTTTTTAAACTACCATGCCAAATTATAAAAAAACAAATAATGTTACAGTAGGAATATCACTGAAGAAAGAAGGGCATGGAAAGAGAACGTGTATATCATTATATGAAACTATAACAGAGAAAATAAAACATTAAAAACTCACTGAGCATGAATTCCTATATAATAGCTGCAATTGTTCCTTTGAATTTCTAAACAAAAGCTAAAGCATAAGCTATAATGGTCTCAAACCTCTAATGTCCAACCATAAAAATGACTAATAGATACATACATATATACAAAAAACCATTTCCCCTCTATCAGGAGTTGAATCCTTAAGTGGAGTAGCTGATCACATGATCCTCTCACCTAGAACCTAAAGACTAGGGAGGTTAACAAGACTCTCCCCAAGTTAGAAAAACTGATACCTTTGACCAAAAATGACTTTTACAAGCCTGTATCTACCTCATTTTTACTCTATCCAGCATAATTACACATGTTTACATCGTCAAAACATAAAAAGTGACAAATTACATCAGTGTAAGTTGAATATGGACCAATTCAACTCAGAAAAATGACTTTCAGGAAAAAACACAATGAATTCAGGCAAAAGCGCAGTTTGCTAGGAGAAAACGTGGTGAAATTGGGAGAAATGAGTTTTGGAAGCCTTCTTGAGGTCCAAATGCTAATATGAAAGATGATCAAAAAACCTCTTCCTGTTGGCTACATGATAGAGTCCTAAATCACTAAAAATGATTGCTCCTAGCCCCTCAAAAATTCATTCTCCCACAGTTACTCTAGAAACACAATGAGTTGTTCAAAAAGAGGGTAGAAAGGTGGTTTTTGAGTGGTTTTTGGGCCTTTTCACCAGGAATATCTTGCTAAAACTATGCTCCCAAGGGCTAGAAATGATGTAGGAGTGATGAAAAATCCAAGGATGCAAGACATTTGTCATTTGGAGGCCTCCATAAAAAGTGCAATGTGTGCCACGATGCATTTTTGACATTATGATTGTGTCAAAAAGTGCAAAAACCCAGAATTCTTCAAAATTTCTCAAATCTTCTCCAAATTTGCCCAAAATTTCTCCATATTTTCATCATGAATACATGAGATGGAATTTGACGCTATGAGGGAAGCATCAGCTAGCAAATCCAACTTTCCCTTCTCCTTTTCCTCCATTAGGGTTTCATTGATTTTTGCTTCCAATTGCTTGATTTTGGCCTAAGAGACCTAATTTCTCTTGTAATAGTGCATGGCCATGTGTCTCTAAATGGTATTATTCTTATTAGCCATCTTCTGGAGATTTTCGAAATTTTCAATGACTCCATCAAGCCAATACTCCCTGTCTTGCTCAATGTTTGCCAGTATGAGCTCATCCACTTTCATTTGTGTCTTTGGTGCAAATGCCTCTCTTTGTTTTTGAAGTTCCCTTTTTATGCCTCTAGTTCTTGGCCTCTTCCTTCTAAGTTTCTCTTCATGCTCATCTGAATCATATATATCAACTATTGATTTCCCCTTTACAACCTCTTTGCTAGCATCATCTTTATGTCTATTCAAAATTAGCTGATTTACCTTTAATTGCAAGTTCTCCTACTCTAGGAATGAAATCAAGAAGTTTTCCTTGGACAAGTTGTCCTTTAGTTCTCTGATATCAGAATATCTATCCATGATGACCTGCTTTGCTGAACTATGCTCCAATTCCGCCCTGTCAGTGTTTAAATGGATAGGCTCCTCATCATGCAAATGTGCCTCATGCTGTGGTGATGATATCTATTTTGCTAATGTAGGCTTGGCTCCTTCCACAATTTTTGGAGCAAAAAAATGCCTCCTATCTCTCTAATACGTTTTGGTCAACTCAACCCTAAAAATGCCTCCTATCTCCATTTGTTTGGATGGTGATGATGGTGTAGTCGATGATGTACCTTAGCTAGTAGGCTCACTAGTAGAAGGAAAAAATATATGGTACTGAATGAAGGTCTCCCAAGTGATGTTATTCTCTGGAAGCTGGTGCATGACAATGATTTTGATGAGGGAATGGTGAAAAAGGCTTGCTTGATGATCACTTTATCTATGTTACACTTTCTCTGCCATTTTGGTCAAGCTCTTGTAGAGGTAGTAGGGTAGGTTAAGAGGTTTTACTCCAGTGAAATTCATGAGAAATCTGACATGGTACTTGTACAATCTAGAAAATATTTCCTCACATGTAAATTACTTCATAAAGGCCCTTATCAATGGAGAAAAACTGTCAAGTATCTAACCAAAAGGAAACACTTTCTTTATTGCATCTTTGTAGTGACCTTCGATGAAAGGTTTGTAGTTCTGCACATCCAAATATAGGCTCTTAAACCACTTTTCACCACTGTTTGGTATCCTTGTAGTTGTAGCTATGGCCCCAGTTGAGAATGTTAAGCTCACCCCTGTAATTATGACCTTATCTCTCCTAATTTTAGTGGCAAAGAAGCTTGTCAACTTGGCATGATATATGACCTTTTGAATTTTCTCACAAAACCTTAAACACCCTATATTTTGAAAAAAATTCTTGAAAAGTGAAGATGACATCAACTCATGAGTGTTGAGTGGTTCAAACCTTGACACTTGACCTCCCTTTTTATAAGGTTTCCTTTATCCCTCCATGTTTTAAAGTTTGCAAGGCTAAAACCCTAGTGGGGAAACAGGGGTAGTGAGTGAGGTGAAGGGATGAAGGGGTTAGGGAAGAGTAATGAGGGTAGGAAAATTTAGGGAAGTAGGTACGGGTTCTAGGGAACTTTTTGATTTTGAGTGGGGTGAAATAAGCGTATGAATTGGTGTAAGGAATTTTTACATAGTCCAAGCCCTGAAAATTGCTCTAAACACAACGTGGAACTAGGGTTTGGTAGTTGGGGCTTGGGAAATGAGAGTATGGGAGTGTAAGGGTTGTGGGAAGCATGTATGAGTGTGAGGGAGGGTAAAATAAATGTGGGATAGCAAATTTATATTGCAAACTTGAAAAATGAGGTATTACCCACCAAAACGCAGTGTGGGGACAAATGGAGGGTTTACACCATACAAACAAGGAAATGAAGCTGATAGGAGGAATGAAGGGGCCTTAAATTACTTTGACATTGATGATGAAAGCGTCAATTACCCCGCATAACCCTTGGAAGCGATTTTTTTTACTGTTGGAGTGAAAAAACAGCATAGAGGTGACAACGTAGTGTGCTCCCTGAAAGCGCAACGTGGCAGCTTGGAATCACTTCTTTGAAGTGTCTTTTGATGCTAAGAGTGCTGAGTTTTTCTTTGCTAGTGAGTGAGAGTTCTTTGAAAATGGAATGAATGAGATAAATGAATTTTATGGTCTTTCATAGCTTGTGGAAGTCTTTTTCTTCATTGTGGTGTCGTGGCCCACCATGTGATTTTCACTTTTTCTTTGAAAAATATGCATCTTTGGAAAAAATAGAACTTATTACATCATAATTGAATACAATTACATGTGAAACAAACTTTATTGAGAAAATTCCTTATTAGTACTCCTTAATTTGCCGGATTTATTACTGGAATGACTGATTTTGGTGACTCAAACCCTAATGACCTAATGGTGACATTGAGATGAATGAAGACCACGATGGAATGACTGATATGAAAATGATGACTTTTCAACGATATCTCATCCAACTGAGCTATGGAAATGACCAGAACAATTTTTTTTTGAATGGACAAGTAATAGACCTAGACACTACTAGCCAGTGACCAAATTTTTATTTCAAGACCTACTTAAACCATAAAAATCTGACTTGACACCCTAACGAAATTTTTGAAAGAGCCCATTTGATCACTGGTGAGAGGCAAAACTGACTAACACTAACATTGGCTCCAACTAGGGATGGTAGCTCCTTGGAGGTGTCAAGAACACCATAGACCAAGTAGCCCCTACATTTTTGAGCGCAAATGGAATTTTGGTGTACATGAAGGTACACCATGGCGTGGTGAATGTTGTCTGCTCTTGGTCATCTTCATGCACTAAGGTCTGGTTGTATCCTAAAAATCTGTTAAGAAGTGACATCCTTGAAGCTCCAACAACCCTCTACAATATGGTGTCCATCTTTGAAGAAGGATAATTTTCCTTTAATGACACCTTCTTGAGATTTCTAAAATCTACACAGATAAGAATCTCTCCTATCTTCTTTCTTACCGGCACAAGATTAGACATGCAACAACTTAGGATTGGTGGAAATTATTTTGATCCGAATAGATTGGGATGGTGTGCTGGATGATATATTTTTTTTTAACCTTTAGATTTGAGTATTCCCAAGCAAACACATCAGAAAATTCCTTTAAGAGAGATGTATATTTACCTTTCAACTTAGGGGACAAGGATCTTGATAGGTTGACCATCTTGGTTTTTTGCGTTGTACCAATGTTCACATTTTTGACACCTGTTTCTGTGGGGACCATCGTTGGATTTTTGGTCACATAATCATGATAAAAAAAACTCTTCCAAAGGCAATAAACCTCGTGGAATTTTATTTTCCTTCAACTGCAGCACCTCAACTTCAATAGCCTCAATTATTTGATCATTTTCATTGTACACTTCATCAATGTGTGAGTTAACAAACTCCTCTTCCATCTGCAGAAAGTTATTAATCTGTTTGTAATCCAAAAATAATTGCTAATATATGAGATTCTCAGGGACATCCGGGCGATGCTTCACATGAATTTCAAACTTTTTAGTAGAATGAATGGGAATCTTAAAATTACTAGTCGTTGTGGCAAGTGAATCAACCATGAAATTTTGACTTCTAGAAATCAAAGACAATGTATATTCTGGAAAAGTTTTCAAAACATCAAGAAAAACATTAAGATAAGCTCTCATTCTAGTATTTTTGGCCTGGTACTCCCATTTTACTTGCTTTATCACCAACTCAGAGTCACCATATACTGTGATTCTTTTTGCGCCCAACCTTTTCAAAATCCAGAGTTCAGTGAACAAGTCCTCATATTCTTCTTCGTTGTTAGAGAAATCAAAGGCTAGCTTGTAATAACATAATATTAAATTCCTTGGGACTTCAGCTGACTGATGTATAGAGCTACGAATCCAAATTTTGATGCCATCTCCATCTTTTTCCAAAGCACCATCGAAATCCATAGTCCAAAGATCTTCTTCATCATCAGGAAACTGAAATTCTGTGGGTTGAACTTCTTCTTCTTTCTGATCGGATGTCTCAATATGATCTTTACCTTTCTATGATTCAACTGATCTCTTTTGTGAATCTTCTTTCTTTTTACCTGAAGTGCTTGGCTACAAGATTTCTGAATTCTGATTTCAATTTTCTTCTTTCAAGACTGCTTGTACACTATTTGTTAACTCTGAAATTTCTTCACCATCTACATGATGAATATCTAAATAATCAGTACCACTATCATTATACAATAAAAATGATTCTAAATCAGTATGTACAGAGTGAATTAGGTGATTCTTAGGCTTATCTTTACTAGTGATCATGTACTTCATTTTTACCTCTCGGTATAGCTTCCTAAGTTGTCCAAATACAAAAATTGTTGCATATCAAAAATCAAGTTGTAGATTACCCATCAATTTGGCTCCGAAATACAGTAAAGAAGCATGTCATACATTAGAGGTATGTCAACAACTACAAAATCCATCAACACATTTTTTGGCGGGAATCTGATCCAAAGAAACAACTAGGTATCTGATAAGATTGAGACAACGGACTCTACCAGAATCAAAGGAATAGAGGTCATGATACGGTCAGGTTATTTCCAACCCCAACTTATCCATGATAGCCTTCGACATTAAATTATGTGAGGCCCTGAAATATAGCATGTAATTATGGAGAATATAATCATGGACTCTTAAGCTAAGATAAAAGGGAGGTACTTCACTATCTTCTAGGTTTCCATCTACGGCTGGACCAAAAAGAAGTTCGATATGGTCATCACTGACATTGACCATGTCTGAAATGTGGTCTACTTTCAACATCTTGGAAATATGAGATTTATATCTATAATTCTTAACAAGTTCAGTGAGAGGAATGGACAACTTTAACTTATAAATTTCACTCTCTAAGCTAAACAAGTTAGATTGTTCTTCTACCTCTTTCACGATGTTATCCCGCTTTTCAGGTTGGTATTTTGCTAGAATTTCCTTCATTTGTGATTATTTATCCTTCTTCGATGCACTTGTAGATTCCTCACTATTTTTCCTCTAATTTATGGTAGTAGGATCCTTCTCCTTGTTTTTGACTAGCTTGGGGAGTTTTTTTGTACTGAGCATCTTTTTGCCGAGTAGTCCTCTTTTGAGTAGAAGTGATAGGATCATCTCATTTTCTCAATGTATATTGTCTCTATTGTGAGATGAGAGCATTTAGATACCCCCTTTGATAGTCAATGGATTGCACTGTCAACCCATCAACATTTGCAAGCACAAGTTCATGATCATATGGCACATAAGTTTCTTCGATATACTAATCATCATCTGTAAGATAAATAGGTCCCTGATCTTTTGAAAAGAGAAGATTATCTTCAACAATATCATCATCATCTTCCGGTGCTTGAGCATAGTTCTGTTGTAATTGAGTCCAGATTTTTTGTTGAGCTTGTTGATATGGAGCTCTTTGTTCTATCTGCTTTATGCTAAATTGTGGTTGTTCTTGCTGTCCTCAGAAGTTAGGATTCTGTGCTTGATTATCTTGCTGCCTTTTCGAAATCAAAATTCTATCTACCATATTCTCTACAGTTCTTAACAAACTATCCACCTTTGATTCAGATAAAATTGATGGATCTTCTTTTATTATGACTCTCTTTTCCACTTTACTCTTCAATTCTTGATCAAAATATTAGCTTTGACACTGACTGCATATTTTTGCATCTCCTCCAATGAGGTAGGATTCCTTTCTCTAAGCTAATATTCCATGTCCGAGTCAAAGGAATCTGGATAGTTTAACAAGGCCAAGTCAGGTGGAGGCTTTATATTGGCGGGAATGGAGTTATATATCTTGTTGAAGCGAGTGGTACAGTATTGGACCAACTCCTTAGGCTGTCTCTTCATTGAATTATACTAGACCAATATCTGAAGTGGATTTTTCTTTTCTTCCCACTTGGCGAGGAAAAGATCTGCCAACTACTGTGAAGTCTGCACTAAATGAGCTGCCAAGGCTCTGAACCATTTCTTTACTTATCCTGATAAACTTTGATCAAGGATTCTTATCTTAGCATCATCGTTGTATACTTCTTCGAAATCAATGAAATATGTAACCTTATCAATGTGCAGCCTCGCTATAACATCAATGGTTCCATCGAAGAGAGGAAGTCTTTGTCCACAATTCTACGGTAAATCAGTGACTTGATCCGGCAAAACCAATGGAGAAAATCTAGCCATGGTTGTTCTAGGAGGTAAGCTTGTAGGTACAAAAGGAAGAGCTGGTATTGAAGGTGATTGTGTAGGAAGGGAAGTAGATGATGTAGAAGCAATGGTATGGATAGATAAAACAGAAAGAGTATCAATGGATAAGAGCTCCTGTTGATATTGTATAAAATCCTTCTCAAAGGTATATTGGATATGGTTTGCTAATTGTTGAATTTTATCGATCTGACTCCAAAAATTCCTATCAAAATCTCACTCTGAATTGGATTCTACGGGTGATATACTATTTTCAAGCTTTATAGAATCAAATACAACTTTAGATAGTGATGTTACTTCAGAAAACCTTAAAGGATCAAATACAATTTCAGAAAGGCATGTTTCTGATTTGGATCTAAACATAGATAATTCAAATTTCAGATCGAAAGGAATATCTTCAAGTGAAAACAATTCGGTGGGAAAATATGTATACCTTACCAAAGTAGATGAAATCGATTGAATCTCAGAATGTTGAGTTCTCTATTTTCTTATGAGTCTCTCTGGATCTTCAATGGGATAAGATGGATGTGGATCAAGATTCGATCGTGTGTGCCTTTTTGGAGCTAGTGTATTCTTTCTTCTGCACTTGGCTCTCTCCAACTTGAATCAACCTTCACGAAAAATAGAGCATATCATCGAGAGGCCTAGAATTCAATGAAATGTATGGTACACCCAGGGATGATCTGTCACTTTATTCCTCGACAATGACTCCAGAAATGTTAGCCTCCATAACATCCCAAGGATAATGAAAGGATATTGATGGAGGTAACCTCAAACCAAGATATCAGTTTAGTAGCTAACCCTACCAAACAAGAGAGGGATATATTTATAAAATCACAACCAAAGGGTTTGACTGGATGAGGATTAGATTTTAGGCTAGTTAGGTCAGCTCTAGGGTTTTCAAAGTTTGAATTTTTTTTTTTGTTGAATCAAGGATGAAAACCAGGTAGCTAGGTCAAATCTATCAAAGGGTTACAACTAAAAAAATATGAAGGAGCAAGGTAGAAATGCTTTAGTGATGGGCTTAGGCTTTTGTCAGTGTAGTGTAGGGTTTGAAGGAGTGGAGAGGATCTTAATGAGAATGCATCATGAATTCATTAAAACTGAAGGAAATAAACATAAAATGATGTTCCCAAACAAAATAGATCTTATGAAGAATTATGCTTATCAAAATTTTAGGAAGATCACTCAAGAAATAAAGGCACGGAAAGAGAACGTGTATATCATTATATGAAACTATAATAGAGAAAATACAACATAAAATAATCACTACACATGAATTCCTAGATAATAGCTGCAACTGTTCCTTTGAATTTATGAATATAAGCTGAAGCACAAGCTACAATGGTCTCAAACCTCTGATGTCGAACCATCAAAATGACTAAGAAATGAATAAATATAGACAAAAAACCATTTCCTCTCTCTCAGGGGTTGAATCCTTGAGTGGAAGAACTGATCACATGATCCTCTCACCTAAAACCTAAAGACTTTGGAGGTTAACAAGACTCTCCCCGAGTTAGAAAAATTGATACCTTTGACCAAAAATAACTCTTACAAGCATGTAGCTACCTCATTTTTACTCTATCCAGCATAATTACACATGTTTAAATCACAAAAACATCAAAAGTGACAAATTACATTAGTGGAAGTCAAATTTGGACCAAGTCAACTAAAAAAAATGAATTTTAGGAAAAAACACAGCGAATTCAGGCAAAAGCACAACGTGCCAGGAGAAAACGCAGTGAAATTGGGAGAAGTGAGTTTTGGAAGCCTTCCTGAGGTCCAAACGCTGATATGAAAGATGATGATGAAATCTCTTCTTGTAGGCTACATGATAGAGTCCTCAATCATTTAAAATGATTGTTCCGAGCCCCTCAAAAATTGATTCTCCCACAGGTACTCCAGAAATGAATCGAGCTATTCAAAAAGAGGGCAGAAAGGTGGTTTTTGGGCCTTTTCACTAGCCATATATTGCTAAAAATCTACTCCCAGGGGCTACAAATGATGTAGGAGTGTGATAAATCTAAGGATGCAATATATTTGTCATTTGGAGGCCTCCATAAAAAGTGTAGCATGGGCTAGGCTAGATTTTTGACAAAGTGACTATGTCAAAAAGTGTAAACACCCAGAATTCTTCAAAATTTCTCAAATTTTCTCCAAATATGCCCAAACGTTCTCCAAAATTTCATCATGAAGACATGAGATGTAATTATAAGCTATGAGGGAAGCATCAGCTAGAAAATCCAACTTTCCCTTATCCCTTTCCTCCATTAGGGTTTCTTTGATTTTTCCCTCCAATTGCTTGATTTTGGCATAAGAGACCTGATTTATCTTGTAATTGTGCATGGCCATGTGTCTATGAATGGTATTGTTCTTATTAACACTCTTCAATAGCTTTTCCAAATTTTCATTGACTTTATCAACCCAATACTCCCTGTCTTGCTCAATGTCTGCTAGTATGAGCTCATCCACTGTCATTTGTGTCTTTGGTGGAAATGCCTCTCTTTGTTGTTGAACTACCATTTTTATGCCTCTATTTCTTGGCCTCTTCCTTCTATCTTTATCTTCATGCTCATCTGAAACATAAATATCAACTATTGCTTTTCCCTTTGCATCCTCTTTGCTAGTATCATCTTTATGTCTATTCAAAATTAGTTGATTTACCTTTAATTGCATGTTCTCTTGCTCTAAGAATGAAATCAAGAATTTGGCCTTGGAAAAGCTGTCCTTTAGTTCTCTGATATCAAAATCTTTATCCATGATGACCCGCTCTGCTGAAATATGCACAAATTCCACCTTGTCAGTGTTTAAATGGATAGGCTCCTCATCATGCAAATGAGCCTCATGCTATGGTGATGATATCTGTTATGCTAATGTAGGCTTGGCCCCTTCCACAATGTTTGGAGCAAAAAAAAGCCTCCTACCTCTCTGATATGTTTTTTTCACTTGATCCCTAAATGTCTTCTTCACTGAAACTATGCTAGATGAGCCAATCTCCATTTGTTTGGATGATGATGATGGTGTAGTTGATGATGTACCTTGGCTAGTAGGCTCACTAGTAGAAGGAAAAAAGACATGGGACTGAATGAAGGTCTCCAAAGTGATGTTATTCTCTATAAGCTTGTGCATGAAAATTATTTTGATGAGGGCATGGTGAAAAGGCTAGATTTATGATCACTTTCTCTATGCTGCACTTTCTCTGCCATTTTGGTCAAGCTCTTGTAGAGGTAGTAGTGTAGGTTAAGAGGTTTTATCCAGTGAAATTCATGAGAAATTTGACATGGTACTTGTAAAATATAGAAAATAATCCCTGACATGTAAATTACCTCATAATGGCTCTCATCAATGGAGAAAACCTGTCAAGTAGCTGACCAAAAGGAAACATTTTCTTTCTTGCATCTTTGTAGTGACCTTCGATGAAAGGTTTGTAGTTCTGCACATCCAAATATAGGCTCTTAGCCCCTTTTAACCACTGTTTGGTATCCCTGTAGATGTAGTAATGGCCTCAATTCAGACTATGAAGCTCACCCCCACAATTATGACCTTATCTCTCCTAAGTTTAGTGGTAAACAAGCTTGTCAACTTGGCATGATACTTGACCTTTTGAATTTGCTCACAAAACCTTAAACACCCTACATTCTGAAAAAAATTCTTGAAAAGTGAATATGACATCAGCTCATGAGTGTTGAGTGTTTCAAACCTTGACACTTGACCTCCCTTGTTATAAGGTTTCCTTTCTCCCTCCCTCTTTGACAGTTTGCAAGGCTAAAACCCTAGTGGGAAAAACAGGGGTAGTGAGTGAGGTGAAGGGATGAAGGGGTTAGGGAAGAGGAACGAGGGTAGGAAAATTTGTGGAAGTCAATAGGGGTTCTAGGGAACTTTGGGATGTGGAGGGGGGTGAAATAAGTGTAGGAATTGGCCTAAGGAATTTTTACACAGTCCAATCCCTAGAAACTGCCCAAAACATAACGTGGAGCTAGAGTTTGGCTGTTGGGACTTTGGAAATGAGAGTAGGGGAGTATAAGGGTTGTGGGAAGCATGTTTGAGTGTAAGGGAGGGTAAAATGTATGTAGGATAGGAAATTTATCCTGCAAACTTGAAAAAAGAGGTATCACCCACCAAAACGCAGTGTGGGGACAAATGGATGTTTTGCACCATACAAACAAGGAAATGAAGGGCCCTTAAATTACTTGTACATTTATGATGAAAGATCAATTACCCCGCATAATCCTTGGAAGTGAGATTTTTTACTGTTGGAGTGAAAACACAGCATAGAGGTGAAAACACAACGTGCTTCCTGAAATCGTAGCATGGCAGCTTGGAATCACGTCTTTGAAGTGTATTTTGATGCCAATAGTGCTGGTTTCTCCTTTTCTGGTGGGTGAGAGTTGTTTGAAAATGGAATGAGTGAGAGAAATGACTTTGATGGTCTTTCATAGCTTGTGGAAGTATTTTTCTTCATTGTGGTGTGGTGGCCCACCATGTGCTTTCCACTTTTTCTTTGAAAAATATGCATCTCTGGAACAAATAGAACTTATTACATCTAAATTGAATACAATTACATGTGAAACAAACTTCATTGAGAAAATTCCCTATTACTACTCCTTCATTTGCTAGATTTATTAATGAAATGACTGATTTTGGTGACTCAAACACTAATGACATAATGGTGACACTGAGCTGAATGAAGACCATGATGGAATGATTGAGATGAAAATGATGACTTTTCAATGATGGCTCATCCAACTGAGTGATGGAAATGATCAGCACAAAAAGTGTTTTGAATGGACTAGTAATAGACCTAGACACCACTAGCCAGTGACCAATTTTTTATTTCAAGACCTACTGAAACCATAAAAATTTGACTCGACACCCTAACAAAAATTTTGAAACAACCCATTTGATCACTGGTGACAGGCAGGACTGACTGACACTAACATTGGCTCCAATTGGGGATGGGAGCTCCTTGGAGGCGTCATGAACATTGTAGACCACGTAGCCCCTACATTCTTGAGCCAAAATGGAATTTTGGTGCACATGAGGGTACCCCATGGCATGGTGAATGTTGTATTATCTTGGTCATCTTTGTGCACCAAGATCTGGTTGTATCCTAAATATGCTTCAAGAAGTGATATCCTTGAAGCTCCAACAACCCTTTGCAAGATGTGGTCCATCTTTGGCAAAGGATAATTGTCCTTTAATGACATCTTGTTGATATTTTTGAAATCTATGCAGAGACGAATCTCTCCTATCTTCTTTCTTACCGATGCAAGATTAGACATGCAATCTAAAAATCAAATAGGAATTATGATACCAGCCTTGTAAAGTCTATTTACCTCGTTTTCAATTGACGACAACAAATTGGGATTGATTCTCCTCAACTTCCGGCAGAAAGGCTTTTGATCCGGCTTGATTGGGATGGTGTGCTGGATGATAACATTTTTGTACACCTTTAGATCTGAATATTCCCAAGAAAACACATGATAAAATTCCTTCAAGAGAGATGTATATTTACCTTTCAACTCAGGGGGCAAGGATCTTGATATCTTGACCATCTTAGGTTTTTCCGTTGTACTAATGTTCACATTTTCGACACCTCTTTCTGTGGGGAACATCATTGGCTTTTTGGCCACATCATCATGATCAAAAAACTCTTCCAAAGGCACTAAACCTCGTGGAATTTTTTTTTCCTTCAACTGCAACACCTCAACTTCAGTAGCCTCAATTACCTGATCATTTTCATGGTACACTTCATCAATGTGTGAGTTAACAAAATCCTCTTCAATCTAGAGAAAGTTATTAATTTGTTTGTCATCCAAAAATAATTTCCAATATCTTAGATTCTCAAGGACAGTTGGGCGATGCTTCACATGAATTTCAAACTTTCTAGTAGAATGAATGGGAATCTTAAAATTACTAGTCGTTGTGGCAAGTGAATCAACCATGAAATTTTGATTTCTAGAAATCAAAGACAATGTATATTCTGGAAATTTTTTCAAAACATTAATAAAAACATTATGATAAGCTCTCATCCTAGTATTTTCAGCTTGGTACTCCCCTTTTACCTGCTTTATCATGAACTCGGAGTCGCCATATACTGTGATTATTTTTGTGCCCAACCTTTTCAAAATTCGGAGACTGGTGATCAAGGCCTCACATTCTGCTTCGTTGTTAGATAAATCAAAGGCTAGCTTGTAAAAAAATAATATTACATTCCTTGGGACTTTAGCTGACTATTGTATTGGGCTAAAGATCCAAATTCTGATGCTAAATCCATATTTTCCCAAAGCACCATCGAAATCAATGGTCCAAAGACCTTCTTCATCATTAGGAAATTGAAATTTAGTGGGTTGAACTTCTTCTTCTCTCTGATCGACTACCTCAATCTGATATTTACCTTTCTATGAGTCAACTAATCTCTGTTGTGAATCTTTTGTATTTTTCTCTAAAGTGCTTGGCTGCAAGATTTCTGAATTCTGAATTCTGATTTCCATTTTCTTCTTTCAAGATTACTTGTACACTATTTGTTAACTCTGAAATTTCTTCACCTTCTACAAGATGAATATTTAAATTATCAGTACCACTATCATTATACAATAAAAATTATTCTAAATCAGTATGTACAGAGTGAATCAAGTGATTCTTAGGCTTATCCTTACTAGTGATAATGTAATTCATTTTTACCTCTCGGTATAGCTTCCTAAGTTGTCCAAATACTGGAATTGTTGCATATGAAAAATCAAGTTGTAGATTACCCCTCAATTTAGCTCCCCATGAATGTGAAAGAAGCATGCCATACCTTGGAGATATGTCAACAACTACAAAATCCATCAACACATTTTTGGCGAGAATATGATCC
The DNA here is from genome assembly GCA_034641835.2 of Pinus albicaulis. Lineage (NCBI taxonomy): Eukaryota > Viridiplantae > Streptophyta > Pinopsida > Pinales > Pinaceae > Pinus > Pinus albicaulis. Next base: position 1,210,566,065 of record CM076581.1, read on the forward strand.
AAAGAAACAACTAGGTATTTGATAAGACCAAGGCAACAGACTCAACCAGAATCAAAGGATAAAGGTCATGATATGGTCGGGTTATTTCCAACCCCGACTTATCCATGATAGCCTTCAGCATTAAATTATGTGAGGCCTCAAAATCTAGCATGACATTATGGAGAATATATTCATGGACTCTCAAGCTAAGATAAAAGGGAGGGACTTCACTATCTTCTAGGTTTCCATCTACGGCTGGACTAAAAAGAAGTTCGAGATGGTCATCACTGACATTGACCATGTATGACATGCGGTCTACTTTTAACATCTTAGAAATATGAGATTTATATCTATTGTTCTTAACAAGTTCAGTGAGAGGAATGGACACCTTTAACTCAGAAATTTCACTCTCTAACCTAAACAAGTTAGATTGTTTTTCTACCTCTTTCACAATGTTATCCCACTTTTCAGGCTGCTCTTTTGCTGGAATTTCCTTCCTTTGTGCTTCTTTATCATTCTTCGATGCACTTGTAGATTCCTCACTTTTTTTCCTCTGATTTATGGTAGCAGGCTCCTTCTCCTTGTTTTGACTAGGTTGGCGAGTCTGTTTTTGCTGAGCGTATTTTTGCTGAGTTGTCCTCTTTTGATTAGAAGTGATAGGAACATCTCAGTTTCTCAATGTATATTGTCTCTATTGTGAGCTGAGAGCATTTAGATACCCCCTTTGATATTCCATGGATTGGAATGCCAAACCATCATCATTTTCAATCACAAGTTCATGATCATATGGAACATAAGTTTCTTTGATATACTGATAATCCTTTGTAAGATAAATAGGTCCCTGATCTTTTGAAAATAGAAGATACTCTTCAACAATATCATCGTCACCTTCTAGTGCTTGAGCATAGTTATGTTGTAATTGAGTTCGGATTTGTTGTTGAGCTTACTGATCTGGAGCTCTTTCTTCTCTCTGCTTTATCCTAAACTGTGGCTATTGTTGATGTCCTCGAAAGTTAGGATTATGAGCTTGATTATCTTGTTGCCTTTCTGAAATTGAAATTCTATCTACCATCTTCTCTACGGTTCTTATCAAACTATCCAACTTTTCTTGAGATGAACTTGATGGATCTTCTTTTATTGTGACTCTCTTTTCAACTTTACTCTTAAATTCTTGATCAAAATATTACCTTCGACACTGACTGCATTTTTCTGCATCTCCTCCAATGAGGTAGGATAGGATTCCTTTCTCTAATCTTCTATGCCATGTTCAGGTCAAAGGCATCTGGATAGTGACACAAGGCCAAATCAGGTGGAGGCTTGATATTGGTGGGAATGGAGTTATATACCTTATTGAAGTGGGTGGTATAGTCTTGGAATGACTCATTAGGCTGTCTCTTCATGGAGTTATACTCAGCCAATATCTGAAGTTTTCACTAAACGAGCTGCCAAGGCTTTGAACCACTTCTTTACTTCTCTTGAGAAACTCTGAGCAAGGATTCTCATCTTGGCATCATTGTTGTCTAATTCTTCTAAATCAATGAAATATATAATATTATCAATGTGCAGCATCGCTGTAACGTCAATGGTTCCATCGAAGAGAGGAAGCCTTTTTCCACAATTCTACGGTAAATCAGTGAGTTGATCTGGCAAAACCAATGGAGAAAATCAAGCCATGGTTGTTATAGGAGGCAAGCTTGTAGGTACAACAAGAAGATTTGGTATTGAAGGTGATTGTGTAGGAAGGGAAGTAGATGATTTAGAAGAAAAAATATGGATATATAAAACTGAAAGAGGATCAGTGGACAAGAAATCTTGCTGATATTGTATGAAAGCCTTCTCAGAGGTATATTGGAGATGGTTTGCTAATTGTTAAAGTTTATTGAACTCGCTCCAAAAATTCCTATCAAAATCTCACTCTTAATTGGAGTCTATGGACGATATACTATTTTCATGCTTTAGAGAATCAAATACAACTTCAGATAGCGGCGTTACTTCAGACAACCTTAAAGCATCAAATACAATTTCAGACAAGGGTTTTTCTAATTTGGGTCTAAACATAGATAATTCAAATTTTAGATCGAAAGGAATATCAAGCAAAAATAATTCGGTGAGAAAATATGTATACCTTACCAAAGTAGATGAACTCGATTGAATCTCGAAATGCTGAGGTGTCCGTTTTCTTATGAATCTCTCTGGATCTTCAACGGGATAAGCTGGATGTGGATCAATATTTGATCGTGTGTGCCTTTTCGGAGCTAGTGTATTCTTGCTTCTACACTTTTTCTCTCTGCAACGCGAAAACTAGAGCCTATCACCCATAGGCCTAGAATTCGATGAAATGTATGGTACACCCAGAGAATATCTGTCACTTCGTTCCCTGACAATAACGCCATAAATGTTAGCCTCCACAACATCTCAAGGCTAATGAAAGGATATCGATGGTGGTTACCTCAAACCAAGCTTTTTGTTTGGTAGCTAGCCCTACCAAACTAGAGAGGGCTCTCTCTATAAAATCACAGCCAAAGGGTTTGATAGGATGAGGAGTGTTAGGACCCTATAAATTATAGGATCTCAAGGTGACTCGATACTTCACATTTCTTGCAAGGTTTTCATTTTTGAAAGGCTTTTCAAAATTCAAATGATTTTGAATAAAAATAAAAATGAAAAAGAAAGAAAACAGGGTATAAAAAAAGATAAAGAGAAAAAAGAGAAAAAATGAAAAGAGAAAAAAGAAAAAGAAAAAGAAAGAAAACCCCAAAAACAAATAAAACACAAAGTGCTGCAAGTTCAAATGCCACTACTCATTAGATCAATTTGTCTAGTCATACAGTTTAATCATGATTGGGAATTTTTTAAATTTTGTTGATAGGTTAGAGAATAAAGATTTTCAAACCTGTTTAATCTTGGCTTATCAGTAGATAGGTAGAAAATGAAATTGGCTCAAAAGTTTTAGCTAAGCCAATAGATGAAATAAGGATAGGTGTTAGGTTATAAATTCATAAAGAAATGAGTTAAGGATTTGCTAGTACAAATGCACCCTGAAAACAAGAAGAAAAATGTCAGATTATTAGTTTGGGTAGGTAGATATGTTGAAGAGGAAGAATGGAAGGCCAATATGAAGACTATTCCACCAATGTACAACATCCCAGTTTCATTTTTTCTTTGTTGTAAGAAGAAAGCCAAGACAAATATTGTTTATTGCTCAAAAGAGGGAGAAGCGATAATGATATGAGTGGAGTGTATTAGTTTGTTGTGCTAAGTGTCCTTTCAGTATTAAAAACATGTACAATTTGCCTCCATTTGTTTGCTTAAGGAATGAGTGTTTTAACCATGAAACACACATGAATTTGTGAACTTTAAGCATGAAAATAAGCCTACAAAAACACTATACAACACTTTATAATAGAGAATAAACATCACACATAAGTTTTACACAGCAAACATGATGAAGCAGTCCACCACTCCTGGGCTACATCTATTGGTCCAACTCCCAATGACATGTCCCTCTTTTTCATTATGCTCAAAAATTTCAATTAGATGTGTTTACAAGCCCTTAATGGCTATTTTCTTTGCACCAGTGGCTCCAGAATGCTCAATTTAGTATAGGTATACTCTTATTTCACCCAAATTGGTCGAAAAATGACCTCCCAATGAATTTTTCCCAATATCAGCTAGAAAAGCTCCACCAAAAGTGGAGACTACACTTAACTATGTCTAAAAATAGTAAAAACCCTAAATTTTAGGGTGCCTCCACCTTTTTCGCCGGAACAGACCGTTAACATTGATGTCAAATGGTTTGGGCGGGGTGGTCACATGCCGACCCCTCGCCGTTAACTTCGTGTTGAAACCGTTTGAAAACTTCACAACCTATGGAATTTGTTGCCATTAAAATGTGCATGTGATAACATTTACCATCCGCTGGGGTTTACGTTTTATATAACCGCCACCTTGCAGTTTTGGTGTCACAAAAACATGTGACCACAACCACCAAACTTTTCGGAGTAAACGAGAATGTGACCGCCGATTTTTAAAATTTTTTGCTGCGGGTTTTAAAATTTTATGTGACCGCCAATGGGTTGGGACCACTGGCAGTCCGCCCCTTCGAAATGCAAAACCATATAGCATAAATTAATGTGGAATACATACATGGTAAGAAGTAATAGTTAGCAGAGATGGTTGGAGGTTTACGTGGGCAGGACGGAGGTCGCGGGGTTGACCCCCCCCGACTCCACCAAAATTTTATAAGAGCCTCCTAGGGACATGTGGAAGCCTCCGAGCTTGCCACGTGTCACCCATCCAATGGCTACTTCCAAAAACGCACAAACCCCATCAACAGTTAGAAACCAATTCCGTGCCACAAAACCAATGGCCCAGATTAAGCCACGTGTTGAATTATGATTGGCTATGAGAAAAGGGAATATTCCCTAGAATATTCCACCTGCTGACTATACCTGTATGCTGATAAGGCATCCCAGTCACAAAATTTTAGCTGTTTGGGAAAACGAATAGAACATGATATCTTCCTCATACGATATCAGTTTTTCGAACCGTTTGCGGTGCCATAATCGCAATGACAAGACCTTTTTGGTCAATCAGGTTTGGTACAATTTTTAGCACTTTCAATTTTGAGCATAACACATGATCTCCTGATCACACCTCCCCATTGGGAAGCTTTTGGACCCTAAAATAATTTAATTACTAGTTTAGAAGATGAGGGTACAAATCCCTCACCTTTACCACTTCCATGCATACTTCCTTACTTTATTTTCTACCCTTAAGCCCAATTCTAATATAATTGACACTTCCCCTCTTAGAAGTGCGTGTCCTCCTGTCAAGGATGGAGTCCTCTGTAATATCCCAAAATGGGAATGCAGCAATACATGAACACAAATCTGGCATAGAAATGAGAAATAACTCATAAAATGTGTATAAAACACATAGCCATCAATTACATGTACAACAACAAGAAATCTAATCTATTATATGAGCCAAAAGTGGGGAAAAGCAACAATTTATGCCCTAAAAATGTTATTTTCAGAAAATTGTGTTTTAATAGAGGAAAATAACTCTAGGATCCCTTAGCTTATGCAATTTGGGACTCACATCCAGAAAATATTCTAAAAAAAAATCTTTTTTGCTTGTTTAAACATATCTCCCGGTCCCTATATGGCTAAAAAGGCCCAAACCCCATGAGTTATGTAATGCAGAAATTACTGAAGCATTAAAATCATGATTTTTAGAGGTTTTACGCTATAATGGAATGGAAATAACATATCTGGAGTTTATTTACTCAAATCATGAAGAAAAATGAGGATGTATCCCCTTTTACACATTCTGAAGATAACCCGGCAAGGGTTTCATGAAAGCACAATATAAAAAAAATTAGATCTACAGATCTGGATCTAAAAACATAGTATAAATGAAGCTTTGTATACATACAACTGAATGATACAAGAAATTAAGAAGGATCCTTCTTACAAACTTCCTGGGAGAAAGGTTGGCCTTTTCCCTAAGAAAGAAACTCAAGATTGAGGGGATTGACCCTCTCACTGCAACACTGCAAGGAATGATGTAGTTCCTGCAAGGGATTGTGCTGTAGATTATGGAAGTCCTTTGGCCAAGTGCCAAGATATGAAATTCTTCTCCAAGATCTTCCTTATTGATCTCCCAGAGGAATGGAGACTCCCTCCTTTGAAAAATGAGTGCAGGAAGTGGTGTTGTGAACCCTCACTGCAACACCCTGCAACACAACGTTATAATGTTGCAGAAATAACATTGTGCTGAAGGAGGATGCTTGGCCTCAAGCCTGGATGTGAGGAAAATCAGTACAATCTCCTTAAAGAGGCCTCTCAAGAAAGGATAATGATTCCTAAACAGGAGATCCTTGTGCTAAGCAGCACAACAACTCTGTTAAACAACAAGAGAATGCAGAATAGTCTAAATAGACACATCAAATTATCATTCACCAAGATGTATTTCTATGGCTGCCTTACCCTCCTTTTATACATGTGTGAGCCTTCCTGCCTTGGGCCCCACTCAATTAGGGTTTCCTCCACTAAGGAATCTCCCCCCCACTATCTCTGCTTTGTCTCACAAGATGCTCTCCACCTCCTATCCCAGCGTTGTTGACTTGGTCAAACTTGACCTTGTCCATATGAAAAAGTCCTTGTTCACACATGAAGGTGTGAAATCCAACCTTTATGTTGATCCCATTTCACATTATGAGGGATTTTATTTATATTTTTATTATGCATGGGCCTCCTTACCCATTTATTCATCTCCTAAGTGAAATCAACAAAATTTAATATTGCAATTTGCTGCATGCAAATTTTGGAATATCACAGTCCTCCCCTCCCAAATTTTGCTTGTCCTCAAGCAACTGAAAGGATAGAACTGAAGGGTCTCCCTTCCTCCTATTGTAGCATCCACATACGATGAACTCCTCCAAGGAATGAGATGTTGTCTCATCAATGAATCTCCAAATTGCCCCTCCCAAGCATGCAAGCTAGCCAAATGGCTATCATCATGAATAAGTAAAGTACTCAAGGAGGAAGTAAGGTGTTGTCTAGAGGTCCTCTCAAGGCATGGAGTCTGAAGTGTATTGGGAAACATCCTTCCCATGTGGATCCTCCATCCCTAAGCAATCATCCATACAAAATGAGTCACCTCCCAACATGGCAACTCCTGAAAATGTTCCACCACCTTGAGCTCATGCAAAGTAGGTAGGCTGAAAATATGAACATGGTAGACAAAGTAGCCTACCCCATGATGTCTCCCTCTCCACTTATGATAAGTGTATAGAATATTATTATCTTGGGCTGCAATACCATTGCCCTCAAGTAGCAAGATGAAGAGTAGATCTCCAAAGATCTCCTCTCCAACGTTGTGAATCAAGCTGGCCCAAATCATCCCATATGTGATGGATAGGAAATCATCACTATATGTAATCTCATCAAACTCATGGACCACCTAAAAAATAAACAAGTGTTTGGATGTGGTGGCCATATCTCCTCCCATGCTCCCATTAGAACATGCAATGCAGAAAGTGCAGAAAGTGTGGGAATCCTCTTTCGAAAAGGACACACCCAACCCATGTGTCTCTCTCCTAATCATGCTCCCCATAAAGATAAGAACAATATCAGAAAATGAAATCATGATCAACATCAAAATGAGGAAAATACTGAAGGTTTCATGTGGTGCAGGAAAGTACTAATAGTTTCCCATGTAGTCACAACGCAGTTTTCCTAACCGCTGCATTAGGAAATAGTATGGCAAGTTGTTTTTTGATACATGGATAATTATGTATGTCATGACATCTACTGATAAATAGAAAATGGCTGGATATATCAATTGAAAATACATGAAAGAAAACACTTGCCCAAGGCCATATAAAATATGGCTGTCTCCATCATACAATCTGGCCCAATGCTCACCATGGAGCTCAATGAAAAGCTTGCCCTCTTGTGGAGCAAGGCACTGAATATGAATGGTAAGAATATGGAAATATTGTGTTAGACAATCAATGGATGCAAAAAAAATATTCTTACTATGTGTTGAGAGTAATATGATGCATATGGATATGAATAAATCCTCCATAGTGGTATGACACATTCTCATGAAGAGGAATGAACCATATGCTGCATGAAGATCACCCTTCTTATGCTTGGAAATCCAAGTTAAGAAGATCGTATCTCTGTAATAGATGTTTCCATCCACTACTTCATCCTTCTTACCTCCTCCTTGTTCACCAAGTGCATCAATTGTGAAGTTATCCTGGGGACACTCCATCAATAACCCCAAAATCCCAAGTGACAACGTTGTTGCCCTATGAAAATAGGCTCCTGCCAACTCATAGCTCCATTCTTTGACATGCATATTGTCAAAGACATCTCCCATAATGCTGCTACACATAATAAGTTCCTCCCAAATTGGAAGTACCTCTTGAGCATCTAAGGCCAAGGAGTAGCCCCTTTGCACCATGATAGTTCCATCTCCTACTCCTGCAACATCATGCAAAGTGTGAGAGAAAATATACACTTTCTCTCCCAAGAACAACCAAAGAAACAAAAGTTTTTTTTCTGCCTCCACATACCTCCATCATACAAATCATGTGGTGAAAACATGGTGATTGATATGAAGAATGTCATGTCAACATAATGTGTCCATACTCCTTGCTGCCTAATGATGCAAGTATCCTGCCACATACCCTTAGAAAGAGGATGATGGCCAAACTCTTTCAAGAGTAGCCAACGCAGCCAAGCCTCTTGCTACCCAGTATCATAGATTTTCAAGTAGCTTTCTAGCTTCTTGTTCTCCATCCACATCCATTCATCCACCGATGGATGCCTCCCATCATGTTCTTCCTTGGCACTCTCCCAAGGAAGAATACCATCCTCCCAAATCAAATTTCTCCTCTTGAATTTCATGGGATGTTGAAATGAAACTCCTTGGAGATATTCTAGAGAAGACCTCTCATCAATGTCCCCCTTGAATCCACAAGGATCTAAGTGTGATGAGGGAAAAACCTCCTCAAACTGTTGAAGAACTTTGCACTCCATGATGTGTTGAAGTGCACCTCCAATGAGATCTCTCCATGAGACCTTCTCTTCATCCATGGCCTTCCAAAACCAATAAGGTTTTGGATCTGCTGCAGGTAGAAGTTTCTCTTTGAGTTGGGGAGTGATCATTGAGAAAGTTTCATCTAGAAAGGAGAAAGTGTTTCTCACTTCAAGATGTCTACCATATATCTCTTCTTCCTCCATTGCTTCAAGAATGAAGCTGCCATTTGAATGCTCCCATAAGGAATGGGTCCTCTTTTCTTCATCAATGCTCTTGTACAACATAGTTCAACTTTGTTGCTCTAAATCAGCAGTATACAATGATGTAGATCCCTCCATAATAATTGCTGAAATGATAAGATATGGAAACTTAAGCATACCTTGGTGAAATTTTGAAGCTTCTTACAGGGCCACAAGAGTTTCTTCCTCATATGTGTTGGCTTCCCAAACTGCTGAAGATGAAGGCTGCTCCTCCATGGTTATAAAAGCGCTAGTACATGCCTCTTATACTGGTGGTGAGGGTTTCTTCTCTCTTTTCCCAAATTTCCTAATCAACCTTTGAGAGAAATCAATAAGAGCTGACACTCTTGCATGGTTCAAATGGCTGAACCACCAAGTGTTTGTTTCACCTTCAAGGTGCAGTGCTGCAATTTCTACAATCTCTCTCTCTACTACTAGATGTAGTAGGAAGAAGGCCTCTAGCTTCATCACCCAAGATTTTTCTGCACATGTGAGTGATCCATCAAAAGTGGAAAATAGGAATCTATTGCCTCTCATCATCCCATGACTGTAGGGTCTTCTTTCTTCCTCCAGCTGAATGAACTGTGGTAAAGCTAGAGTCTTCTTGAAGGGTCTAGATTTAGCTTTGTATTCAGCAAGGTATTCACTTAGAATTTCATATTTCAAGTGTCCTTCATGCTTCATGTATTCTCCTCTTTGAGAATAGGAAGTGCATGGCCCTTCCCCTTCTTGAAACCCTCTAGGAGTTTCCTTGCATTTCTTCTGCTTAACCTCCTTGGAGAGGTTCTTTCTGGATTTGAAAAGTGATGAGACAAAGTTCATTCTCTCCATCATTCTAATCTGCTTCTTCTCTTTGTCTTCTTATAGCATAATGGCTGAAACTCACAGGCTGAGCCAAGACTATGCTCTGATACCACTGTAATATCCCAAAATGGGAATGCAGCAATACATGAACACAAATTTGGCATAGCAATGAGAAATAAGTCATGAAATGTGTATAAAACACATAGCCATCAATTACATGTACAAAAGCAAGAAATCTGATCCATTATATCAGCCAAAAGTGGGGAAAAGTAGCAATATATGCCCTAAAAACGTTATTTTTAGAAAATTGCGTTTTAATAGGGGAAAATAATGCGTTTTAATATGGCTCAAAAAGGCCCAAACCCCATGAATTATGTAATGCAGAAATTACTGAAGCATACAAAATGTAATTTTTAGAGTGTTTCTACTATAATGTAATGGAAATAATAGATCTGGAGTTTATTTACTCAAATCATGAAGAAAAATGAGGATCTAGCCCCTTTTACACATTCTAAAGATAACTCGACAAGGGTTTCATGAAAGCACAATGTACAAAATGTTAGATCTGCAGATCTGGATCAGAAAATGAAGTCTAACTAAAGCTTTGTATACATACAGATGAATGATACAAGAAATGAAGGAGGATCCTTCTTACAAACTTCCCAGGAGAAAGGTTGGCCTTTTCCCTGAGAAAGCGACTCAAGATTGAGGGGATTGACCCTCTCATTGCAACACTGCAAGGAATGACGCAATTCCTGCAAGGGACTGTGCTGTAGATTATGGAAGTCCTTTGGCAAAGTGCCAAGATATGAAATTCTTCTCCAAGATCTTCCTTACTGATCTCCCAAAGGAATGGAGACTCCATCCTTTGAAAAATGAGTCCAGGAAGTGGTGTTGTGAACCCTCACTGCAACACCCTACAACAAAACGTTATACTGCTGCAGAAATAACATTGTCACTGAAGGAGGATGTTTGCCGTCAAGCCTAGATGTGAGGAAAAATAGTACAATCTCCTTCAAGATGCTTGTCAAGAAAGAAGAAGGATTCCTAAACATGAGATCCTTGTGCTAAGCAGTTGTAATGTCCCTTTTTCAGGAACTTGCTGCTCGATCGGGAACATCTTAGATGTTCCATTTTTCCTCCTTCAGTGATACAATACAAGTCCATTTTAGAGATCAACTGTTGGGGAATTTACAGGATATGTCTCCTTCAAATAACGGAGAGATCCTGAGGCTAGCTAGCCCTTCACAGACTCTGCCTATGGATATGCAATATTCCACTTCAGGAATTTTTGCTCCAGTTGCCCATGAGGACGCTGTATAAGGAAGATGATACATAAATAAGGATATCCAACACTGGGATGCCCTATAAAACTTCTAATATAACTCCCCTGCAGAAAATGAGCTCAAAGAAATAACATTAGATGGGTTATTCATATCTCCCCAATCTAGGTCTCTAAAATAATGCTCTAAGACTGAGCTTACAACAATATATGAACATAACCATGAGAGTCTGCAATTTTGAATACATCATGAGAGGGAAATAGTACATAAAACATTATATTATGATATCAACTTGATTTTATAGAAATATCATGAGGAATAAGACCCTCAAGCTTTAGAACCAATCCTCCAATGAATATACCATATAATGTCGGAGTAGCTGCAGCTACACAGAAATGCCGAAAAACCATAACTGCACAGTCTCTATGAGAGATGTAGCTGTTGAATGTATAAAAATGATAATGTAGCTGAAGGAACACAATAAAATGGCCCAAGAAAGGAAAATGGGCTCAATATGGGATTTCTAGCCAATCTTAGGGAGATTGCTAGAAATGCCGGATAAAATACAAAAGTGACAAACTAGTTGTCACTGCAACTGAAACCAAATGCATATGAGGTTGTGGCTGATCTGAAATGCTGATTCCCTCCTCTAATAATTCCCTCAAGGAAAAAGGGGCTAATCCCCTTAATCTCAAAAGCACTCCTCCTGATGAGCACAAGAATATCCCTCAACACTACCCTCATAGAATAATGTAGTTTCTCCAAGTGACTGCGCAGTGGGAGATGGTGAATGACTGGCCTGATGCCACAGATCTGAAATGAAGTCCAAGATATATCTCTACAACTCCTATAAAGAATAAGTCCATCCTCCTCTGAAAATGTAAGTAGGGAAGAACTCTATGAGTTCCTCTGCTGCTACCCCAGCTACAGGAGAATGCTGCAACTGAAGGAGTAAGCTTGGCCAAATGTTGGAATGAGGAAATGCACCTCAAAACCTCTCATCCCATGAGGAAGAGGTGGGGGATCCCCACCGGGAACACCCCAGTTCTCAAGAGCACCTCAATCCTGCTAAATAGCCCGGATATGCAAGTCCTTGGCCTCACCACGAAATTTCTGAATCAAGGAATGAATCAAATGAGCTGCTCCTTCTTTCTTATAGAGAAAATGAAATCTATTTCACCACAGGCCCTACCATTAGGGTTTCCATTCACTTTTGAATGCTTTCCCTCCAAAAACTGCATTTTCTTCTCAAGCAAGCCAACCCTCTAAGGAAACGTTGTTGACTTGGTCAAAGATGGCCAACTCAAGGTGATCCTCATCATGTTCAAACCATGGGGTGTTTATTTCAGCTGCTTTATTATTTCTCCTTTCACACAAGGAGTGTTATTTTCCATCAAAGGGGGTTAAGGGGTCTCCTTACCCATTTTATTAAGTAAAAATAAAATATGCCACTATAATGTTCCATTTTAGCTTGAGGCTAAAATTAGGAACATTACAGTTCTCCCCTCCCACATTTTGCTTGTCCCCAAGCAACTGCATAGAGAGAAAAAAATTTCTCCCCTTCTTCTCTTATGGCCTCCTCATAAATAATCTCCACCGCTGCTCAAGATATGCTGCAATAAAACTGTCCTCCAATGCCTTCTCCCAAGTATGCAAACCAGAATGGTGTACACCCAGAAAGATAGAAGGTGTATGTTGAAATCCTCCTGCTGAACTATGGCCTCCTCAAGGTAGGAGTTATGACAAGCATGGGAAAATATAATCCCACTTATGATCTCCCCAACCATGCTATCATCCAAATGAAAACCTTGCCCCCGGTTCTGTGTAATGTAATGGGGCTGAATGGAGAGTTTTGCTGCTTTATCCCAATAAGCTCTTCTCTCCCTCTGTCGTGCATTGTGACTGCTTCTTTCCTTGGGATGAAATGGTATGGCCTCCAAGAGTGGCCCATGCTACCCCATCAAAATATCCAGCCATGAAATGCCTTTGCAAATTCTCCAAGTGGTTTACCCCACTAGAAGAGAAAAGTGATAGTATGTCAATCATGGTTTGCCCATGGTATCTCCTGAAAAATAGAACATGTGTAGTGTGGAGAATAGTGCTCCCAATGGGATGTCCCAACATACAAGTCACTCTCCAAATAGTGCTCCCTGTGAATAAATAAGCATCAGCAATAAAAGGTAGCATGATACAATGTAAACAAGCTGCCATAAGACAACTAGAGAGTGGGTCACTGCTCCTCTCATGGGACTAGCGCAGTGAGCCTCTTGCCTGTATCAAAACAACAAATGCTTTCCCAACCACTTGTTTGTTCCCACACACCTCAAAAGATATGAGCATGAAAATATAAATTGGTGCCAATGGTGCACACCAAGGAGCATGTGGCTCCCTCCACAAACCACCATAAGAATGGTCCATTCTCTTGCCACAAAGCCTACAAATACATCCTTGTACATTATGCAAGAAGAAATAAACTCTTATTGACTCATCATGCTGCTCCAACAAGGAAGGAAAGTACAATATAAAATGTGAGATTATACCTTCTCCAATTTGTACTTGGGCTCTTGAGCTGAAATGGCCCAACTAATAATTTCCCTCTACCTCCAATGAGTAGGGAAGTGGCTGTGAGGTCCTCTCTGTTACACTAAAAACTGTCATCCTGACATTTTACTATGATTATGAGCTCATTATTACTCATACTTCCTCCTTTTGCAAGTCTAACATATCAGATCCTCATTTCAAGCTTTCAAAATCAGAGAAAAGTTCCTAAAAATCCCCTAAACATTGGTATCCCACTTTTTCTATTCATTTCCTGCGGTCCCACACCTAAAGTTCAGCTTGCCTGTGGAACCATACCACACGTTCTTTGTGTCATGGGTGCAGACCTCTGTAAAACTCAAAAAAGCGAGAAATTAAAGATAAAAAGTGGATTTTAGATGAATTCTAGAAGATTCTAGATGGGAATTTTCGGGAATGGATACGCTTTGAGAAGGTTCATGCATCCCTCACTTGATGGAGCTAACCCCTTGATGTAAGGAGCTAATCCCTTTGAAGGAGGATTCTATCCCTTCATATTTGGAACAAGAAACCTCCTCTTTTCCACTATAAAAGAGGCCTTGGGTAGCCTCAAAGGGAGTTCAAGCTTAAGATATTTGAAGTTAAATGCTGTTGAGATTCAGACTCAGTTAACTAAGACTTTCTGTGAGGTTAAATCACTCATCTCTATCTGTCTTGGTTCAAAGAGTGCAATGCTTGTCAAATTAGAAGAGATTCCTGCTTCATACCCCGGGAGGACCTGCACAACATCAAGGCACAGGTTGTAAAGGTTTTCTTTATTTGAAGTTAATACAAATATACTCATTTCTCTCATTAAACTGTCGATTCATGGTTTATTTCATAAATTCCTTGATCATTATGATAAGTATGGTTTATAATAATGTCTATACAGGTGCTGTGTAATCTTTTTTCTTGTTTGTGACTGCAGATTCACGAGGAACGTTCTTTCAGTGCACGGGAAGGACTTCAACGAGATCAAGCAAGCGTTGGACATAAGGTAGGCCTTACACCTATATAGTGTTTTTATGAATCTTATATGCTTAGAGAGAGATTAGCATAATTGGCTATTTGTTGCTAGTTACTTTTAGTACTAGAGAGATTGGTCTTGTCTGCAAGACGGATTAATCTACACAACAAAATGGCAACCATACTGGGGAAGAACTTGTTGTTTTTGGTTCTCTTTTATTTTTGATTTGAGGAAACATTTTTTCCTGGTTTTTGATTGATACATATCTGTCTGGGTAATTTAGATTTTCCATGTTTTTGAAAATTTAGAAATATTTTAAGTTTTTCTATAATTTTTCCTAGGACCGCACTCTGGCTTACTTTGACAGTGCGGGCAGGTTCACACTTTCTGTAAAGAATACAGTGCGGGACCGCATCTGTCAATATTGGTTTCCTGCAGACCTTGTTAAAATTTTAGAAAATCTCTAGATTTCTTTCTCTAGATTATTTTTATTTGGATTTAGCCTTTTGGTGTCTGCCCAGACTGATTATTGTTTCTGTCAAGAATTTTTTGTGAATGAACTCCAACAGTGTTGATGTTTTGATGATTTTCTAGAAGATTTTGCAGTTTGGATTGTTTTTCCGTTTGGTCTTTGTAGCAATTCAAACTTTTGACAATTTGCAGTATCTCAGATTACATTGATCTCTTTTGTATTTTGAATCCGACCTAATTGTGAAAACATCCTATATTGAGAAATTGAGCCTTTTGTTTCTTTGGGAATCTTCGAAAAAGCTTGGTTGAAAGTTTTGAATTTCATTTTATAAAAACATATTTTGAGTGTTTTTGATCTGTTTTTTATTCTGAACGAATAGATTCTTAGTTTGCTGAACAACTAAGGAAAACATTCTTTAAATTTTTTTTTTAAAAGCTTTTACTCAATTTAGATTTTAGATCTAAAGATTAGATTTTGTAGTTTTGAGTAGTTTTAATTTTTGTAGCTTTCTTTCGAAGGAAAATTGTTTTGTAGCTTCTAGTTTGGAAAGGAAAAGGATTTTTCTTATGAGCTTTGATCATTTATCTTATTATTGAAAAGACAAAGTAGTTTCTTTCAATTATTTTTCATGTTTAAAGAAGGAATTAAAAGGATTGCATTCTCCAACTCTTTCTTTAGATAGAAAGTTCATTGAAAGAAAAAGAATTGATTGTCATTCTAGGTGCATTTTAGTGTTTTTTGGAACTCGAGTCTTCACATCATCCAAAGTTTCATTTCCGCACCCATTGACTTAAGAACCAGCTCCTAAAAGTAACGCTTAATTAAAATTCATTTAGTAATCTTTTTATTTCTAGGGCTCTTATCACCAACATAGCTTAGGCTAGTATCTTGGAGTAGGGAGTAATTAACTCTCCAAGATAGCTAAAAAAAAAACAAGTAGACAAATCTTGCGGTAGGAAGAATTCCAATTGTTGCATGTATGCTCTGGGAAGCTCCTCTTAAAGGAGTTAAGCACGAGATCATATCTGAACTAGTGAGGTAATCAATCCTTCCTCATTGGGAAAGATAGAAGATATACACGTATTAAAAACGTAAACCTCGGATAGACCATTGTCGAGGAGCCTGGGGTCACTTGTCGGTAAACCTTGGATTATTTCAAGGAGCCTTCAAGGGGATTGAGCTTTGTTACTCTGCCCTTGCGTGTGTGTCGGATCGTAGACTGTTCCCCCAGGTATATTTGTTTCAGTTGGTAACCTTAGTGGCTATAATCTTTAGGATTCTTTCCTAAGGTGAGGGTGGAGGGAAGATCCCACTGTACCTGGAACAGACGTCAGCTAGACTCACTTGGACTCTCCGGAGGGTTATCTTCACTCGAGATGGTATAGTGGAGAAACTTGCACCGGTCTGTTTCATTAAACAGGTTGTCAGGGTAACTGTTCCAACCGCCCTTTTCGTGTTAAAATTATACTAAGTTGGATTTCATCACCAACTAGTGTTTTTAGTACGGAAAGTTACCTGTTTGTGTGTGGTTTGAACTCTTAGATTTTTAAGCGAATGATTCAATTGTTTGTTTCTTAGAGAATTTAGGTGTTTTCATTGAAAATTTTCTTTGTTTGCGTGTGATTAGATAATTTTTAATCGTGGTGGAATTGCCGAGACAATCCCGGAGAATACAAGGGAAACCCCCTGAATATTCACCAAGTCAACTTGAAGGGCTTCGTGCTCTGGTAGCATCCAGTAGTAGTAGAATTAGATCAACAGAAATTGGAAGTTCATCTATAGTTATACATCTTGATCATCAAATACCTACAACATAATACATTCAAGAACCGATTTCAGTTTCTGAAGTTACTGAAAGTATTTCTCCTTCTGGTGAATTATCTGACGAACCTGAAATCTCTGAACCTGAAACTGAATCTTCTATTTTGGAAACATCCTCAGGATTTATTACACCAACTTCTAGCGATCCAGGTTCACTTAGGGTAAGAAATATCATTACAGACAATCTTCCCTCTGGACTTATTTCTATTGAAGAACTTACTAATCCAGACGAAGACATATCTCTTCTCGGCTCCCCTCAATCGCTAAATCTTAGGGAGCGTGAATCTATTTTCTACAGCCCCATTCGAACTAATTCTTGGTATCTTTCTTTAACGAACTTTTTAGAGAATCCGGGTCTTGCTTTTTATCCACCTCGAATTCCATTTCATCCTACACCCAGAGGTTATTATCCGTCATCTTTTATGGCTGGAGAGTCATCCATGTTTTCTCAAACGCCGGAATCATTTTTACATGGTGGTCCTTCCGTTCCTTCGGGAGATCAGTCTTTGTCTGGTACTTTCTCGGGAGCAACTCCTCAACCCATCGAAAACGTGTTATCATCTGGTCTTGATGGACTTAAAATTGAAACGTCGAACGCAGATCAAATCTTTATGATGTCTGGTAATATTCCAAATCCTCAAACTCAAGGCAGTCAGTTTCCTTCTGGGGGACAGCCTCAAGGAAATCCGTTACTGCCTGGGGGGCAACCTCAAGGTAGTCAGTTACCACCCGGGGCACAACCTCAAGGTAGCTTTTTCCCAGGACAAACTGTGGAATCATATTATTTTGGGGGACAACCCCAAGGACAGTACATACCTCAGGGTTATCAACCTCAAGGACAATACATTCCTCAAGGTCAACCCCAAGCACAATATGCTCCTCAGGGTCCTTATCAACCCCAGCCTCAGTACGCGCCTCAGGGTTATCAACCTCAAGGTCAATACCCAATTCAAGGTTTCCAACAGCCTTCTGGTCAACCATCTATTCAAGGAGCTGTAAATTTACCACTTCCTAATCAACCCTATGTTCAACCAGGTTTTGGTCCTTACGTTCAACCTTCTATGGGACAATACCCTGGAACTATGGTGTGGGATCCATCCCAATATCAACAGCCTTTGCAGCCTAATGTGCAGTTGCCTTATCAACCTAGACAACCTTTAGTTTCTGGTCCAACCCAGCAACCTGTTCAGCCAGCCATTCAAACTCCTGCACCTAGTTCAGTTCATCAGTCTGGGCCTAGTGCACCCCAGACTCCGCCTCAAACTGTTGTAACTGCTGCAACGTCTGTTCAACCTGTCACACCTGTTTCTGGAGTATCTGTAACACTGACTTCTTCTATCCATGTATCCGTGCAAATCCCACAAGTTTCTGTACCTCAGTCAGGACCTTCCATTCAGACTACAGTTCAGATGCCTGCAGGACAAGCTGGTACAAGTACAGTTGTTACAAGTCAACCTCAATTTACGTATCAACCGTACCAAGGACAGCCGCAATTCGGTCCCTATGTACAGAACCCAAGCTATCAGTATCAACCATACCCTGATTATACTTATCAACAACCTCAGTATGGTCCGGTTCATCTTGGTTTTCTGGGAGGTTACACAATACCTAATGCAAATATGATTCCTAGTTATCCTGGGTATCCACCTCCTGGATCTGCTTTGGCTTCTCAAGGTTTTCGTGACCCTAACCGTCAATTACCGTTTATCGCAACTTTGGACTTACCTGATTTGACGCGCCTTACAAATGATCCTATTTTTATTATCAGCACTGGCCGCCAATGCCTCATAAGTTTCCCAGTGATATACCAAAATTCGAAGGTAAGTCAGGAGAGGATCCATCGAATCATGTTATGACTTATCACCTTTGGTGTGCATCTAATTCAATCGTTGATGATTCGATTCGCTTACGTCTTTTCCAAAGAACCCTCATAGGTCTTGCTGCCAAATGGTACATTGAGTTACCACGCAGCTCGTTTCATAATTTCAGTCAGTTAGCAACAACTTTCTTGACTCATTTTCAGTTGCCTGTCAGATACGACAATGGCACAGAATTATTAACTTCGCTAAAACAATCTACGTCCACGTATATTTCTGATCATATTCATGAATGGCGATGTAGACGACGTTTGGTGAAAGTTTATATTCCGGATCAAATTTTGGAAGAATGGTTTGTTAAATCATTGTTACCCAAGATCACTGAAGATGTAGCTAAGGCTGGTGTTGTTACTGAAGAGCAAGTAATTTCTCAGGCTCAGTACCTTGACCTCGTTTATACACAGTCAGGTACTCTACATGAAAAAATCCCAGACCTTCCAAAACAAGGTCAAATAGTTGCTACTCCTTCAGGGTCTCATGCCGCTGATGGTATGATTGGTACGGTCAATTCTAAAAGTAAGAAGAAATCCTCAAAGAATTCTTCTCCAATTATAACTTTACCTGATTCCCCGAAAGGAGAATCTTCTCTCGAATTTTCCGCCGACATTCATGTCGTTGAAACATCTACGACAAAATCAAAATCCGGTGGTAAAAAGAAGGGGAGGAACAAAAACAAAAATAATTCGAAAGAGAAAACTGATAAAGATGAATCCAATGACGAAAAACGTAAACCTCGCTATCCTTGTTTCATTTGTGAACAAGATCATTTCACAAAAGAATGTCCATATCGAGACGAAGTTACGAAATTCGTTAAAGGATCGCAACAACCTGCTGTCTTGAAGGATCCTTTTCCAATTCAAGATAGTAAGATGATTGGTTCTTCCTCGACTACTTTAGAAGAGCCTATTATGATGATGTATCATGTAAGGATTGCGACGCGATCGCAAGATTACGGTTCTAAGAATCCTGTTGATGGCAAAGAAGCAGAGTCTTCCAATGCAAATACATCAAATACACCTCCTCCTATTTCCGATCCGCTACAGATCGAGAAAAAAAATCAAGACTTAATAATCAAACCGCCTGCTAAAGGTGTTCTTCGTAAATCAGCTTTCAATCCACATGCGAGAGCTACTCAGAATTAAAACATTGTTGAAGACTTAGCCGTTTCTCCTTCAGTAATGTCGGCTTTGGAAGTGCTGCAATCGTGTCCAGCACAACGTAAATTATTATTGTCTACTATAGGAGCTGTCGATGTTCAGGATTCTAACCTTATAATCTTCGATTTAGAAAATAGTACACCACGTCTTCCTCACCAAATAGCTTTCCAGACTCCAATGTTAGTAAAAAACAGACCATTTTTTCGCACTGTGATTGATGAGGGAGCTTCAACATGTATTATGTCGATTCAGTGTTGGAAATCACTTGGTTCTCCTACACTTAACCAATCCCCGACAATTCTAAAGGCTTTTGATGGTCGAGGTTTTCAACCTTTTGGTATTTTGCAGGATTTACCCATAGGGGTCGAAGGTAAAATCGTTAATCTAGATGTGGAAGTGGTTGATGCCCCTCTAGATTACAACCTTCTTCTGGGTCGTAGTTGGTCCTATGCTATGACTGCTGTTGTCTCTTCGGTCTTTCGACTTATAAAATTCCCATATTAAGGAAAGATCGTGACAATAGATCAGTTAACTTATTTCTCGTCCGACCCAGCCTCTACAGAAACAATCCAGCATGTTGGTAAAACGGCTATCCCTTATAAGGATGTTGGAGTAGGTTTGATTAAAGATTCTGGTTTACTAGGAAATTTTTCCTTTCCTCCTCCTAATGTATCGCCTTCTACTGCAAATATTCATATGATTTCATCAGACACTATTATGTTTGATGATCCTTGGATCGTACCTTCCGAATCCGAGATAGATTCATTTGATGGCATGATGCCTTTGAGTCCATTTGAAATTGCGTACCAGGCTGTACAGTCTTTTTCCGACCCCTTTTCAACCGAAGTTGATCCAATGAATGGGATCCAAGAGGAATCACTTTCTATATCTAGTTCAATTACAACAACATTTCCTGAACTTGTTCATACAGATGAGCAAATTCGTGAGTTTTTGTCTGTTGATGATTTACCATGGGAAGATCTACATCACCGATCTTCATTTTTACCTGAATTAGATCATTTTGAAGATGATTTTACTTCAATTTTTACTGCTGAATATGCCAAGGAACCTCAGAATCCATTACGAAATCCTGATTCTGAGTTAAATTTGGAAAATATATCTAGAACAGTTCCAATTGACATTTCAGTAAAACCAGGAATAATTGAAAACATTCATATAGGTGCTTGTTGTACAGAAGAAGAAATTCGGACTTATAAAGCCCTATTTCAAGAATTCCGTGACGTGTTTGCCTGGTCTTATGAAGAAATGCCAGGAATTGATCCATCGATCGTCGTTCATGAAATTAAGACTTACCCGGATGCTAAACCTGTTCGTCAATGATTACGTCAAATTCATCCTATAAAAGCTGCTGCTATAAAAGCAGAAGTTGAAAAATTACTTCGAGCAGGATTCATTTATCCAATTCCCTTAACGGATTGGGTATCGAATATTGTTCCTGTGACTAAAAAATAAGGAACGATAAGAGTATGTATCGATTATAGGGATATTAATCGAGCGTGTCCAAAAGATAATTATCCAACTCCCTATATCGATCAAATAATCGATGATTGTGCTGGCAGTGAATTGTTTTCCTTCAAGGATGGATTTTCCGGCTACAATCAAATAAACATACTCCTTGCAGATCAACCCAAAACAGCTTTTTTTTGTCCATGGGGAAAGTTTGCTTATTGTAAACTACCTTTTGGACAAAAAAAACGCTGGAGCAAATTTTCAACGGGCTATGTATTATGTATTTCATGACATTAAGCACATTGGCCAGCCATATCTCGATGATTTACCTGCTCATTCATTACGTAGGGCCGACCATCCCACTCATTTACGAGCAATTTTTATGAGATGTAGACATTATCGGATAAGGATGAATCCGCATAAATGTGTTTTCTACATAGAATCGGGTCGATTACAGGGATTTTTTGTCTCGAAAGCAGGTATTCACGTCGATCCATCGAAGGTTGAAGCCATTGTTAAATTGCCTCCTCCTTCGACTTTGCGCCAACTCCAAAGTTTGCAGAGGAAAGCAAACTTTTTACGTAGGTTTATTCCTAACTATGCCGAGCTTATAAAGGGTTTTACCCGGTTGTTGAAACAGAACATTCCATTCTTCTGGGACGAGATCGTTGATCGATCTTTTGATGCACTTAAACACGCGTTGACCCATGCACCGTTATTGCATCCTCCCGACTACAACCAAGATTACATTTTGTACCTCGCTGCTTCTCATTCCACCATTGGGATGGTACTAGTTCAGGAAGATGAATCTCACAATGAACATGTGATTTATTATCTTCGTCGAAATCTGCATCCGACTGAAATCAAATACACACATGTGGAGAAATTGGCCTTGGCAGCTGTTCAAGATGTCCAACGTTTTAGACATTACATCTTGTTACGTAAAACCACGGTAATTTCTAATTGCAACCCCATGATGTATATTTTGACCAAACAATTGCTAGGGGGAAAATATTAGAAATGGATAGTTATCCTGTAGGAATTTGACTTTGAATTTGAAAAATCCAAGGCAAAGAAATCTTTGGTATTTGCGGAACTAATGTGCGAATTCGCCTCTACTGATACTGAAACAGTGGCAGAAGAGTCCATTGCGGACGAATCTTTGTTTCTCATCAGTACACTTGATCCTTGGTATGGAGATATTATTGTTTATCTCCAAACCCAATCTTTTCGGCCTGACATCTCACGAACTCAACGACGGAAAATACGCTTCCAATCCCAACAGTATAATATCATTGGTGATACACTTTATCGACGTGGAGCGGATTCTATTTTCCGACGTTGTATAACTCATGAAGAAGCTGAAAAGGTGTTAAATGACTGCCATTCTGGAGCATGTGGCGGTCATATGTCTGGGTATGCCACAGCCCAAAAGATATTGCGTGCAGGTTATTTCTGGCCAACGTTGTTCAAAGATTGCATTTATGCGGTTCGGAAATGCCACAACTGTCAAATTTTTGATCGGAAAATGCGCGTGCCACCCGCTCCTCTTCACCCTATAATTGCTGTTGGTCCTTTCGCGAAATGGGGTATCGATTTTATTACATGTAACCCTCACTCGGCCGGGGGGCATGCGTATATTATCTTAGCGGTAGATTATTTTACAAAATGGGCCGAGGCGATGCCTACATATTCAGCTGACGGCAAGACTGCTGCAACATTCGTATTTAATCACATAATTACTAGGTTCGGTGTTCCTCAAGCTATTATTACGGATCATGGAAGTCATTTTCGGAATGTCATGATGACTGAACTGACAGACCAGCTTGGCTTGCACCACGATAGTTCCACTCTTTATTATCCGCAAGCCAATGGTCTGGTTGAAGCCATTAACAAAGTTTTAGTCACCATGATTAAACGAATCATTGGTATTCACAAGACGAATTGGCATTCCATGTTATTTTGAGCACTTTGGGCATATTGAACCTCAATCAAAACATCAACGGGTTTCACTCCTTTTCAACTGGTTTATGGTTTGGAAGCTGTGTTGCCGATTGAATGCGAAATACCGTCACTAAAATTAGCCGTAGAATTACTTCCAGCTACGTCTGAAGAGGAGAAACGTTTCTTGTACTTAGCCCAATTAGATGAGAATCGACGAAATGCTGCAATAGCAAACGAGGCTCATGTTAAAAGGATAAAGCTCAGTATGATAGAAGTGTGACCCCTCGAATTTTTTCAGAAGGAGACCTAGTTTTACTTTATGATCAAGCTAACGACAAGCTAGGAGCTGGAAAATTCATGCCTATGTGGAATGGTCCTTATATTGTTAAACGAAAGTTAGCAAAAGGGGCCTATGAGTTGATAGATTTTGACGGTGTCCCTTTGGATAAACCCAGAAATGGGCTTTATCTAAAGCGATATTATGCTTAAATGAGGTGTGGAGATTTTGTTAGTTTAGATTTCTTTACTGCTGGTGTGTTAGATTAGAAAAGTGTGCCTAGTTTAGAAGTGTGTTTTTATCACTATTCCTGCTTATCTGAGTTTTACTCTTGATATTGCAGATGTCGACGTCTCTTCAAACCTACATTGGTTTTGCTGATGGTGCTTGTCGTAGTACACGAAACATTTCTTCCGCAGCTTGGGTTATCTATTCACCCTCTGACGAGTTAGTATCCATGCATGGGGTTAGCCTTGGTCAAACAACAAATAACATTGCCGAGTATAGTGCAGTGATTGAGTTATTATCTGAGTCCATATCATTTGGAATTCGGAGTTTGATTGTAAGGTTGGATTCTGAACTTGTTGTATTACAGCTTAACGGGGTTTATACCATTAGAAATCCGGTGTTATTACGGTTATTTTTGAGAGTTCGTCTCTTGGAACGTGAATTTGATTACATTGAATATCAGCATATTCCAAGACATTTAAATACATTAGCAGATTCAATTGCTTCTAGTATGATAAATAGACATTTGCAATAATCAAAAGCAGTAAAACAAACAACATTCACATATGTACACAGATAGCTGGAAAATAGTGATATATCATAGTATAGGAGTGTTTTCAAAAAATATACATCGTCTTCGATCATAGGTTGGAAACACCTTATGATCGGCAAAAATGATAATACAAAGGTCAAAAATATGAGTCTACACGATCATCCCATCACTGATGGTGATCACGATAACAAACCACTGTCCGAGCTACCCTGCATAGGAACCTCCTGAAAGGTCCTGGAACTCCAATCACATATCTTTGCAGCCTGAGAGGAATGTCATCTATGCTGGTCTCTGGAATATCTAGAGTCAAACGCTCTAGATGATGCTCTAAATCAGTCAAAATCTCCACTGATTGACTTGCTGGGGCTGGTGCGGGCGCAACTGGTTGTATTCTTTCGTAAGGTTGGAGATGGACTAGTATTTGTGGACCCACATCTGTTTTCAAAAAATTTTTGGTTATTAGTTTTCAAAGACGATAAAAAATTAAAAAAAATTAGAATTTAGCAAACATTGAAAAATGATTTTACCTGAATCATCCCACTATTCCCCTGCTGGGAGAACCATCTCTCGGTCGCCGCGGAAATCTATCCCGGCATATGGAAAATCCTCTATCACAAAAAGTTGGCGATCCAGCTAACGAAAATATGAAGAAGGAAATCGCACAATCTCAGTACCCTCAATAGCATGACGAGCCATCAACGTGGACCAACGAACCATTCTTGGTTCTCGAGGTCGACTGGCATCAACAAAAATACTTTGTGGAGCTAACGTGGGGATCCTCTCCAGAGTAAAAGAAACAACAATGGATCCGTATCCAAAGTTATTCAGTTTCCCATTTTTTGCTTTGGTTAGTTGGCCTTTTCATTGGCCAACACAGCTTCACACCAGTTAAAGATGGTGCCGCGAAAACAGTCCACGACAATACGCATTTGGGAACCAGTAGCTACATGAAGCACAACACTCCCACACATTTTGGTAACAGTAAAAGCAATAACTTTCAATTCAGGACGGATGATGTGTTTTATGTCAATCCGTTTGTCCCGAGGATTTTCCTGGTCATTGCAGAATTCTAGTTGGAGACTAGCAACAGACTGGCCACCTGGCCTAGTCCCAAACAAAGAAACTTGTTCGCCCCTCTTGGACAAACCAGTCAAGAAATATATATCCTCCAGCTCAATTTCAAGCCGGTGGCCACCAATGAAGAAGCACTGGTCCTGCACATTCCATCTGTTCACCAACCATGTCAAGAGTTCTACTTGTGCCCTCATGCCTGAGATGGCCCAAAATTTGTACAAGCCACATGATTTTAATGCTTGTTGTGTGGGAAAATGAAGTATTACAGCTTCATCCACTTCCTCGTGCTCACGTTCTCGCCAGATCAACATCTTGTAAATCCTACAATACATAAAAATGCAAGTTAGAATAATCTTATTTGAAAATTTTTGGCAACAAATGAGAAATCAATGTTTTAAATCCAACCGCGCGGGTACCGCACCCACTCTTTGTAAACAGAGTGTAGATCCGCACGCGTAGTGTGTGCCGGGTGCGGAACCCATGACTTTTTCCTTATAGGAAAAATTCGGGGTCCGCAGGTAACGTGTGTCCCACCTGCGGACCCTGCGGGCGAACTTTTAAACCATTTTTTGCCCCAAAAATGCAAACTAAAGCCTAAAAACAAATTTGAAATGGATGAAAAACAAGATTGAAAGGTTGTGGATTACCTGGGACTGACGGATCTCGATTCCAACGGACGAATTTTCCAGAATCTTCACAGGAACTTTCTTACCCAAAAGCTTTTTACTTTTCACTCTGAAACTGAACGGTAAAAATGAAATTGAAAAATTCCTTTTTATAAGTTTTTTCGAATGGATGAATTTTTAATTTATTTATTTTTCACTTTAAAAAGGGTATTTTTGAAAGCATTTTTACTTATCTTAAACAGGTATGTGTAATGTTTTAAGTTTTTGTGCAGAAACTGGATTTTTCAGGTGAACTGATCGTTTTTCAACAAAGAGCATACTTTTATCACTTTTTCGGACTCTTTCAAAAAATTTACGAAAAAGCGAAACCTTGGAGTCCTCTTTTAAGCCCTTTTTAGACTCTCTAAATATGAAAAGATTGCCGAGTACTTGATTATTCGAACTCGTTAAAGTAAATGAATGATCGTCCCTTCAGTATAAGTTTACTCCTTTTACGGACTGAAATGACTATTTACGAAAAAGGTATACATTGACTAATTACGGTCAATAGAGTTCTCTCCCGCATTATTTTATCCTTTTTTCGGGCTCGAGAGACTAAATTTACGAAAAAGTACATCCACGGAGTTTTCTTAAGTTTTTCTTCTGACTCCCTAAAACTGAAAAACACCGAGTTTCTCCTATACTGAACTCGTTAAAACTTAACAGTAAAGGACCTGTTTAATTTTCAACAGGAACGAACCACTCCTTCTTAGGGTTCAAATATCAAACTAAGTTGGACTCATCCGAAGGATGAGCTTATAACCAAGCAAATGTTATCATCCTCAAGCTTGTCAAAAATAAAGAGGTACTTGCCAGAAATGGTGGGGGAAAAAGAGAGAAAAATGGGCGTGTTTGTTGTATTTTAAATTTTTCAAAAATTCAGTCAACCACTCTTGAACACGACACTTTCATTCACCTGGGTTGGGAAATCCTTTTCCTAATAGTTAATCAAACCACATTGAAAGTCTTCAGCCTGTTTCTGGGTATTAGCTTTGGGTCAATTGTTACCAAGCCATTTGCAGTGTCGTTATGTGTTCAAGAGAACAGTTTAAATAAACCATTCATCTGCAAAATATCTGTCATCCATTTTTGACCATCCCTGAGTCAGTCCTTGCCAATATATTTTCAAAACTTGATCTATGATTTCGTGTGGTGGGTTTGCCTACGACAGATCACTTTCTATCGACATCAGCACATTGTCTAGGAAGTTGATCCAGAAATTGTCAGTACCTTGAAATCTGCATGCCTTAATGGCAGGTTTCTCGCCTTCCACGACAGGTTGCATCATTTACCTTCGATCGAATGATTCCGTGACATGTTCGACTTCAGCACATTCATTCACATTTCATGGATTGTACTGAGTAGTTTGAGAGCCATTGACATTACTGGTGGTTTCTCTCACACTTGTTAACAGTTCACATCATTGACTGGTAATCAAGTGGTTTCTACCATGTTCGACTTCAACACATTTATTCACATGGATAGAATCGTATTAGTTCGAGATGCGGAAATCAAGACCCTGGATCTAGTTTCCACCATCCAGGCTGCGAGGAATTTTGTTATCATCTATACAGTAGACTATTTATAAACAGCTGGCTGTGTCCATACTGTGTCTACATATATCTGTACTATGATGTATTCAAAATCATTCCTGTATCAGAACGATTTGAGTTAGTTTCTAGTTAGTTTTAATCTGAGTATGGGAATGCCTACCTCAGTGATGACATATATATGTATATATTTTGCATTGAATGTTTTTACAGGTTCCGACTGGGGTGTCCACGGGATGATCTTTGAAATGATAAAGTACTGCACTCTTCATATATGACAGACTTCAGCTTCATCTATTCCAGACTTTGCACTTAAGGGGGCAATTTGTTACACTAAAAACTGTCATCCTGACATTTTACTATGAGTATGAGCTTATTATTACTCATACTTCCTCCTTTTGCAAGTCTAACATATCAGTTCCTCATGTCAAGCTTTCAAAATCAGAGAAAAGTTCCTAAAAATCCCCTAAACATTGGTATCACACTTTCTCTATTCATTGCCTGCGGTCCCGCACCTAAAGTTCAGTTCTCCTGCGGAACCATACCGCACGTTCTTTGTGTTATGGGTGCGGACCTCTGTAAAACTCAAAAAGGCGAGAAAGTAAAGATAAAATTTTTATTTCAGATGAATTCTAGAAGATTCTAGATGGGAATTTTCGGGAATGGATACGCTTTGAGAAGGTTCATGCATCCCTCACTTGATGGAGCTAACCCCTTGATGTAAGGAGCTAATCCCTTTAAAGGAGGATTCTATCCCTTCATATTTGGAACAGAAAACCTCCTCTTTTCCACTATAAAAAGAGGCCTTGGGTAGCCTCAAAGGGAGTTCAAGCTTTAAGATATTTGAAGTTAAATGCTGTTGAGATTCAGACTCAGTTAACTAAGACTTTTTGTGAGGTTAAATCACTCACCTCTATTCGTCTTGGTTCAAAGAGTGCAATGCTTGTCAAATTAGAAGAGATTCCTGCTTCGGACCCCGGGAGGACCTGCACGACATCAAGGCACAGGTTGTAAAGGTTTTATTTATTTGAAGTTAATACAAATATACTCATTTCTCTCATTAAACTTTCTATTCATGGTTTATTTCATAAATTCCTTGATCATTATGATGAGTATGGTTTATAATAATGTCTATACAGGTGCTGTGTAATCTTTTTGCTTGTTTGTGACTGCAGATTCACGAGGAACGTTCTTTCAAGTGCACGGGAAGGACTTCAACGAGATCAAGCAAGCGCTGGACATAAGGTAGGCCTTACACCTATATAGTATTCTTATGAATCTTGTATTCTTAGAGAGAGATTAGTATAATTGGCTGTTTGTTGCTAGTTACTTTTAGTACTAGAGAGATCGGTCTTGTCCGCAAGACGGATTAATCTACACAACACTCTCCACCATAAAAAGCAGGCTATGCATCTCTCCCTATGCTGATAGGTGCCATGATGAATTCCCTCCAACTGAACTCCTATAGCCAATCAAAGTATGCATCCAAGTGCATGGCTAGGAAGTCCTCATATGCTGCATGCAATAATATCTTCTTGAGACTAGAAGCCCTAGCCAAGAAGAATATTCCATGATGTTAGATGACCATATCATAAACTCTGCATCAGTCATATCCCTCCTAGTCATCTAGAATCATGCATGCATCAAGATCCTGGGGGAATACTCAACCAAAGCTAAGTCCTCCATCCTGGATCAATCCTCCACCTAGACAACGCTGGTGTTCTGCAATATGGTGCTCCATCACGCTGCTGCCTGCTACCTTGACATCCCCTCATGCCAAAGTCATCCTCCAAGTTGCTGCCATGACAACATGCAGCTACTCATGCTCAAAGAAATGATGATCTCTGAAAATAATCCGCCCATGAGAGACTATCACCTCCAAAGAATATCCCGATCCTGGGCAATGTAAGCATGAGTGGCCTCCATCTACTCCAAAGCATGAAAGAGCCCTTCCCCAAGGGAAGTAATATCTCTCTCAATAAATCCATGGAGCGTTCATCCCGCATCAAGAAGATTCTACCCTCCATCCATGCAGCAAACTCTATCAGCGCAGTAAAGCTGATGAAGAGGAGTGATACTGAAAATGAGAGAGTGTATCTCTCCCCCTTGAGTTTACCCCAAACCCTCTGTGCTGTGTTGGATCCCTTTAGTGTCTCCACCCCTCTAGAATCCAAGAGTGGTGAACCAAATAGCATGATGCCTCTCATCATCCCTAGATCAAACGAACTCCTATATGGAAAGCCACCAAAAAGTGAGACATCAAGATCTGAAAATAGACTGCATGTATTCGTGGACTGATTTGTCCCTCTCTCCTCTGTGCAATGCAGTCTCTTTCCTTTGCAGAAACTTCCTGAAATAGATAAGGGAGAATGCTATTCATCCCTTCATGCTGATCCTTTTCTTCTTCTTCCTCCATCTCACAATCCCCAGCAAATGCTACATATGGCTCCGGAATTGTGTCTTGGTACCCACATGCAAAATATTTGGGAACTCCTTGCAAAGACACAAGGGCTCCTCTAGTGGAAGAAATGGCTTCCCATTTCACCTCCATGTGGTGATGGATCTTCTCCCAATGTGACAGCGCTGTTGGTTCTTTCCAATGTATGCAAAGTGTTTTTGTTTATGACACAACGAGTTTCACCAATATTTCTCCATCAAACCCTTAGTGAATGCATCACAAGTTCTTGCATTTGCATGTCAATGAAAAATGAAGCCCTCAAACCAACAATCATGAGCCATACCTTGAGTTGCAGCGCTGCTCCTCCAATGGCCTCATTTCTTCCTCCATTCCTTTGCAATGCAATCGAACAAAGGACTGTGCTGCGGACCTGCATGTGTGGCTGAATTATCACACCCTCCATGAGAATAGCTAGGATTTGTCTCATCAACAAAACCTTTTCAGAAAATTCCTCCAAAATTTTCCCTTTTCAGCAGATCTTCAATGGTGTGCTCAATGGTCTAGAAACCTCTTCTTCCTTCATTCCTCTTTCCTTGTATCCTTTGTAAATCTCCTCTCCTTGGAGAGAAGCTCCTCTTTCTGATAACTCTAGATCTTGGGCACAGGCTGAGCCAAGATCATGCTCTGATACCACTGTAATGTCCCTTTTTCAGGAACTTGCTGCTCGATCGGAAACATCTTAGATGTTCCATTTTTCCTCCTTTAGTGAGACACTACAAGCCCATTTTAGAGATCGACTGTTGGGGAATTTACAGGATATGTATCCTTCAAAGAACGGAGAGATCCTAAGGCTAGCTGGCCCTTCACAGACTCTGCCTATGGATATGCGATATTCCACTTCGGGAATTTCTTCTCCAACTTCCCATGAGAACACTGTATAAGGAAGATGCTACATAAATAAGGCTATCCAATGTTGGGATGCCCTAGAAAACTTCTAATATAACTCCCCTGCAGAAAATGAGCTCAAAGAAATAACATTAGATAAGTTATTCAGATCTCCCCAATCTAGGTCTCTAAAACAATGCTCTAAGAGTGAGCTTACAACAATATATGAACATAACCACGAGAATCTACAATTTTGAATACATCATGAGAGGGAAATAGTACAGAAAAAATTATATTATGATATCAGCATGATTTTATAGAAATATCATGAGGAATAAGATCCTCAAGATTTAGAACCAATCCTCCAATGAATATACCATATAATGCCGGAGTAGTTGCAGCTACATAGAAATGCCGGAAAACCATAACCACGCAGTCTCTATGAGAGATGCAGCTGCTGAATGTATAAAAATTTTAATTTAGCTCAAGGAACACAAGAAAATGGCCCAAGAAAGGAAAATGAGCTCAATATGGGATTTCTATCCAATCTCAGGGAGATTGCTAGAAATGCCGGATAAAATACAAAAGTGACAAACTAGTTGTCACTGCAAATGAAACCAAATGCATATGAGGCTGTGGCCGATCTGAAATGATGATTCCCTCCTCTAATAATTCCCTCAAGGAAAAAGGGGCTGATCCCCTTAATCTCAAAAGCACTCCTGCTGATGAGCACAAGAATCTCCCTCAACACTGCCCTCATAGAATAATGCAGTTTCTCCAAGTGACTGTGCAGTGGGAGATGGTGAATGAGTGGCCTCATGCCACATATCTAAAATGAAGTCCAAGAGATCTCTCTATGGCTCCTCCAAAGAAGAAATCCATCCTCCTCTGAAAATGCAAGTAGGGAAGAACTCTATGAGTTCCTCTGCTGCTACCCCAGCTACACATCAACCTGCTACAGGAGAATGCTGCAACTGAAGGAGTAAGCTTGGCCAAATGCTAGAATGAGGAAATGTAGCTAAAATCCTCTCCTCCCATGAGGAAAAAGGTGGGGGATCCCCACTAGGAACGCCCCCAGTGCTCAAGAGCATTGAAATACTGCTAAACAACCCGGATATGCAAGTCCTTGGCCTCACAACGAAATTTCTGAATCAAGGAATGAATCAAATGAGATGCTCCTTCTTTCTTATAGAGAAAATGAACTCTCTTTCACCATAGGCCCCACCATTAGGGTTTCCATTCACTTTTGAATGCTTTCCCTCCAAAAACTGCGTTGTCTTCTCAAGCAAGCCAACCCTCTAAGGCAGCGCTGTTGACTTGGTCAAAGATGGCCAACTCAAGGTGATCCTCATCATGTTCACACCATGGGGTGTTTATTTCAGCTGCTTTATTATTTCTCCTTTCACACAAGCAGTGTTATTTTCCATCAAAGGGGGTTAAGGGGTCTCCTTACCCATTTTATTAAGCAAAAAAAAAAATATGCCACTATAATGTTCCATTTTAGCTTGAGGATAAAATTTGGAACATATACAAAGAAAATAACTCTCAATAAACAAATAGGAATGGTGGCTGGTCTAAGCAGACAAATCAAATATCATTCCAAAGATGTCTTGCTATGGCTGCCTTTCCCTCCTTTTATACATGTGTGAGCCTTCTTGCCTTTGGCCCCACTCAATTAGGGTTTCCTCCACCAAGGAATCTTCCTCCCACTATTTCTGCGTTGTCTCACAAGATGCTCTCCACCTCCTATCCCAGTGTTGTTGACTGGGTCAAAATTGACCTTGTCCACATTCAAAAGTCCCTGTTCACACATGAAGGTGTGAAATCTAGCCTTTATGTTGATCCCCTTTCACATTATGAGGGATTTTATTTAGATTTTTATTATGCATGGGCCTCCTTACCCATTTATTCATCTCCTAAGTGAAATCAACAAAATTTAATATTCCAATTTGCTGCATGCAAATTTTGGAATAGTACATCCTCCTTGAGCTCGTCTAGAAATTATGTTGAGAAATCTTCTATAGATGGTAGTTGAATATCACTCCCTTGATCATAAATCAAAGGAGGCTCATACAAACATAAGTTCTCCACATTGACAATGGAATAAATTTTCATATATGAAGGCAAGTCAAGTTGAAATGCATTATTACCAACTTGTTTAATGATCTTGAACGGACCATAATGAATAGGCTTAAGATTTTTACCTTCTCCTTGCATCCTTTCTTTTCTTATGTGAAACCATACTTCATCTCCTTCTTGAAACTTGTGATCAACTCTATGTTTGTCATGCCTCTCCTTGTATTTTCTTTGACTCTTCTCAAGCTATTCTTGAACTTGTTGATGAATAATCTGAATTTGCTCAATGAAATTTCGAGCCTTGTCAATATCACTATGCCCATCAATTGCAACATCCTTCTCAAATATGAAGTCTAATGGCGATTTCGGAAAATACCCAAAGCAGGTTTCAAAAGGTGAAGTATTTGTAGAATAGTGCTTGGCCTGGTTGTAAGTGTGTTGAATGTAATGGAGCTATTCATCCCACAACTTGGGATGTTTTCTACAATATCCTCTCAATAGATGCACAATGGTTCGGTTCACCACATCAGTTTGGCCATCGTTTTGCGAATGAAAAGCAATACTCTTTTTCAACTTTATGTCCATCATCTTCCAAAGATTGGACCAAAAATTCCCAACGAACATGGAATCCATGTCACTAACAATAGAAGTTGGCAAACCATAATGAACCCATACATGTTGAAAATAAAGTTCAGTAGTTTGTTCAAAAGTAATGGTTTTCTTACATGGCATAAGTATACACATTTTATTGAATCTATCCACAACTACATAAAGATAATCATGTTGTTTTCTTGACATAGGTAGACCTCCAACAAAGTCCATGGAGACACTCTCCCATGGCCTTGATGGTACCGGTAGTGGCTTGTACAACCCAAGCTTCCTATTGCTAGGCTTGCTTGTTGCACACATAGAACATCCTCTTATAAAACGTGACACACTATCTATCATGTGAGGCCAATAGCAATACCTCTATAGATGCGCCACTGTTTTGCTTACCCCAAAGTGTCCAACAATAAGAGACAAATGAGCCTCTCTCATGACACTAACTCTCTCTCCTTGTGGTATACACAGCTTGCCCAAATGAAACAACAAATTGTTATGCATGTGATAATCATTTTTCTCAACTTGATTCCCTTCAGTCAAACTGGCATAAACATCTTGAAAATTAGCATCAGATGCATACTATCCTATGTAACTATTGTGAAACCAACTCCAAAAAGAGAAAAAAAGAGATATCAATGCCTTAGAAATAAGCCACTTCGAGGGGGAAACCTCCAATACATTACATGAATGAAGAATTCTTGGATGATACAAATTAAAAAACCTCCTTTCTATATATAGGAGTCCATGGGGCCCAATGTAATCCTAGTGGGGCCACAATGTAATCCTAGCCGACCTAAAAATAATAATTTAAGGGCACAATAATAACAATATGGGGGTTACAGGGGTACAATAATAACAATAAGGGGGTTACACTAACAACAATAAGGGACTATATTAGTAATATAGGGACCTAACATGCCCCTCTCCTTCAAAAAAGTGTTGTCCTCAATGCTTGAGTAGCTCTGGGTGCTTCTGTATAAAATTCTCATCCTCCCATGTAGAATCTTCAGTGGGTAAGTTCTTCCACTTGATGAGATACTCTGAAATTGATCGATTTCTTAGTTGTCGAGTTCTTGTTTCCGTGACTGCTTCAGGTTCCAATATGATTTTTCCTTCCTCATCAAGTTCTGGAAATATTGTTTGAACTGGAATATTTTCACCTATAACCTTCTTTAAGCATGAAACATGGAAAACTGGATGCACTCATGAAGAAGAAGGAAGCTCCAATTTGTATGCCATAGTACCAATCTTTTGCAACACCTTGTAAGGACCATAGTACTTTGGCGATAATTTATTATCCTTCTTTGCTTGCTTGAGGGACATTTGTTTGGATGGTTGTAGCCGTAAAAATACCCAATCTCCTACATCAAAACTTCTCTCGCTACGATGTTGATCTGCCTGTTGTTTCATTCGATTTTGTGCCAAATTCAGGTTATCCTTTAAGAGTTGGAGAACTTCTTGCTGATGCTCGATGTGATCTTCCACTGCTTGAACCTTCGAATTTTCCCTTAAAGATGATGTGATGGGTGGTGGATGATATCCATAAAGTGCCATAAATGGGGTCATTTTTGCTGCAGTATGGAAGGAAGTGTTATACCACCATTCAGCAAGAGGTAACCACTTGACCAATTGTGTTTGTTTATCAGATACAAAACAACGAAGATATCCTTCCAAACATTTATTTACTATCTCAGTTTGACCATCAGATTGAGGATGATAAGATGAGCTATGAGCTAATTGAGTACTCAAACAAGAAAATAACTCCATCCAAAAATTTCCAGTAAAAATGGGATCTCTGTCGCTCACAATAACCCTTGGGCTTCCATGTAGCTTTTGAATTCTATCCATAAATGTAGTAGCAACTGTACTTGCCTTAAATGGATGAGATAATGCACAAAAGTGTGCATACTTGGTAAGTCTATCAACTACCACCATGATGACACTCTTTCCTTCGGACTTAGGTAAACCTGTGATAAAATCCATTGAAATCTCCTCCCAATGTTGACTTGGAATGGATAAAGGCTGTAGAAGACCTGGGGTCTTAATTGTCTCAACTTTGTTTTGCTGGCAAACGAAACATTCCGCCACAAACTTTTGAATATCAGATTTAAGGCCATCCCAAAAAAATTCTTTCTTCACCCTGTGGTAAGTTTTTAAAAATCCTGAGTGTCCTCCTAAAGGAGAAGTGTGCAATTCCAAAAGAATATTTTGTTTTAGTTGGGAATTATTGCAAATATATAAGCGATCTTTGTACCATAAGGAATCATTTTTCCAACTAAATGTATCAGATGTACTAGGATCTTGCTGCAACTTTTGAATGAGTGTCCACACTTCTTCATCCTTCTTCCATTCATCTCTTGCTTCGGTTATCCAATCTGGTTGGATAATAGAAATGGCACAAATAAATGCTTCCACCTCTTCATTCTTTCTTGAGAGTGCATCTGCAACAACATTTAGCTTCCCTTTTTTTTTAGATTATTTCAAAGTCATAACCCAACATCTTTGTGACCCATTTTTGTTGCTCTTCTGAAGATAGTCTTTGTTCCAAAAAGTGTTTAAGACTATCATGATCAGTTTTTACCTTGAAGCATCTTCCCATTAGGTAAGTTCTCCATTTCTTTAGTGCATGCAGTATTGCTAGCATTTCCTTCTCATAAATAGGTTTCTGTAAATAATTTCCTTTGATTGGACTACTTTCAAAAGAAATGGGTCTTCCTTCTTGCATTAAAACAACACCAATTCCATTTCCTGAGGCATCACATTCCACAATAAAGGTTTTTGTGAAGTCTGGCGTAGCTAAGACTGGTGCTAGGCACATTGCCTCTTTAAGATGTTCAAAGGCCTTAGTTGCTTCGGGAGTCCATGAAAATGCATCTTTCTTCAATAATGTTGTTAGAGGTGCTACTATTCTCCCATAATTCTTAACAAACTTGCGATAATACCCTGTTAACCCGAGAAATCCTCGCAACTGCTTTATGGTTGTGGGGACTTTCCATTCCTTAATGGCTTTAATTTTGTTAGGGTCTACCTTAACACCCTCGCGAGATACAATATGACCCAGATATTCCACCTCTTGTACTCCAAAGAAACATTTGGATGTTTTTGCATATAATTGTTTCTCCTGCAATAGTTTGAGCACCCTGTCAACATGTTCAACATGATCCTTCCAAGACCTGCTGTAGATTAGTATATCATCAAAAAATACTAGCACAATTTTCTAAGGAAGGGTTTGAAAATGGAATTCATCAACCCTTGAAATGTAGAAGGTGCATTGGTAAGGCCAAAAGGCATGACCAAAAATTCATAATGACCCTCATGAGTTCGAAATGCTGTTTTCAGAATATCTTTAGTCTTCATTCTAATTTGATGATATCCTAAACGAAGATCCAACTTGGTAAAATAAATTTCTCTATGTAATTCATTCAATAATTCATCAATCACAGGAATGGGAAATTTATCTTTAATAGTGAGCTTATTTATCTCCCTATAATCTAGACACATGCGCTGTTGGGGTTCCCATGTTTTGGCAAGATTGGGAATGCCAAAATATGAGACAGCATCAGAACCACTTTCAGACCTCAAGATCTAGCCCTCCTAGGTCCAGAGAGGGATATCTCTATGTATGCAAGGTTTTATGTCTTTGAAGCACTGTGTTAAGATATTAGGCTAGTTATAAGGCTCAGTTTTGTTTGATTGATTGTTTATTTGGTTGTTGGGAATCAGAAAGGAAGGGTTCAATGTGAGGCAAGGATGTGCAAAGCAGGTTTTAGGCAAAGGAGAGATAATTTCAAAGAATACTCGAGACCATTGGGCAATGGAGTCAGGAAAGGGTTTACTTACTTTTCAATATGCAGGCTTTCAGTTGGGCTAGTCATCTAAAGCATTGGATCTTAAAGATGATAGTGTGACATGAAATGGAAAGAAAGAAGGTGAAAGGAAAGGAAACCTCTAAAGTGACCTTTCAGGAATCAAATCCAGGGACAGGACATGTCATTGGACAACCTGTGATCCGAAACCCTAAAGGTTAACACTTCAGACAAGGAAAAATTAAAGATTTAAACAAAAAAGGTGAAAACCTGAGATTAGAGAGAGACTTTGAACTCTCAATGCTTTGGTATCCAACTTAAGGGAACTTAGAAAGGTTCAATTAATTGAAAAGGACCCTAGTGAGACAGATACAGAGTGCTAAACTCCTAGTATCCCAATTCATTCAATTAAAGCCTAACAAGAAAATCTAAGAACAGATTCATTAATTCATACATAAGCTAGCAGTATATATCTAACCACTACACTGGTTAAATTATCTTGAAATCAATTCTCAGATAATGTATACAGCAGAAAACATCGAAAGCAGGGAGAGCAGAAACATAGGGTACCTAAAAAGGGTAAATCCTATGCCATATTTTTGATGCGTGCCAGAAGATATGAAATGTAATGAACTACAAAGTAAAACAAGGACAAAGATAGAAAAACATCATTGCTGCTTTAAATCAGGATCCAAAGAAATGTGCTTATCATATTAAAGAGCAACACCAATCATGTACAACATTACCAACAAATTGATATTCAATCTGAAAACATCTTCCTCAGCCTATCTTACAACTTTACATAGAGAACTATGTCTCAAGAGAAATAGCTTACAATTCACAGATATTCGATCAACAACCCTTACAATGAGTGTCTCATGAGTTTTTATATCGGAAAGAGAGGCAGAGGAGGTAGATGAAACACTAAATGAAGCATTAATAAGAGTAGGAGTAGTGGGTTGAAACCCATTCTTTTTTAATGTCTATGCATCGAACTTCTGTACTCTGTGGGAGAAAGAGTGGTTTTTGACAAGCTGCAATTTACTCCAGGTATGTTCGTGATGTACTCTTGGCTGTAGTACTCTGCAGTACTCTGGTGAATAAACAAAAAGGTGGATACAGATTATGAGGCCTGCCATACTATATAAAAAATTCTTTGGTAGAGCTAGGACTGTTGTCAGGGTAGAGATATCCTCTGGAACATGGTATAGGATGAAAACAGTATGGGCACTTTGTCCTTTCATGGAAGAAACTTCTGCTGATGTGAAATGCTGTCGATATTGTTTTCTGTACGCGAGGCCTTGTTAGGCCCTCTGTGTGATTTGATGAGGTCTTTAATCTGGTACATTTTCCTTCTAAACATTGGATTAGGGCTTAAAATCCTCAACACTGAGCATTGAATCCCCTGATCTTTTGCTGACACTCTTTGTCGCTTCATGACTTTCCCTGTCTGTGAAATTCGAGCCCTAATAGCGCTGGAGAGGTTTTACAGAGTTTAACTCTGTTCCTTTAATGAGAATCATGTCATAACGCCTCCCTAGGCTCTTCTTCATAATTTACTTCCCTGAAAATAATCTTCCCTGTGTTCTGTGCCACTGTAACAGTGACTGTGAAACATGGCGGTCGTCCACCGCCCGTACCCTACAAAACACACAAAATTGTTAAGAAATACATGCTGGAGGGGTATGGACTCTTTGATGGCTTGCGGAATGGTGACGGAACTATGGAGGAATGGTGCAAAATGCAGTGGGACGGTGAAAACAGACCGGATAATCCAAAAATGTTGGAAGACTAGACAAATGGAGGTTTAGTGGAGAAATTCACGGGGATCGTTCGATCATGCATGGGGGCGATGATCGACGGCGGAAGATGAACGATGGAAGGGTTTTGGAAATCGGGCGAAATACAAAAGAAATGGGAAAAATGCCGTGAAGGGAGGTGACCCGATTTCTCTGGCGGTGGGACCCGGTCAGTGGCGAGGGTGATCATTCTGGACCATCAGATCTCAAGAGGAGATCGATGGCTGTGATCGCATTGGAGGGTGATGGATGGTGGGCCAGGGGTCTTAGGGGCGTGATCACCATTGGATGACCAGCCTCAGATTGGACGGCGCATGCGCATATCGCACCGGGCCCGCAGTTGAACTTTAATGCATGATGAGGGCATTTTTCTAATAGTGCTCAAAGCCACGTGTCGACCGGTGAATGGTATCACTGCTAAACAGAAAAAACCGCCCGCCTCTTAAAAGCGGTGCGATGAAAACTACCAGTTTTGAACAGTGATTTACAGCGGGGACCACTGGGGCGGATGATTTATGGGCCGTTGGATCGGTGAAGGATCAACGACTCAGATTTTATCGGAGGGAAACAACGGAGGGTGAATGGGCGGGTTTCGACTCAATCCTGACTGTTGGTTCTTGTGGATTCAACGGTTAGGATTGGATCGTTGGACCATGATCGGAGGGAACAAAGAGTGACATAACCAAAGTTTTCGATGGGTGATTAAGCGAGATTGCGATGGCTGTTAGATCTATTCGGATCAACGGTGGTGATTGCTTCAAAGGTTGACAGACCAAAAACACTATCGCATCGGAGATTCTTTGTTTACAAAGGGAGTGTGCCCGCTCCCATCCTCCGATTGGGATAATAACTTTTCTGCTAGCGCTTGGTTTTAGCGCCTGGTTCATGTGGGGAAGTGGTTTTGGGGTTGGGCCAAAAGGGGCTAGACTGTTTAAAGAGGAAAATGGGTTTTTAAGCCTTAGAGACAGTGTTTTAAGGCCAAAAGGAGGTTTTCGGTAGAGGAAAAAGGGGGGATTTGAAATCAAATGAAGGATTTCCACTTGGTTCTAAGGATGAAATGGATGGTTTAGGGGATTTTGGGAAACAAAGGGAAAGTCCATGGGTGGGAAAAATATTGATAATGGGGAAAATTGCATAGGTACAAAGGTAAATGGGGGGACTCTCTGAGCACAATTTTCCACAGGCAGTGAGGCTTATTGGATGGAGACAGCAAGGAGGATCTTTTTTTAAAGGATATGGACACATAGAGGCTTCAAGGATGAGATATTTTCAAGGGAAATGTATTCTCTTGAAGGCTCATGGAAAAATTTAGCCACTTGTTTGCTTGACAAAAATTTCATAGGTGGCTAACAGTGGCTCCACATGAGGATGGCTTCTTCTTGAAGGAGTGAATAATTCAGAGAATGATCTTTGGTGTAGGCCAGATGCCTACTGCTTGGCACATCCATTTTATTTCTTGGACCAGCTGCCACAAACATAATAAAGTCATCATATCAACAGTAAAATTCTCCCAAACAACTACCTACCCAGACTATAGTCCTATCATTTTCTTCAGGGTGCATTTGGACTAGCAGACCCTTTACAACATCAATTTTTTACAATCAGGAAGATAAACCTATTCTATTTCTACCCTTATTACTCCATGAGGCCAGATTAAACTGTTGGCCTCACATGTTTCTCTACCTAATCTAGTATCTGCTGGGATTAAACTGTCCAATAGTTTTCTTCTCTACATTCTACCACAAAAATTTTAAAAATAGTCAAACTAGTATTAGAATGTCTAGTTTGCTGTGGATCCAAGGCATAAAGACAGTTGCATATGGATAGAAATTTGCAGAAAGCTGAAAACAAAATCTTGAAGGCTTGAAAACTGAAACTTTGAAAGCATCCTTCTTTTCTTTGTGACTCAAGTTTTGAGCTTGTTAGAGTCACTTTCTCTTCTTCGTTTCAGCTCTGGTCTTGGGCTTGCTAGAGATGATTCTTCTTTATTCTTTGTTGGTCCAGATTTTGGGCATGTTAGGACTAGCTATATTTACTTCCTTTCGCTCAGGTTTTGATCATGTTAGAGCCAATATTTCTTCTTCGGAGGTTCATGTTTTGAGCATGTCTGAACCTATATTCCCTCTTTTGTGAAACATGTTCTCTTTTCTTGAAAACATACACAGCAATGGTATTTACAATGGAAATGGAAACTAGAAATCAGAAATTAGCAGTAGTATTTTTTGAGCATCCTGCCATTGACAGGACTCCCAAACAGCTCTATAACATCTAGCTCTTGCAGAGAAAAGGCATTGGGACCAACAGTGGCCTGGATGATGTATGGACCCTGCCACAAACTGTAAAATTTGCTGTGCTTTCCTTTGTATTCTCTTCTTGAATCCCACTTCAGAACTTTATCTCCAATTTTGAAGTCAGAAGCCTTAGTTCTCTTATTGAACAACTTATTTATATTTTCCTGAACTTCCAAGGCTCTGTTATAGACCTCTTCCCTTGTTTGTTGGAGATGATTTTTTTGGTTTACCCTTCTGATCATACTGTCTTCTTCTGTCTGAATCTCTTGGACAAGTTTAATCACTGGTACCCCAAGGCTGGTAGGAAACACTGCCTATGTTCCATAGACAAGCTAATATGGTGACATGCCAATGGATTTCTTTTTTGTAAGCCTGTCAGCCCACAAAGCATG
Source organism: Pinus albicaulis (assembly GCA_034641835.2). Taxonomy (NCBI): domain Eukaryota; kingdom Viridiplantae; phylum Streptophyta; class Pinopsida; order Pinales; family Pinaceae; genus Pinus; species Pinus albicaulis. The sequence goes on from CM076581.1 coordinate 1,210,607,790, forward strand.
CACTAACTTGTTATGCCATGACTTTTTGTTCTCTTCCAACAGCTTTTTGATAATGTTCACCAAGCTCTTGTTTTATGATTCAGCTAACCCATTACCTTGTGGGTAATATGCAGTTGAATGAATGAGTGCTATTTGGTACCTGTGACAAAAATCAATCATTTTCTTGGATCCAAAAGCAGCAACATTATAAGTGATTATTTTTCTTGGGCAGCCAAACCGAGAGAGGATGTGGTTGTCTAGGAACTTAATGATAACAGAATCTGTGGCATTCCTAGAAGGTATGGCCTCTATCCACTTTTTGAAGTAGTCTGTGGCTGTCAGGATCCACTTGTGTTGTGCAGAAGAAGCATGGTGTATTTCTCCTATGAAATCTAGGCCCCATTGCATAAAGGGACCTTCAACAGTGATGGGTTGTAAAGGTAGAGGGAGGAGCTTTCTTTTGCCTTCAAAAATCTAGCATTTATGGCAGGCAATTATCATCTTATGGATGTCATTAAGAAGTGTAGGCCAATAATAGCTAGCTCTAAGTATTTTGTTAGCAGTGGCTTTCTAGTTCAGGTGGCCTCCACACTCTCCTGCATGGAACTCCTGTTTAATCCTCTCTGCTTCATTTTTCAGGAAAACATTTAAGCAATAGGCCATTTGTGTTTTTCCAGTATAGACATTCATTCAGTATGCAATAGTTTCTGGCTTTTAGTTTTAGGAATCTGGCCTTGGTTTTTGATAGTTCAGGAGGGGCATTGAGGTTTGTGAGCACATAGAGGATGTCAGAATACCAAGGAGAGTTTTGAAATTTCTTTTCAACTGTGGGATCAGGAAATCCTTCCTGCTCATCCAAGGCATCTACCATGTTTATGTCAAAGGCTTGTAAATTTTATTCAGCCATTAGTTGAGCTAAGCCCTGACCTTTGATCAGTTTTGTGGGTTTTATTTCCAGGTCATACTCTAAAATCACGGCAATTCATTTTCCCCTCTTCCCATCGAGTTCTTGGGACAGAATGTCTTTCAACACTATGTTTGGCACATAAGCTATGGTGTGGGAATGTAGTATGCACACCCTAAAGTCTTTCAAGGCCTTTACCAGAGCATAGGCCTGTTTTTCCATTATGTTATATTTCAAGGGTGCATCCCTCAGAACTTTGTTGAAGAAAGCATTGGGCTGTTCCATTCCCTCTATATTTTTCTGCAGCAGAACTGCAACCATTGTATGCTTGGAGGCAAATGAAAAGATCAGGAAATCCTTTGAGAAATTAGGGCTAATTAGGACAGGAGCCCGGGTGAGTGCAAGTTTAACCGATTCAAAATATTTTTTAGCCTCAACAGTCCATTTAACCCCTACACCTTTTTTCAGCATATTAGTCATATTTCTGAGGTGCTCAGCTAAGTTGGGAATATACCTCCTTAGGAAGTTAATTTTCCCAATGAAGGACTGTAACTCTCTAATATTTCTCGGGTGTGTGATTTGTAGTATTCCCTCAACTCTTTATGGGTCTATCCTGATTCCTTTCTCAGATATGATGTGGCCGAGAAGCTTACCTTCTTGCAGCCCAAATACAGTATTTTTAGGATTCAATGACAGACCAAACCTTCTACATTTTTTAAACACTCTTCTTAGATGTTTTAGGTGTTCTTCATCAGTCTTGGAATAGACTATTATGTCATCCAGATAGATGACAATGAAGTGCCCTATTTCATTTGAAAAGCTATGTCCATCACTCGTTGGAAGGTTGCACCAGCGTTCATCAGTCCAAAGGGCATTTTTACATACATAAAAGTGCCCCATGGAGTGGTGAAAGCTGTCTTGAGTTGGTATTTTGGGATTACTAACACTTGGTTGTAACCTGAAAAACCATCTAATAGGGAGATCCGCCTTGATCCAACTACCCTCTACAGGATATGTTCCATCTTTGGTAAGGGGTAATTGTCCTTAAGTGAGGCTCTGTTAAGGTTCCTGAAATCTATGCACAGTCTGATCTCACCTGTTTTCTTTCTCACAGCCACAAGGTTTGAGACCCAATCAGAGAACCTCACAAGAACTATTATTCCTACTTCGTACATCTTCTTTATTACTTTTCTCTTAGTGATAAATTTTTTGAGACTTATCATAAGTTTCTCACTACATTTGGTTATCTTTCAAAATGAGCATTAACTGTATGAATGTTTGCATATCCTTGACCTTCAGTCCTAGTAACAAGCAAACACACTCAGTGATTATTGAGCAGTTGAATATGTTGATAATGTTATTGCCTTGTGAATAGGACATGATTAACTTAATCTTTAGGCTTGTCTCCCGGTTTCTTAACATTATAATGAAGTCTAAGTGTTCAATAATGGGCTTTTTCGCTACATCATCAAAATCTAAAAGATCTTCTAAAGGTGCCAGACCTCGGGGTATGTTCTTATCTTTTGCCTGTAGCACCTCTATTTTCTCATTATCTGCGTTTTTACATTCTTCGGTTGGATTTCTGATTTGTTCGTTTAAAGTGTTTATTTCTATGTTACAGGGTGGTTCTTCCTCATCTGAGGGTTCTTCACTTAGGCAACTATCATTGGACTTAGAGTCTGAATCGAAAAATTCGAACTCGTTCCTGCCTATTAGGAAATCCTCAATCTGCTTATCTCCTTCAAAAAACTACCAATATTTATCATTATCAGGTACTGCAGGTCTGAACTTCGTCTGAGTGATGATTTTTTGATCACTGGGAGGTTTGTGATACGAACTAGCTATACATGCTAATCCATTTGCAATTACATTCCGACTCCTAGGAATAAAAAATAGTTCATATTCCACAAAGGTCTTCAATAAATCCATAGTGTCATTCCTGTATGCTCTAAGCCTAGGGTGTTTCACTGTGTATTCACCATTCACTTGTTTGATAATTAACTCAGAGTCTCCTTGGACAGCTATCCTATGGGCTCCTAAATTTTTCAACATATTCAAACCTAGGATGAGAGCCTCATACTCTGCGATATTATTTGTACATTTGAAGTTCAGGTTGAAGGCATGATTCTTAGCATAGTCAGTCTCCGTGATATGCTTCCACACTCCTGCCCCTACGGTTTTCTCGGTGCATGACCCATAAAAATTCATTTCCCATAAGGGTTCATTCTTGGGTTGTGGATGATTTCGTTCTTCGTGTGGTGTATGAGTTTGTGAGGAGTGACTAGCCCACCGTTCACATTCACTCGGAGTTTCGTTTTCAGTGCACTATCCACAAATTTCGTCTTTGTTTTCTTCTGAGGTTAGAGAGGCCATTATGTTGAAACCTATGGGCTCTTCCCTATTGTTTATATCTTCTTTCTAGCTCTGGCTCTTCTAAGGATTCATCATTGCAAAGGATAAAGGAGTCCAGATCTGTGTGCACAGAGTACAGAGGAGAATTTTCAGGCTTTTCAGGGCTGCTGACCAGGAATTTCATTTGTGCCTCTCTATACAGTCTCCTAAGCTGGCTAAAGACAAGGATTGTGGCATATGCCCCATCCATCTGCATTGTACCTTGCAGCTTGGCTCCCCATGACCTTGATAGTAACATGCCATAATTAGGTGGCACATCTGCTACTACAACATCCATAACCATACATTTGGCTGGAATCTGGGTTAAGTTCACACATAGGTCCTTGATTAGGCCAAGACACTTTACCCTGCTCGAGTCAAATGAATATAAATCTTTATAAGGGCAAGTTATCTCTAGGCCTAACCTTTCCATAACTACTTTAGGTATTAAGTTGTGTGAGGCCCCAGAGTCATGCATTGCATTGTGGAGGATCTTGTCATGGATATTGAGACTGATATAAAAAGGATGTATTACCCCTTCTTGAAACTACAATTCTATCTTTGTACCAAACAGGAGAGCTGGTTGATCATCCCTCAGATTGACAGTATCACTGTTTTCCCCTAGATTTAATTCTTTCAAAATTTGGCCTTTATATACATCTTGAGTGGCCAACTCAGAAAGTGGGACAGAGATTTTAATTTTTGCAATCTCATTCTCCAAATTGAAGAGGGATTGATTCTTTGTGACACTCAAGCCTATTTTTTTAGCCACTACTTTAGTGGTAGGGTTAGTGTGCTGATTCTCACTATGTACAGGATTAGGAACTATTTTATCAGGAGCTCTAACTGCAGTGCTAGTGCTGCTAGTTGGTTGACTTTGTTTATTAGTGTTTTGGTTGTCTTTTTCTTTGTTCTTCCCAGCACTTTCAGCTGCTGATTTGTTACTTTCGACATTTGCTTTAGAAGTTTTCTCAGGCCTTCTCTTGATGGTAAACTCAGAAGCCTTTGGTTTGGAAATGTCTGGGCTCTTTTTGCTTCTAAGTTCATACTGTTCCTTGACCTGCATGATGGCACTTTCAAACCCCAGTCTGTAATCCTCAGATTCTAATATTTCTTCATCCCAATATGAGGATGAGGGCTGATCTTCCTCTGTTGAACAATTGTGGATTGAGTCATCTGTCTCAAACATATTTATTGTGTTCTCCTCAGACTCTTCTATTATCCCCTCATCTTCATCAAGGAAGTTCTCTTGAAATGGGGGTATGACTTGTTGATCTGATTCTCTTTGTCTGTTGGGAGTGGTATTGTTCCTTCTAAAGTTCTGGTTCTGGTTATGATTTTGGTTTCTGTTCTGATTATTAACTATGGCAACCATTTTTTCCATCATTTGTTGTAGCTTTTCCATGTTTTTAGATAGACGGTCATAATTGGGGTTAGATGTGGAAGCTACAGTGTCATCTCTATATGTCACCCTCTTTTCAGCCCTCACTCTGGCTTTCTTCTCAATCAGGTTATCCTCAACACTTACTACTCCTTTTTGCATGTCTTATAATGTGTTGTAATCTCTCTCCCTAAGCTGGTAGGCCATGTCAGCATCAAAGCCTTCAGGGTATTTCAATAAAGCCATTCCTTGGGGAGGTTTCATATGTGGAGGAAGAGCATTATAAACGCTGTTAAACCTGGTAGAATAGTCATGGACACTCTCTCCTACGTTTCTCTTCAGGTTATTGTACTCTGCTAAGATTCGGAGAGGGTTGGCCTTAACTTCCCATTTATTTATGAAGGTTTGATATAAGGAGGGTAGATCTTGGATGCTATTATGAGGTAGGCCCTTAAACCATTTCTTCACATCACCTCCTAAGCTCTAGGCAAAGATTCTCATTTTGAATGTATCATCATCTATCTCCATGTAATCAAAAGAATCTTCCAACCTGTCTACATGGTGTTGAGCTGTGGTAGATTATTTTGCAGTGAAGTGTGGGATCTTTGATTGGTAATCATTGGGTAAGGGTACTAGGGGATGAGGTAACATAAGAGGTGCATACCAGGCTGCCATGATGATGTTCTGAGGAGGTAAAGGGTTGGCCTGAGTAGCTGGAATATGGATGACAGGGATACTAGGACTAGCCTAAGTCTGTTGAGCAGATCTAGGGTGGCAGAGCCACAAGTTTTGAATGAAGTGAAAATCAGGAGGGGTAGATGGTGGGGTCTCTTTCTCCCTAATGTGTTGACCACTATGAGATGGTGAACCGGGAAACTCAAACTCTCGCTGATCTGGAACAATGACTGACCTAGTTCTCGGCAATCTGCATGGTAGGTCTAGGTCAAGATGAATGTCGGATAGAGCTGTAAAGTCTTCTGGTGTAGACTTAGCTCTATGGATGTGTATGGAAATAGTTGGTCCTTTAAGTGTAGGATATTTCCTGAGAATGCTTTTGGGGTTGTCAACTATTTCAGGTGGTTTCGGGTTAGGATAAGCTCTTGTGTGAATGGTTCTTGAAGCCAAAATGCTGCCTTCAATTAGAGGAGCTTACTCCTATTTGTTACTTCTATTATGGCTGATGTTGTAATGTAGGCTGGTCTCCCAGTGGAGTCTTATGTAAAACCAAAATAATCAGCAGGCCTATTGACCACCAGTGGAGTCTTTGATCTTCAAGGAACTATGGAGTCACCAGGTGGAAGGTTTAGGATGTTTTTCTAGGAGGTACACTGTCCACCGCAGTGATTATGTAATGTCCCTTTTCAAGGATATCCTTAAATACAACAAACTCTAACCAGAGATGGACTGGGAGGGATTTTACCAGGTATGTCACCTCTAAAAGAGAGTGAGACCTAGAGGCTATTTGGCCCTTTCCAGACTCTGTCTAAGAGTGTGGGAGAGACACAACAAGTGGTGCAGAAATTGAATTGCAAGTGGAAGTGTTTCACTGCCAACCTAACTAGAGATTCTGGGCTTTCTGAGGCTATTGTGATGTAGTAAGATGGAAAATACTTAGAAAATCCCGAGCGAAGTTGCCATTATGTTGGGGTTCCCATGTTTTGGCAATATTGGCAATGCCAAAAGATGAGACAACATCAGAGCCACTTTCAGACCTCAGGATCTAGCCCTCCTAGGTCCAGAGAGGGATCTCTCTATGTATGCAAGGTTTTATGTCTTTGAAGCTCTATGTTAAGATATTAGGCTAGTTATAAGGCTCAATTTTGTTTGATTGATTGTTTTTTTGGTTGTTGGGAATCGGAAAGGAAGGGTTCAATGTGAGGCAAGGATTGCAAAGAGGGTTTTATGCAAAGGAGAGATGATTTCAAAGAACACTAGAGACCTTTGGGCAATGGAGTCAGGAAAGGGTTTACTTACTTTTCAATATGCATGCTTTCAGTTGGGCTAGTCATCTAAAGCATTGGATCTTAAAGATGATAGTGTGACATGAAATGGCAAGAAAGAAGGTGAAAGGTAAGGAAACCTCCAAGGTGACCTTTCAGGAATCAAATCTAGGGACAGGACATGCCATTGGACAACCTGTGATCCGAAACCCTAAAGGTTAACTCTTCAGACAAGGAAAAATTAAATATTTAAACACAAAAGGTGAAAACCTGAAATCAGAGAGAGACTTTGAACTCTCAATGCTTTGGTATCCAACTTAAGGGAACTTAGAAAGGTTCAATTAATTGAAAAGGACCCTAGTGAGATAGAGAGAGAGTTATAAACTCCTAGTATCCCAATTCATTCAATTAAAGCCTAACAAGAACATCTAAGAACAGATTCATTAATTCATACATCAACTAGCAGTATATATCTGACCACTACACTGGTTAAATTAGATTGAAATCGATTCTCAGATAACACATACAGCATAAAACATCGAAGGAAGGGAGAGCAGAAACATAGGGTACCTAACAAGGGTAAATCCTATGCCAGATTTCTGATGCATGCCAAAAGAAATGAAATGTAATGAACTACAAAGTAAAACAAGGACAAAGATAGAAAAACATCACTGCTGCTTTAAATCAGGATCCAAAGAAATGTGCTTGTCATATTAAAGAGCAACACCAGTCATGTACAACATTACCAACAGCTTGATATTCAATCTGAAAACATATTCCTCAGCCTATCTTACAACTTTACACAGAGAACTATCTCTCAAGAGAAACAGCTTACAATTCACAGATATCTGATAAAAAACCCTTACAATGAGTGTCTCATGAGTTTTTATATCAGAAAGAGAGGTGGAGGAGGTAGATGAAACCCTAAATGAAGCATTAATCAGAGTAGGAGTAGTGGGTCGAAACCCATTATGTTTTAATGTCTATGCATCAAACTTCTGTACTCTTTTGGAGAAAGAGTGGTTTTTGACAGGCTGCAATTTACTCCAGGTATGTTCGTGATGTACTCTTGGCTGTAGTACTCTGCAGTACTCTGGTGAATAAACAAAAAGGCAGATACAGATTATGAGGCCTACCATACTGTGTAACAAATGCTCTGGTAGCGCTAGGACTGTTGTCAGGGTAGAGATATCCTCTGGAACACGGTATAGGATGAAAACAGTATGGGCACTTCGTCCTTTCATGGAAGAAACTTCTGCTGATGTGAAACACTGTCGATATTGTTTTCTATACACCAGGCCTCGTTAGGCTCTCTGTGTGATTTGATGAGGTCTTCAATATGGGACATTTTCCTTCTAAACAATGGATTAGGGCTTAAAATCCTCAATACTGAGCATTGAATCCCCTGATCTTTTGATGATACTCTTTGTCGCTTCATGACTTTCCCTGTCTGTGAAATTTGAGCCTTAATGGCACTGGAGAGGTTTTACAGAGTTTAACTCTATTCGTTTAATGAGAATCATGTCATAACACCTCCCTAGGCTCTTCCTCATAATTTCATTCCCTGAAAATAGTCTTCCTTGTGTTTCCTGCCAATGTAACAGTGACTGTGAAACATGGCAGTCATCTACCGCCCGTACCCTGCAAAACACACAAAATTGTTAAGAAATGCATGTTGGAGGGGGATGAACGCTTTGATGGCTTGCGGAATGGTGACGGAACTGTGGAGGAATGGTGAAAAATGCAGTGGGATGGTGAAAACAGACTGGATAATGCAAAAATGGTGGAAGACTAGATAGATGGAGGTTTAGTGGAGAAATGCACGGGGACCGTTCGATCATGCATGGGGGCAATGATCGACGGCGGAAAATGAACGATGGAAGGGTTTTGGAAATCGGGCGAAATACAAAAGAAATGGGAAAAATGCTGCGAAGGCAGGTGACAGAGCTCTAGCGGTGGGACCCGGTCAGTGACGGGGGTGATCATTTTAGACCATCAGATCTCAGGAGGAGATCGATGGCTGTGAACGCATCGGAGGGCAATGGATGGTGAGCCAGGGGTCTTTTTTGCCTTGGTTTATCCCCCGAGCATCTTAGGGGCGCGATCACCATTGGATGGCCAGCCTCAGATCAGACGGCGCACGTGCATATCGTGCCGGGCCCGTAGTAAAAAATTAATGCACGATGAGGGGGATTTTTCAATAGTGCTCAAAGCCACGTGTCAGCCGGTGAATGGTATCACTGCTAAACAAAAAAAACCGCTCGCCTCTCAAAAGCGGTGCGATGAAAACTATCGGTTTTGAACAGTGATTGACAGCGGGGACCACTGGGGCGGATGATTTATGGGCCGTTGGATCAGCGAAGGATCAACGACTCAGATTTGATCGGAGGGAAATGGTGGAGGGTGAATGGGCAGGTTGCGATTCAATCCTGACCGTTGGTTCTTATGGATTCAATGGTCAGGATTGGATCGTTGGACCACGATCGGAGGGAACAAAGAGTGACATAACCAAAGGTTTAGATGGGTGGTTAAGCGATATTACGATGGTCGTTAGATCTATTTAGATCAACGGTGGTGATTGCTTGAAAGGCTGACGGACCAAAAAAACTATCGCATAAGAGATTCTTTATTTACAAAGGGAGTGCGCCCGCTCCCATCCTCCGATTGCGATAAGCGCTTTTCGGCTAGCACTTGGTTTTAGCACCCGGGTCATGTGGGGAAGTGGTTTTGGGGTTGGGCTGAAGGGGGCTAGCCAGTTTAAAGAGGAAAATGGGTTTTTAAGCCTTAGAGACAGTGTTTTAAGGCCAAAAGGAGGTTTTCGGTAGAGGAAAAAGGGGGGATTTGAAATCAAATGAAGGATTTTCACTTGGTTCTAAGGATGAAATGGATGGTTTAGGGGATTTTGGGAAACAAAGGGAAACTCCATGGGTGGGAAAAATATTGATAATGGGGAAAATTGCATAGGTAAAAAGGTAAATGGGGGGACTCTCTGAGCACAATTTTCCACAGGCAGTGAGGCTTATTAGATGGAGACAGCAGGGAGGATCTTTTTTTAAAGGATATGGACACATAGAGGTTTCAAGGATGATATATTTTCATGGGAAATGTATTCTATTGAAGGCTCATGGAAAAATTTAGCCACCTATTTCCTTGAAAAAAATTTCATAGGTGGCTAACATGCACCATGATCCATCATTCTTGTGTACCAATACTACAGGAGGAGAGAAAGAACTTTGACTAGGTTGAATTATACCCGCCTCTAACATTTCTGCAATCATACGTTCAATTTCGCTCTTTTAGAAGTAAGGATATCTATAAGGCCTGATGTTTGGAGGAACACTTCCTGGAATCAAATGAATAGCATGATCATGATCACGAATAGGTGGGAGTCCTTTGGGAGTTTCAAACACCTTGGAATGATTGTCCAAGACTTGTTGGAGATCTGCAGAACTAGATGATTTTGATGTTGGAACTTCTAGTGAGCATAATTGTGCAATTACGCCTCGTTGTTCTTTCTTTAGAAGCTTTGTCATGACATTAGAGCTTATTATCCTTCCTGGCTTCCCCGCAATACCCCGTAATTCGACTTCCTTTCCTTCTGAAAAAAATTTCAAGAAAAGTTCTCGAAAATTAAAAGCTACCGTCCCCAAAGATTGTAACCATTGTACTCCTAGTACAACATCAGCACCTCCCATAGGAATGGAAAGCATTGGACTAGTCAATACATATTCCCCCATGGTTAGCTTGATATTATGGCATTTTCCCAAGCAATTTATAGTTCCTCCATTTGCAACCATCACTTGACATTCTGGTGCTGGGTATAGGAAACAATTCAATTCCTTGGCTACCTTACAATGAATAAAATTATGGGTACTACCTGAATCAATCAACACTATTACATTTTTCTTCTTGATATGTCCTTCTATCTTGAGAGTTTGAGGAGTGGTAATTCCTGCCAATGCATTACATGATATGGTTGAGCTCATTTCTTCTTATTCTAGGGTTTATTCCTGGTGTATATCCTCTACGTTTGAAGTTTCTTCTTCATTTTCTTCCTCCTCTTCAAAATCTATGTAAAATAATTTCTTCTCAATGCACTTATGACCTTTAGTGTATTTGTTATCACAATTGTAGCAAAGCCCTTTTGCTCTTTTTTCTTCCAATTGTTGTGGTGTCAACCTTGTAGGTTGTGGAAGTCTAGGAGTAGCAACACTTCCATCTTTATAGATGTGAGTGGTAGGCTTCCTTGTCGCCATAATTTTACATTCAATTTTTCTTGCCAACCTAAATGCCTTATCCAATGAATGAGGTTCCCAAACGCGAAATTCATGTTGGATATTATCCTTTAAATTCCCTATGAAGACATCAATCCTGTGTTCCCATGGAATATATGTTACCCTTACATTCAATTTTTGGAAGTCCTCAATGTGCTCTGCCGCTAAAACCTTTTGTTTGAGATTTATCAATTCGCTAAAGAAGGTGTTGCTCTTTGTATCCTCATAATGTGCTATCATTTCCTTCGTAAAAATTGACTAAGTGACAATTTTTTTACGGGAGCAAAGCCATCGATACCATACAAATGTGTTTTGTTCTAAATGTAAAGTTGCAATGTGTACCTTTTGTGTGTTTTGCACATTATTGGGATCAAAATATTGCTCCATTTGTAGTATCCATTTTACGGAATCCTTGCCATCAAACTTTCTCATATCCCTATTTGGAATATGATGGTTCTTCAATCCAACATTAGAGTTTATGAAATAATGATTAACATTGATTTTTTTCTCATCATGAGTTTTCTCTACTTTTTTTTTTACCGTTAGGAATCATTTCTTGTGTCAACTTTGTCAAACCTTCGATGTCTGCTTTTAGATCATTCTTTATGTTTCCATGTTGTCTTTCATTTTTTCTTCCATGTCCTCCATCTTAGCTTTGACGCCATCCATATTAGTTTCCATGCCTTTCTTCAAACCATCCATCTTCACTTCCACGCCTTTCTTCAAAACTTCCATTTCATTTTTTGCTGCTCTTTGTGAGAGCGAAATTTGGTGCAATTTCTCTTGTAATTTTGATAGATCATGTTGCAATTCTTGATCTTCGTGAGTCATAGTAGAGTATTCTGAGGGCTTAATGGGTGTTGAATTCTTTTTAGGAGGCATTTCAGAACCCAATACTGAAATATATGCTCAATAGGTCCTTAGAATCACTTCAAACTGAAAAATTATGCAGTTCGGAAACAAATACACACCTTTTTCTTGCTTTTGAGGAGCTCTCTATTGAAACTGAAATATCTCTATGATTTCAGAACTTCAATATCTGAAATTTGGCTCTGAGGTAGCCCTCTAAATCCTCTTTCGAATGCCACAGGTCTGACCTGATTTGGATTCTTCAAGACAAAGTTATGTCCAATATCCCACATTGACCTAATTATGGACTGGTTCAGTAGAGCAAACTTGTACGACTTGTCATGTGTCACTGTTTCCTCCGTTGGCTCTAAAATTGATATAAAAGAAACTACGGTCCATGTAATTGTGGCCACTTTTTACAGAATTCCAATCCAATGCTCAGAGAGAGAGTTATAAAGATTTTCCCACGCTCACCTCTTTGAGATGAAATTCGAAAGCCTGAAAAATCCCTACCTTCCACAGATCATTTCTCCAAAAATATTGTGAACCAAGCTCTAAAATATTGTGAGGATGTTCCTTAGGATTTCGGCTTCGTGCTCTAAAAATTTCCGCTTTTGAACCTTCGTAGAAACAAAGTTATAGCGCAAATTCCATGATGATCTGTTTGGATTAAATTCAGGAGCCTTCAACAATCCCTAACTTGTACAGATCATATCTCTGAAAATATTCAAACCAAGATCTAAAATTTTGTGACGATCTTCCTCAGGATTTTGGCTTCGTCGTCTAAAATTTTCAGCTTCTGAACCTTCATAGAAAAACAGTTATAGCGAAACTTCCACGATGACCTATTTGGAGCAGCGAAACCCTAGGATCCAAATCTCTGATACCAAATGTTGTGAAACCAGCTCCAAAGAGAGAAGAAAAGAGATATCAATGCCTTAGAAATAAGCCACTTTGACGGGGAAACCTCCAATACATTACATGAATGAACAATTCTTGGATGATACGAATGACAAAACCTCCTTTCTATATATAGGAGTCCATGGGGCCCAATGTAATACTAGTGGGGCCATAATGTAATCCTAGCCAACCTAAAAATAATAATTTAAGGGCACAATAATAACAATATGGGGGTTACAGGGGTACAAAAATAACAATAAAGGGGTTACACTAACAACAATAAGGGACTATACTAGCAATATAGGGACCTAACACTCTCATTTAAAATAGAATCATTTTTAAGTAAAGTAGAAGCACTTATTATTGGCCTTGAAATCATATCAACAACTTTATTGAAAATACCTTTCTTGTACCTTATAACCAAGTGAAACTATTGAAGAAATCCCATCCACCTGAAATGTCGTGATTGCTGTAATTTTGTTTGCGACTGCAAGTACTGTAATGGTTGGTGATTGGTATGTATAATCGTCTCTTTACCCATCAATTAGTGTTTCCATTTCTTGTTGCTTTGTACCAACGCATACATCTCTTTGTCATACTTAGGATAATTAGTTACAGTACCATTGAATGTTTCAGAATGAAAAGTGATAGGCTTACCATGCTGCAAAAGTACTAAGCCCATGGCAAATCAGTAACATCGGTTTGTATTTCGAATGACTGTCTCAAATCTGGTAATGCAAGACCAGAGCTAAACTGATATTTTCTTTTAAAGCTTCAAAAGCTTGCTGCTTTTTTCCTCCCCATTGGAAGCCTTTCTTCACACTTTTAACTGCATGCATAGGAGTTGCTATGGAAAAAAAGTTAGCAATAAACTTTCTCCAATATTGAGTTGTGCCTAAGAAACTTCTTACCTCAGTTACTGATTTGGAAGTGTGCCAATTCACAATGGCTTCCACTTTAGAAGGATCAATTATCAACTCGCTTCCTCCTACAATGTGTCCCAAATAAACCAGAGAAGTCTTTCCAAATTCACACTTTGACATCTTAAGAAATAATTTCTCTTTCTTCAAAACATCAAGTACCATTTTTACATGCAAGACATGTTCTTCTCTTGTTTTTCTGAAAATGAGTATATCATCTAAATACACAATCACAAAGTCATAAGGAAATGGACACAAAACATTATCCATAACACGTATGAAAGTCATCGGTGTATTACACAAACCAAACGACATAACCAACCACTCAAAGAGTCCTTGTTTGGTTTTAAATGTAGTCTTCCATATATCAATTTCTGCAATTTTTACTTGATGATATCCACTTCATAAATCTAACTTAGTGAAAAACTTTGCTTCTTTTAGCTGATCTAGCAAATAATCTATCCTTGGGAGTGGGTGTTGTTGGCCACCTGTAAAATTTGTCCTATCAAAAGGTGGCCAAAACACTGTTCAGTCTTCAAGAAACACTTTCATGGCCAAAATGTTATCTCTTGAAGCCTTTGGAAGATCTCATGCTCATGTTTAAAAAAAATCACTGCTGATTCCCTCCAGAACTCAAAAATTCTGCTAAAAATTCTATGACAAAGACTGCTACAAAATCCCCTCCCTCCCTTTCTTCCATTCAGAAACTAACCTTCATTTGTTTCCCTTTGCATCCGTAAAATTCCTCTTTTATATGTTTTCCCCTTTTTCCATCCATGAAACTCATTGTTGCATAGTTTAAAACCCCTTTTTAAACTATAGCGAAAACCCCCGTTTCCTTTGAAAACCATGAAAAATTCATAAAAAATACAAGACTTTAATATGGACTTAAGCCCCTTTGGGCTAAGTCCTAAACCACTTCCCCCACATGCCCCTTCCCTGGAACCAGGCGCTAGTCCCATTAGCACTTATTGGCATCGGAAAATTTCGAGTGCGCAGGTTTATTGTTGTGTTTAAAACTTGCGATGCGATCAGCCTTTATATTGTAAACCCCCGATCGCATCATTATTTTATATATTTCTGGTGGGCCCACCTCTGACGCTTAATACTTTATATTTCTCCTCCCTGATCACCTTTTTCCTTTGTAAACTTGAAAAACCCATTTTTCCAAAGTTTGGTTTGAAAAACCAAAGTCACGTGCTGAATATTTTAATGGGTAGATTAAAAAGACCCGATCGCGCAATCGCGATCGGAGATTTAAAATGGGTAGATTAACAAGACGATGCCCAGTCTTCTAATTCCGATAGGCCCTTTTATATAAAGCCCCGGGCCCTTTGAATTTCATACATCTAGCGGCCCCGCCGTCGGGAGCCTATCTTTTTTATATATATTTATTTCCACCCCGATCCATTAAACCTTTTTTTTATATTAAAAAATTTGGTTTTTCATATATTATAAGGGGTTTTCCTTAAATTCTAAAGACTAATCTCCGCCATTAATCGAAAGGTGATCAAACGGTCATCGCTTCGTCACATCGGCGATTTCAATCGCATCGCAAAGTCTAATCGCATGCGTTTTGCTTGTCCCGCCGATCAACCATTCCCCGATTCACTTTCCGCCATTGATCTGATCCTCAGATCAATGGTCCAATCTAACTCGCATCGCAAATTTCCATTGCATGCATTCGTTTGTTCCACCGATTGGCCATCCCCCAATTTATTCCCTACCGTCGATCTAATCTGTAGATCGACGACTTGCGCTTCAATCACATCGCAGGTTTCAATCGCATCACAATTTTTGTCCCCCCGATTGCCCATCCCTCCGATTCAATCCCCCCCGTTGATCTGATCCTCAGATCAACAGTCATTGCTCAATCGAATTGGCCCTCCTGAGCGCGCAATCGCATTGGAGATTTTCATTGCAGCCTTATTTTCCTCCCACCGATTGCGATCCTCCGATTGGATCTGGACCGTCCACGTGTCCAAATCCTATGGCCTAGATCTAATCTCGCTTCATACCATTGCTTTCCACCTTCCGCTAAGAGAATTCCAATGCGTAATCCCCACCATTGATCTACGCACGATCGATGGTTCTGATCTATTTTTTTCCTCCAAACTCCTTCGACTATTTCTAAATGATTCCCAACCGTTGGATGATGCCATCCAACGGCTCTGCTCTCATCCTACGCCTTCAAAACAGTAAACCCAAAAACGTAGGATTTTATGATATATTTGTTGGATTTTGCAGGTAATGAAGGTTTTCCATTATGTTGAAAGAAAGGGCCGAGGGCTGGGAATGACGATTCCCATACCATTTATTTATCAAAGGAAATTCAATCGTAGGGTTCAAGATCCATATTTCCCCTGCGCGGCCTGCACATCAATAAGACACTGTGTTTTAAATCACAGTTAAAGAGTATCAGTTTTTACCAAAACAGAAGATCGAAAACACTGAACTGAAGTAAATAAACTTATCCAGCTCCCAAAGGGAAAATGAAACCTCATGGTAATTAAAGAAGGCTTAGTCATTATTACAAACAAGAGGGGTTTTTCCCAAAGACAGCCGAACAATTAATATTACTCAAGGATCTTATCTCTAATTGTCGGAAAAAATATTTTAAAGATTAAAAGCAGCCTGGAAGCTAGTCTTTTCGATCATTAGACCTCGGGAAGCAGCAACAGAGTTACTTCAAGCATGACACCGAGCCTAAAAAGTCAACAAAGGCTCCCACCGAACTCAATTCATAAATGTACCTCAATTTAATGTAGACAGATTATCTGTTAATTACTTCATCAAGCCCTTCAAAGGCTGAAGAGTCATCCATCTATATTAATTGACCCAGGAGATCTTTTATCAGATCCTGCCTCCTCATTCCTTTATAAATACTTGTATACGATGTAATAGAGAAAATGTGTAGATGTCTGAACATACGACGCATGTAATAGTCTGCGACGCTCTACAGTACTTTTAATTTGCCGCAGAAGATACGAACGTGTGAGAAGTTTGAAGTTGTAGAGACCTTTGGGCTTCTTGATTGTAACTGAGTTTGAAACATCAAATACAAGCTGCTGATTTATGGGATCCTGATTTATGTCAATGGTGATGTGTTCCTCACTGTCAATTGTTATTTTGCTTGATGTTTTCACTTTGTTCACTTTCTCTGATAAAGAGCAGCAAACATAGAGCTAGGATTTACTTCCAACAGTACCCTACTCTTACTGAAAGCTTTATTATCTATGTTTTCTTCATTTGAACATTCTCTTTGAAGAGTACATCAATGCAGGTCGGTTTAAAGGCACTTGCCTGATCTAAATTGCTCTTTGTCACTGTTATCAATGGTTTTCTTATTTGAATATGCTGAAAGCAGGGTAGTTTAAAGGAACTTACCCGATCTTAAGCTATTCAAACTATTTTTTAATGTTTTCTAACTAAAAGTACTTCAATGTAGGCCAGTTTGAAGGCACTAACCTAATCTCAGAATACTTTTATGTTTTTCTTATTGAATATGCTGAAAGCAGGGTAGTTTAGAGGCACTTACCTGATCTTAAGCTGTTCAAACTATTTTTTAATGTTTTCTAACTGAAAGTACTTTAATTGAGGCTAGTTTAGAGGTACTAACCTGATCTTAGAATACTCTTATGTTTTTATTTAAGTACATACTGAAGCAAGATAGTTTAAAAGAACTTACTTGATCTTGGGCTGTTTCACTGTTTTTTCATTTGTTTGTTCTTCATTTCCTATCCGTTTCATTCCATAAAATCACCTTAAGAGATCCTTTGACATAAGTGACTTGCCCCATGGATCATGTTTGAACCTTGCCGTCCAATTAAAATCCTCCTATAACTCCATATCCCAATGGGTTAAAATTGTCTTTGCCTTTCTGTCAGCCAAAATCATTCCTTCGCCTGCAGACACCTTCACCCTTCATTTTGAAACTGCCTTCACCTTCATCATGTATTTTCCCAACCAAAACAAACAAAACGATACCCAACCTCTTCATAACTAGCCTAATATCACATTTCAGGTTTTAAAGATCACATATTTAAGCTCATTCATAGAGAGATCCCTCTCTGGATTCAGGAGGGCTAGATCCTTGAATCCCAAAGCGGTTTGATGTTGTCTTATCTTTCGGTTTAGCCAATCTGGCCAAAACATAGGAACCCCAACATAATGGCGACTCCACTGGGGAATTAAGTGCATTTTATCTTACACACCCTTAGGCACTCAAAAGACCCAAGATCTCTAGTTAGATTGGTATCTCATTGCTGATGGTGGACAACAGCCTGCTTCAAACAGTTAATTCATCCACCTGGCGACTCCACACTCCACAATCCTGAAAAGACCTTAAGACTCCACTGAGAAGAACCCTTATCATTATAATATCTTTCAAACTCAGTCAGAATACTGCAGGATTAAAATTTTTGCAAAAAAGACTAGTTAAACTCTTAAAGATTGTCATACCTGGTTGAACTTGTCTTGTTTATTCGGGTATGAAAAACACAGCGTAGTGGCTCCTAGAAAGATTCAAACTAGAGCCTATCCTGACCCTGATCCACCTGAAGTAGTTGATGACCCAGAAGGTATCCTTAGGAAGTCTCCTAAGATGAAATTATCAACTGTTTTCATATCACCCTTGAGAGCTAAATCAGTTCCTGAAAATCTTGCAGCTCCACAAGAAATACATGGTGGTTGACCATTAAAATTTTTACCTCCTTAGGAGCTAAAAACTTCCACCTAGCGACTCCACGCTCTGAAACTCCCAAAAGACCAAATGACTCCACTGGTAGAAGACCCTAAACTGATTGACTAGACACAGTGACCTCTTTCTTGATTTACAAAAATGATTCCAAGAATACAACGAAGATATGCCCCAATGAGTAGAGATCATATCCCTGGGTTTCCACATAAGATGCCCCAGGTGAATTGGGATGACAACCTGCCTGTTTTTCAAGGTGAAAAGTTTGATGACCCTTTATTCCATCTTATCAAATTTCACATACATGTATGGAGGTTGAAAGTTGAATGGCATGAAGACTGCCTAATGAAAATGTTCATGTTAACATTAGAAGGAAAAGCTAGGGATTGGTATGAATGCTTAAGATCTAGTAGTTTGTTTTCTTTAAGGGACCTTGAATATGTGTTCTATGAGAACTATAAAGAAAACACTACATCATTATCATTGGGTGAAATATATTATGATTCATCACAAAACATCACCCAACACATTATAGATAATGAGGAAGCTTTGGAAGAGATGCATCCTGAAGATCTTTTAAGAGCCATTCATGAGTTTAATATCCTATTGAAAAATTTTAAGAATATAGATGAATCAGTTGAGGAAGAGATGATCCAAGAAATAATGGACGTTCCTCAAGATATCCCTGAAAACTCAAATATTGATTCATCATCCCTTATAGCGAGGCTCAAGAAGACATCCAACCTCAAAATCAGTCTTCACAAGAGACATAGAACTGCTGTACTTTTGTTCAAAAGGACATAGAAACATCCTTCCCTTTGACAAAAAAAGAGATAGATCAGACTATTTATAAACAGTCAGTCTCTGAAACTTTTTGCAAAACAAACATTCTTGCCCATTCACATAGAGAACTTTGTTGTAAAGATTTAGAAAGTTCTTTTGTAGATTAGAATGAAGAAGGACCTGCTGATAACCCAGTATGTTTGATTGATAGTATTACTTATATTCGTGATTCTCCTAACTTTTATCTATCTAGTGATGATGCTTCCCAAACAGAAGTTAATTTTGTAGGATCATCATTAGTAGATTTATGGGAGGAAGATCAGTTCCTTCAAAGAAGTAATGAGCCAGTGCAGACTAATTATGATACTGATGATGAAAGTTTTCAAAGTCTAGAAGCGAGTGAAGATTCATTGGATCTTTTCTCTGTTTCATTTAAGATCATCAGTAATAGTTTCCATGTGATTGGGAATCAGCAGACTTTCAGCTCAAAGGATGAGGAGGAAAGAAACGAAGAAATTTTTGGGCAGGTGGAAATCAAGGAGCTTTCTCTTAAAAAAGAGGAAGCAATTAAACATACCCTTGCTCAAGAATATAATAACCTCCTCATAGAGTACAGTCCACTAAACCAGAGCATACTAGGGCTACAAGAGGAAAACACTGCCAAATATGATGAGTCCTCCAGTTTAGATGATGATGCTTCCAAACAAATTTCTGAAGATATGCTCCTCAAAGCTGAAGTCTTGGAAGCAGACAATCTACCAGACACAGAGGACCAAAAAGAAGAGAATCTTCATCTTTTCTTTGTTGATCTTATGGAAGAGTATGTGGAAATCCCAACTGGCTCAAATTATCAAGCAGCAATCCTTTGCACGAGCTAGAGACATGAAAAGATGTCACCTTCTGTGATTGCCTTGATATTGAAGGTTAATCTTCAATATGTTCTATGGATACCTCTGACAAGCAGCCAGAGTTTCTACTTCCTCTTGACATTACTCAGCTGGCTGCATTGGCATTTTTGTATCATATGATAAATGTAAATACTCCATGTTTAGAATAGGTTAGAATGTCAATAAAGCTCAGTTCTGAGCATGTAGTTAGTTGTTGTTTTCTGCTTTGAATAAAAATCAAAGATTCAAAAAATACAAAAACAAACAAAGAAAGAAAAGAGGCCAGATTGTAAAATAAGAAAGGTATAGCCCCATACCAAAAAAGAGAAACAAATTCTGAAAGTGTGCAAGCTCAAATGCCACTCCTGAATGACACACTTCTAGTTAGTCAAACAGCCTAATCTTGACTAATTAGTTTTAAATTTTCTGCTGATAGGATAGTGAAATCGATTTTCCAAATTGTTTAATCTTGGCTTATCAGTAGATAGTTTAGGATAGAAATTAAAGGTTCAAACATGTTCAAAATATGAACCTAAGTTTCGAAAAGAGAGATGAATCAAATCTGTTCTATTTTTCTGAGTCAAAAAGAAGTAAATATGGTTCTAATTAGCTCAAAATCTGAACCAGAGAAAAAGGAAGAAACAACTCAAACAAGAGCCGAAACAGAGCTGTAAAAAGAGAAGGCCATGATAAGAAATTTTCAGATCTTAAGCCTTCCATTTTGTTTTAAATTTTCTGCAAAATAAATGTCTATGTGCAGCTTGTTTTTATGCCATACAACAGCATCAAGTTAGACTGTTTAATCCTGACTTGAATTATTTTTAAATTTTTGTTGTAGAACTTAGAGAATAAAAAATCTGTTGGACTGTTTAATCCTAACATATTGATAGAATAGGTAGAGAATCATATGGGCTCAAATGTTTAATCTGAGACCATGGAGAAATAAGGAATATAAATAGATTATATTTCCTTATTTCAAAAGAATAAAATGATGTGAAAATATTTTGCCAATCCAAGTGCACTCTGATGAAGAAAAAATGCTAGATCAGTAGAATTGGGTAAGTAGAAAGTTTGTATTGATGAAGGTCCATTGTTTTTCATAGCTGCTAATATGTTTTCAGAGAAGATAATCCCAGCAAAGGAAGGGCAGCCCAATGGATCAGGAATAGGTCAGCCTCCTAGAGAACACAATGGATCAGGCACAGGTCAGCCTCCTAGAGAACACAATGGATCAGGCATAGGTCAGCCTCCCAGAGAATGCAGGTCTGAAGTTCTTGATGCCTTCAAGAAGGCACCATCCCCAAGTGGAGCCATTGTTGGCCACCTGTAAAATTTGTCCTATAAAAAGGTGTCCAAAACATTGTTCAGTCTTCAAGAAACACTTTCATGGCCAAAATTTTATCTCTTGAAGCCTGTGGAAGATCTCATGCTCATGTTTAAAAAGTCTTCACGGCTGATTCCCTCCAGAACTCAAAAATTCTGCTAAAAATTCTATGACAAAGACTGCTGCAAAATCCCCTCCCTCCCTTTCTTCCATTCAGAAAATAACCTTCATTTGTTTCCCTTTCCCTCCGTAAAATTCCTCTTTTTTATGTTTTCCCCTTCTTCCATCCATGAAAATCATTGTTGCATAGTTTAAAACCGCTTTTTAAACTATAGCGAAAACCCCCGTTTCCTTTGAAAACCATGAAAAATTCATAAAAAATACAAGTATTTACTATGGACTTAAGCCCCTTTGGGCTAGGTCCTAAACCACTTCCCCCACATGCCCCTTCCCTGGAACCAAGCGCTAGTCCCATTAGCACTTATCGGCATCGGAAAATTTCGAGTGCGCAGGTTTATTGTTGTGTTTAAAACTTGCGATGCGATCAACGTTTATATTGAAAACCCCCGATCGCATCATTATTTTATATATTTCCGGTGGGCCCGCCTCTGGCACTTAATAATTTCTATTTTTCCTCCTCGATCACCTTTTTCCTTTGTAAAGTTGAAAAACCCATTTTTCCAAAGTTTGGTTTGAAAAACCACAGTCACGTGCTGAATATTTTAATGGGTAGATTAAAAAGACCCGATCGCGCAATCGCGATCAGAGATTTCAAATGGGTAGATTAACAAGACCAGGCCCGGTCTTGTGATTCTGATAGGCCCTTTTATATAAATCCCCGGGCCCTTTGAATTTCATACATCCAGCGGCCCCGCCGTCGGGAGCCTATCTTTTTTATATATATTTATTTCCGCCCCAATCCATTAAACCTTTGTTTTATATTAAAAAATTTGGTTTTTCGTATATTATAAGGGTTTTTCCTTTCATTCTAAAGACTAATCTCCGCTGTTGATCGAAAGGTGATCAAACGGTCCGCTCCGTCGCATCGGCGATTTCAATCGCATCGTAAAGTCTAATCGCATGCATTTTTCTTGTCCCGCCGATCAGCCATTCCTCAATTCACTTTCCGCCATTGATCTGATCCTCAGATCAACAGTCCGCACTAACTCGCATCGCAAATTTCCATCGCATGCATTCGTTTGTTTCGCCGATTGGCCATCCCTCGAATTATTCCCCACCGTCGATCTAATCTGTAGATCGACGGCCTGCGCTTCATCGCATCACATGTTTCAATCACATCGGAATGTTTGTCCCCCCAATCGCCCATCCCTCCAATTCATTCCCCGCCGTTGATCTGATCCTCAGATCAATGGTCATTGCTCAATCGTATTGGCCCTCCCGATCGCGCAATCGCATCGGAGATTTTCATCGCACCCTTATTTTCCTCCTGCCGATTGCGATCCTCCGATTGGATCTAGACCGTCCACGTGTCTAGATCAGACGACCTAGATCTTATCTCGCTTCATACCATTGCTTTCCACCTTCCTCCAAGAGAATTCCAACACGTAATCCCCACCGTTGATCTGCGTGCGATCGAAAGTTCTGATATATTCTTTTCCTCCAATATCCTTTGACTATTTCTAAATGATTCCCAACCGTTGGATGATGCCATCCAACGGCTCTGCTCTCATCCTACGCCTCCGAAGAAGTAAACCCAAAAACACAGGATTTTATGATATATTTGTTGGATTTTGTAGGTAATGAAGGTTTTCCATTATGTTGAAAGAAAGAGCCGAGGGCTGGGAATGACGATTCCCATACCATTTCTTTATCAAAGGAAAGTCGATCGCAGGGTTCAAGATCCATATTTCCCCTGCGCGACCTGCACATCAACAAGACACTATGTTTTAAATCAGAGTTAAAGAGTATAATTTTTTACTAGAACAGAAGATCGAAAACACTGAACTGAAGTAAATAAACCTCTCCAGCTCCCAAAGGGCAATTGCAGCCTCATGGTAATTAAAGAAGGCTTAGTCATTATTACAAACAAGAGGGGTTTTTCCCAAAGACAGCCGAACAACTAATATTACTCAAGGATCTTATCTCTAATTGTCGGAAAAAATATTTTAAAGATTAAAAGCAGCCCGAAAGCTAATCTTTTCGATCATTAGACCTTGGGAAGCAGCAACAGAGTTACTTCAAGCATGACACTGAGCCTCAAAAGTCAACAAAGGCTCCCACCAAACTCAATTCATAAATGTACCTCAATTTAATGCAGGCAGATTATCTGTTAATTACTTCATCAAGCCCTTCAAAGGCTGAAGAGTCATCCATCTGTATTAATTGACCCAGGAGATATTTTATCAGATCCTACCTCCTCATTCTTCTATAAATACTTCTGTAGAAGATGAGCAAATTTTGGTCTCTAAAAATTTGAACGCATGTAATAGTCTCTGAAGCTCCTGATGCCCTGTTTGCCACTTGAAGATACAGAAGCTG
Organism: Pinus albicaulis; assembly: GCA_034641835.2. NCBI lineage: Eukaryota > Viridiplantae > Streptophyta > Pinopsida > Pinales > Pinaceae > Pinus > Pinus albicaulis. The sequence goes on from CM076581.1 coordinate 1,210,631,517, forward strand.
ATATGAGAAGTTTGAAGTTGTAGAGACCCACAGGGCTTGCTGATTGTAACTGGTTTGAAACATCAAATACAAGCTGCTGATTTATGGAATCCTGATTTATGTCAATGGTGATGTGTTCCTCACTGTCAATTGTTATTTTGCTTGATGTTTTCACTTTGTTCACTTTCTCTGATAAAGAGCAGCAAACATAGAGCTAGGATTTACTTTCAATAGTACCCTACTCTTACTGAAAGCTTTATTATCTATGTTTTCTTCATTTGAACGTTCTATTTAAAGAGTACATCAATGCAGGTCAGTTTAAAGGCACTTGCCTGATCTAAATTTCTCTTTGTCACTGTTATCAGTGGTTTTCTTATTTGAATATGCTGAAAGCAGGGTAGTTTAAAGGCACTTGCCTGATCTTAAGCTGTTCAAACTATTTTTTAATGTTTTCTAACTAAAATTGATTCAATGCAGGCCGGTTTGAAGGCACTAAACTGATCTCAGAATACTTTTATGTTTTTCTTATTTGAATATGCTAAAAGCAGGGTAGTTTAGAGGCACTTACTTGATCTTAAGCTGTTCAAACTGTTTTTTAATGTTTTCTAACTGAAATTACTTCAATGCAGGCTAGTTTAGAGGTACTAACCTGATCTTAGAATACTCTTATGTTTTTCTTTAAGTACATACTGAAGCAAGATAGTTTAAAAGAACTTACTTGATCTTGGGCTGTTTCACTATTTTTTCATTTGTTTGTTCTTCATTTCCTATCTATTTCATTCCATAAAATCGCCTTAAGAGATCCTTTGACATAAGTGAATTGCCCCATGGATCCTGTTTGAACCTTGCTATCCAATTAAAATCCTCATATAACTCCATAGCCCAATGGGTTAAAACTATATTTGCCTTTCTGTCAGCCAAAATCATTCCTTCGCCTGCAGACACCTTCACCCTTCATTTTGAAACTGTTTCACCTTCATCATGTCTTTGCCCAACCAAAATAAACAAAACAAAACCCAAGCTATTCATAACTAGCGTAATATCACATTTCAGGTTTTAAAGATCACATCTTTAAGCTCATTCATAGAGAGATCCCTCTCTGGATTCAGGAGGGCTAGATCCTTGAATCCCAAAGCGGTTTGATGTTGTCTTATCTTTTGGTTTAGCCAATCTGGCCAAAACATAGGAACCCAAACAGGTGTCTCAATTCTTTACCGTTATATTGTTCAAAGCTCTGAAGTCGAAACACATGCGTCAAGTCCCATCTTTCTTCAGAATCAAGACTATAGGTGAACCGCATGGCAAAGTGATTGGCTTGATGGGTCCCTTGTCCAACAAGTCCTTGAATTTCCTCTTTATTTCAACATTCTCCATTATCGACATGCAATACATGCCAATTTTTGGAAGAGGACAATATTGTTGCAACTGAATCTCATGTTGAATCTCCCTTTTAGGAGGCAATCCTGTTGGCTCCTAAAACATCTCATGATGTGCATCAAATACATAATATAAATCTGATTTCAAATTAGGATCACAATATTTAAATGACTAATGATTAACATCAATTTTAGGCTTAATCATTAGAAGAACAAAATTATTACTTGAATTCATCAGCCTCTTTACCTCTCCAGCATTTACCATTGCAATATTTGTCTTCTTGCGATGTGCTCTAACAATGAACTCGCAATATTTGAATAAATGGTATTTGTTATCATGGTGATGCAATATCGATTTCATAACATACAAGTAAAGACTTCCCAACATGATACCTGTAATATCAAGTGGAACCACATCTAATTCAATTGTGTCAACAAAATGTGCAGTTATTGCAAAGCGCAATATGCTCTTCTTTGAAACCTGTAAATTTGCATCCTTACAAATCCACCAAAGTGGATATGGTTTTGGATGTGGAATGGTCTCAAGATTAAGTTTCTTGACCAAGTCTTCAGAGGTTAAGTTTTCTTGTGACCCACTTTCAAACAATGTGTCAATATTGGTATGTTTGGATATGACCCTCACATGAAACAGTTCAATTATTTCTTCATTTGGAGCTTGTATGTGACAATTTGAAGTACTAGTACTGGGTTTTTTTTTCAATTTATTTCCCCTTCATGTTCTTCAATCCCATGGCTGTAATTTTAGTTTCATCACCTAAATCCTCTCCTAAGTCATGTTGAGTTGTAGCTACAATTTCTGCTTCCCTTTGTTATTATTATACTTGGGTCTATTTTCAGGATGTAATTTCCAAAAAAATTTCTCTTCAAGGCCTTCTCTTGAACAGTTTTTTCAAACCACTTTCTCTCCCTCTTTCTTGGTAGATGCACTATTTTTTCCCTTACATTTTTAGGTCTTCTCTTCGATTTTCCACTTAAAAGGTTTGTTTCTACCCTCTTCAAAATTATTTTCCCCTCTAGCTTCTAGATGTGTGGCTTGAACACATACCTCATCTAGACTTGTAGGATTAAACATGAGGATAATATTTTTAAGGTAGCTATGTAAGCCCAATATTTACTTGATAAAAGTATCTTGACTCTGCAAATATACCCCTAAGAGAGCTCTTCTCCTAAATTCTTGGGTGCAGTCTTGTACATTTTGTCCTTTCAATTGTCTAAAATTTTTCCATTTCATTATGGCTTTCTGCATGTGAGCTAATGGATAAAAATATTGTTTTATTGCAGTAATGAAATCATTCCATGATAGAATAATCTTACCATGCTTCTTGATCTCCTCCTTTGTCTTGGCTTCCCACCAAACAAGAGCTACACCTTCCATCCTCAATGAAGCTAGTTGGATTTTGGTATCATCATCATGAAGATTTTGAATTCTCAAATAAATCTCAAATTGCGTAATCCAATTATCAAGATTTTGTGCATTAAATTCACCATTAAACATTGGCAATTAAAAATTAACATCAAGCTTTAGAAAAGGAATTTTAACAGTGTTCTTTGACTTGTGTCACTGGTGTACTGAAGATAAGTAGAGGATGATGATGATGAGGCTGAGGATGGTGACTTTCCACTGCCTCGATTTCCTCCATTTCCCTTCTTTGATTTATCTTCATAATTTTGACCTCCTGATAATCCCTAACCTTCCTTGTGAATTTTGGATCCTTCTCCTTCTAATATTTCATTCCTTTATTGATAAAGGACTCTCACCATTTCAGTCATGTCAAGGAATGCTTTCCTGAACACTCTTTCTTCTTCTTTGGGATCCACCTCTTCATGGATTTCTTCTTCTCCTAGATGCATGATTATTGCTACTTCTGATTCTTTTGGAGGTGAACTAGGCAGTGGAGAATGTGGCAATATTTCCATCCTTTGCTGTGGCTCACTTTGAGAACCTCTTGCTTCCACCAATTTGCCTTCTCCTCTCTTAAGCTTGAGCCTAGTAAGCATGAAACCCCTTGCAAACAGCTAACAAATATTTGCACACAAAAACACCAAAGATTAAACCTGGCTCTGATGCCAACCTGAGCTGAAAGGAGTGTATTATTTTGTTTTGATAAGTTTCTTTTCAGTATTAATAACATGTACAATTTGTCTCCATTTGTTTGCTTAAGGAAGGAGTGTTTTAACCATGAAACATACATGAATTTGTGAACTTTAAGCATGAAAATAAGCCTACAAAAACACTATAATTTTTTTTATAATAGAGAATAAACATCACACATAATTTTGCACAGCAGACAAGATGAAGCAGTTCACCCCTCCTGGGCTACATCTGCTCGTCTAGCTCCTAATGGCATGTCCCTCTTTGTCATTATGCTAAAAATTGTCAATTAAATGTGTTTAAAAGCCTCTAATGGCTGTTTTATCTGCACCAGTGGCTCCAGAATGCTCAATTTAGTCTAGGTAGACTCTTGTTTCACCCAAATTGGTCGAAAATTGACCTCCAAATGCATTTTTCCCAATATCAGCTAGAAAAGCTCCACCAAAAGTGGAGATTGCACTTAACTATGGATAAAAATAGTAAAAACCATCATTTTTAGGGTAGCTCCATCTTTTCCATTGGAGTAGACCATTACTATTGATGTCAAAAGGTTTGGGCCGGGTGGTCACATGCTGACCCCCCGCTGTTAACTCCGCGTTGACACCGTTTGAAAACTCCGCAACCCGTGGCATTTGTTGCCATTACACTGTGCATGTGATAGCACTTACCATCTGCCGAGGTTTACGTTTTATATAACCACCACCTTGCAGTTTTGATGTCACAACGACATGTGACCACAACCACCAAACCCGCCAGAGTAAATGTGAATGTGATTGCCAATTTTTTAAGTTTGTTGATGCGGGTTTCAAAATGTCATGTGACCACTACTTTAGGGCCGCCAGGCGTTTGGGACCACTAGCAGTCCCCCCCTCTGAAATGAAAAACCATATAGCATAAATTAATGTGGAATACATACATTGTAAGAAGTAATGGATAACAGAGATGGTTAGAGGTTTATGCGGGTAGGCCAGAGGTCGCGAGGTCGACCCCCCCCGACTCCACCGAAATATTATAAGAGCCTCCTGGGGACACGTGGTAGCCTCTGGGCTTGCCACATGTCACCCATCCAATGAATACTTCCAAAAATGTACAAACCCCATCAACGGTCAGAAACCAATTCCGTACCACAAAATCAATGGCCCAGATTAAGCTATGTGTCGAATTTTGATTGGCTGTGAGAAAAGGGAATATTCCTTAGAATATGCCACCTGCTGATTGTACCTGTATGCTGACTGGGCATCCCAGTCACAAAATTTTAGCTATTTGGGAAAATGAACAGAACGCGTTATCTTTCTCATATGACATCGATTCTTCGAACTATTCACGGTGCCAGAATCACAACGACGATACCTTTTAGGTCGCTTAGGTTTGGTACAGTTTCGAGCAATTTCAATTTTGAGCATAACACATGATCTCCTGATCAGGTAATGTGTTAAAGGTTGGGATTTTGATGTCATTCGAGCATACCTTATGTCAAATGTTATCCTAAGTCTCGACGCTATCAATTTGCTGTATTCCTAAAAACCCCCAAACCCACATTATTTTCATTTATCCTAAGTCCCTCCATATCCCTAATGCTCATTCACAAACCCGACCCCACCATCCCATCTGTTACACCATTTTTTGGTCATCTAACCTATTATCATTAGATGGACCCAAGTACACCATGTAAGACCAATTTTACCCTAAGTAAAATTGCTTCCACTATGTAAAATAACTTAATAAACCACATTTATTAGGTTGTTTATGGTCTAAACAGGAAACCCCAAAAGGAAATATTAAACAAACCTATATTTGTTTGGTTTTCCTCATGGAATAATTAATTAAACCATAATTTAATTATTATTCCTAATCATGTTTAACCCAAAACAAAGAAATTAATTAGATAAACCTTTATTTATCTTATTATGTTCTAGGAATAATTATTTAAATCTTATTTAGATAATATTCCTTGTTAAATATGACCAAATCACCCACAAATAATTAAATAAATCATTTATTTATTTATTATTAACAAATAAAGGGATTTGACCCAAGTCAAATACTTTTTCCCTCCAACAAATATAATAAAATATTCCATAAAAGGTGGATCTAGATTTGGTTAACATTATTTTAATCATGCACCAAGATCTAGAATGACCCAATATTTTGTTATAAATAGGAGGGTTTTTCCTACCATTCTTCACCTTTTGTTGCCTATTGGATCACTCTTGATCTAAACTCTTGGTCTGACTTTGAGCCATTTTCATTGTCATATTTTCCATTATTTGCTGTGCGAGCTCCCCTTGAGTTCCATCTTTGTCTGGGTTTTCTACACCAACAGGAGAGAGAAATGCTAGATCTGAAGTGCTGAGGACTTCCAAGAACCCATCCCATTGAGGAGAATTGGAAACATCTTCTTGTTTTCCTCCCAGGTGCCCTTAATACAAAAATTCTTTCAAAAATTGTTCTTGTCTTGTCTATTGGATATATGGAGCAAACCCTTCTTTTTTATTACTTAATGTCTTTCTATGCATAGATCTGGTTTTTTGCAGCACTTGTCTTGATCAAATAACTGCAGATCTGAAGATATTGGCAGCCACTTTTGATGTTAGGGCTATTATTTATGCGTAGCTAAAGTGGTCTTTTTTCGTACACATCGACAAAGGATTCATACTAACAATTGGCAACTCCACACAGGTTTTCAATTACGACCGCTGTCATTTTTCATATTCCTGCATATCCAGCTACTTCAGACCCTAGGGTTTCTTTTCAGATTTTTGTTTTTCCTATTTTCATGGTGTTTTTCCCTTATAAAACCCTAAAACATTAAAATTTCTAACTTCCGTGTGTTTCTGGCCCTATTGCGCAGGTGACAGACATCAGCCGCAACTGAGACAACAACTTTTCTGGAAATCTGCCGCTGGGACACCCGGAGCTTCAGGTCGCACTTTTCAGCCCATAAACTATGACCTGGACCTCCATTTCGCACTTTTCAGCCCTTTTTCTGCGACCTGCACTGAAAACAGGTCAGAACCTGTGACCTGCCAATTCTTCTTCTGTTTTTCTGCAATTTTTCTAGGTTTTTCTGAAGCTTCTGTCAGGGTTTTCCAGCCTCTGTCTCAACCTGTTTCAACCTGTTTCTGATCTGTTTTGCTCATATAAGTGGGAACATAGCCCCCTAGGGCTTCAGTACCCTCCACTTTTGGTGGAAGAGTTTTTATCTGTTTCAGGTCTGTTTTTTTAGAGTTTCAGCCCCCCTTTTTCCAGATCTGATACCTCCTTTTTAGACCTCTTCTAATCAACTCTTCTCCCTTTCAAATCACCTCCTGAATATTTGTTTGGATCTACTTTTAGGGCCTCCTCCTTGCCCCTTCTGCTTTTTGCTGATTTCCTCCTTTTTTCTAGCCACCTTTCCTCTGCCTCTTGGCTGTGATCTGCACCTCTTTTCAGCAGCTTTTCCCTTTAGATCCCTGTCCCTTTTTGACCCTAGATCTATTGGCCTCTTTTTAGTGTGTTTTGACTAGATTTTTTCCCTCTTTTAGAATCGTTTTGAGAGACCTGCCTTTTTGGGTCGAGTTAATGCAATAGTAGCTGTTAATTTTCTGTTATTTCAGCATTATATACTGTTCTTGCAGCATTATTTTCAGTTACGCAGCACACTTTTTCTCTTGCTCTCAAAATGAAAAGGGTTTAAAAATTAGAATTAACGCACGCCACACACTCACCCTAAGCGAAGAAGAGCCTGGTTTACACCGCCAGGAAAAGACTTTAAAATCAATTGACATTGCACCTTTTTAACCTTGTTTCGACATTGTAATCACTTGATTCTGCACCTCCCTTCCTCTGTCGGTCATTCTTCTTCCCCTCGTGCCGTGTTTGTGTTACCATCATTGTGCCCCCAAGGCGTGCTTCCCGGAGACTTCTTGGCCTTCACCCTCAGTTTCCGGTCGATCGACCTGCTCCGTCCCGTCGTCGTCGAGCCAGTCCTCCTCCGAGTCCGCACTCCAACTCCTCTTCTGATTCATTAGGTTCTCCTTTTACTTCTGGTTCTCCCCATGTCACCTTCACTATGTCTGGTCTAAGGCCTAACGCTAGCCGGTGCTCCCGGCCTAATGCGGAGCCTACTGCTGGCGGGCCTTGAGGAACTACCTCGGCTGCACCTTTGCTCCCTTACATGGTAGGCCTCAGCCTCCCCGATCTCAATCAGTTGATCAATGACCCTATCCGCCATGATGTTGGTTGGCCTACTATGCCGACCAAGCTCCCCTCCAACATCCCTAAGTTTGAAGGCCTTGCTGGAGAAGATCCAACCAACCATGTCCAGATCTTTCCATATGTGGTGTTCCTCCAATTCAACTCTTTGGTGACTCCCATCAGTCTTCGGATTTTCCAATGCACGCTCCGGCGAAGCTTCTAAATGGTATGTTGACCAAGCCACCTCTTCCCATACCACCTTTGCGACCATTTCCCAAGCCTTTTTATCTTATTTCCAGCTCCCTCTCCGATACAATACTGGTATGGAGCTTTTGACCTCTTTCAAGCAAACCTCTTCGACCCGCCTTTCCACTCATGTCCAGGAATGGCGAAGAAGACGGAGCTTATGTCGAGCTCCCCCCTTCTAAGATCTGGTTTATATGGACTGGTTCCTTCGCACTCTCTTAGCTCCCATTGGAAAATATGTCGCCTCCCATTTCCCTCAAACCAAAGAAGCCGCCCTCCAAATAGCCTTGAAATATGACCTGATCTACGCTCAGTCTGGTTATGTTTATACCGTCCTTCCTGACCTCCCTATGCCCGGAGGCACTAACGCCCCGGGGGCATCTCATTCCACCGACGGTATCGTTGGAGCCCTTTCTCATTCGTATGCTCAACCTCCTATGGGATATGGTCTCCCTCAGGGAGGGGCCAGCACCTCTAGCACTTTTCCCCCTCCAGGTAGCATGTATCCAGGATACGGCATGCCTCATCCTTTTGCCCAACCTCCTGCTTACCTCAATGTTGCCCAACCTAACCATTACCCTTATCCGCAGCCTGGTGCGCCAGCTCCTCCAGCATATATGCTTCCACCTCCCTTGCCTCCTCAACCCCAACAACAGCACCTACAACCCCCTCCAGGGCAAGTATTTGCACAACAGGGTGTGACTAATCCCCCTTCTTCTCAAAAAATGCGGAGAGGCAATCCAAATCAATCTGCCCCTGGTACTCGTAGACCCAATCCTCAAGGTATTGACCCTAACACTGCTAACCAGCAACAGGGCACTCAGCCCAAGCCGGACAGGCCTCTTCGAACAAATAAGCCTTGTTCGTGTTGCGGTGTTTATGGTCATTACACCCACGATTGTCCCCTCTTACCACAGATGCGACAGATGTGGGAGTCTCAAGCCACATTGTGTGGACAACACGCCTCCCCTCACGCTCCTCCTAATGTGGCCACTACCCAACCAGCTGTTTTTACCGATCCTTTCCCTCAACAGGGATTGAGCAGCTTGCCCAACCACACAAATAGACAAGCCACCCTCAACCTTCCCCCTTCTATTTCCTCATTCCACATGATCCTCATTGGTGATCTCTTCTTGTGATTGACCTTCACCTTCAAACTCGGTCTCGCCAGTACCCCAAGCCTCCCGCTCAGTCTGCCCCCGAGTCCCCTTCTTCAGGTTCTACAGAGCCTCTTTCGACATCCAATGGCCCCTTACATATCCTCAACCCAAAGTTGAGGTTCATACCAAGATTCCTAAAGGACCATTACGTCGAAATGCTGCTTCTGGTCAAGCTGATCATTCGTATAGCATAGTAGATGATTTGGCACAATCTCCTGCTGCCATTTCCACATTGGAACTCCTCCAATTGTGCCCTTCCCAAAAGAAGGCTCTGCTATCTGCCGTGGGCGCTGTAGATCCTGCTGATGACCAAATGATTGTTTTCGACGCCCATCAATCAGAACATCCTCCTCTTCCTGCTTCCATCGCCTTCCAAATCCCAGTCAAAATCCGAAATGCCAACATTTCTTGATGTATAATTGATGAGGGGGCATCCACCTATGTGATGTCTGCTTCAGTTTGGAAGCAACTCGGATGTCCTGACTTGGCCCCTTCCACGATCACCCTTCAAGCGTGGGACGGCCATGCCTCTTAGCCCATTGGCCTTTTTCGTAATTGTCCTATCACCCTTGCTGGTAAGACTGTTTGCGTCGACGTCGAAGTCATCGACGCCCCTCTAGACTACAACATTCTATTGGGGCAAAGCTACACCTATGCCATGTCTGCTGTCCCATCCGCGGTTTTTCGTAAGATGTCTTTTCCTCACAATGGAAAGATATTCACCATTGACCAGTTGACCTATCATGAGCCAAAGTCTCAGACCTCCCCTGAGACGACCATCTCTTCTGTAGCCAATAAGCAAACCGTCAATCCCTTGACCAGTGTCTCCCCCGGCGTCTACAAAGAGTCCTCCCTGCTTGGAACTTTTCCTAGTCCCCCCACTCCTCATATCTCTGATCCCAGCTTATCGAATGTTTGCATGATGCAATTGTCTCGGGCTGCCCTTAAGCAACCCGCCTCGGCTAGTCAGCAACCTCAGACGCAACCTTACCCACCGCAACCCACTCCTAGCCCTTCATCTCCGCCAGACGAACCTTCTCCTTCTAGCCCTTCTCCTACAGCTGGTATCCCTGAACCTCTTTATCCCCCTGGATCGGTTCCCCCAGGCCTTAACCATCTCGGAGCCGTCCCTCCTGGTCATTATCCCGCTGGTCAGATACCTTTCCTGGCTCCCCCTCCTAGAGTCTATATGGTCCCCATCATGGCCACCCTCTCTCTCCCTAACCTGACCCTGGGCATACCCATCTGGTACCTTGACCCTCCAGCCGCTATCCCCCTTGGTCACCCCAAACCATACCTTGCTTTGACACCGGTTCAACCGGTCCCCCTCGCTTCCTCCGTTACCACCAGGCCCCCTGCACCTCCCCAGGACCCTGCCCCCGTGGTGACAGCCCCGGGAAAGAAAGGCAAAGCTCGTAAGGGGGCAACCAATCAGGACCAAGCTGCCCCGACAATCCCTACCCCTCCTCGACTGCCAAAGCCCGCTATCCAGTGCGCTTTGTGCGATATTGTCGGTCACGCCACCCATACGTGTCCTGAATTTCCACACCTCAAGATCTTGGTCAACGAGACATTTCCCGACTCTGATATCCCTGAAGTCTACATCACTATCCCGGATTCTATCCTGAAACTCAAAACCTTGCGCACAAATCACCCTTGTGCTTTGTGCGATTTCCATGGCCATTACGCCCACCTCTGTCCCCGCCTTGACGAGTATTGTTCCTCCTTAGACACGTACCGCCAATTCAAGGCTAAGCATGACAAGATACCTTCTCACTTGTCTACGAGTTCTACTTCGATAGGACCAGAGGATATTCCTACTCTCATTCACATTCCTCCTCCCGCTATCAAACCAACAGAGCCTTCGATCACCATTTTGTACCTATCGTCATCCTTGAGAGATAATTCACCTAACCTTCGACCTGCAGACACTCTCGGTTCCCCCTCAGTTGACCTTGGATCTGTTGACGTTGTGCATGTGAGCCCTTCTCCACAAGATGACCAGTCACACAGCACTACATCATCGGGTGATCTTCCTTCCTCCAGTCTTCCCATGTTCCAGTCCGATGAAGACATTATGGAAGCCATGACCAACCTTGACTTTCCGTGGGATGATATGCACCATCGCGCATACTTCCTCCCACAGCAGTCCCATGACCAATATGCTGTGGAAACCAAAGACTTCATTCCCAATGTAGTCGATTGGTTCAAAAATCCCATCCCTACACCTGATGCTTTCGAAGAAGGAAACATGGCCAACATCTCTCCGACCATTAAAATTGACATTTCGGTCAAACCAGGAATCAAAGAATATATCACCTTGGGCGCCCAATGCACTTCGGAAGAAATCGAAGCTTACACTAAGCTTTTCAAATAATTCCGCGATATTTTCGCCTGGTCCTACTCCGAAATGCCTGGGCTCGATCCCACCATCGTCGAGCATCATATCGACACGTGGCCCGATGCCAACCCAGTCCGAAAAAAGTTGAGACCCATTAATCCTTCCAGACGCGATGCTATCAAAGCCAATATCGATAAGCTCAAGCAGGCTGGTTTCATTTATCCTATTGAATACACCACTTGGGTGTCCAACCCGGTTCCCGTCCTCAAGAAACAAGGCACCATCCGTGTCTGCACGGACTTTCGCAACTTGAACAAAGCTTGTCCCAAAGACAACTTCCCCACACCATTTATTGACCAAATCATTGATGAGTGTGTGGGGCATGAGGTTCTATCCTTTATGGATGGTTTCTCTGGATACAACCAAATCGTTATCCGTCCTGCTGACCAACTTAAAATTGCGTTCATTAGTCCGTGGGGAACTTTTGCTTACCGGGTCATGCCATTCGGCCTTAAAAATGCCGGCACCACTTTTCAACGGGCCATGTCTTATTGTTTCCATGACTTAGCTCATATTATCCTTGCTTATTTAGACGACCTCACTGCACGTTCTAAGCATCGGGTGCAGCACCTCCATGATCTGCGTACCGTCTTTCTCCGATGTCACAAGTATAATATCCGCCTTAACCCGTTGAAATGTGTCTTTTGCATTCCCGCCGGTTGTCTCTTAGGCTTCATAGTGTCTAAGGATGGTATCACTCTTGACCCTTTGAAATTTCAAGCCATTCTTGAACTTCCCATTCCACGTACCCTCCGCCAGCTCCAAAGTCTCCAAGGCAAAGCTAATTTTCTTCGACGGTTCGTCCCTGAATATGCCACCACCGCACATGGGTTCCTTAGACTCCTCCGCTCCAATATCCCATTTGTTTGGGATACCTATGCTCATGAGTCTTTCGATGCCCTCAAGCAGGCTCTCACATCCGCTCCCTTGATCCACCCTCCTGACTTTGATCGGGACTTCATCCTGTACATCTCCGCTTCCACCTATTCGGTCGCTGGAGTCCTTATCCAGGAAGATGACAATGGTATCGAGCATGTGATCTACTACGTCAGTAAGAACCTAGTAGGGCCTCCTGTTTCCTACTCACATGAAGAAAAACTAGCGTTGGCTGTTGTGTTCTCAGTCCAAAAACTTCGTCATTACATCCTCATGCGTTCCACCAAGGTTGTGACTAATTCCAACCCCATGGCTTTCCTATTGAGTCGCCGCATCCTCACTGGGAAGTACGCCCGTTGGGTCGTCATCCTTCAAGAATTCGACCTCGAATTTGTCACACCAAAAAGTAAGAAAGGTTTAGCCCTTGCCAAACTCATTTCTGAATTACCTACCGGAACACAAGATCCTCCAGTTAATGATGATTTCCCTGATGAGCACTTATTCGCCATTACTTCGGACGATCCTTGGTACGGCGATATCCTTACTTACTTGCGAACCCAAAAGTTCGCTCTTCACCTTGATCGTGACGCTCGACGACGTATCCGACACAAGGCTCCTCGCTACCTTCTTATCGGTGATGACCTCTATCATCGTGGTATAGATACTGTCCTTCGTCGTTGTCTCACGCACACTGAAGCTGAACAATTCCTCAATGCCTGCCATAGCGGCGCTTGCGGTGGCCACCTCTCCAGTCTTGCTACTGCCCAAAAATTCATGTGCGCTGGGTATTTCTGGTCTTCCCTCTTCAGTGATTGCATTGAAGCAGTCAAACACTGTTCCAATTGCCAACATTTCGCCCCTAAGGCGCGAGCTCCCCCAGCTCCCCTCCATTCGGTCGTCTCCACTGGTCCCTTTTGTAAATGGGCCATCGACTTTATGGAGTGTCGCCCGCCCTCCGCTGGTAACCATAAATATATCATCGTGGCGGTCGACTATTTCACAAAATGGGCCGAGGCTATGCCAAAATTTAATAACACCGCAGCTACCACAGCCCTCTTTTTCTTTAACCATGTTATCGCTCGATTCGGGGTTCCGAAACAACTGGTCTCTAACCACGGCCGACATTTTGAAGATGAGATATGGCGTGAGCTATCCTCACTGTTGGGTTTTGAGCACCAATATTCCTCCTCCTATTACCCCCAAGGTAATGGCCAAGTTGAAGTAGTCAACAAAATCCTCAAGACTATGCTTCAACGAATGGTGAATAAGCACAAAACCAACTGGCATCTTATGCTCTTCCCTGCTTTGTGGGCCTATCGAACTTCTGTTAAAACCGCCACCGGGTTTACTCCTTTCCACCTCGTTTTTGGAGAGGAGGCAGTCTTACCGATCGAGTGTGAAATCCATTCCCTGCATCTGGCCATTGAACTTCTCCCTGATACCCAACTTCTAGAAAAATGACTTATCATGCATGAGCGTGCCTCTGAAGACCGTCGTGTTGCCTTGCAAACCATGGAAGCGGCCAAGAAACGCACCAAAGCTCAGTATGACAGAAAAGTCCAGCCTCGTACTTTTCACGAAGGTGATCTTGTTCTAGTTTATGACCAGGCCCATGATGTCCTTGGTCATGGGAAGTTCGACTCATTATGGCTAGGCCCTTACATTATCAATAAGGATCTCGGTAAGGGGGCATACCTCTTAGAGGATTTCGAAGGCAATCCCCTTCCTAATCCTCGCAATGCACTCTATCTTAAGAAATATTACCCTTAGCATTTCCCTTCTGAAATGCATGTTTTATTTTCTTTTAGATAGCCAGCATATTTTTTGTTTTCGGGATTTGATACTTCACCAGGACACATTTTGTCCAAGACGAGTCACTTCCCCTCTCATTAAAATCACATTTCTTCACTTACAACACTTGTACTTGGGGCATCACTTTGCCTCCTTACTTGTCGTTGTTCGTGTTGATTTTCGTCATGAGTTACCATCTTGTACTCATGTTTTCATGGTCCCCCATTGGACCTTTACTGTGTGGCATCACCATCGAGTCACCCTTGTTTAGAGCATCCAAGTGGAGTCATCATCGCATTCATGGAGTCTATCCCGAGTCCCTTTGTACCCCGCTATAGTCCTCCATCCCTCATTGCTTGGTTTCTCTCTTGTGTCGCACATTATGGCCTTCAGTCCCACTGTCCCTTATCCCTGATGATATTGTGTCAGTCGTTGCCATGTCATTCATGCCCTTTATGCTCTAGCAAGGGAAGTCTTCCATTCGCTACTCAGTTCCCTCCATTCCACCATCATCATTGGTCTTAGTCTGTCCGTCGCTCTACTATTTTCTCTCGTGCCTTAGTTGAGGATCTCTCATTGCCTCACCTATGGCAGACCTCCTTCTGCCGACATCAACTCCTTCATTCCATAAGATAGGTCTAGAGGGCGGTGTACGTTGGTTCTAGCTTCCACTCTTGTTCAGTGCCTAGGATCAGGCAAAGGGATCTATCATTTCCCTTTGACTTGATTGTTTCTCCACTCCAGCTCCTTTCAGCATGATCGAGATCCGTATACTTGACGGTTCAGTGATGCAGCAGCAGCTCTTGGTGATTCTCGGGTGTGTGTGAGATGGCTCAGCCCTCATGAGGAGGTGGCCCTGCAGGTAGCCCGCCACATGCCCGGATGACCTCTTCATTGCAGCCCTTGATGTAGCTCCATATATTTGATGATGTCGGCCTTAGCTGCTTGCAGTGCCTCTTTGATTTTCATGTATCAGTCAGATTTTGTGAGCCCTTCCCCGCTTATAGGGGGCATTTGGGTTGTATTTGTATCTCATGTACTCAGATATTATTGTATAAGTCCTGGCTGTTATCCCAGGCACAACATGTATGTGGGATTCTTCATTGTATTTTTATCTGGCTCATGATTATGCCGGCTGTACTTTATGGTTCGGTCCCTTGTTTACTAGACACACTATTCTTTTGTACTTTGTCTCGACGGGCATAGGTATGCCTCCCCCGCCGCCTTTAGCACAGGTACCCTCTCATAAAAAGAGACTTGTTGCACCTGTAAGTCTCGTCTCCTTAGGTTCTAGTTCTTCAGCACCTTAGTCTACCTCACATTTCTCTCTCTGACTTCCCTCTTGATGTCTGGTGATTGAGTTCTTACAACGTACTTCGGTCATACGATTTGCTCCTAACACTCGCACGCTGGGGGGCAATCTGTTACACCATTTTTTGGTCGTCTAACCTATTATCATTAGATGGACCCAAGTACACCATGTAAGACCAATTTTACCTTAAGTAAAATTGCTTTCACTATGTAAAATAACTTAATAAACCACATTTATTAGGTTGTTTATGGTCTAAACAGGAAACCCCAAAAGGAAATATTAAACAAACCTATATTTGTTTGATTTTCCTCATGGAATAATTAATTAAACCATAATTTAATTATTATTCCTAATCATGTTTAACCCAAAACAAAGAAATTAATTAGATAAACCTTTATTTATCTTATTATGTTCTAGGAATAATTATTTAAATCTTATTTAGATAATATTCCTTGTTAAATATGACCAAATCACCCACAAATAATTAAATAAATCATTATTTATTTAATTATCCTTCAACCACTTCCTTGAAAAGATAAATAAATCATTTGTTTATTTATTATTAACAAATAAAGGGATTTGACCCAAGTCAAATATTTTTTCCCTCCAACAAATATAATAAAATATTCCATAAAAGGTGGATCTAGATTTGGTTAACATTATTTTAATCATGCACCAAGATCTAGAATGACCCAATATTTTGTTATAAATAGGAGGGTTTTTCCTACCATTCTTCACCTTTTGTTGCCTATTGGATCACTCTTGATCTAAACTCTTGGTTTGAATTTGAGCCATTTTCATTGTCATATTTTCCATTATTTGCTGTGCGAGCTCCCTTTGAGTTCTATCTTTGTCTGGGTTTTCTACACCAACAGGAGAGAGAAATGCTAGATCTGAAGTGCTGAGGACTTCCAAGAACCCATCCCATTGAGGAGAATTGGAAACATCTTCTTGTTTTCCTCCCAGGTGCCCTTAATACAAAAATTCTTTCAAAAATTGTTCTTGTCTTGTCTATTGGATATATGGAGCAAACCCTTCTTTTTTACTTCTTAATGTCTTTCTATGCATAGATCTGGTTTTTTGCAGCTCTTGTCTTGATCAAATAACTGCAGATATGAAGATATTGGCAGCCACTTTTGATGTTAGGGCTATTAGTTATGCGTAGCTAAAGTGGTCCTTTTTCATACACATCGACAAAGGATTCATACTAACACCATCACCACATCACATCACATGCTAAAAACCCTCCACCTTATTTTCCATCACCGCTCTTCAGCCCACATCCGATGACCCTCACTTCTTTTCGCCCCCCCCTCAGCCGCTAGACGTTAACAAAGCGGGGGGGGTCCGAAATGGGTAGTATATATTACCACCCACTCTGCTACATGGTGCACCCATACTATTTCGCAAACCCCCGCTTCATTACCACTCACCACATTCGATCCCCTCTGAAAAATGGTTTCCATAAAAAACCAAACAGCCACATCAATTTGACCGTTACCCATGCTATTGCGCCATGTCCTCCGTCATATGCCCACTTCGCCCTATCACATCTCTTCCCTCAAATAGCTCGTTGCACCATGAATGGTCAAGCCGTTATCCAACAAGCCCACGCCAACTCAACGGTCACCCCCAATTACATGTTAAAGCCAAAATTCACCGCTAAAGTAGAGTTTACCTTGCTGATCCTGTTGAATTACTGCAGGTGTTGGATGTGTGGATATTTATAGAGAAATCACAGATTATCTATTAGTCATCAATATTTTTCACTGCCTTTAGATGACTAAATATTGGTTCTAAGATTTCTGGAAAAAACATTCCTTGAAATATTGTGAGTTTCAGAAATCTCACTGCCTTCATTATCCTTATAGAAACTTTTTCACTATTATTTCAACTTTCCATTCCATGGCCACCCTGTCACTCCTACAAACTCCTTATGGGCTTCTACCTATCATTTACAGCCTCCTTCCCTACCTATAACCTCATTTCCTCATTTTTTCTCTGTCAATGAACTCCACCTTCCCTCTAGGGTTTCCTATAGCTAACTCATTCCCATGTTCCCCAGGTTCCTCGGGCATTGATGGTATCAAAACTATCTTTGTAGGCTCTTTAGATAAATCAAGTACATTGGATTTTGGATCTTCAATACAACACTTTTGACAATAATCTATTGTTCACTTGAAGCCTCCAAGTCAATTTTCAGTCAAGATTAGGTCAAAGGACCCTCCCACTAGGTCATTAGGGTTTCACATGTTGTAAGGTCATCATTGGATGTTTCAAGCACTACTTTTCCTTTGCTAGAATCTGGCTCAGATGTAATAGAATGTAAAGACACGGTTATTCAAGAAAAACCTAAAGAGTTTCCAAAGAAGACTATCCTTTCAGTTCAAAGTCTGCAAATGAGAATAGTGGACAAAGTTTGGCACTTCTGCAGGAGTGTTGAAAGTTGTGTTAGTAGAAAGTGTTGATGAGGTAGATTATCTACTCCTAAATGAAGACAACTTACAACAAAGGAAAGGGAAACAATTTGGTCTTAAGGAGAACTAGGGTTTTGAACTTAATGGTCTAGTTGAGTGCCAAAAACAATGATCAATTGTAGAAATGATATGGAGAAGGTACACAAGGCCAAACATGAAGAAAGTATATCAAAAAAATGAAGAAATTCTATCAAATACTATTGATGAGATTTGGAAAAGGTGAGGTGAATCGGACATAAATGAATGAACTTGAAAGGGCTATAGAGAACTTAGAAGAAAACACTGATGATTGTTGTAAATCACTCCAGACACCTAGGGTTTTGGGAAAGTGGCCAGAGAAGGTGAAATGATGAGTTGAACTCCATGATGGAAGCAAAGATGATTTTGTAGATGCCACTATGGATCAGATCCCAAACATGTAAAAAATGAGCTTGCCATGTATAAATGAGAAAAATATGATGTTGAGCTCCAAGGTGGGAATGCAAGAGGTTTTTGGAGATGCTACTATATGACCAAATCCTAAAGCTATCAAAATCAACTTGTCATGCCTCAAGGAGTAAAAGCAGAGCCAAGTTAATGTTTTCAGTCACCTGCAAGCAAAAAGTCAGAAAACATTAGTGAGAAAGTGAAAAAGACTAAAAACATTAGGAAATGGGTTATCAAAGATAAATTAAAATCTACAAGTCTATAAAATCCCATCTAAACACTTCAATAAAATCATTGTTGCCTTGAAAAATCATTAGAGCATTCAAGAGAGAAAAAATTGTGAGTTTTCTAAGAAAATTTGGAAAATTTTTCCTGGCGCTGCGCACCGGGGATCGGGCACTGCACCCTTGGAAAAATTCTTCCATAAAAATTACACTGGCGCTGCACGCATACAAGTGAGTGCTGTATGCTGGGGAAGGTGTTGCACCCTTACCCGACAGGCCCAGTGAAGAAAACCGCTAGCGCTGCACGCTCAGGATCGGCGTTGCACGCTTAGCCTCGGCGCTGCGCCCTTGGCCTTGGCGCTGCGTGCTTGGGAAGGAAGGGTTCCTAAACCCTAAAACCACTCAATTCACTCCAAATATCTTTCAAGCTTCCTCCAAGGTCCTCCAAGGCACTAATAAATGGTAAGTGGATGCCCTAACCACATTTTCGAGCTATTCGATGAGTTGTAATTGAAAGAAGTTGAAACCCTAAGGAGAAACCCTAGGTGTTTAAAATTGGAATAACTGTTTACCATTACTTCATCTTCTTGTAAGGAAAATTAGTGATAGACAAAGGGATTACACTGTTTGGAGGTTGTTCATTCACCTAAGCTGTCCCTACACCCATCCAATTCATAACACTCAGTCCCTCCACTTGCAAAAAGATTGACATTCCATTGCCCTCCTTCATCTCAATTTGACATCAGCCCAAGAGTGTTTCAAAATAGAATTTTAAACATGTTAGCAGAGGGAGAGGATAGTGGCAGTGGTGGAGAGGCTCAAATGCCAAGGAGGCATGAACAAAAAGGTGGAAAGATAACCAGATTTTAACCCCTCAACATAAAGGAGCTAATGACATCTCTCCTTACTGTTTCATGTTTCAAACATGTAGGTTGCTATTAATTTTGTGAAAAGGTGTAGCAGGTGAAAAACCAACCTGAGCTAACTAGAATATTTATCATTAACTTGCATGACAAACAAGTTAACCTTACAGGGGTCACCTTTGAGTTATCTATAAATGCTATTGCCAATGCCACAATCATACCTACTGTAGGGGAGAAATGGTTCAAGCAAGCCAATCTTGACATGAGTTGCTTTGAGCCATATCTTAAGCCTAGGTATAAAGACCACAGCAAATCCATATTTCCTTTCTCTCACCTACTTGATATATATGCACCCATGATGAAGATTATAATGAAGTATTTTACATGTGAGGGAAGGTTCTCCCGTATTTACCTATACCACATTAGGTTGCTTTTGCATTTTACTAGAGTGAGGATGCTGCACATACCCTATTACATCTACTAAAGCATTGATAAAATGTCATATATTGTAAAAAAGAGAGACTATCCTCAGCAGATGCAAAGCCTTTTCCATCATTCTCTGATGAAGATGGTTGCTATGCACCAACTACAACAGAAAGGAATTCCATGGGAGACCTTCATTTCCATTGAGGTGTTCACTTCTCCACAAGCCCATCATCAACAAGACATCCCCTCATCATCCCATCCTCCAGAATCCACTCCTCCATCACCCCTTGCTGATCATACATCTCCATCCACTCACATTCCTTCACCCCATGATGATCCTCCTTCATCACCCTCCCACAACCCTTCACCCTCATCTCATGGCACCACAAAATCAAACAATGAAGAGAGTAATGAGACAAATGGCAGTGAGGAAGATGGCAATGAGGAAGATGGAAGTGAGGAAGATGGTAGTGATGAGGGCAGTGAGATAGATGGCATTGAGATGAGTAACATTGATCCTTTTCCTTTGACCTACCAGAGGGGAAATAGGCATGTGTTTTCTGCCCTTAAAAGGCAAGGGGCCATGCCTTCTACATCAACCAAACAAATTGACAAAGGTAAGGAAAAGTCCATTGAAGAAGAAGAAGAAGACAAGCATGAAACTGAACAAGAGTTTCAGCTAATTCACCTTGATAGTGATGATGAGAATGAGGAAAGGATCAAAAACATGTTGCTCAAGAGCAAGGATGCCCAGATTAGGGATCTACAAACCAATATTGGTAGGGCTAAAAATGTCATAAACTTCCTTGAGGTAGAAACAAGCAATTGGAGACAGAGAAGGCCATCAGGTAGGTTAGAGATATCAGAGCTCGGAAAGAGGCTGGGAAGGCCAAGGCTAGGCTATATGAGGCCTTGGGCACTTTTGATGAGGATGAAGAAGAGGAAGAATAATTTCCTAGGAGGAGGCTAAGGAAAATTGGTTTGAAGAAATAATTATTCCTAGAAAATAATAAGATAACTATGGGTTTATCTCATTAATTTCTTTGTTTTTGGGTTAAACATGACTGGAAATAATAATTAAATTATGGTTTAATTAATTATTCCTTTTGGGGTTTCCTAATTAACATAGTGAAAGCAGTTTTACTTGGGGTAAAACTGGTCTTACATGGTGTACTTGGGTCCATCTAATGATGAAGAGTTAGATGACCAAAAAATGGTGTAACAAGAAGGCTTTAGCCAATGAGAGAGAGCAAGAGACAACATTGGAATAATAAGAGACAACATTGGAATAGCAGCTCACTCCAAGTGAGCTTCTTGCCATGGAGATAAGCTATGATAGGGAATCTTGGCTAGAGAGAACCAATGTTCACCTAGAGGATCAACTTGAGAAGGCGCAAAGGAACATTAACATACAGAAGAGGACGACAAAGCATTATGGCATGAGGATCAAAATCACAAGGGCCAAGCTCAAAAGAGCCCTTGCAAAGATTCAAGTCCTAAAAGAGGCAAAGGAGAAAGACAAGTTGGATATCCTTGCTGATGTATGCCTTCAAGCTTTCCAAACATGATCAACAAGTTAAAATCCAATTTTGGCATCTTTTTGAGTTTTTGAATTTTTTACTGTTTTAATTGCAGAAAGAAGGGCCAAGCGAGTAGCGCCACTAGTGTTGCACTCTTTTTTGGGGCACCCAATGGAGGAAAATTTTACATTTTCATGATCCTTATGCCAAGGAAATTACCCTCACAAAGTTTCAAGTCATTTGGAGCAGAACTAGTCCCTCAAAATGGCCAAAAACAAGAAAAACATCACCTTTCTGCCCTCTCTTCAGCACTGGCGCCATTCCTTGAGCAGTATTTGGAGAAATGGTTTTTGACAAAGAAAATGGGCACCAATCAAAAAAATAAAGGCAGATATGGAAACTAGATAGGACAGGCTTTCCATTGAGCTATCATGGAGCTCATTTGGACACCGGGAAGGCCTCCAAATCTCAGTTGAAAAAAGAGAAATTTTCCCAGTTTTGGTGCTACGCCCTTGGCCTGGCACTGTGCCCTTGCCAGAAAGTCAACAAAAGACACTTGGAGTTATTGAAAAAGATATTTTGGGGGTTTTGAGGGAAAATCACTCCAGAGTTAGCTAAGGAGTTATGTTATAATTTATTTTTGCATTTATTAAGTTAGGATATTTGTGCCTTGGGCCTTGCATGGTCTCATAGGAAAAAATTACATTTATGTGTAATTAATGACTTCTAAAACTCTAGCTAGGGTTTTTATCCTCCTTTGTAACTTAAATACTGCATTTAGGCTTCATTGTTTTTGTTGGTTGTGTTATCTCCCCGTAATTTCAACAGATTGGTGAGACTGAAGTTGCAGAGAGTATACTTGGAACTACTTTGGGATTATAGGATCTAGCCTTCCTGAATCCAGAGAAGGATCTCTCTATAAGTGCAAAGATTGATTTATATTTAAGGCTTTTATGTGATATTAGGCTAGTTATGAAGAACAAGGTTTTGTTTGTTTTGGTTGGGCAAGGATATGTGAAGGTGAAGGAAGTCTAAATGAAGGGTGAAGGTGAATGAAAGAGAAAAATTGATTAAGCTAAGAAGATAGGCAAGAAGTAGCTTCAATCCATTGGGCTATGGAGTCATAGTAGGATTTAATTGAAACAAAAAAGTTTCAAGAGTGGTCCATGGGGCAAGTCATCTATGTCTAAGGATCTCTTTAAAGTTGATTTTATGGGATGGAATTAAAAAATAAGAAGGGGAATTTTAAAAAATGAAGAACAAAGAGCAGCCTAAGATCAAGTAAGTACTTTGAAACTATCCTGCTTTTGGCATACACTTAATAGAAACATAAAAGTAATCTAAGATCAGGTAAGTACTTTGAAACTAGCCTACTTTTGATGCAATTTCAATAGAAAACATTTAAAACACAAAAAGAATAGCTTAAGATAAAGTAAGGACTTTGAACCTATCTTGCTTTCAGCATATTCTTAAGAGAAAATTTTCAAAGCAACTATTGGAGAAGAAACTAGAGGACAGGGCTCACCATATGCTTCCCTAGTTCTGCTTTACTTAGCAAACTTATCAAGACAACACATAAGATAACAAAGAATAGTCTAAGATCAGGTAAGGACTTTGAACCTAGCATGTTTTCAACATACTCTTAGGGAAACTTTCAAACAACCTTTGGAGATAAAACTAGAAGACAGGGCTCACCTTAGACTTCCCTAGTTCAACTTTACTTGGCAGCAACTAAAAATAACATTCAAGAACAATGTTTAAAATCTTAGACAAAAGGATGAGGGAATGCTAGCATTCCTTAACTGCTTGGACTGTATTAAATCATTATTAACCAACACAATTTGGAAGAAAACATGTAGATAAAGCTTATCAGTAAGAGCAGGGTACCTTTGACAGTAAATCCTAGCTCTATAATTTCTGTTCTTTATTAGAGAAGATGGAAAAATGGAAACAGAAATAAAATAACAATTTACAATGAGAAAAACATCACTATTGACATAGACCAGGATCCCATAAATCAGCTTGTATTTGATACTTCAAACCAGTTACAATCTTCAAGTCCAATGGTTCTCTACAGCTTCAAACTTCTCATCTCAACTTAGGTATCTTTAAGTACAAACATAGCTTACAATAGCTTCAGTAAACTTTTTACAGGCAATAGATATGTAGTGAACAACATTATCTCATCTTCTACAGAAGTATTTATAGAAGAAATGAGGAGGTGGGATGTGATAAAAGATCTTCTAGGTTCAATTAATACAGTTTAATGCTTCTCGGCCTTTGAGGGGCTCAATGGAGAAACTCTCTGATATTTCCTATGTATTAATTGATTTCAATTAAGTATTAAGCTTGCTGGGAGAGTTTGTTGACTTTAAGGCTCTTTCTTATCGTTGTAATAACTCTGCTGACAATTTAAATAAGTTCCTTTGGTTGAATTAACTGTTTAGTTGTCTGGAGGCGAATATCTTCTATTCTGGTAATAACTAGGCCTCTTCTGAATGCTTTGAGGCTGCATGTGGTTTTTTTTAGATGAGAGGATTCAATTAGCCTCTGATGTGGCATTGGAGGCTTCTCGGACTGATAGATATTATTGCTTTTCTTTAAAAACTGTTAATTTGATTTAATTCCATGTGTTAGGCATAATTAGGCCTAATTTCTTTCTTCTGTTCTTCAAACTGTGTTTAATTGAGTGGATTATGTTTTTAGATAGTCAATTTAGGCTGTAATCCCTCAACACTATGTAAACAATCTTTAATTCTTCATCTCTGCTGTGGCTGGATCCTTTAACATTGATACTCTTTGTTTGATTAAACTTTGTTGTGTCTTGTTGATGTGCAGGCGTCGCAGGGGCTTTATAATGGCATCAATGCTCATGAGGCACGAATGAAATATGGTGTCGAACCCTGTAGAATGATATTCTTGATGAATAAAGGCCTGTGGGATCGTCATCCTCGGGCTTCAATTTTCTTTTAAAACTTTTGAAAAAACCATTAAAACCTGTACAATAAAGAAAAATTAGAAAAAATCCTGCGAGGAAGGTTAAAACTTCTTCAGAGGTTTAGGTTTAGAGCATAGCCGTTGGATGAAAGCATCCAACGATGAGGATTACTTTGCCAAGGTTAAATGAAGAGGCGGTTGGTGGGGTCAACGACAGATTAAGTCCGAGCCGTGGATGTATGTTGATCAATGGTTGAGATCAACCAAAGATATTTAATGCAGAGGAACTATGTTATAATGAAATAGACAAAAATGCAAAGGAATATGGATGAAAAACCTTTGGCGGAGGAAAAAGTGTTAAAATGAAAATTGGTGTTTCGGAAATAACCTAGGCTATCGGATGAGATCGGCCATGTTAGCCACCTATAAAATTGTTATATCAAAAGGTGGCTAAAACATTTTTGGAGCCTTCAAGAAACAGTTTTATTGCAAAATTTTTTATCTCTTGAAGACTCATGAAGACATCATGACCTCTGTTTAACCTTCACTGTTGTTTCCATTTTAAACTCTGAAATTATGCTGATTTCATGAGGAAGAGACTGCTGCAAAACCACCATTTTTCCCTTCCTCCACTCAAAACTAACCTTTATTTTTACCCCCTCCATTCCCCATGGAATTCCTCTATTGCCCATTTTTTTCCCTTTTTCCTTCATAAAAACCTCTTTACAAAGTTTAAAACCCCTTTTTGAGCTTTGCTGAAACCCCCAAATCCATCGAAAACCTTGAAAAAATTCATAAAAAATAAGTTTGTTTACTATGGACTTAAACGCCATTGGGCTAAGTCTTAACCACTTCCCCACATATGCCTTGGTGCTAGAACCAAGTGCTAAGCCCTTTCAGTGCTTATCGCATTGGAGAAATGGGAGCACATAAGTCTTTTTCTTATGGTAAGTCCTCCGATTGCGATTAGACCCTGGTTGTAAGCTCTCGATCCCCTTGTCTCATTCACTGAACCCTGGGCCTGCAATCGGGTGCTAAACATTGTTATAAACCATCCCCGATGCTTATTTATCTTTGTAAATTCATAAACCCACCTTTTTCCTAAGTTTGGTCGAAACGCGCCAATACAATGTTCTTAAATGATAAGGACCGTTGATCTCAAAACCCGATCAACAATCCACGCGTTATCGCATCAGAAAATTCTAAATGGGTAGATTGAAAGACCAGCACCAAAGTTCCGATGCAATTGGCCCTTATACATATAAGCCCTGAGCCTATCGCATATCATATAAACCGATGGCCCCGCAACCAGGCACCAGTCTATATATATATCTCGCCCCGAGCCACCAAAACCTTTGTATTTTGTTAATTTTTGGTTTTCATAAGTTTTCAAGGGGTCTTCCCATTAATTAATCTAACCCATTCCCGATCGTTGATCTTGAGCCAATCAAATGGCCTGCGCAATATCGCATCGGAAGTTTTTCATCGGGCGGATTAAATATTTCCCCACCTCTGATTGACATCCCCCGATCCATTCCCCGCCATCGATCTAATCTGCAAATCGACGGCCCATAGCTAATCGCATTAGCGCCATTCAAAAGTTCTTCCCCACCGATCGCATGCCTCTCATTGCATCTGGACCTTCCAGTTCGGACGATCCAAGTTGCATCTCTTGACTTTGGTTAAAAACATGCAGCCCCACTCTATAATGTTTTCTGACCAACCTCAGCCATTGATCTCTGTAAGATAAATGGCCCATATTAACCCCGACAGGTTTGCCTCCTGTGGGTCTTGCCTCCCTCTAGTTCTGATCTTCGCCGTCCAAATCTTTGATCCTACGGCCTAGATTGAAACCACCCATCTTCCTTCCGCCTGCGCATCTTGCCTGTATCGGGCTCACTCCCCCACCGTTAGATATGAGGCCCCAGATCTAACAGCATATGTTCTATATCGCGTAACTTTCAGCGTGAAGGTTAATTTCCTAAGGGTTGCACGATATAGGTGGTTTTAAGAAGCCACGTGTTGGGTGAGAATGCATATCGCGTTCAAAAAGGCAAAACCGCCTCCCCGCCTTTTCACCACACTAAACCCATGGTTTTACCTCCCAAAACCACTTTCCCTCTTTTCCATTGTGAATCATCGCGCGCCTCCTTAGCCGTTGATTCTTATGAGCCAATCTCATCCGACGGCTCATATTCATCTCGAAACCCATTTGATTTTTAATTCATTTTTTCCTCCGAATAAAGGCTTTAATCTTATTTCTTCGCATTTTATTCTAAAAATCCAAATAATGTGACTCCTTCACATTATTAGTCCACCGCTGATCTCGACCGTTAATCTCGTTGATCAGTCATGGATCAATGGTTCTGACTTAGAAGCTCCCTCTGCTCTCCTTTTGACCATTATGCGCAAATATCCACTGTTGGATGCTATCATCCAATGGCCTCACTCCTTCCCCACAACCTCTAAAGCAGTTTTACCCAATAACGCAGAATTTTATAATATTTTTTTGTATTTTGCAGGTTTTAATGGTTTTTTCCATTATATAAAAAGACAATTGAAGCCGAGGATGACGATCCTCCAGGCTCTCACTTATCAAGAATAAATCATTGAGCAGGGTTCAACTCCACATTTCGTCAATGCTTCATGTGCATTGATGCCATATGATCCCTTTGCGGCACCTCCACATCAACAAGACACAAAGAATTAAATCAAGGCTAAAAAGTATCAGTGTTGAAGATTAAAACATCAGAAATAAAGGATTGAAGACTGTTTTCGCAGTTTTGGAGGATTACAACTAAGATCGAAAATCAAAAGCCTAATCCTCAGAATTAAAACATAATTAAAGAAAATCATAAACAATTATCAGATAGAGGAAAACCTCCACCGCCACATCAGAGGCTAATTGATTCCTCTCATATACCCAAAGCCACCTGTAGCCTCAAAGCATTCAACAGAGGCCAAGTTATGATAAAAAAAGAAGATATTTACCTCAGTGCAGCCGAATAGTTAATTCTGCCAAAGGAACTTAATGAAAAAATATCAGCAGAGTTATTACAACATGAAACAGAGCCTTAAAGTCAACAAAAGCTCCCACCGAGCTTAATTCTTAAATGTGAAACAATTAATACAGACAGAACATCTGTAAACTTCTCCATTGAGCCCCTCAAAGGCTGAGAAGTATTAAAGTCTGTATTAATTGACCCAAGAGATCTTTTATCAAATCCCACCTCCTCTTTTCTTCTATAAATACTCCTATAGAAGATGAGAAAATGTTGGTTGCTGAACTTTGAAATATACTTGTGCTCGAGTTTTCTACCTGTAAATAGTGTTCAAAGGCTCTTGAAGCTCTGTTTGTGATAGAATAGTTAGGTTGAGAAGTGAAGATGATTGCTGAACTGAAACATTGGACTTAAAGCTATAACTGGTTTGAAGCATCAATACAAGCTGATTTATGGGATCCTGGTCTATGTCAACGGTGATGTTATTTCTTATTGTAAATCGTTATTTTATTTCTATTTTCACTTTATCCATATTCTCTGATAAAGAATACCAAGCATAGAGTTAGGATTTACTGTATATCAGTACCCTTCTCTGACTGATAAGCTTTATCTATATGTTTTCTTCCAAATTGTGTTGTTTAGGAATGATTTAATTCAGTTTAGGTAGTTAGGAATGCTGGCGTTCCCTCGTCCTATTGTCTAGGCTAATTGTTATTCTTGAATGTTATTTTCAGTTTATTTTAAGTAGAGATGAACTGAGCAAATTATGGTGAGCCCTGTCCTTTAGTTTTATCCCCAAAAACTATCTAAAAGTTTCCCTAAGAATGTGTTGAAAGCTGGCTAGTTTCAAAGTACTTACCAGATCTTAGACACTTCTTTGTTATCATATGTGTTTTCCCTTGTGTTTAATATGTTTTCTATTGAAGGTGTATGAAAAGCTAGCTAGTTTCAAAGTGCTTACCAGATCTTATATTACTTTTATGTCTTTCTTAAGTGTATGCCAAAAGTTGGATAGTTTCAAAGTACTTACCAGATCTTAGGCTGCTCTTTGTTCTTCATTTGTTTAATTCCCCTTCTTGTTGTATCATTTCATTCCATAAAATCAATTTTAAAGATATCCTTAGACATAGATGACTTGCCCCATGGACCACTCTTGAACCTTGTTTTTCCAATTAAACCCCATTATGACTCCATAGCCCAATGGATTAAAAATCAACATTATATCTATCTTTTTAGCTGAAACTTGTTCTGATTGCTTGCAACTTCACACCTTTGAAACTATTTCCATTTAGAACTTTCCACTCAAATAATAATCATGCTCAACCATCCAAACAAACAAAAACCCTCGGACTTCATAACTAACCTAATATCATTACCCAAAAGCTTTTAAAGATAAATCCATCTTTTCACTTATTGGAGAGATCCCTCTCTGGATTCAGGAGGGCTAGATCCTAGAATCCCAAAGTGGTTGAAATAGTGTTCCCCTTGCAGTTGGACTTTTCCAATATTGCTAATTACAGGGAGCTAACATCTCTGGCGACTCCATTAGGGATCTTTGAGTGTTTTTCATCCTAGATACCTTTGAAACCTCAGAAAACCCCTTGATTCAATGACATTTTTTCTATTTTCCAGTTGAGCCACCAACAGTAACATCTTCTGGCGAATCCACTGGGGACTGAGTCAAAAATTCATCTTAGGTTCCCTTAAACACTTCATAAAACCCCGTGAGTAAAAGAAGCCCTTTTAAAGCACTACTAGGTAAATGGTAATTATGATAAAACTTGTTTGAATCAGTGAAAAACTAGGCAAACCCTAGGATTCTCATAAGACCTTATCAAACCTTGAAGGATCAGCTGGCTTAGCCATAAGAGTAGATTGTTTTTGTCTCATAATCATAGCTAAGTTGTGAAACAGATTTAGGAAACTCTTAACAACCAATAGGATTGAAAAATAACTCAGAAAACCCAAAAATATTTTAGATTGGTGTTCAATAAACATGGTGGTGGACCATAAAACCTTTTACCTCCAAAAGAGCTAAAAAATTCCACTTGGCGACTCCACTGGGAAGAACCATTACCATTATAACATCATTCAAAATTAGTTAGAGGATTGTAGGATTAAAATTTGTGTGAAACAGATCAGTTAACCTCTTACATATTGTCATATCTGGTTGAAATTTTCCTGTTTACTTGGGTCTGAAAAACACAGCATAGTGGCTCCTAGAAAGATTCATACTAGAGCCTATCCTGACGCTAACCCACCTGAGACAGTAGATAACCAAGAAAGTATCCTTAGGAAGTCTCCTAAGATTAAATTTTCAACTATTTTCAGATCACCCTTGAGAGCTAATTCAGTTCCTGAAAATCTTGCAGCTCTATAACAATCACAAGCAGATCTAAGAAATCCATTTAGAACTAGGTCTCTTGATGATTTATATTAGCTATATTCTGAGTCTTCACTTTCATCTCCTGAAACAAGTGAACATACTGGTAGTAGAGAAACAACACCACCTGACTTACATTTCCTTCACAATTTAGGTATCTCTCATCCAAGATCAGCTCAGCAATCTATTCCTGGTCCTTCCACATTTTCTCATCCTACATTCACTATCCAAACCACTCTACTTCAGACCACTTTTCCTCTTGTTAATCTACCCCTTGTAAATCCACCTCCACCACATATCATGGCGGCGTGGTATGCTCCCTTAGTCCTTCCTGTGCCATTAGTCAATCTTCCACAGGACTATCAGTCCAAAATTCCATTGTATGATGCTAGCAATGCTACAACTGCATCACAACATGTGGATAAAATGAATGACTACTTTTACAGAAATTAAATTGCTGATGATTCTGTCAAACTTAGACTATTCACTCAGAGTTTGGTGGGAGAGGTAAGAAAATGGTTTAAAGGCTTAGCCCCCCACAATATAAATGATCTCGAAGCCTTCCATCAAACATTCTTAAAAAAATGGGAAGTGAAGAAAAATCCTCTCCAAATACTTTCTGATTACAAGAACCTCCACAGAAACACTGGGAAAAGTGTACAAGCTTACTGCACTAGATTTAACAGTGTGTATAATGCACTTCCCCCATATCTAAAACTTCCACAAGGCTCAGCATTAAAAAAGTTTCTTGAAGGGTTTGACCCTGAAATGGCCTATCAGCTGAGGGAAAGAGACCCTCTAACCTTCGAAGATATGAAAAAAGGGGCTCTTACTGTGGAAGTTAACTTGATGGATAAAAGAGCAAGAATGAAGAATGAGAAGAGAGTATCCTTCAGAGAGGAATCCACACCTTCTACTTCCATCTCAAAGATGGAAAGAATGATGGAGGAGATGATGAAGAAAATGAGCATTCTTGAGAGAGCACAAGAAATTCAAAATCAAACTGCTCCTCAAAATAGGAACCAGAACCAAAATCATAATTTTAGAAGGAATCAGCCTCAAAATAGACCAAGGGAAGATGATCAACAGATCACTCCTCCCTTTCATCAAAATTATGTAAGTGAGGTTGTGGAAACATCTGAGAAAATAGAGGAAGATGATATCAACATGTTGGGAGTAGATAATGATGACTTTGAGATTCATTATGATAGAAAACAAGGTCTTTACACACCCTATGATGACAAAAGAGATGATGATGAAAGTTATTATCAAGACATGGAAAATGTCATGATAGAGTCTCAAAGAGAATATGACCTTAGAAGTAAAAATAATCAAGAAACTCCCAACAACAAAACCTCTGAAAAATCTTCTCAAAACAACACTGTAAACAAACCCAAAATTGTAAAACATAAAGACAAAGCAGTGGCTAGAAATTCTGATAAAGGTAAAGAGAAAGGCACTCAAAACAATGCAAAACAGAGTGCAGACCTTAGCAGTACTAACACTTCAGCTAGTAATCATATTAAAACGATTTTGTCAAATGTAAATAGAACAAATCGGCAGAATGAATTCACTGATAAGGTGGTAGTTAACAAGGTCGAGACAAGCACTTCAAAGAATCAAATTCCTTTCAGCCTAGAGCAGGAAATTTCCAAAATTAAAATCTCTATTCCTCTCTCTGAACTAGCTACCCAAAATGTATATAGGACCCAAATTTTGAAGGCTTTAAACATTGAGGGTAATAATGACACAGTCAATCTTAATGATGACCAACCAGAGCTTATTTTTGGTCCAAATATTGAAGGTAAGTATCAAGAGTGACCTTTTCCTCCCTTTTATGTAAGTTTAAATGTTCATGAAAATATTTTGCACAACGCTATGCACGACTCAGGGGCCTCTCACAATTTGATGCCAAAAGCTGTAATGGAGAGCTTGGGTCTAGAAATCACCAGACCTTATAAAGACCTTTACTCCTTTGACTCTAGCAGATTAAAATGTTTAGGATTAATCAAAGACCTTTGCGTGAACTTAGCCTAGATTCCAGTCAAATGTTTGGTCATGGATATTGTTGTGGCTGATGTGCCCCCAAAGTATGGAATGTTGTTATCTAGGTCTTGGGGGGCTAATTTACAAGGGACTATGCAGATGGAAATGACCTATGCGACCATCCCTGTGTTTAATCAATCAAGAAGACTTTATAGGGAGTCACATATGCAGTACATGGTGACTAGTCAAGACAAACCTCAAAACTCTCCTTTGTATTCTGTAAATACAGGCCTTGATTCTTTTATCCCTTTTAACGATGAAACATTCAGTGAACAAGTCACTTTAAATGAATTAATGGCCGATAGAGAGGAAGAGGTAAGAAACACAGAAGTGTCAAAATAGTCTGCTGAACCTTTAAACCACAACAAACCAAACACAGGTCTTGAACTACAAATCACGCATCCATCGCTCTTTAACCTTGACAGTCAAGAGAATAACCCTCAAATAAGTGAAAAATTAGAGGAATTAAAACAGATTCAACAGAGTGATGATTTTCAAGAATAGAACAAAATCACTTTTGTTGAAGAGGACAATACCCAAGATGAACTTGAAACTAGTCCTCTATGGAATATGTACTTTGACGGGTCATGCACTAGAACTAACGCTGGTGCAAGTGTCTGGATTTTTAACACTGAGAACAACCAAACAGAAAGCATTTCCTGGAGATTAAACTTCCAGTGTTCAAATAACATAGTGGAATATGAATCCCTTCTTTTAGGCTTACATTTGTTGAAAAAGTTAGGAGCCGAAAGAATCAAAGTGCATGGAGATTCTGAATTAATCATTAGGCAAGTCAACGGGGAATACAACGCTAATCATCCAAGACTTAGAGCTTATTGAAACGATGTCGTGGATCTATTGAAAACTTTTGAGGATTCCCAGTTAATTTTTGTCCCAAGAAAAAGAAATAACATGACCCACAGCTTAGCTTTCGCAGCTAGAACATGCTTAACGCCATACAAAACCAAATAATGCACAACTCAGATTAAATTCTGACCAGTTGTTCCTGATAACGAAAAATATTGGCAAGTGTTCGATGGAGACAAACAAATAGAAGACTTCATGCGGTTCATAAATGAATTTGAACTACACAGTTCAGATTCAGATTATGAAAAAGACTGGAATAGTGAAGAAAATTTTCTTGGGGAAGAAGAATAGTCTCCTGAGGTTGCCAATATAAATCTACTGTCTAGCAGACTTAAAAGTAAAATAAAATTGACTATAAAGTTAGAAACAGAGGAGTTAGAAACCTTGCAGTCCAAAGATCATAGTTTTCCTAAGGGGATGGCCCCTTTAAAAGATTTGTTCAATTTTAACGATGTGGCCAAGAAGCCAAAACTGGAACCTGCAGAGACTGAAGTGGAAGAGTGCAATATAGGCAGTGAACTAAAACCTATGATGATCAAATTGTCTAAGACTTTACCATCTTACGTTAAACTCAGATACATAAGGTTGTTTAATGAATTTTTTGATGTTTTTGCGTGGAGTT
This sequence comes from Pinus albicaulis, assembly GCA_034641835.2. NCBI lineage: Eukaryota > Viridiplantae > Streptophyta > Pinopsida > Pinales > Pinaceae > Pinus > Pinus albicaulis. Next base: position 1,210,664,740 of record CM076581.1, read on the forward strand.
ACGAAGATCTTAAATCCTATGACACTGAAATAATACAGCACAAAATCCCTCTCAAAGAAAACCAAAAGCCATTCAAACAGAAGCTGCACAGAATTAACCCTGTTCAATTGCTTTTGGTTGAGAATGAAATTAAGAAAATGTATGAAGCTGGTATTATTGTCCCTATTAGATATTCTGAGTGGGTATCTAATCTGGTGTCAGTTAGGAAGAAAACATGAGAGATCAGGTTTTGTATAGACTTTAGAGACTTAAACAAAGCTTCACTCAAGGACAACTACCCTTTACCTAAGATGGATCATATTTTACAAAGGGTAGTTGGTTCAAAAAGAATTTCTTTGCTTGATGGCTACTCAGGGTACAATCAGATTTTAGTCCACCCTGATGATCAACTAAAGAAAAAATTTACTACACCTTGGGGCACTTTCATGTATGTGAAAATGCCCTTTGGTCTAATGAATGCTGGAGCAAATTTTCAGAGAGCCATGGACATAGCATTCTCGGAAGAATTGGGCTACTTCATCATTATATACCTTGATGATGTTACTGTGTTTTCAAAGACAGATGAAGAGCACTTAGAACATTTAAGAAAAGTTTTCGATAAATGTAGAAAGTTTGGGATATATTTAAACCCTAAGAAGACACTATTCAGTCTCCAAGAAGGTAAACTTCTTGGGCACATTATTTCTGAGGAGGGTATAAAGATAGACCCAAAAAGGATTTAGGCCATATTGCAAATCTCTCATCCTCGAAACATCAAGGAGTTACAATCTTTCATTGGAAAGATTAACTTTTTGAGAAGGTTCATACCCAACTTGGCTGAGCTCCTTAGAAATATTACAAACATGCTGAAGAAGGAGAAAGGGGTAAAATGGACCTTGGGAGCAAAGAAGTCCTTTGAGCTGGTGAAACAAGCGTTAACCAAAACACCGGTTCTGATAAGTCCTGATTTTTCAAAAGATTTTTATATTTTTTCATTTGCATCAGAACATACAATAGCTGTTGTCCTTTTACAGAAAAATCCACAAGGACAAGAGCAACCTATTGCATTATTTAACAAGGCTTTGAGAGATGCCCCTTTGAAGTATAACATTATGGAAAAGCAAGCCTTTGCTTTGGTTAAGGCTTTACAAGACTTTAGGGTATACATCTTGCGCTCACACATCATTGCCTTTGTCCCAAATTCAGTTGTGAAAGACATTCTAAAACAGGACCCAGATGGTAAGAGAGGTAAGTGGATAGCTGTTATTCTTGAATATGATTTAGAGATCAAGCCCACTAAACTCATCAAAGGCCAAGGTCTAGCTAGATTGATGGCTGAATCAAATTTTGAAGTTCTTGATATTAATATGATTAATGCTTTGGATGATCAAGAGGAAATATCAACTCCCATTGTTAAAGATCATCTTATGAATTCCTCTTGGTATGATGATATTCTTTATGTTTTGCTTAATTTGAACACACCTCCCGGTTTGACAAAAATAAAGGCAAGGTTTCTAAAGTTAAAAGCTGTAAACTATTGCATTATAGATAAATGTCTTTATTGGAAAAATGCAAGTGGGATATTGCTTAATGTTTGCCTGAGTATGATGCAGAGAAGGTTAAGCACGAGTTCCATGAAGGAGAGTGTGGGGGCCACCTATACTGGAAGACAACAACCAACAAAATCCTAAGGGCTGATTACTATTGGCCTACTATTTTTCTTGATGTACACAAGATAGTTATTGCCTGTCATAAATGCCAACTTTTTGAAGGCAAAAGGAAGCTACTACCCTTACCTATGCATCCAATCACTGTTGAAGCCCCTTTTCAGCAGTGGGGACTTGACTTCATAGGAGAAATCCATCCACCCTCCTCTGCCCAACATAGATGGATTCTCACTGCCACAGACTACTTCACCAAATGGATAGAAGCCATCCCTTGTAGGCAAGCCAATGATTCTGTCATTATAAAATTTATAGAGACTAATATTCTCTCTAGATTTGGCTGTCCTACCAAAATCATCACTGATAATGCAACATCATTTGGATCAAAGAAGATGGTTGAATTCTGTCACAAATATCAGATAACATTGGGTCATTCCACAGCCTATTACCCTCAAGTTAATGGACTTGCAGAATCCTCAAACAAGAGTTTGGTGAACATAATCAAGAAGTTTTTGGAGGACAACAAGAAGTCTTGGCACAAAAAGCTTGTTCATGCACTGTGGGTTGACCGATTGACTTTGAAGAAATCTATTGGAATGTCACCTTTCCAGCTTGTGTATGGTACTGATGCAATATTTCCAACCAGCCTTGGTGTACCAGTTATGAAGTTGATTCAAGAGTTCCAAACTCAAGATAATGACATGATTAGAATAATAAATCATACCATTCACCTTCAGCAAACCAGGGAAGAGGTTTATAACAAATCATTACAAAAGAAAGACAACATTAAGAAGCTTTTTGACAGAAGAACAAAGGCCAGCAATTTCAATGTTGGGAACAAAGTTTTGAAGTGGGACTCAAGGAGAGAAGACAAGGGCAAGCATGGGAAATTTGAAAATTTATGGCTTGGCCCTTATCTCACTCATTCTGCTGCTGGTAATAATGCTTATCTTTTACAGGAGTTGAATGGAGCAGAGTTGTTTGGTGGTCTTGTCAATGGCAGGATGCTTAAGCATTACTTCTCTTGACCCTATTATGCTCAGAAGCCTTTTTATCTTTTTTCCATTATAAATATTTCATCCACCATTACATTCAAAGTTATAAAAATAAAAAATACAAAAATAATAAAAGAAAGAAAAGAGGGCAAATTGTAAAAACAAGAAAGGTATAGCCCCATACCAACAAAAAGAGAAAAAAATCTGAAAGTGTGCAAGCTTGAATGCCACTCCTAAAAAACACTCTTATAATTAGTCATACAACCTAATGATGGCTAATTAGTTTTAAATTGACTGCTGATAGGATAGTGAATTCGATTTGGCAAACAACTCAATTGTGGCTTACCAGTAGGTAGATTAGGCTAGAAATTAAAGGTTCAAACATGCTCAAAATATAAACCTATGTTTCCAAACGTGAATGACTCAAATTTGTTTAAATTTCTGAGTCCAAACAAAGGGACAGCTGGTTCTAATAATCTCAAAATCTGAACTAGAGGACAAGCAAAAAACTGCTCAAACAGAAGAAAAACAGAGCTGAAAAAGATGAAGGAAGTGCTTGAACTTTCATATCTTAAGCCTTCCATTTTTTATTTAATTTTCTGCAAAATAATATCTATGTGCAACTTGTTCATAGATCAACAACAAGTTGGACTGTTTAATCCTAACTTGTATGCTTTTAAATTTCTATTTTAGAAATTAGAGAATAAAAAACTGTTAGACTGTTTAATCCTAACAGATTGATAGATTAGGTAGAGAAGCGTTATGGACTCAAATGTTTAATCTGAGTTCATGGAGAAATAAGGAGTAGAATTAGATTAGTTTTATGCTTTCAAAAGAATAAAATTTTGTAAAAAGAGTTTTCCAATCCAAGTGCACTCTAAAGAAGAAAAAATGTTAGATCAGTAGGATTGGGTAGGTAGAAAGTTTGTATTGATGAAGATCCATTGTCTTTTTCATGGCTGCTAACATTTTCTAGAGAAAAAGAAGAACATCCAAGTAAATAAAGTTATATACCAATGGATAAGGCACTGATCAGCCTCCAGAGAATGCAAGTCTGAAGTTCTTAATGCCTTCAAGAAGGCACCATCCCCAAGTGGATCCATTGTTAGCCACCTATAAAATTTGTTATATCAAAAGGTGGCTAAAACATTTTTGGAGCCTTCAAGAAACAGTTTTATTGCTAAAAATGTTATCTCTTGAAGACTCATGAAGAAATCATGACCTCTGTTTAACCTTCACTTCTGTTTCCATTTTAAACTCTGAAATTTTGTTGATTTCATGAGGAAGAGACTGCTGCAAAATCACCATTTTTACCTTCCTTCAATCAAAACTAACCTTTATTTTTACCCCCTCCATTACCCATGGAATTCCTCTATTGTCCATTTGTTTCCCTTTTTCCTTCATAAAAACCTCTTTACAAAGTTTAAAACTCCTTTTTGAACTTTGTCGAAACCCCCAAATCCATCAAAAACCTTGAAAAAATTCACAAAAAATAAGTTTGTTTACTATGGACTTAAGCCCCCTTGGGCTAAGTCCTAACCACTTCCCCACATATGCCTTGGTGCTGGAACTAAGTTCTAAGCCCTTTCAGCGCTTATCGCATCAGAGAAATCAGAGTGCGCAAGTCTATTTCTTATGGTAAGTCCTTCGACTGCGATTAGCCCCTTGTTGTAAGCTCTTGATCCCCTTGTCTCATTTGCTGAACCCTGGGCCTACAATCGGGCGCTAAAAATTGTTATAAACCATCTCCGATGCTTATTTTCCTTTGTAAATTCATAAATCCACATTTTTCCTAAGTTTGGTCTAAACGCGCCAATACAATGTTCTTAAATGATAAGGACCGTTGATCTCAAAACCCGGTCAACGATCCACGCGTTATCACATCGGAAAATTCTAAATCGGTAGATGGAAAGACCAGCACCGAAGTTCCGATGCGATTGGCTCTTATACATATAAGCCCTAGGCCTATCGCATTTCATATAAACCAATGGCCCCACAACCAGGTGCTAGTCTATATATATATCCCGCCCTAAGCCACCAAAACCTTTGTATTTTGTTAATTTTTTGTTTTCATAAGTTTTCAAGGGGTCCTGCCATTCATTAATCTAACCCATTCTCGACCATTGATCTTGAGCCGATCAAACGACCTGCGCAATATCGCATTGCAAGTTTTTCATCGGGCACGTTAAATATTTTCCCACCTCCGATTGACATCTTGATCCATTCCTCGTCGTCGATTTGATCTGCAGATCGATGACCCACAACTAATTGCATCGATGCCATTAAAAAGTTCTTCCCCGCCGTCGATCTGATCTGTAGATCGACGAACCACAGCTAATTGCATCGGTGCCATTCAAAAGTTCTTCCCCACCAATCGCATGCCTCCGATTGCATCTAGACCGTCCACGTGTCCAGATTGGACGGTCCAGGTTGCATCTCCCGACTTTGGTTAAAAACATGCAGCCCCGCTCTATAATGTTTTCCAACCAATCTCAGCCATTGATCTCTATAAGATCAACGACCCATATTAACCCCGACAGGTCTGCCTCCTGTGGGTCCCACCTCCCTCCAGTTCTGATCTATGCCGTCCAAATATTTGATCCTATGGCCCAGATTGAAGCTTCCCATCTTCCTTCCGCCCGCGCATCTTGCCTGTATCACGCTCGCTCCCCCACCATTAGATCTGAGGCCCTAGATCTAACAACCTACGTTCTATATCGCGTAACTTTCAGCGTGAAGGTTAGTTTCTTGAGGGCTGCGCGATATAGGTGGTTTTAAGAAGCCACGTGTCGGGCGGGAACGCATATCGCGTTCAAAAAGGCAAAACCGTCTCCCCGCCCTTTCACCATGCGAAACCCATGGTTTTACCTGCAAAAACTACTTTCCCTCTTTTCCATTGTGATTCATTGCGTGCCTCCTCATCCGTTGATCCTTTTGAGCCAATCTCATCCGATGGCTCATATTCCTCTCGAAACCCATTTGATTTTTAATTCATTTTTTCCTCCAAACAAAGGCTTTAACCTTATTTCTTCGCATTTTCTTCTAAAAATACAAATAATGTGACTCCACATTATTAGTCCACCACTGATCTTGACCATTAATCTCGCTGATCAGTCATGGATCAATGGTTCTGATTTAAAATCTCCCTCTGCTCTCCTTTTGACCACTTTCCACAAATCTCCACCATTGGATGCTGTCATCCAACGGCCTCGCTCCTTCCCCACAACCTCTAAAGCAGTTTTACCCAATAACGTAGGATTTTATAATATTTTTTTGTATTTTGCAGGTTTTAATGGTTTTTTCCATTATATAAAAAGACAATTGAAGCCGAGGATGACGATCCTCCAGGCTCTCACTTAACAAGAAGAAATCATTGAGCAGGGTTCAACTCCACGTTTTGTCAATGCTTCATGGGCATTGATGCCATATGAGCCCTTTGCAGCACCCCCACATCAACAAGACACAGAGAATTAAATCAAGGCTAAAGAGTATCAGTGTTGAATATTAAAACATCAGAAATAAAGGATTAAAGATTGTTTTCGAAGTTTTGGAGGATTACGACTAAGATAAAAAATCAGAAGCCTAATCCTCCGAATTAAAACATAATTAAAGAAAATCATAAACAATTATCAGACAAAGGAAAACATCCACCGCCACATCAGAGGCTAATTGATTCCTCTCAGCTACCCAAAGCCACCTGTAGCCTCAAAGCATTCAATAGAGGCTGAGTTATGATCAGAAAATAAGATATTTGCCTCAGTGCAGCCAAATAGTTAATTCTGCCAAAGGAACTTAATGCAAAAATATCAGCAGAGTTATTACAACATGAAACAGAGCCTTAAAGTCAACAAAAGCTCCCACCGAGCTTAATTCTTAAATGTAAAACAATTAGTACAGACAGAACATCTGTAAACTTCTCCATTGAGCCCCTCAAAGGCTGAGAAGTATTAAAGTTTGTATTAATTGACCCAGGATATATTTTATCAGATCCCACCTCCTCTTTTCTTTTATAAATACTCCTGTTGGGGTTCCCATGTTTTGGCCAGATTTGCAAGACCAAAAGATGAGACAACATCAAACCACTTCCAGACCTCAGGATCTATCCCTCCTGGGTCCAGAGAGGGATCTCTCTATATAAGCAAAGGTTTTATGTCTTTGAAGCTCAAAAGTTAAGATATTAGGCTAGTTATAGGCACAGGGTTTGTTTGTTTGATTTTTGTTTGGTTGTTGGGAATCAGGAAAGAAGGGTTCAATATAAGACAAGGATGAGCAAAGAGGATTTTAGGCAAAGGAGGGATGATTCAGAGAACATTCAATACCACTGGGAAATGGAGTCAGAAAAGGGTTTACTTGCTATTCAATATGCAGGCTTTTAGTTGGGCTAGTCATTTAAAGCATTGGATCTTAAAGATGATAGTGTGGCATGAAATGGTAAGAGAGAAGGTGAAAGCAAGGAAACCTCCAAGGTGACCTTCTAGGAATCAGATCCAGGGACATGACATGCCATTGGACAACTTGTAATCCAAAACCTAAAAGGTTAACTCTTCAGACAAGGAAACTCTAAAGATTTAAACACAAAGATGAAAACCTGAGATCAGAGAGAGACTTTGAAATCTCAATTCTTTGGCATCCAGATTAAGGGAACTTAGGAAGGTTCAATTAATTGAAAAAGATCCTAGTGAGACAGAGACAGAGTTCTAGACTCTTAGTATCCCAATTCATTCAATTAAAACCTACCCAGCACATCTAAGAACTGATTCATTAATTCATACATCAGCTAGCAGTATATCTGACCACTACACTGGTTAAATTAGCTTGAAATCAATCCTCAGATTATACATACAGCAGAAAACATTGAAGGCAAGGAGAGCAGAAAAATAGGGTACCTAACAAGGGTAAATTCTATGCCAGATTTCTGATGCGAGCCAGCAGAAATGAAATATAATGAACTAAAAAGGAAAACATGGACAAAGACAAAAAAACATCACCGCTGCTTTAAATCAGGATCCAAAGAAATGTGCTTGTCATATTAAATAGCAACACCAGTCAAGTACAACATTACCAATAGCTTGATATTCAGTCTGGAAACATCTTCCTCAGCCTATATTACAACTTTACACAGAGAACATGTCTCAAGAGAAACAACTTGCAGTTCACAGATATCCGATCAAAAACCTTTACAATGAGTTTCTTCACAAATTTATAGCTGAGAGAGAGGCAGAGGAGGTATATGAAAAACTAAATGAACATTAAAAATAGAGTAGAAGCGGTGGGTCGAAACCCATTCTGTTTTAATGTCTGAGCATTAATCTTCAGTGTTTTTTGGATGAAAGAGTGGTCTTCGTCAGGCTGCAATTTACTTCAGGTATGTCTTTGATGTACTTGCTATAATACCTGCAGTACTCTGGTGAATTAAACAAAAAGGTAGAATAATTATGCTAGGGTCTGCCATACTGTGAAACAAATGCTCTGATAGCATCAGGACTGCTGTCAGGGTAGAAAACCTCTCTAGAACACGGTATAGAATGAAAACTGTATGGGCACTCCATCCTTTCATGTGAAAAAAATTCTGCTGATGGTGAAACACTATTGGTGTTGTTTTCTGTGTCCTAGGCCTTATCGGGACCTCTGCGTTATTTTCTAGGTATTCAATCTGGTACATTGATTTTCAATTACTGAATTAAGGCTTCAAAAATCTTCGATTACCGGCCTTAAATTATCTGGCTCTCCGCTGATACTCTTTTCCGCTCCTTTACTGTTCTCTGTCTGTGAAATCTCGAGTTTTAATGGTGCTGGGGAGATTAATCAGTTTAGGACACCGTACCTTGATGAAATATTTCCTGCAGAGACCTCCCCGAACATTTTCCTGCAATATCAGGCTCTAACAATGGCCTTCTCTACGCTCTGTGTCACTGGAACAGTGAATGGGAATAGTGGAGGTTTTCACCACCTGAAACCCTGCAAAACACAAAAACACGTTAAGAAAATCCATGCATGGGGTGGGACGTTGTGGAGGACTGTGAAAATGGAAACATGGCACAGTTGACGACGATGCATGTAGAGGATACTGTGGATGAAACCCGTGGAACAACGGGAGATGCACTTGGAAGATGGTGAGATTGGAAATTTAAATGTAAAACATTAAAATTCGACCTTTGAATGAAATATATAGAAAATGGACGAAGATGCGACAAAAACACGTGGAATGGGTGATGTGGCGGGACCCAGTCAATGGCGGGCTGTGAATTTAATTCTAACCGTCCGATCTCAGGAGGATATCGACGGTGGAAAATGCATCAGAGGGCGACGGATGGTGGGCCAAGGTTCCCATTTGCCTTGGGCTAACTCCTGAGCATCTTCGTGGCACGATCACCGTTGGATGGATAGCTTCAGATCGGACGGTGTATGCGCATATCGCGCTGGGTCCACAGACGAAGGTTAACGCGCGATGAGAGCAGTTTCTCAACAGTGCTCGAAGCCACGTGTCAACTGGTGGCACTAATCACTACGAAATGAAAAATACCGCCCACCTTCTAAAGGCATTGCAATAGAAACTGGCGGTTTGCAATAGTAACATGATTGCGGGGGCCACCAGGGTGGATGAAATGCAAACCGTCGATCTGTGGATCTGATCAACGGTTGTGAAGTGATCGGGGAATGAACGGGGAATTGAGAGCACTTGCGATGGCCGTTGGATAACCGGGAAATCAACGGTGGAAAGCGCTTTCGATACTCATTTATTCAATTATGATAAGCGCCTTTCGGGCTAGCGCTTGGTTCTAGCGCCCAAGTCATGTGGGGAAAAATTTAAGGGGTTGGCCAAAGGGGGCTAGGCCTGATATATGTTAAAATGTGGGTTTTCGGCCCTTTAAATGCAATTTGTGGCCAAAACTGGGTAACGGTAGAGAGAGTGGGGGCTATCAAACCAACAAAGGTTATTTGAATGGTTTAAGAGGGGCATGGGGATGATTTAGAAGGATTAGGAGGGATTTGGTGGTAAAAGGGGAACTTTAACAAAAAGGAAAAAAGTTATAATGGGACATTCTGCAGGAATACAAGGGGAAAATGAAGGCCATCTTAAGTACACCTTTTTACAATCAGTGAGGTTTATTGACTTAGAAACAACAGTGGAAATTAATCAAAGGGTAGAGGGCATGAAGAGGCTTTCAAGGATGATGTATTTTTAGGAGAAATGCATTCCTTGAAGGCTAACCAAACAATTTAGCCCCCTGTTTGCTTGTCAAAAAATTCATAGGGGGCTAACAAATCCTGTAGAAGATGAGAAAATGTTGGTTGCTGAACTTTGAAATATACTTGTGCTTGAATTTTCTACCTGTAAATAGTGTTCAAAGGCTCTTGAAGCTCTGTTTGTGATAGAATAGTTAGGTTGAGAAGTGAAGATGATTGCTGAACTCAAACATTCGACTTAAAGCTGTAATTGGTTTGAAGCATCAATACAAGCTAATTTATGGGATCTTGGTCTATGTCAATGGTGATGTTATTTCTTATTGTAAATTGTTTTTTTATTAATGTTTTCACTTTTTCCATATTCTATGATAAAGAACAACAAGCATAGAGTTAGGATTTACTGTATATCAGTACCCTTCTCTGACTGATAAGCTTTATCTATATGTTTTCTTCCAAATTGTGTTGTTTAGGAATGATTTAATTCAGTTTAGGTAGTTAGGAATGCTGGCGTTCCCTCATCCTACTGTCTAGGCTAATTTTTATTCTTGAATGTTATTTTTTAGTTTATGTTAAGTAGAGATGATCTGAGGAAATTATGGTGAGCCCTGTCCTTTAGTTTTATCCCCAAAAACTATCTAAAAGTTTCCTTAAGAATGTGTTGAAAGCTGGCTAGTTTCAAAGTACTTACCAAATCTTAGACACTTCTTTGTTATCATATGTGTTTTCCTTGTGTTTAATATGTTTTCTATTGAAGGTGTATCAAAAGCTGGCTAGTTTCAAAGTACTTACCAAATCTTAGATTACTTTTATGTCTTTCTTAAGTGTATGCCAAAAGCTGGATAGTTTCAAAGTAAGTTACCAGATCTTAGGCTGCTCTTTGTTCTTCATTTGTTTAATTCCCCTTCTTGTTGTATCATTTCATTCCATAAAATAAACTTTAAGGAGATCCTTAGACATAGATGAATTGCCCCATGGACCACTCTTGAACCTTGTTGTTACAATTAAACCCTATTATGACTCCATAGCCCAATGGATTAAAAACCATCATTATATCTATCTTTTTAGCCGAAACTTGTTCTGATTGCTTGCAACTTCACACCTTTGAAACTCTTTCCATTTAGAACTTTCCACTCAAATAATAATCATGCTCAACCATCCAAACAAACAAAAACCCTCGGACTTCATAACTAGCCTAATATCATTACCCAAAAGCTTTTAAAGATAAATCCATCTTTCAACTTATTGGAGAGATCCCTCTCTGGATTCAGGAGGGCTAGATCTTAGAATCCCAAAGTGGTTGAAATAGTGTTCTCCCTGCAGTTGGACTTTGCCAATATTGATAATTACAGGGAGCTAATAGGCCACAGAGATCAACGGCTGATAATGACTTAAGAAGTGCCTTGGAGGATGGGCGGAGGGCGATAGTTTAATGGTCAGATGAAATTTGGGCCGTTGGATGAATGTGATGAACGACGAAGATTAAAATATGAGAAAATACAATGTAAATGGGGAAAGTTGTTTTGGCATTAAAAACCACTGGTTTCGCACGACTTTGGGGCGGTTTCCTAAATCTTCATAAAAAACGCGATATGCTTCTCCGCCTACCACGTGGCTTTTTAAAACCGCCTATATCGCATAACTTTGAAAAATTAACCTTCGGGCTTAAAATGACGTGATATGGAGTCTTGGCCGTTAGATCTCAGATGGGTAGATCCAACGGTGGAGGTGAGAGCGCGATAAAACAAGTTGCGTAGGCAGAAGAAAGTGGGGCAGAGCCAAGGCAGTATTGATCTGGACTGTCAGATCATAGGAATGAACGGTGGAGATTTGATCTGGGAAGGGTAGGACCCAAAAGATTTGGGCCTATAGGGTTGAATCTGGACCATTGGATCTTCAATATGAATGGTCTAGATTAAATCTTGGGGCTAATGAAATAACATATGAGGCAGGGGCCAAGCGAAGAAAGGGTTAATGGAAGGTTGTTGATCTGCAGAGATCAATAGCGGAGATTCACCGAAGAGGTTACACCGCGGGATTTGAGAAATAACAAAGGGAAAGGAGGATTGATCTGGACCTTCAGATCTTAGTGTATGGATGGCCCAGATGTAATCAAAAGATCGCGATTGGGGGGGCAAAGGGAACAAAGCGCCGATGCGATTGAACAAGGGCCGTTGATCTTAGAACCAGACCAATGGTGGGGAATGAATCTGCGGAGGTCATAGGCAGAGGGATGGGCTTACGAACAGAGCGATGGGGACTGTCAGATCTGGGAATGGCGGAACAGATCGACGGTAGGGAATCCATCGGAAGGTCACCAATCGGGGGATATTAATAAAATATTCAAACGCATCCAATGAAATATCCAATGCGATATCCCGATGATCGTTTGATTGGTTTAAATCAACGGTCGGGATTCGCTTCAACCAATGAACCATCCGGACTCTTTGAAACATAAGAAAATCGGATTTTTATAAAATACAAATGGAAATTTGTTTTGGGGAGGGGTTTATATGGTGTTCAGCGCCCGATTGCGGGGCTTTTGGGTTATATGAAAAGATGAAGGGATCGGGGGTTATAAAAAGGGGCCAATCGCATCGAGACTTTTCCTTTAAACAAAGAAATATGCCCATCACAAACCTCCGATTGAGATTAGTGCTGTGGACTTATCTCTTCGTCCTGAGTGTGAGTTATATGGTGGGGAAGTGGTTTGGGGGCTAGGGCCAGAATGGCTTAAGGCCTTAGCACAAAAGGCTACCTTTTTATGATTTTTTCAAGGTTTTCAAAGGATTTGAAAGCTTCCGATAAGGAAAAAAAGGAGTTTTAAACCTTATCAAAGGGGTTTTTATGAAGGGAAGAAGGGAAATGAGGGAAAATAGAGTAATTTCATGGGGAAAAAGGGGATAAAATGGAGGTTAATTATGAGTGAAAAGAGGGGTAAAATGAGGGGAAAATGGAGTTTTTGTAGCAGTCTTTTCTTCAGGAAAACAACAGATTTTCAGAATTGAGAGGGAAATAGCAGTGAAGATTAACCAAAGGATAAGATATCTTCGCAAGACTTCAAGAACTAACAAATTGGAAATAAAATTGTTTCTTGAAGGCTTTCAAAAATTATTTAGCCACCATTTTATATGACAAATTTTATAGGTGGCTAACAGTGGCTCCACATGGGGATGGCACCTTCTTGAAGGTGTCAAGAACTTCAGACTTGTATTCTCTGGGAGGCTGATCAATGCCTCGTCCATTGCGCTACAAATTTCTTCACTTGGATGGTCTTCTTCTATTCTAATAATGTTAGCAGCCATGAAAAATAATGGAACTATTTAAAACAAGCTTTCTACCTACCCAATCCTACTGATCTAACATTTTTTCTTCTTTTAGAGTGCATTTGGATTGGCAAACTCTTTTACAAACATTTTATTCTTTTGAAAGAAAAAAACTAATCTAAGTCTACTTCTTATTTCTCCATGAACTCATATTAAATAGTTGAGTTCATAAGCTTCTCTACCTAACTACTATCTGTTAGGATTAACTATCTAACATATTTTTATTCTCTAACTTCTAAAACAAGAAATTTAAAAGCATACAAGTCAAGATTGAACAGTCTAACTTGTCACTGATCTATGGCATAAAAACAAGCTGCACATAGATTTTTATTTGCAGAAGTTTAAATCAAAATGTTGAAGGCTTAAGATCTGAAAGTTTTAGGAGCATCCTTCTGTTTTCTTCAGCTCTGTTTTTAGGCTTGTTTGAGATGTTTTTTCTTTGTTATCTGGTTCAAGTTTTGGGCTTATTAGAACTAGTTTACTTCTGTCCTTGACTCATGGTTTAAACATATTAGAGTCATTTTTCTTTTGGAATCTTCGGTTTGGATTTTGAGCTTTTTTGAACCTTCAATTTCTTATCCTAATCTACCTAACTGATAAGCCAAGATTAAGGTGTTTGGAAAATCTAATTTCACTAACCTATCAGCAGTAAATTTAAAACTAATTAGTCATGATTATGTTGTATGACTAACTAGGAGTGTGTTTCTTAGGAGTGGAATTTGAGCTTGCACACTTTCAGATTTTGTTTCTCTTTTTTGGTATGGGGCTGTACCTTTCTTGTTTTTACAATATGCCCTCTTTTCTCTTTCTTTCTTTTCTGTATTTTTGATTTTTCTAAATTTTAATGCAATGATGGATGAAATATTTATAATAAGAAAAAAGATACAAAGGCTTTCAAACATGATAGGATCAAGAGAAATAATGTTTGAGCATCCTGCCATTGACGAGACCCCAAAACAGTTCAACTCCATTCAATTCCTGCAAGAAATAAGCATTGTTACCAGTAGTAGAATGAATGAGATAAGGGCCAAGCCATAAGTTATCAAATTTCCCATGCTTGCCCTTGTCTTCTCTCCTTGAGTCCCACTTTAACACTTTGTCTCCAATGTTGAAATTGCTGGCTTTTGTTCTTCTATCAAAAAGCTTCTTGATGCTCTCTTGCTTTTGTAATGCTCTGTTGTAGACCTCCTCTCTGGTTTGTTGAAGATGTATAGTCTGATTTATTCTTCTGATCATTTCATTGTCTTCAGACTGTACTTATTGAATCAACTTCATAACTGGTACACCAAGGCTGGTTGGAAAAATTGCATCTATTCTATACACAAGTTGATAGGGTGACATTCCAATAGATTTCTTAAGTGTTAATATGTCAGCCCATAGTGCATGTACTAGATTTGTGTGCCAAGACTTCTTGTTGTCCTCCAACAACTTCTTTATTATGTTCACCAAACTCTTGTTTGAGGATTCTGCTAACCCATTACCTTGAGGGTAATAAGCAGTAGAATGGCCCAATGTAATCTGATATTTGTGATAGAATTCAACCATCTTCTTAGATCCAAATACAGTTGCATTATAAGTGATGATCTTCCTAGGACAACCAAATCTAGAGAGGATATGAGTCTCAATGAATTTTATCATGACAGAGTCATTGGCTTGTCTAGAAGGGATGGATTTTATCCATTTGGTAAAGTAGTCAGTTGCAGTGAGAATCCATCTATGTTGGGCAGATGAGGGTGGATGGATTTCTCCTATGAAGTCAAGTCCCCACTGTTGAAAAGGAGCTTCAACAGTGATTGGATGCAGAGGTAAGGGACAACAATTTTCTTTTGCCTTCAAAAAGTTGGCATTTATGACAGGGAATTATCATCTTGTGTACATCTAGAAAGAGTGTGGGCCAATAGTAACCAGCTCTAAGGATTTTCTTGGCTGTAGTCTTCTAGTAGTGGTGGCCTCCACATTATCCTTCATGGAACTCGTGCTTAACCTTCTTTGCATCATTCTCTGGCAAACATTTAAGCAATATCCCACTTGCATTTTTCCAATAAAGACATTTATCTATAATGCAGTATTTTACATCTTTTAACTTTAAAAACCTTTCCTTTGTTTTTGATAAACCAGGAGGTGTATTCATATTAAGAAAAACATATAGAATATGAGCATACCAAGAGGAATTCATAAAATGGTCTTCAACAATGGGAGTTGAGAATTCCTCTTGTTCATCTAAAGCATTTATCATATTTATATCAAGAACTTCAAAATTTGATTTATCCATTAATCTAGCTAGACCTTGACCTTTAATGAGTTTAGTGGGCTTGATTTCTAAATCATATTCAATTATCAGAGCTATCCACTTACCTATCTTACCATTTGGATCCTGGGTTAGAATGTCTTTCAAAACTGAATTTGGGACAAAGGCAATAATGTGGGAGTGAAAAATATAAACTCTGAAGTCTTTTAAGGCTTTGACTAAGGCAAAGGCTTGTTCCATATTGTTGTACTTCAGAGGAGAATCTCTCAATGCCTTGCTAAAGAATGCAATGGGCTTCTCTTGTCCCTATGGATTTTTCTGCAATAGGACAACAGCTATTGTATGTTCTGATGCAAATGAAAAAATGTAAAAATATTTTGAAAAATTAGGACTTATTAGAACTGGTGTTTTGGTTAATGCTTGTTTCACCAGTTCAAAGGATTTCTTTGCTTCTAAGGTACACTTAACTCCTTGTTCCTTTTTCATCATGTTTGTAACGTTTCTAAGGAGTTTAGCCAAGTTGGGTATGGACCTTCTCAAGAAATTAATCTTTCCAATGAAGGATTGAAGTTGCTTGATGTTTCTAGGATGCGTGATTTGCAATATAGCCTCAATCCTCTTTGGGTCTATCTTTATCCCCTCTTCTGATATGATGTACCCAAGAAGTTTACCTTCTTGGAGACCAAACAGTGTTTTCTTTGGATTTAAAGATATCCCAAACTTTTTGCATGTATCGAATACTTTTCTCAAGTGTTCTAAGTGCTCTTCATTTGTCTTAGAAAAAACAGTGACATCATCAAGGTAAATAATGATGAAGTAGCCTAATACTTCCTAGAATGCAATGTCCATGGCTCTCTGAAAAGTAGCACCAACATTCATTAAACCAAAGGGAATTTTCACATACATGAAAGTGCCCCAAGGTGTGGTAAAGGTTGTCTTTAATTGATCATCAGGATGTACTAAAATCTGATTGTACCCTGAGTAGCCATCTAGCCAAGAAATTCTTTTAGAACCAACTACCCTTTGTAAAATATGATCCATCTTGGGTAAAGGGTAGTTGTCCTTCATTGAAGCTTTGTTTAAGTCTCTAAAGTCAATACAAAGCCTAGTCTCTCCTGTTTTCTTCCTAACTGACACCAGATTAGATAGCCACTCTAAATATCTAATAGGAACAATAATACCAACTTCATACATTTTCTTGATTTCCTTCTCAACCAAAGGTAACTGAACAGGGTTTAATCTGTGAATTTTTTGTTTAAATGGCTTTTGGTTTTCCTTGAGAGGTATCTTGTGTTGAATTATTTCAGTGTCATAGGATTTCAGATCCTCATAACTCCATGCAAAAACATAAGAAAATTCTTTAAACAACTCTATGTATTTCAGTTTGATGTGAGCTGGTAAAGTCTTAGACAGTTTGATCATCTTTGGTTGTAGTTCACTACCTATGTTACACTCTTCAACTTCAATTTCCACAGGCTCCAGATTTGGCTTCTTGGCCACATCATTGAAATCAAACAACTCCTCTAAAGGAACCAGTCCTTTTGGAAAACTTTAACTTTTAGATTGCAGAGTTTCTAAGTCCTCTATTTCTAACTCTACAACAATTTCTGTTGTGTTTTCAACTTTGTTAGAAAAAATATTTACATCAGTCATCTCTGGAGATTCTTCTTCTTTATCAAGTATATTTTCTTCACTAGGACACCCTGTTTCATAGTCTGAATCTGAACTTGGTAGTTCAAATTCATTTTTGGACTGCAAGGAAGTCTTCTATTTGTTTGTCTCCATCAAACACTTTCCAATATTTCTCATTACCAGGAATGGCTGGTCTAAATTTGATTTGAGTTGTAAATTTTTTGGTTTCATAAGGAGTCAGGCACATTCTAGCAGTAAAAGCCAAACTATTAGCTTGGATATTTTCATTTCTTGGGACAAATATAAGTTCAAATTTCTCAAATGTTTTCAATAAATCCATGACATCGTTTCGATAGGCTCTAAGTCTGGGATGTTTCCTAGTATATTCCTCATTGACTTTCCTAATTATTAGTTCAAAATAACCATGAACCTTTATTCTTTTGGCCCCTAATTTCTTCAATAAACGCAGGCCTAAAAGCAGGGCTTCATACTCAGCTATGTTATTGGTGCACTGAAAGTTTAATTTGTAGGAGTGCCCTTCAGTATGATTGTTCATTGTATTGTGAAGCCACACTCCCACACCTGCATCAATCTTAGTACAAGATCCATCAAAGTGCATACTCCAGAGAGGACTAGCTTCGGGTTCATCAGCTTGGTTACTATCCTATTCAACTAATGTGCTTTCGGATTGTTCTTGAAGATCGGCACTTCATTGCATTTGTTTTAATTCCTCAAGTTTTGTATTGCGTTGAGGGTTGCTTTCTTGACTTTCAAGGTTTAAAAGCAATGGATGAATGATTTGTAGCTCTAGACCTGTGTTTTGTTTGCTGCAGTTTTCAGGTTTAGCAAATTGTTTTGACACTTCTGTCTAGTCTACCTCCTCCTCTCTATCTGCCATTAATTCAGTTAAGGTCACTTGTTCAATGAATGTTTCATCTTTGAAAAGGATAAATGAGTCAAGGCCTGTGTTTACAGAATAAAGGGGAGAGTTTTGCGGTCTCTCTTGGCTAGTAACCATGTATTGCATATGAGATTCCTTGTAAAGTCTTCTTGTTTGATTAAAAACAAGGATGGTTGCATATGTCATATCCATCTGCATTGTTCCTTGTAACTTAGCTCGACAAGATCTTGATAACAACATACCATATTTTGGGGGTACATCAGCCACTACAATATCCATGAATAAACATGTGGCTGAGATTTGTGCTAAGTTTACACAGAGGTCTTTGATTAAACCTAAATATTTCACTCTGGTTGAGTCAAAGGAGTAAAGATCTTTGTAAGGTCAAGTGATCTCAAGGCCTAGGATCTCCATTAGAGCTTTGGGCATTAAATTATGAGAGGCCCTTGAGTCATGCATGGCGTTGTGAAAAATTTTGTCATGAACCTTTAAAGTAACATAAAATGGAGGAACCGGTCCCTCTTGATATCTACCCTCAATCTTAGGACCAAATATGAGCTCTGGCTGGTCATCATTAGGATTGATAGTGTCATTATTTTCTTCTATGTTTAAAGCCTTCAAAATTTGAGATCTATATACGTCTTGGGCAGCTAATTCAGTGAGAGGAACAGAGATTTTGATTCTAGCAATTTCCTACTCCAAACTAAAAGGCATCTGATTCTTTGAAGTGCTTGTTTCAACCTTATTAGCCGCCACTCTATCAGCAAAATCAGTTTGCTGATTTTCTCTATTTATATTTGTCAAAATTGTTTTAACAGGAGCACTAGCTGAGGTGCTAACACTACTAAGTTCTGCACTCTATTTTTCAGTACTTTGAGTGCCTTTTACCTTGTTTTTATCAGAATTTCCAGCCACTGTTTTATCTTTTTGCTTTATAACTTTGGGTTTATTTACAGTGTTGTTTTGTGCATATTTTAGAGGTTTTATTCTTGGGAGTTTCTTGATTGCTTTTACTCCTAAGACCATACTCCTTTGTGTTTTCTATGATGAAATTTTCCATTTCTTGATAATAACTTTCATCCTCTGGTCTTTTGTCATCATAGGGTGTGTATAAACCTTGTTTCCTATTGTGATGAACTTCAAAGTCATCATTATCTACTCCCAACATATTTATGTCATCTTCCTTTGTTTGTTCACTTGTTTCTTCAACCTCACTTACATAGTTTTGATGAAAAGGAGGAGTGATCTGTTGATCATCCTCCCTTGGTCTGTTTTGGGGTTGATATCTCCTAAAATTCTGATTTTGGTTTTGATTTATGTTTTGAAGAGCTGTTTGGTTTTGACTAGCTTGTGCTCTCTCAAGTATGCTCATCTTTTTCATCATCTCCTCCATCATTCTCTCCGTCTTTGAGCGTGGATTCCTCTCTAAAGGTTACTTTCTTCTCATTCCTCATTCTTGCTCTTTTCTCCATTAAATTAACTTCCATAGCAAGAGCTCCCTTTTGCATATCTTTAAGAGTTAAAGGATCTCTCTCTCTCAGTTGATAGGCCATTTCAGGATCAAAATATTTAGGAAAATTGTTTAAAGCTGAGCCTTGTGGAGGTTTTAGGTCTGGGGGAAGGGCATTATAAACACTATTAAACCTAGTGCAATAAGCTTGTACACTTTGCCCAGTGTTTCTGTGGAGATTCTTGTAATCATAAAGTATTTGGAGAGGGTTTTTTTTGACTTCCCATTTGCTTAAGAATAATTGATGGAAGGCTTGGAGATCATTAATACTATGAGGGATTAAGCCTTTGAACCATTTTCTTACTTCTCCCCCTACACTCTGAGAAAATAATATAAGTTTGACAGTTTCATCATCAATCTCATTTCTGTCAAAGTAGTCATTCATCTTGTCCACATGTTGTGAAGCAGTAGTAGCATTACTGGCATCATACAATGGTATCTTGGACTGATAGTCCTGTAGAATATTGACTAAAGGTAAAGGAAGGACAAGGGGAGAATACCATTTTGCCATGATAGGAGGTTGTGGACACAGTGGGGGGTTTACAAGTGGTGGGTTGAAAAGAGGGAAAGTGGGCTGGAATGTAGTGGTTTGAACAGTGGATATATGAAGAACAGATGTGGATGGACAAAAATACATTGTTGAGCAGATCTAGGATGAGAGACACCTAAATTATGTAGGAAATGTAAATCAGGTGGAGTAGTTTCTCTGTTACCAGGCTGTTCATTCCTGTCCGGGGATGAAAGTGAAGACTCTGAATCTAGATGATCTAAATCATCAAGCGACCTAGTTCTAAATGGATTTATTAAGTCAAATTTTGATTTCTGTAGAGCTGCAAGGTTTTCAGGAACAGAAATAGCTCTAAAGGTTGATCTGAAAATATTTGAAGATTTAACCTCAGGAGACTTCCTAAGGATTCTTTCAGGATTATCAACTATCTCAGGAGGATTTGGGTCAAGTGTTAGGTCCCTATATCACTAGTATAGTCCCTTATTATTGTTAGTGTAAACCCCTTATTGTTATTATTGTACCCTTGTAACCCCCATTTTGTTATTATTGTGCCCTTAAATTATTATTGTTGGGTCGGCTAGGATTACATTGTGGCCCACTAGGATTACATTATGGCCACATGGACTCCTATATATAGAAAGGAGGTTTTGTAAATTGTATCATCCAAGAATTGTTCATTTATGTAATGTATTGGAGGTTTCCCCCTCAAAGTGTCTTATTTCTAAGGCGTTGATATCTCTTTTCTTCTATTTTTGGAGCTGGTTACACAACATTTGGTATCAGAGCTTTGGATTCTAGGGTTTCGCTGCTCCAAACAGGTCATCGTGGAATTTTCGCTATAACTTTTGTTCTACGAAGCTTCAGAAGCTGAAATTTTTAGGGTGCGAAGCTGAAATCTTGAGGAAGGTTGTCTAAAAATTTCAGATCTTGGTTCGCAATATTTGAGGAGATATCATCTGTGGAAGTTAGGTATTGTTTCAGGCTCATAAACAGGTCATCGTGGCATTTGCGCTATAAATTTTGTTTTACGAAGGGTCAGAGTCTGAAATTCATATGGTGCAAAGCTGAAATCCTGAGGAAATTCGTCAAAAAATTTCAGAACTTGGTTCGCAATATTTTTGGAGATATGATCTGTGGAAGGTAGTGCTTTTTCAGGCTCCTGAATTTCATCTCAAAGAGGTGATCGTGGGAAAAGTTCAATAACTCTCTCTCTGAGGATCGGATTGGAGTTCCGTAAAAATTGGTCAGAAGTACACGGATTTTAGTTTCGTGGCTATCAATTTTAGAGACAAAGGACAAAACATTGACATGTGGCAAGTCGTACAAGTTCGCTCTACTGAACCAGTCCAGAATTAGGTCATTGTGGGAGATTGGACACAACTTTGTCTTGGAGAATCCAAATCAAGTAAGACCTGTGGAATTTGAAAGAAGCTTCAGAGGGCTACTACAGGGTGGAATTTCAGATATCGAAGATTTTCAATTACAGAGATAATTCAATTTCAATATTGAGCTCCTCAAAGAAAGTAAAAGGTGTGTATTTTTTTCTGAATTGTAGAATCAAGTTGAATTGAATCCAAGGGAATATTGTAGAATAGATATCAATATTAGATTCTAAAATGGCAGGGAAGCTAAGATGAATGGCATGGAAGCTAATATGGATGGCATGGAAGTGGGCATGGAAGCTAAGATGGATGACATGAAAGACAACATGGAAAACATGAAGAATGATCTAAAAGCATACATGGAAGGCTTGATGACAAGCTTAAAACAAGAAATGATTCCTAATGGAGGAAATATAGTAGAAGAACCTCATGATGAGAACAAAATAAATTCTAATCATGATTTCATAAACTCGAATGTTGGCGGGAAGAACCACCATATTCCAAAAATGGATATGAGGAAGTTTGATGGAAAGGATCATGTAACATGGATACTATATATGGAGCAATATTTTGATCTCCATAACGTGAAAAACACACAAAAGGTACGCATTGCAACTTTACATTTAGAACAAAATACATTTGTATGGTATCGATGGCTTTGCTCCCGTAAAAAAATTGTCACTTGGTCAATTTTTACGGAGGAAATGATAGCACATTATGAGGATACAAATAGAAACACCTTCTTTAGCCAATTGATAAATCTCAAACAAAAGGGTTTAGTGGGGCAGCACATTGAGGACTTCCAAAAATTGAATATAAGGGTAACTGATATTCCGGAGGAACACAGGATCGATCTCTTCATAGGCACTTTAAAGGATAACATCCAACATGAAGTTCGCATTTTGGAACCGGATTCATTGGAGAAGGCATTCGGGTTGGCAAGAAAATTTGAATGTAAAATAATGGCGACAAGGAAGCCTACCACTCAATTCTATAAAGAAGGAAGTGTTGCTACGCCTAGATTTCCACAACCTACAAGGTTGACACCACAACAATTGGAAGAAAAAAGAGCAAAAGGGCTTTGCTACGGTTGTGATAGAAAATACACTAAAGGTCATAAGTGTGCTGAGAAGAAATTATTTTACATAGATTGTGAAGAGGAAGAAGAAAATGAACAAGAAGAGGATATACACCAGGAACCAGCTCTAGAAGAGGAAGAAATGAATCCGACCATATCTTGTAATGCACTAGCAGGAATTACCACTCCTCAAACTCTCAAGATAGAAGGAAATATCAAGAAGAAAAAGGTAATAGTGTTGATTGATTCGGGTAGCACCCATAATTTTATTCATTGTAAGGTAGCCAAGGAATTAAATTGTTTCCTATACCCAGCACCAGAATGTCAAGTGATGGTTGCAAATGGAGGAACTATAAATTGCTCTGGAAAATGCCATAATATCAAGCTAACCATGGGGGAATATGTATTGACTATTCCAATGCTTGCCATTCCTATGGGAGGTGTTGATGTTGTACTAGGAGTACAATGGTTACAATCTTTGGGGACGGTAGCTTTTAATTTTCAAGAACTTTTCTTGAAATTTTTTTCAGAAGGAAAGGAAGTCGAATTACGGGGTATTGAAGGGAAGCCAGGAAGGATAATAAGCTCTAATGTCATGACAAAGCTTCTAAGAAAGAACAACGAGGCGTAATTGCACAATTATGCTCACTAGAAGTTCCGACATCAAAATCATCTATTTCTGCAGATCTCCAACAAGTCTTGGACAATCATTCCAAGGTGTTTGAAACTCCCAAAGGACTCCCACCTGTTCGTGATCATGATCATGCTATTCATTTGATTCCAGGAAGTGTTCCTCCAAACATCCGGCCTTATAGATATCCTTACTTCCAAAAGAGCGAAATTGAACGTATGATTGCAGAAATGTTGGAGGCGGGTATAATTCAACCTAGTCAAAGTTCTTTCTCTGCTCCTGTAGTATTGGTACACAAGAAGGATGGATCATGGTGAATGTGTCCGAATTATAGGGAGCTCAATAAGCTCACCATTAAAGATAAATTTCCCATTCCTGTGATTGATGAATTATTGGATGAATTACATGGAGCAATTTATTTTACCAAGTTGGATCTTCGTTCGGGATATCATCAAATTAGAATGAAGATTGAAGATATTCCAAAAACAACATTTCGAACTCATGAGGGTCATTATGAATTTTTGGTCATGCCTTTTGGCCTTACCAATGCACCTTCTACATTTCAAGGGTTGATGAATTCCATTTTCAAACCCTTCCTTAGAAAAATTGTGCTAGTATTTTTGATGATATACTAATCTACAGCAGGTCTTGGAAGGATCATGTTGAACATGTTGACAGGGTGCTAAAACTATTGCGGGAGAAACAATTATATGCAAAAACATCCAAATGTTTCTTTGGAGTACAAGAGGTGGAATATCTGGGTCATATTGTATCTCACGAGGGTGTTAAAGTAGACCCTAACAAAATTAAAGCCATTAAGGAATGGAAAGTCCCCACAACCATAAAGCAGTTGCGAGGATTTCTCGGGTTAACGGGGTATTATCACAAGTTTGTTAAGAATTATGGGAGAATAGCAGCACCTCTAACAACATTATTGAAGAAAGATGCATTTTCATGGACTCCTGAAGCAACTAAGGCCTTTGAACGTCTTAAAGAGGCAATGTGCCTAGCACCGGTCTTAGCTACACCAGACTTCACAAAAACCTTTATTGTGGAATGTGATGCCTCAGGAAACGGAATTGGTGCAGTTTTAATGCAGGAAGGAAGACCCATTGCTTTTGAAAGTCGTCCAATCAAAGGAAAGTATTTACAGAAACCTATTTATGAGAAGGAAATGTTAGCAATACCACATGCACTAAAGAAATGGCGAACTTACCTAATGGGAAGACACTTCAAGGTAAAAACTGATCATGATAGTCTTAAACACTTTTTGGAACAAAGACTATCTTCAGAAGAGCAGCAAAAATGGGTCACAAAGATGTTGGGTTATGACTTTGAAATAATCTACAAGAAAGGAAAGCTTAATGTTGTTGCAGATGCACTCTCAAGAAAGAATGAAGAGGTGGAAGCATTGCTTTGTGCCATTTCTATTATCCAACCAGATTGGATAACCGAAGCAAGAGATGAATGGAAGAAGGAAAAAAATGTATGGACACTCATTCAAAAGTTGCAGCAAGATCCTAGTACATCTGATACATTTAGTTGGAAAAATGATTCCTTATGGTACAAAGATCGCTTATATCTTTGTAAGAATTCCCAACTAAAACAAAATATTCTTCCGGAATTGCACACTTCTCCTTTAGGAGGACACTCAGGATTTTTAAAAACTTACCATAGGGTGAAGAAAGAATTTTTTTGGGATGGCCTTAAATTTGATATTCAAAAGTTTGTGGCGGAATGTTTGGTTTTCCAGCAGAATAAAGTTGAGACAATTAAGACCCGGGACTTCTACAACCTTTATCCATTCCAAGTCAACGTTGGGAGGAGATTTCAATGGATTTTATCACAGGTTTACCTAAGTCCGAAGGAAAGAATGTCATCATGGTGGTAGTTGATAGACTTACCAAGTACGCACACTTTTGTGCATTATCTCATCCATTTAAAGCAAGTACAGTTGCTACTACATTTGTGGACAGAATTCAAAAGCTACATGGAAGCCCAAGGGTTATTGTGAGCGACAGAGATCCCATTTTTACGGGAAATTTTTGGACGGAGTTATTTTCTTGTTTGGGTACTCAATTGGCTCATAGCTCATCTTATCATCCTCAATCTGATGGTCAAACTGAGATAGTAAATAAATGTTTGGAAGGATATCTTCGTTGTTTTGTATCTGATAAACAAACACAATGGGTCAAGTGGTTACCTATTTTTGAATGGTGGTATAACACTTCCTTCCATACTGCAGCAAAAATGACCCCATTTATGGCACTTTATGGATATCATCCACCATCCATCACATCATCTTTAAGGGAAAATTCGAAGGTTCAAGCAGTGGAAGATAACATCAAGCATCAGCAAGAAGTTCTCCAACTCTTAAAGGATAACCTGAATTCGGCACAAAATCGAGTGAAACAACAGGCAGATCAACATCGTAGCGAGAGAAGTTTTGATGTAGGAGATTGGGTATTTTTACGGCTACAACCATACAAACAAATGTCCTCAAGCAAGCAAAGAAGGATAATAAATTATCGCCAAAGTACTATGGTCCTTACAAGGTGTTGCAAAAGATTGGTACTATGGCATAACCCAGCTTCTCGCTTTCACAAGACATCCGCTCATGTTTCTAAAGAAGGTTAGGGTAGCAAATCTTCCAGCCCCAAACAAGATACAAACTGATGAGGGCTCAAAATCAAGGGCTGGAACCCTGCAAACATGGAAACAAGAACCTACAACTAACACCCATCAATTTCAAGACATCTATCAAGTGAATGGAGGGACACCAGATTCTACATGGGAAGATGAGAATTTTATACAGAAGCACACAAATCTACTCAAGCACTGAGGACAACACTTTTTTGAAGGAGAGGGGCATGTTAGGTCCCTATATTACTAGTATAGTCCCTTATTGTTGTTAGTGTAACCCCCTTATTGTTATTATTGTACCCTTGTAACCCCCATATTGTTATTGTGCCCTTAAATTATTATTGTTAGGTCGGCTAGGATTACATTGTGGCCCACTAGGATTACATTATGGCCCCATGGACTCCTATATATAGAAAGGAGGTTTTGTAAATTGTATCATCCAAGAATTGTTCATTTATGTAATGTATTGGAGGTTGCCCCCTCGAAGTGGCTCATTTCTAAGGCGTTGATATCTCTTTTCTTCTCTTTTGGGATCTGGTTACACAACATCAAGGCAAGCTCTAGTATAAATATTTCTAGAAGCCACTATGCTTTGTTTTTCAGACCCTACTAAACGAAAAAATTTTAACCAAATATTACAATCTTTAAGAGGTTAACTGATATTTAAACAAGAAAAATTTAATCGTAAAGTCCTATAACTAAGTTTAAATGATGTTATGATGATAATGGGTCTTCCCAGCGGAGCCTTAAGGTCTGTTTAGGATTGTGGAGTCACCAGGTGGATATTTTTAGCTCTTTTGGAGGTAAAAGGTTTTATGGTCCACCACCATGTTTATTTGAATACCAATCTGAAATATTTTTTGGGTTTTCTAAGGTTTTTTAGTCCTATGGGTTCTAAGAGTGTCCCAAATATGTTTCAACACTTAGATATGGTGATGAGACAGAGAAAATATACTCTTATGGCTAAGCTAGCCGATCCTTCAAGGTTTGATAAGCTTCTTATGAGAATCCTAAGGTTTCCTTAGTTTGTCACTGATTCAAATAAGTTTTATCATGATTACCATTTGCTTGGTAGTGCTTGAAGAGGGATACTTGTACTCAAGGGTTTTTAAATGAAGTCTTAAGTGTACCTAAGATGAAATTTGACTCAATCCCTAGTGGAGTCGCCAGAAATGTTATCTCCCCGTAATTTCAACAGATTGGTGAGACTGAAGCTGCAGAGAGTACACTTGGAACTGCTTTGGGATTCTAGGATCTAGCCCTCCTGAATCTAGAGAGGGATCTCTCTATAAGTGAAAATATTGATTTATCTTTAAGGCTTTTATGTGATATTAGGCTAGTTATGAAGAACGAGGTTTTGTTTGTTTTGGTTGGGCAAGGATATGTGAAGGTGAAGGGAGTCTAAATGAAGGGTGAAGGTGAATGAAAGAGAAAATTTGATTTAGTTAAGAAGATAGAAAAGAAGTAGCTTCAATCCATTAGGCTATGGAGTCATAGTAGGATTTAATTGAAACAACAAGGTTCAAGAGTGGTCCATGGGGAAAGTCATCTATGTCTAATGATCTCTTTAAATTTGATTTTATGGAATGGAATGAAACAATAAGAAGGGGAATTTAAACAAATGAAGAACAAAGAGCAGCCTAAGATCAAGTAAGTACTTTGAAACTATCCTGCTTTTGGCATACACTTAAGAGAAACATAAAAGTAATCTAAGATCCGGTAAGTAATTTGAAACTAGCCTGCTTTTGATGCACTTTCAATAGAAAACATTTAAAACACAGAAAGAATAGATTAAGATCAAGTAAGGACTTTGAACCTATCCTGCTTTCAACATATTCTTAAGAGAAAATTTTCAAAGCAACTATTGGAGAAGAAACTAGAGGACAAGGCTCACCATAGACTTCCCTAGTTCTGCTTTACTTAGAAAACTTATCAAGACAGCACATAAGATAACAAAGAATAGTCTAAGATTAGGTAATGACTTTGAACCTAGCCTACTTTCAACATACTCTTAGGGAAACTTTCAAACAACCTTTGGAGATAAAACTAGAAGACAGGGGTCACCTTAGACTTCCCTAGTTCAAATTTACTTGGAAGAAATTGAAAATAACATTCAAAAATAATGTTTAAAATCTTATACAGAAGGACGAGGGAATTCCAACATTCCTTAACTGCTTGGCCTGTATTAAATCATTCTTAAACAACACAATTTGGAAGAAAACATGTAGATAAAGCTTATCAGTAAGAGCAGGGTACCTTTGACAGTAAATCCTAACTCTATAATTTATGTTCTTTATCAGAGAAGATGGACAAAATGGAAACAAAAATAAAATAAAAATTTACAATGAGAAAAACATCACCGTTGACATAGACGAGGATCCCATAAATCAGCTTGTATTTGATACTTCAAACTAGTTACAATCTTCAAGTCTAATGGTTCTCTACAGATTCAAACTTCTCATCTCAACTTAGGTATCTTTAATTAAAAACAGAGCTTATAGCAACTTCAGTAAACTATTTATAGGCAATAGATATGTAGTGACCACCATTATCTCATCTTCTACAGAAGTATTTATAGAAGAAATGAGGAGGTGGGATGTGATAACAGATCTTCTAGGTTCAATTAATACATTTTAATGCTTCTTGGCCTTTGAGGGGTTCAATGGAGAAACTCTCTGATATTTCCTCTGTATTAATTGATTTTCATTAAGTATTAAGCTTGCTGGGAGAGTTTGTTGACTTTAAGGCTCTTTCTTATCGTTGTAATAACTCTGCTGACAGTTTAAATAAGTTCCTTTGGTTGAATTAATTGTTCAGTTGTCTTGAGGCGAATATATTCTATTCTGGTAATAACTAGGCCTCCTTTGAATGCTTTGAGGCTACAGGTGGCTTTTGGTAGTTGAGAGGATTCAATTACCCTCTGATGTGGCAGTGGAGGCTTATAAGACTAATAGGTATTATTATTTTTCTTTAAACACTGTTGTTTCGGGAAATAACTCCCTAGAGGTCGTTGGGTCAGAAACCTCCACAAATCGGGGCATACTATTCAAGAAAGACTCACACAACCAAAATTGTACGCTAAAAACTAGATATTATCGGTTGTAGAACTCACCCATAGATCCTACGTTTGATGTAGATCCCGCAGGGTCCAAACCCCCAGCAAATCTTCTTCCTCTTCGACCTGAAAATCAAGAAGAAGCGTGCACGGAAATCTAGTTGTACAGCATATATCTTTCCTGAATGTCAGTATAATCCATGTAAAACATCATATAAACAATAATAAGTGTTTAATTAATAGTCTTTTCTCATATATAAGCAGATATTAACACGTGAATTCGGAAACAAGATGGTTCTTCTTCATTACGAACATCATGTACAATAACAAAAAGGTGGAGAGATCACATGAATCCTTCCACGATCTTCGAACAGATCGTCGCCTGGATCCGTCCAGCCCTTGCCTTGCTAGGATTCTTCCAAGACTTGTGCACACGAGATGACATATAAGCTGATGAACATCTCCAGGAAACAAGGGTTTCCTATAAATACCTGGGAAGTGCAGGAGGCATGGGAAATCAGACTTGAATTGGGCTCTAACAGAGTATAATGTCTATAGTTTTTATCTCTCCCTTAGGCCATGCATATGAGGGGCTTTTATACTCCCTCAAAGTAGTTTCAATCAGTTAGAAACAATTGGCCACAAGCTGGGGTGGTTGAATTACGGGAATAACCATCAACCCAGCCTCGAAAATAGGGGTTTTATATATATATATTTTTAATGATTTTAATGGCATACACGGAAAAGTATCTCTGGACTCGCGTATACACGTGGAAACTTCTGGGCATATCCACGTATGGGTTTTGAAACACTGTTTTTTATGAACTTTATTCAAGTCTATGGGAAAGGGTGCCCAAGGCCAAAGAGATAATCATGAACCACATGAGGGTGAAAAATGATGCTATAATAGATGCCCCCTAATATATGAGGTCATAAGGGGTACATGATGGCTGAAATGTATTATGTGCATAGAAAGAACTTCGCGAGGACAAGAGAGGACTTCACCAGATTTCAGCCTGCCAAAAACCAATGAAAGGAAACAGAGAGTCAACTCATGTTTGAGGTGGGCATACCCATGCTCAGTCAAAAATAGATCCAGAATGTATACAA
Organism: Pinus albicaulis; assembly: GCA_034641835.2. Taxonomy (NCBI): domain Eukaryota; kingdom Viridiplantae; phylum Streptophyta; class Pinopsida; order Pinales; family Pinaceae; genus Pinus; species Pinus albicaulis. The sequence continues at coordinate 1,210,694,587 of CM076581.1, forward strand.
GTATAGCTGAACTAAAAGTACACAATGAATCATCTGAGCACGGCCCGAAAGTACAATTCAGAATCAATGTCCAAGTATCACATATAGAAAACTGATCAATGATGTTGAAAATAGATGTCTGATCACAAAAGTAACGGAATCTCCAGGTACCAAATCATAAGGGGTGGAACACATGGTACAATCACGCAACTCAGGAGCCAACATATAGGATGCTGCTATACTGACACTGCAACATATAAGGGTAGACAAAATCACTGGCAGAAACTGAATGGACTGTCAAAAGTGAACCGAAACATGTGATGCAACCCGAGGTCTTCACTGATCACTATGGCACAATTCTACACAATGGGAATAAATGAGCTAAATTCGACCATGTGAGAAATCGTTTGATTACTATTCAATAATGTATACCATTAACAAAAGCGAGACGCCCTACCGATAATGATCATGAGTCTCAAGGTGCCCCAGTACAATCTAACAAGTGCGAATGAATGAGTTGAAGTCGAACACTTGGAAGAGTCTACCAATCAGGAGGCAATAATGAATCCCCACTGTCGATAGCGAAGAGTCTGCCACTGATGACTGCAAACCCTAAGGTACTGACAAAAGACTCTAGATCTTATTCCCAAAGCAATGAGTCGGAGTCGATGGGAAAAGATCTGCTGGAAGGAAGGCATTAAGGCATCCCACATTAGTCCAGCATGAGTGTAACCCACAGGCAAATATTTGGAAGGAATCAGATGAATAAGAGTGATGGAACCAAACCGATGTACGTTTCTGACATGCACAAGATGAAGCTAGCGCATGGAAGAAACCATCTGAACCAACCAATAATGAAAGCTAACACAGAGGCAAGATATCCACCGATAGGGTCAAATGGAAATCAAGGTACTGCACGAATCCCAAGTGTGATAATGTATGCTGACGTTGAACACAAGGAAAACCACTCAGTCAAAGACCCATAATGATGATCAAATGCCGAGCACAAGGTCACCTATCAATGATGGAAATAGGGCCAGGGTGCGGCTCTAGGTTTACTCTCAGAGAAATATGTCGTAGTTGATAAGAGACAAACCCGATAGCAAGAAGTCAATGGAGAACTTCTCAAACCAGCACGAGCAAATACCAAACATCTGATGCGATAGAGTAAGATACTGACAATACCAGGAAGGCCGACTGAATAATAAGTCAAGACACACCTTAGATTGGCCGAATCTGGTTGAACTTCCCTTGAACAAAAGCACGACTCGTGATGACCATGGCAGTAAATAATGACACTGTATAAGTCTGTTATGCAAGAGGCAAAAACAAACTCTCCATATGATTGGAAGAGATAACCAACCGGAGGAGGACTGACCAGTGAAACAAGGTAATAGCTGAATCTAGGTCAAAACTAAAACCATCCCAAATGAAGGAAATATATAACGGTATGTGATTGGCTCAAGGGTGACAAACAGATACTGTACTGCCATCAAATTATGAAGTAACATCCCGTTCCCGCTCTTTTTGTCATATTTTTTTTTTTTTGTCTTTTTCATATAATAAACCTGAAAAAGAATAAAATAATGCTATAGTATAATAAATAGAAGGATTATTAGGAAATAGATGCCCTAGTTCCTGGAATAGGAACCATCCTATGCCCAATACAAGGTGGCAGAAACTAGTCAAAGATACTCAAAGGAATGTTCCATCCATGGGTAATAAGGGTGTCAAGTCGAAATAGCTAAGTGCATGCAATGGTTAACTTGCACAGAAAGTCAAGGTCAAAAGATGGCTTAAACATCGAGTCCACATGAAGCCGGATGAAGGCCAGGATAAACAAGTAGCCAATATGCAATGCAGTAATCCAACTCAACAACATCAAGGAGCCTCTAGGGTAATAGCCAGAAAAAATGATAGTGAATAAAAAGAATGAAGCTTCAACACATAAGTCATGGCGAGACTAAAGAGTACTCCCGAGCCTACATAAAGCGCAGCATGGGAAACAAGTGCTAGTGAGGAACCAACTAGGAAGCCCATGTAAAGGAAGGATCTACCACCAAGTCATGATTAAATAATCAGTGAGTGAAATGGGTGAAATACTCATGACCTGATGGGATCGACCCTATGGCAAGTGATCAGAATGGAGGCTAGTATGCAAAATGCAACGGAAAGTGGATTTCCTAACCTATTTCCAGTGAAGATCATATACCTACCATAACAGGTCAATAGTCATGGATTAAAAAAAACCAGAAAAATCTCAACTTCATCAAAATGTATCTGAAAATATACCAATCTTGACACTTACAAGCACTTGGGTTATGCAGCTTAAGATAGATTGAAAAAAATAGGCATAACAAATTTTTGCAACCATCTGGAAAGCTAAAACAAAGCATTTCAGGTATGGAACCATTTTGATGACATTATTCTTTGACAAGATTCCTGGGCTTCGACCCAAAGTGATCTCCTCCATCAATAGCCTAAGAGACCCAAGAATTGCCCGATGGGTTGATCTGATGAAGAGACTAGGGGGAAGTGGAGTTCCCCGAACCACCTGGGATGACGAGTTCTTCCAATGGTGGGAGGAACATTCATCACAGTGGAGGACTACCCCTACGTCGGGATGGATTTCCGTGGTGATCCAGACCTCTTCCTTCCACCTGGCACGGCATGGGGCGCAATCGGTGAGATTGCAATTTTTTAATTATATAATTTTTTGATGATTTTTTCAATATATGTGAAAAAATGCGAAAACAAAACATGTTTTTTGATTGGATTCAAAATGACTTACAATATTATGATGACCATGATACAGATACTGGACCAGTCCGTCCTGAGGGCTACCCACAGCACAAGCGCCACAGAGGCGAGGCAGATACTGAAGACCCAGGCAGGACCCTCCATGCTATTTAGAGGAACTTGGAGGGTTTGACTCACCAAGTGCCTATGGCTGCTGTGGAAGATTTACTTAAGGCTATCCAGAGACGGGTAGTGGGAGTACCACGTGAATGGGTGCGATTATTCCGCCGTGTCGCTACTGCCATCGTGTTCTATAAGAACACAATTATTGGGCAGGGGCCACAGGAGTAGATAGACATGATTACTGGATGACTGTATATTTTTGATACTGAACATGATCGGGCATAAGCCCTGATTTTTTATGACATATGGATCCAAAAATTTTTATAGTTTTTGAACACTCTGATGATATATATGTATACAGTGGTTTATGATGTGATGTGACAAATGTATAAAAAATGCATGATGTTTTTGATGATTAAATTGAATGATTAATATGCCAATCAATTGCTTGATTAGCTAATGAGTCTGCCATCCAATTGTCTATACGAGGAATATGAATGAATGTTAAAAACTGAAATGATCTTTGTAACAAATGTACCCTCAAAAAAAACCAGAGTAAGAATGGATCTCGAACCCGATAAGTATTGTTCAACTGTGACACCACCAGCTGGGAGTCCAAGAAAACTACCAATGAATCAACACCCAAAGATATGGCCTCCAAGAGCAGATAAATAACTGCAGTGTACTCTGCTACATTATTGGAAGCAGGACCAATTCAGACTCCTCTTGATACTAACAGCTGACCGGATGGATAATGAAGCACCCAAGCCGCGGAAGCCAAGTTCCGGGTGTGTCTACTAGCACCATTGGCGAAACCATAATGACTCGTGACATTCGACACAACCTGCCAAAGCAGATAAAAAACATCACCATCACATCAAAGACCAAAAAAACATATATGTAAAAAACAAAACTAACTATATACAAAAGCAAAAGGCCAAGCCGAAGCCTAGGCATAATACCTTTTCAAATAGAGCCCATTGCTGGGCTCCGCCAACTCATTTCCTTCAAAATCAACCAAGGCATACGCTCCTTTTTTAAGTACTTTTTTAACAATGAAGGGGCCATACCACATAGATTTAAACTTTCCTGTGCCCAGGGCATCCTTCTCTTGGGTATAGACAAAAACGAGGTCACCTTCCGAGAAGACCCTAGGTTTGACCGCCTTATCGTACTGAAATTTGACTCGTTTCTTATGCACCTCATTCATCGTAGCGACATCCTGACGCTGCTCATCAAGATGTTACAGATGAAGGAGACGTTATTCGAGACTAGAAGTGTCAGGAAGAAGCTCAACAACTAACTTTAGAGAAGGAATCTCACATTCAATGGGGAATATGGATTCCAGCTCGTAAGCTAGTTGAAACGGAGTAAAGCCAGTTGCAGTTTTCATTGACGTCCGGTATGCCCAAAGTGCAGGATACAGCATGATATGCCAATTGGATCGAGCTTTATCAATCGTCCTTTGAAGAATGTTCTTCAAGGATTTGTTCACAGCTTCCACTTGCCCATTGGCCTAAGGATAATAAGGAGATGAATGCTTCTGTCGGAAACCTAATTTTAGAGCCAACTCGGCCATCATGCTGTTATGAAAATAACTGCCATGATCAATGACAATCTCTCTAGGAATACCAAAATGAGCAATAACTTGGTTGAAAAGAAAAAGAGCTGCTTCCTCACCATCATTCCCAAAAGTAGGCATAGCCTCGACCCACTTCGTAAAGTAGTCTACTGCTACAATAATGTACTTGTGACCTTTAGCCGAAGGCGGGTTACAAGTAGTATAATCAATACCCCAATTTGTAAAGAGACAAATAGTAATGGCTGGAAATAGTAGAGCTGGATGAGCGCGCATTTTTCAAGTATAGACTTGACACGGATGACACTTTTTGACCGACTCCATACAATATTTGAAAATCGAAGGCCAAAAGTATCCAGCATGCAAGATTTTTTGGGCTGTAGCAAGCCCAGATAAATGACCACCACAAGCTCCACTATGGCAATCATTCAGCACAGCCTCAGCTTCTTCGAGAGTTAAGCAACGTCTCAGGATTGAATCAACCCCTCGACGGTATAAAGCATCACCAATAATTAAGTAATTTTTAGCCAAGTGATGCAATTTACGGCTCTCATCTTTCGAAAAAGTAGAGGGAAGCTTCGCAGTCTGAAGATACACAATGATATCCCCATACCAAGGATCCTGTGTAGATATGAGAAACAAATGTTCATTCGGGAAGGATTCATCATAAACTATCTCTTCTCCATAGGGCAACTCGGAGATTAATTCCGCGAAAACCAATGATTTTTTGGACTTGGAAGACATAAACTCAAGATCAAATTCCTGCAAAATCACAATCCATCTATTGTATTTTCCCCCAATCACTCGCCTACTGAGAACAAACTGAAATGGATTGACTGCTGCCAAAACATAAGTTTTTCGTAGAAGAATATAATGTCTGAGTCGCTGTACAACATGAACAGCTGCTAAAGCCAGCTTCTCTATCAGAGTATACAGGAGTTTAGGTCCCACCAAGCCTCGACTAAGGTAGTATATAACATGCTCTGCAAGAGCATCGTCCTCCTAAACCAAAACCATACCAATGGTAGATTCTGCTGCTGCAAGATACAAAAGGAAATCCCTGCTATAATCAGGTGGACTCAATATAGGAGCAGAGGTCAATGATTTTTTCAAAGCATCGAATGAGCGCTGAGCGAAGTCATCCCAAAAGAATGGGACTCCCTTTTTCAACAATCTCATAAATCCTTTGGTGACTTCAGCATAATTTACGATAAATCTCCGAACAAAATTAGCTTTTCCTTGTAGACTTTGAAGTTGAAAAATAGAAGACGGGGGAGGCAATAGAAGTATTGCCTCTACCTTGAAGGGATCTACCCAAATCCCTTTTGTAGACACTATAAATCCCAATAACCGACCGGATGTGACCGCAAAAACACACTTTTTCGGATTCAACCTAATCTTGTAGAAACGACATCGTTCAAATACTTAACAGAGGTGAGTAGGATGATCCATTCTCTTTCGAGAACGAGCAGCTAAATCATCCAAATACGTCTCGATAATATGTTTAATGTCGTGGAAGGCATATGACATGGCCTGCTGAAAATTAGCTCCAGCATTTTTAAGACCAAAAGGCATCTTCTTGTAAGCAAAAGTACCCCAGGGACATATAAAGGCAGTCTTATGCTGATCTTCAGGATGGATAGTAATCTGATTATATCCGGAGAAACCATCCATGAAGGAGAAAATCTCATTACCGGCACACTCATCAATAATCTGATCTATAAATGGTGTGGGGTAATTATCTTTCAGAAATGCTTTATTAAGGTCTCTGAAGTCAATGCAAACTCAAATTGTTCCTTGTTTCTTATCCACAAGAACATGATTCAAAACCCACTCAGTCAAAGGAACAGGGAAAATAAATCCTGCCTTAACCAGCTTCTCTACCTCGGCTTTGATAGCTGCAGCCTTCCTAGGGTTGACCGGATGAAGCCTTTGCCTCACAGGCTTAGAATTTTCGTAAGTTTTGATCTCATGCTGGATAATAGATGGATCTATAACAGGAATTTCCTCATAAGACCAAGCGAACACATCCCTAAACTCTTTAAAGAGGTCGGTGTAAAGCTGAATCTCTTCAGGGGAACATTCAGCTCCGATGAAGACATTCTCTATAACATTGGGATCTCTAGAAATGTTCACCGGGATAGTCGGAGAAATCACAGCCATGTTCCCTTCAGCATACACCTATGCTGGTGCTAAAGGGTTCAAGACTGGGTGAACAGGACCAGAAGACGAAGGACTTGGAAAACTCGATTCAACTTCACTCAAATCAGGTAAAAAGTAAGACCGATGATGCAAATCATCCCACAGTCTATCTACACTAGTCATAGCTTCCAGGATGGCCTCTTCAGATGGAAGGGTGGTATCAAGGCAATCCTGGGCAGAAGAAGAACTAAGTGTCCAAGTCGGAACCACATTGCCATCCAACTCCTCTGGAGAAAGAGAAGCTGGAATGGACTCTGCAGAGTCAACAATAGATTGATAAGTAATCTCAGCTGTAAACATTGGAAATGTCATTCCACCCACTTGACCTTCTGCTAATGTGGAGGTAGGGAAAGGTAAGGTCCAAGGGTCTGAAAAATAATGAGTTCTGAAGAACTCTCTTCGAATAGGAACCCTGGAGGATTAAATCACATTTATATGAACGGTAGGAGGTGGAATATCGAAATTACCCATCAAAGAAGAATACATTCCAACTCCTAAATTCTCAACAAGCGGCTTTGCATTATCCATCTTTGGGATAGTTGATTCAGTAGATGCATTCGGGTCTACAGGAGAACAGTCCAGTTAGTCAACTATAACAGTCCTCCCTTCATGAGGGAAACAAATAATCTGAAATAATGAGGATGCAATAACATCCATCTCATAAATCCAGTTTCACCCCAACAGAAGGTTGTAGTCCAAGCTTGCATCAACTATCTCAACCTCTATATTTACAGTTTTTCCCCCAACACAGATGGGAAAAGTTGGGATAATGCCATGCGGTCTGTGAGAATGACTATCAAACGCAGTCAAAAGAGCAGCAGACAGAATAGCTGCGGGAGATCCAATTCCCTTACAACATGTGAGAGACATCACACATGTGGAAGCACCCTCATCAATGACCGTCCGAAAGATATTGAATTTCCGAAACGACGATTTGATATGAAAAACCATATGATGCGGGAGTCTCTTTTTAAAATTAGACATATCGAATGTAATCACAAGGGAGTTCTTTGGATCGACAACCCCAATAGCAGTGAGCAAAGCATTGCGTTGAGCTGGACAAGACTGGAGCACCTCAAGAGCAGACATAGCACAAGGGCTCTGCGCCAAATCTTCTACAATAGAGTAGTTCTGGGTAGCCCTGGCATTTGGATTAATCGTCGTACGCTTAGGAGATGCTTTTGGCATCCGAGGTATAGGCTCAACAGTAGGCCTCGTAATATGAAGCAGCTCAGTACCATCGGGAGCACCCTTGGCTTTCGAAGACTCAACTTCGCCATAATCACGGGATCTCATGGCGATATCCGTGTGAGAACTCATCATATATATGTTTGACGGATTTTCCCCTTCATGGGTGCCCCCAGAGGAAGCCCCAATATTTTGATTCGTGCCAACAACTAGCTGTTGCCCTTGGGGAAAAGGGTTTGTCAACACAGCCTGTGAACTGGCAGAACCCTACTGAGCTAACAAGCGCTGCGCATCTTGAATCTTAGAGAAAATGTGAGTAAGATGATCTCCAATACATAACTTGCATGGAAACTTCACTTTCTTTTTATCCTTTGGACCCTCACCAACATGCTCGTTGGATTTATTTGCATTACCCTTCCCATCCTTGCCCTTTTTCTTATTATTATTCTGTCCCTTCTTCTTCCCTTCAGATTGTTGATTTCCTTTAGGGTTGGAAGTCTAGACGGTATTTACCGACAAAGATTGAGAAGCCGATGAATCAGCAGGCACAACCTGACCAGAAGAAGCAGACTGTATAGACAACTGCTGCAATTGACTAAGCAGGTTAGCTGCGCCACTATCGATCGACCCAATAATTCCATCACCATGAGGACCGGGTTTAATCTTGAACAAGTCTAATTTGGAGTGAGGAGCATCAGGAAAATATTTATGAAGGACACCAGACTGAGAATATATCAATTCAAGCTGCTGGGCCCTAAAAATAGCCTGTTCCTCAGAAAATACCCCTGACAGGGATACATCCTTAGAAATATCTGGCTGCAAAGATATCAAAAACCATTCCAAGAGGAATTATTACGGAATATAAGCTTTAACGAGCCTCTTCCTTCTCCACCATTCCTGAATATGATCAGAAATGTGGGTTGCATTGTCCTGCTTAAAACTGGCCAGGAGTTCTGTCCCAGCATCATAATGAACAGGAAACTGGAAATGATTTAGAAATATAGTAGCCAGATCTCCAAAAGTAGCAAAACTGCCCCCAGTTAACTCAATGTACCACTTGGCAGCATTTCCAGTCAAGGTGCATTGAAACAACCTCAACCTAATCGAATCTTCGATCAGGGAATTAGATGAACACCATAGATGGAAAGTGGTGATATGATCAACCGGGTCCTCTCCATTCCTACCTTCAAACTTTGGAATGTCTAAAGGTAGTTTGGTAGGAACTGGAGGCCACCCCGGACTATATCGGATTGGATCATTCGTCAATTTCGATAAATCTGGCAAGTTTAAAATTGCCAGAAAAGGTAAACGAGGAGGGGCCTGAGAATTCCATCTTTGGTGGGATGGGTTCCCAACATTCTGAAAAGAATAACTTGGATTTGATGAGGCACCAGGTTTCCAGAAAGAGCTTGTAGAAAATTTTGGGCCATAGGACAATCCTTGTGACCCAGCTTTTGGAGAAGGACCTCCTCCCAACGTAGAGTTACCGTAAACTGGACCAGTTCCCCCCACTGAAGTAGTGAATGAAGAGGAAACCCCCTGATAGGGGTTCCAAGCATTAGAAAAAGGGGAAAAAGCCTGATAAGTACTCGACAAAGGGGATGAAACATTCCCTTGCTGACTAGCGAGAAACTGATTCCCTACCCCCACTGCTGTAAATATAGGGTTCCAACCGGTAAAGGTAGTCGAACTATGACCTCCAAACCAAGGGTTAAAACTCTGAGTCTGGGAAGTAAAAGGAAAATACCCTAAGGAATGATTCAAACTAGGAACATGCCCACTTCTGAAGGGGAACCCTTGAAAAGAAGTCGACCCACTAGCCATAGAGGACATGGGTGCAGATGCAGCTGCAACAGTGGAAAAGGAAAATGAAGGAATCCCACTAATGGGCATTCCAAAACAAAAGGGACCAGATTGAGAAGCTTGTGCTTGGGTGTGACAAGAGCCCAACACTACAGTACTAGAAGCAATTGAAGATATAGCAATTGTGCCTCCTCCTTCTACCGAAGCAGGAGTCTGAATGCTTGCAGCACTCACAGCCGAAGCCGCGTTCCCAGTCGTGGCCATCGAAAGGTATCAATAAGATGGATAAGGAATTTCTAGTCTTGCAGACTCAGGTCCGATGTACTCAACAACAAATGGAGAATTAGGAGGAAGAGGAGATGGAAGTGACTCAGGAGGCTGAGGTACTTCCTCTACTTGTACTTCTTCTTCTCGTGGAAATAAGACTCTCGAGGTGAGCGTAGTGCTCCTCTCAGAACCAACACCAGAACCAACTACAGAACCTTCAAGCCCTAGCGGAGGATCTCTATCCACTGCATCAATTACCACTGGGTGATATTCACCTTCTATATTACTCCTACGCCTTCTTGAAGAAGGCTCAACACTCTCGGGAGATAACCCCCGGATTCTCCTCGATCGACGAGGCGCTTGATCAGCCACTTTAACAGATTAATTAGACTCAAAAAAGTATGAAGCTAAGAAAGCTAGGAACAAAGAGCATTCGCTACAAAAAATCCCTAAGATTCAACCAAGCAAGTAGCCTTCAGGTATTTCCACTCCGGGTTATTAGGACCGGACACCATAATACGAGAAAGCGAAAAATAGGACCTCCCAAAAATAGTCTCGGATAATGACGGCCCAGATCTACTAGCGAAGGTAACAGAAATAGTTACGCCAACCTCCTAACAACAACCTTTGCCAGTGCAAGTACCCAAGCTTCGCCGAGGCACCCTCTAGAAGTACTGATGTAAGTGATACGACGTCTGCCTCAGGTACCACGGGTATTCCCCCCCACAGTCACTAGTGTGATACCTAGGAATGGCAACTAAGGGTACCAATCCATGTCAGCAGTTGGGCGGAACGGTCTTAAGGAAAGATCCGGCAAATCAAAGAGGGGGTATCTCTCTTCTCGACCTTCACTTTCCCTCGCGCTTAACTCTCTAGAGGAGAGCTTTCCCGGTCCACCTAACGGTGTTGGATTTCACTCATTTAATAAACTTCTATGTTTTAGTTTGAGCGGCCTTGGAGAGTTAACTCTCCACTCACCTAATCCAAGGCCCTACAACCTAGCTAGTTGATGTATGACACTTAAAAAAAAACTTGCTAGTTGTTTTTTAAATTATTGCGCTTATTTTAGTTGGCTGTTATATTAATTCAAGGGAATATGGAAATGAAACTCATGATGTTTTATGACGCAGAAAAGAAATTAATGGAAACCAAGCTACATGCAGATGCAGTAATTTCCTTTCGATGAAAAGAAATTTCTACATAGGTTCTACGAGACTATTTTTTCTTTTCATATATCAAACCTCACACTCGCAAAATTTATGAAAAAGACTACAAATGTTCAAGTGCACCTAATGCAAATTACTAAGAGCATGCAAACTCTAAGATGCAATATCTAACAAAGAAAAGATAAATATCCAGGAATCCCGCAGTTCTATCACTTTTCGGTTGTCCACAAAGCTAGTTCCCAAACCAGAAACTCTAAGTATAAAGACGCAAAAACATGATCGAAATAAGAGAAAGAAACCAATGAAGACTCTCTTCCCAGATCAAGACAGAAACCGGAGGCAAAATATTTCAACAAGGCTTCAGAAGATGAAAAGAAACCAAACAAAAAATGCCAAACAAAAGCATTGGCAAAACAAAATGTTTTTGGGCTTTTGATTTTTATAAAAAGAAGGCTTCAAAAAAACCAAGAAAACTATCCAATTACCAAGACAAACAATCTCCAAATTTCAAGCAAAACTCCAACAAAAATGCTCCAAATCTTATAATGCCACTTGGTAGCAATATTCATACGAGCAAAAGGAAGACAAGAAACTCAGTAAATCAGCCCGGTATAATAGCACAAACTTGCAGCAAACAAAACTTCAAAGAACAAAAAATGACTCTTCAAAAAAAAATCGCAACAAGACCTAGTCAAATGAAATCAAGAAAACCAACCAAAAAGCAGGAAAAAATTAAAGTGCAAAGCAAGACATAAAGTTAGGAAAGAGAATATGAGCAGAAGCTCTCTTTCTTGATTAAGCAGAACAGCCAAGAATCTCCAAAAAGAGATCTTGGTACTCGAACCAGAAATGCAAGCACTAAAAAAAACAAGATTTGCCAAATGAGCCGGTCTTCGACCAAACAAGAGAGAAAAAGACCAATAACCACTTTCAACACAATCCAGAAACTAAAGGGACACTGCAGGAACAGGTCCCCACAGGCAGACATGACCAAAAAGTCAAAAAATAAAAAATTTCAAAATTTTCTCAGGCATATGCTACTTAGAAGTTTTGCAACAGGCATGCATACGCGATTGTGGCAAAGGAAACACGCGTATACGCGACTTCCTTTGACAGAACCTGCATGTATACACGACTGTATATAGGAAAACTAGCGTATGGAAAAGTAAATAATGAAAAATAAAAAGATCAAGCCTGGCTAAAGAACCAGGTCTTTAGTCTGACTGAGAAAAACTAACTGGACTGCAAATAATGATTAAAACTGTTGAGAACCTTTAAAACAGCTGAAACCTCCGAATAGGGGAATCACAAGAATGCGATCCCCAGCGGAGTCACCAGTTCTATTTCGGGAAATAACTCCCTAGAGGTCATGGGTCAAAAACCTCCACAGATCGGGGCATACTATTCAAGAAGGATTCACACAACCAAACTTGTACGCTAAAAACTAGATATTATCAGTTGTAGAACTCACCCGTAGATCCTACGTTTGATGTAGATCCCACAGGGTCCAAACCCCCAGCAACTCTTCTTCCTCTTCGACCTGAAAATCAAGAAGAAGCGTGCACAGAAATCTAGTTGTACAACATATATCTTTCCTGAATTTCAGTATAATCCATGTGAAACATCATATAAACAATAATAAGTGTTTAATTAACAGTCTTTTCTCATATATAAGCAGATATTAACACGTGAATTCGGAAACAAGATGGTTCTTCTTCATTACGAACAACATGTACAATAACAGAAAGGTGGAGAGATTACCTGAATCCTTCCACGATCTTCGAACAGACTGCCGTCTGGATCTGTCCAGCCCTTGCCTTGCTAGGATTCTTCCAATACTTGTGCACATGAGATGACATATAAGATGATGAACATCTCCAGGAAACAAGGGTTTCCTATAGATACCTGGGAAGTGCAGGAGGCACAGGAAATCAGACATGAATTGGGCTCCAACAGAGTATAATGTCTATAATTTTTCTCTCTCCCTTAGGCCATGCATATGAGGGGATTTTATACTCCCTCAAAGTAGTTTCAATCAGTTGGAAACAGTTGGCCACGGGCTGGGGTGGTTGAATTACGGGAATAACCATCAACCCAGCCTCGAAAATAGGGTTTTTTTTTAATATATTTTTTAATGATTTTAATGGCATACGTGGAAAAGTATCTCTGGACTTGTGTATACACGTGGAAAAGTCTAGGCATATCCACGTATGGGTTTTGAAACACTATTTTTTATGAAATTTATTCAAGTTTGTGGGAAAGGGTGCCCAAGGCCAAAGAGACAATCATGAATCACATGAGGGTGAAAAATGATGCTATAAAAACTGTTAATTTGATTTAATTCCATGTGTTAGGCATAATTAGGCCTAATTTCTGTCTTCAGTTCTTCAAAATGTGTTTAATTGAGGGGATTAGGTTTTTAGACTGTCGATTTAGGCCGTAATCCCTCAACACTGTGTAAACAATCTTTAATTCTTCATCTCTGCTGTGGCTGGATCCTTTAACATTGATACTCTTTGTTTGATTAACCTTTTTTTTGTCTTGTTGATGTGTAGGCATCACAGGGGCTTTATAATGGCATCAGTGCTCATGAGGCACAGATGAAATATGGTGTCGAACCTTGTAGAATGATATTCTTGATGAATAAAGGCCTGGGGGATCATCATCCCCGGCCTTCAATTTTATTTTAAAACTTTTGAAAAAACCATTAAAACCTACAAAATAAATAAAAATTAGAAAAAATCCTGTGGGGAAGGTTAAAACTGCTTCATAGGTTTAGGTTTAGAGCGCAGTTGTTGGATGAAAGCATCCAATAGCGAGGATTACTTTGCCGAGGTTAAACGGAGAGGTGGTTGGGGGGCTCAATGATAGATTAAGTCTGAGCCATCGATTTATGTTGATCAACGGTCAAGATCAACCGAAGATATTTAATGCGAAGGGGCTATGTTATAATGAAATAGAAGAAAATGCAAAGGAAGATGGATGAAAAACCTTTGGCGGAGGAAAAAGCGTTAAAATGAAAATTGGGCTTTCGAAAATAACTTGGGTCGTCGGATGAGATCAGCCACATAGATCAACGGCTGAGAACAACTTAAGAATTCCCTTGGAGGATGGGCAAAGGCGATAGTTTAATGGTCAGATGAAATTTGGGCCATTGGATGAATGTGATGAACAACAGAGATTAAAATATGAGAAAATACAATGTAAATGGGGAAAGTGGTTTCGGCATTAAAAACCACTGGTTTCGTGCGACTTTGGGGCAGTTCCAAAATATTCATAAAAAACATGATATGCTTCTCTGTCTGCCACGTGGCTTTTTAAAACCACCTATATCGTGTAACTTTGAAAAATTAGCCTTCAGGCTTAAAATCACGCGATATGGAGTCTTGGCCGTTAGATCTCAGACGGGTAGATCCAATGGTGGAGGTGAGAGCATGATAAAACAAGTTGCGTGGGCGGAAGAAGGTGGGGCAAAGCCAAGGTGGTATTGATTTGGACCATCAGATCATAGGAATAAACGGTGGAGATTTGATCTGGGAAGGGTAGGACCCAAAAGAGTTGGGCCTATCAGGTTGAATCTAGACCATTGGATCTTCAATATCGATGGCCCAGATTCAATCTTGGGGCTAATGAAATAACATATGAGGTAGGAGCTGGGTGGAGAAAGGGTTAATGCGGGCCGTTGATCTGCAGAGATCAACGGCGGAGATTCATCGAAGAGGTTACACCACGGGATTTGAGAAATAACAAAGGGAAAGGAGGATTGATCTAGACCGTTGGATCTTAGTGTATGGATGGCCCAGATGCAATCGGAAGATCGCGATTGGAGGGGGCAAAGGGAACAAAGCGTTGATGCAATTGAACAAGGTTCGTTGATCTAAGAACCAGATCAATAGTGGGGAATGAGTCTACGGAGGTCACAGGCAGAGGGATGGGCTTATGAACAGAGTGATGGGGACCGTCAGATCTGGGAATGGCAAAATAGATCGACGGTAGGGAATCCATCGAAAGGTCACCAATCAGGGGAGATTAATAAAATATTCAAACGCATCCAATGAAATCTCCGATGCGAGATCCCAATGATTGTTTGATTGTTTTAAATCAACAGTCGGGATTCGCTTCAACCAATGAACCGTCGGGACTCTTTGAAACATAATAAAATCATATTTTTATAAAATACAAAGGGAAATTTGTTTCAGGGAGGGGTTTATATGGTGTTCAGCGCCCGATGGTAGGGCTTTTGGGTTACATGAAAAGATGAAGGGATTGGGGGTTATAAAAATGGGCCAATCGCATCGGGAATTTTCCTTTAAACAAAGAAATATGCCCATTGCAAACCTCTGATTGTGATTAGTGCTTGGGACTTAACTCTTGGTCCTGAGCGCAGGTTATATGGTGGGGAAGTGGTTTGGGGGCTGTTGAGCCCTAGAATTGCCTTCTCTTTTACAAACCTTCACTTCATTTCATCATTATTTTATCACTCCATAAGCCTAAAATCAATGAAGAATGATTAGGATTGCTTAAAGGTTATATTAAATTGATTAACATATTGTATTTTCATGATTTTTGCTATTTTAACAATTTTCTGCAAAATAGCTACAGAATATAGGCATTCCATAGCTGATCACGCGTTCCGTAGCTGATCCCGCATTCCGCAGCTGTTTTAGAGTTTAAGTGGGTTACAGGTGTCGTCTCAAAGAAAGGCGCATATGGGAAAATTCCAGACTTCATCCACATCATTCCTTGCTCCCTACAAAATCTGAGCACAATTCTACATGTGGTTATGCACGTGGGAAACCAAAACCAAGAGGTAGAGTTCTACCGGGACACAGACTCTACAGCTGTCTGCAACAAAGTATGCAACCTTCAATAAGAGTTTTAATTCGAATAGGAATGGGAAAGACAGTAATCCCTGTATTATCTCAAGTTCTGTTATGTAATTTCATTATAAATATGACTTGGGAGACCAAGCAACGCTGGTTAGATTTTGGCTTTTGCTGTTAGGTTTCAGAACCGTGAATACTCTGTTTTTCAGTCTTTTTCTCCTTTAATGAAAGAAACATCATTTCTGTGAACATGTTGAGTCGATTTTGAGTTAGATTGCGTGCTACCAGGTGGTGGAGGGCCCCTACCTCCTGTGCAGCTCTGTTTTATAATTTAGATAAGTATCTTGATTTCGTTTTTTTAGTTTTTTTGAATCATAGTTAATTTCGTTAATCATTATAGCTACACTTGTTCTATAAGCTCTTCCAAAATTCCATTCATGATGAACGAAATAGGCTGTATAATCCCATAGTTAGTTGCATGACAAATTAGATAGAGCACTCTGGAGGAAAATTGCACTTAATTCAAGCTCTGTTATTTCGTTTCCAAGTTTGATAATGGCTTTTAGTTTCACACTGTTTATTGTAGACTAGTAGCATCTTAATTTAGTCTTAGCTTAGCTCACTGTATTTACATTTCAAGATTAGTTATCACCCATTACATTAGTTGTTAAATTTGATACCACGGTCTTCATTATCTACAAAACTTCTTTTGTTCCAAACTCATATTAACATATAACCATCTGGACAGAAGCTAGTATCAGTCTAAGGCCTGAAGTATTTTTGCAACCTCCTTACCTTTTCACAAACAAGCCTCTTTCTCAAAGACTATTTTTGAAAGGAAATCTATAACTTTTGAGATAGGTTTAGTGGTGTTAAATTGAGTTGCAGAACAGAAGTAGAAACTAGTTTAGAGTAGAAACTTTACCTTGTTACAAATATTATTTTCCACATATTTTCCAACAAATCTTTATTCATGGATGAGATGTTGTACATTGTAAGTTATCTGTTTGATTAATGATTTAGGAGAAAACTTCATTTACACTTAGCTTGTTCATTTCTCAGGTTCATTTCAATTTCATGTTGTGAGTTTACAATAGAGTCATTATCAAGATTTGTATTTGTTGGTTGCTAGTCATAGTTAGACTCTGTTTTGTTTCAGCGTTTGCATTTATTTACCATCATAATTTAGGCTTTACTCTGTTTTGACATAGTCAATAGCTTCTTTGCACCAGTATTTAGTTCTTTCCCTTCTCAACATAAAACCATAAAAAAACCAAAAACATCAGAAGACACTAAACACAACGTAGTGGGAAATAGATACCTAGGCACATATAGTGTACCACACTTCAGCAGTTTACTGACCCTGGTTGACAATTAATGAACTCAATTTAGGAACACTAAGTTGAGCACAAACAGGGGCTAGGGCCAAAAGGGCTTAAGGCCTTAGCACAAAAGGCTGCCTTTTTATGATTTTTTCAAGGTTTTCAAAGGATTTGAAAGCTTCTGATAAGGCAAAATATGAGTTTTAAACCTTATCAAAGGGGTTTTTATGAAGGGAAGAAGGGAAATGAGGGAAAATAGAGGAATTTCATGGGGAAAAAGGGGATAAAATGGAGGTTAATTATGAGTGAAAAGAGGGGTAAAATGAGGGGAAAATGGAGTTTTTGTAGTAGTCTTTTCTTCAGGAAAACAACAGATTTTCAGAATTGAGAGGGAAACAATAGTGAAGATTAACCAAAGGATAAGATATCTTCACAACACTTCAAGAAATAACAATTTGGCAATAAAATTGTTTCTTGAAGGCTTTCAAAAATGATTTAGCCACCATTTGATATGACAAATTTTATAGGTAGCTAACAGGTTGTTTTATGGATATGAATACATAAGACTTGGAGTTTTGAAGAAATTGGTTTTTGGAGCTTTGTGACTGTTTTCAATTCAATGCCATAGAGCAAGCACTTTCATAGGATTCATGAAATTTGTTGAATGGTGATGTGTTTCTAATCTTGTATTTTTTTCCTTATGTTTTACATATTTTTCATCTTTTCTCTTGCAGTAGAACATAAATTTTAGGTTAAGACATGTTGTTTAGAGGCACCTTAACTCTGTCCACTTTCTATTTTTTAAATGTTCTCCTCTACTACGTTTTCTTGGAGAAATTAGGAGTTCCCTGCTTCTCCATGTCCATATTGTTTGTTTCCTTGAGATTAAATCATTAGAGTATGACTAAAGAAGTTTATGGTTTTCTCTGTCCTTTGGTTTTGCTTGAAATTTTGTTCTCAAGGCTTTCTTTGAAGTGTACTAATTAGGGTTTAGGCTAAAGAATTTTATGGTTTTCCCTATCCTTTAGTCTATCTTGAAATGGTTACTTTGAAGGTCTTTATAGTTTGATTAAGGAATTTAGGAGTTCCCTGATCTTCAAAATCATTACTTATGTGCTATCTTGAATGTTTTCTTTCTCTGAAGGTAGATAGCTAGAGAGGTTAGGAGTTCCCTGCTCTCTAGGGTTTGCTAGATAGTTGTTTTAAAGTTTAATTGATAGAGTTAGGTCAAAGACATTTATGGTGTGCCCTGTCCTTTGATTCTTTCTTGATGCATAGTACTCTTATAGACTCTTCTTGTTATAGCTTATGTGAAAGGTTTCTTAACTGCCCATTAAACCTACTACATTCACAACTTAATGTTCATTCCACACTCACTAAACCTATTTAGATCCATTTGGCTTTGTTAAAATTTCCCTATGAAACACCCTTGACCTATTGTAGTACTTTTCAAGGCCTTTTGCAGTCTCCATAGCCCAATGGTCTGAATCTCTCTCACTCTATCTATTTTTCTTGACAAGCAACCCAACCAAACAAAACAAACAAACAAACCTTATCATTATAACTAGCCTAAAATCAAAACCCTAAAATCAATCAAGTTTACATATTTTATACAAATATAGAGAGATCCCTCTCTGATTCTAGGAAGGCTAGGTCCCAGGACTCCAAAGTTGGTTTGATGTTACCCTTGTTCAATTTGGTGTTTCCAATTTGAAAAATTACAGGGACCTAACATTAGCCACTGTTGGTTAAGGGTCATTGTTCACCAAATGAGGAATTATCAGTGCTCTGTGAACCTGATTATAGCTCTCCTTTGACTGCTCATTTCCGATCATGATCCACTTCTATAATATCCCTTCCTCAGTGCTGATCTATATCATTTTCCCTCCTATTATCACACCTTAAATTTCAAAATCATAACTTGAAATGTGTCAAGTTTGTCTTTAGATTGATTAGTTTGCATAACATCATGAAATGATAAATTTTATGATTAACATAGGTTTCAAATATTTTTTTAAGTTGTTAGGGACGATCTCAAGTCATATCAAAGGAACATATTTTGAGTAAATGCTTTAAATCGACCTAAAATCTCAAATTTGGCCACTTGTCAGAATTTCTCTGAATCCACAGTGATTTTAGTACAAAATTAATAGTTTTTGTTGTAGAAACACCTAGTAATTCCATAGTAAAACTGACACTTGTAAAACTAAATGTGCTATGAAAGCTATGTCATCCTATAACGATTTTCTGCATAATATTGAATGGTTAAAATTTGATGGTTTCGAGGTTATGCTGTCAGAGTAGAGTCATCATTTGAAAGTTAGGCACGTTTTAGCATCAACCATAATTTTCTAAATAAATCCCATCTCATTTTTCTTTTAAAATTCATCCCTAATTCCTTACACTTATTTTCTTCTTTGTAAGTTGCTACCAAAGAAGCTTGCTGTCATCAACATCCCCCATAGAAATCCTATGTCATGCCAGCCCTCTTCTACCATAATAGCTCGCTGTCATCAAAGTTTTTTCCTGAACATGTGTAAATACATAAAGAAGGCCACTACTGCAGAAGAAGAAGGAACGTTTACACCAAAGAAAGTTAATAAAGGAGGTCTGCCATTTAGGTACGAGCCTACAAGTATAAGTTTAATTATAGAATATTCGTATTTCGTTGAGATTTTTAAAAGAGCAGGCTGCATTCAGTTCTATCAAAGGTTGCAAGGTCATCACAAACAGGTCTCACAAGATTTCGTCCTCAATTTCAAAGGTACATATTCAATGTTCGATTTTCTTCATGTGCCAATTTCGCTTGATAGAATTTCTAAAGCAACAGGGATTCCAAGGACTGAAGAAGAATGGTTTAAAGCTACCAAGTTTAACTTGAAAAGTTGTGATGATTACCGAAAACCTGAACATTTAGGGATAAATATGACTATAGGGATTCTTAGAACTTTCCTTAGAGATCACTATTCTAAGTTATTGACAGTCATACAGAAATACTTTACATGTGAAGGTAGATTCCAAACAATCTACATGTATCACTTTAAACTGTTGCTTCATTTTACAAGGAAAAAGTTGATAGATATTCCTTTTTACCTTTTTAGAAGTCTTGGAAAGATGGCAGACAAAGTGAAAGGAAGACCTGATAGAAGTGAAACTTCCATCTTTCACCATGGATTGATGAAATTACTAGTACTGGAAGAATTAAGTAAACTAGACAGAGACTGGGCATCTTTCTTGTTTATGAATGGGTATGAAATGAATGTTTTATCTCCAAGGAAAGCCTCTAAACTCAAAAATTCTTATTCTAGGAAAAATTTGAGTGCCACTGTAGAATTAGAAGGAAATCAACAAGAGGGTTTAAAATGTACAACTAAAAACGTGGTAGAAGAAGCTAATTTCATTCAAGAGATAGCACCACATCCATCAAATAGAAAACAAGCTAAGAAGCATGTCATAGATAGTAAGACAAAACCTACAGCAAAAAGGTCTAAAATAGGTACAAAGAAAACCACTGGACATAAAGGCAGGCTTGAAGATATCTTAGAGGCTATAGATATTGCTGAAACCCCTATAGTGAAAGAAACTGAGCTTAAAGGATCCAAGGCCAAAGCGAATGGAATTATAGCTGTAGAAATTATATGCAATACGCATGCATATGTACAAGATTCTCATGATCACACACTATTTTAACTTCATGCGGAAATTAAATCTATTCCACCATTGATCATCACATGCGGAAATTAAATCAATTGCAATGCACACATGAAACCATAAAAATTCACACACATTAACACAATTTTTTTAACGAGAAATCCTGAAGCTACAAACCCCAACTATCTGTATATAATCTATGTCATAGATATCATGTAAAAATCCTCATACAAATCTTATCACAAGCTCTCAGTATAATCCAATCGCTACACACTAATTAGGTCTGATCTAGAAAATCCATGAACCGATCTTTGCCACCTACTAGCCTGCCTCTACTCCGCAATCCCTGCTGAAGAATGGCTCTGAATGAACTCGAATCCACCCTATATTAATTGCACAATCCTCATTGGAATCTCCAATGAATGTGTGGTGCAAACAATGCAACACTATAGTCACAACTGATAGTCACACTTGCTCTTTCACCTACCTCTCCACTGGTCTCCACTGAAACTGTCCATGCACTGTAGTTAACTGATGTATTATTTAGTTGATTAATGAGTTAATAATTAGTGAATTAATTAATAATTAATTCACACCACTCTCACTAGTGTATCAATCGGTTAGACTAGATACAACTAGCTCAACTATGTTTAACTGAGTTAAACTGAATACAACTCCACTAACTTCCTCAATCAACTCCACCAAACTCTGTCACATGAGTTCTAACTGAAGTATCCATGCAATAGCTCCACTTAACCCTCAAGAATAGCATAATTCCTTCTGTCAGCTCCTGTGCCACATCTGTGCACTTAACTGAAGTGCTCCAAGAGAATAAGATAATGTTTAGAGTCTAAATATTATTAAGAGCTAATAATATTCGACATTTCTATTTTTAGATTGGCAATCTAAAAATAGATTCCGCCCAATATATCTAAAAATAGAAGTCCATTTTTTTTTCCAACTTTATCAACCATCCACAAATAGCATCCTGCAACTCATAGAATATGATCAACATTTCTAAAAATAGACTTTGCGCCAAAAATCACCTATGTGGGCCCCACCTAGATTAGGTGATTATTTTCCAACTAGGATCAGGAATGATGTTTCAGGATGCCTACTTCACTATTTCTTGTTGCAATCTTTGACACTCCCTCTCAACAAGAAATGACTGTCTTTGCATGCGACATGAAACTCCATGCATTCGCCCTGCAACCTTTGCAAGCGCCCTGCAACTCCATGAATCTGCTCTGCAACTCTTCTGAAACTGAAAAGGCTCCAAAAAAATCAATAAATTTGTTGCATCTATCATCAAAGTCTTCGACTGCTGTTGGTACCAACTACACATGTCTTCAGGAACCACTGCGTTGTTTAACTCTGCACCCATGCACTCTGCACTTGCTGTCAACTCTGAACCGGGCTCCAGTATCCGACACTGTCACTTTGATTTTCCTGCATCAATCCAACTGATCATGCTACTGCTACTCTATGGAAACCTCGTAGCCAGGTTCAATTCATGAGATCCACACCATCTCCATGAATCCTGCCCAGAAATCTCCTCTTGGGATTACTCATGCATGTCGCCCCACGTCTCACCTAGTGGTATAGCTACATGCACTCCCTCTGCCCATCTGGCATGAAATTTCTCTGCATGAGTGGTTGCACCCACTCCATGATCCTCATCTTGTGGCTGCTCCACATCCCTAGGTTCACTCTTACCTGCATGCAAATCCTGCTCCCTCTCAAGCTTCAGTTACATGGCTTTCTTACACTTCCCAATAGTAGGAAGCTCCATAGAAATCCCATATACTTCAAGTCTGTAGAGATTCTTGGCTTGAATCCCAACCTTCTTGACTTGTCCTGTTGCTTTGTACTGAAGGAAAAATTTTCCTTCACTAAAGACAACATCATGCCCTTTATCCTCTAACATTGTGACTGAGATTAAATTCTTCTTTAAACCTGGAACATGCACTACATCTTGTAAAAGAATGAGTTTACCTCATTCCCTCTGAAAGGTAATGGTACCAATGCTATTTGCATTGTATTTTCCATTGTCGCCCAACTCAACATGAAACTGGAGATCTTTCTCCACCAAGTCACTAAAAAGGTTCACATCTCCCATCATGTGAAAGGAAGCACCATTGTCAAAGTACCACCCTGATCCCAATGCACTAGACACCATGCATGCGATCAATGATAAGTCTAGCTCAAATTGCGAGGAAAGAGCCTCACTAGCTACAACTCTAGCAGCCTGCTTGTTCTTATTCTTCTGTGGACAATGTGTGGCGAAATGCCCATGTTCGTGACAGTGAAAACACTTCACTTTGGACATGTCACACTCTTTGCCATCCGCACTGGATTGAGAAGGATTTTTCTTCCCCTTCCCTTTCCTTGCTTTGGCAACCAAAGCGCAATCCTCTTCATCATCATTCTTTGATTAAGAGCCATCCCTAGTACTCTGCCTTATCTCCTCTTGCACAAGATCCGACCAAAGTCTCTCCCATCCTGGCAGTTTCTCTCGACCATTGATAGAGTCCTCGAAGCTATGCAAAATCTTTGGAAGCCCAAGGAGAGCCAAGCTCACCAAGTATTCTTCATCCAAACTAACTCCTACACTCCCAAGCTCATCCCTGCAGTGGAAAAACTTTTTCAAGTATACCGGAATAGTGTCATTCTTCTCCATTTTTATTTTCCTGAGCTTGTCTTTAAGCACCAACTTCCTCTGGTCAGTTCTGCTTTGGAACAATTCTGTCAAAGCCTTCCACATCAAGAATGGAGTGGATTTACCATGAAGGCTAGACACAATGTGATCCTTCACACCTTCCAATAGAATCCTTCGACACCTTTCTACCTTATTTTTCCATGCGTCAAGTGCGGCTGCATCGCTAGAACCCGGTTTAGGAATATCAACATCTATGAACTCCTTCAACCCATTATCCTCCAGCACTGCCTCCATCCTGTCCTTCCATGCAATATAATTTGAGCTGCCCTCAAGGGCATACTCCAATCGCAATCCGTTGAAAGACATTTCAATGAATGCTCAACTTCGACACCAAGAAAACACTGTAGCAAATTCAAATTCCACCAGCACAAAACTCAACCGCTTCAATAATTGCAATCTACTCCAATGATCAACTTCTCTGATACCATGTAGAAATTATATGCACTACGCATGCATATGTCCAATATTCTCCTGATCACACACTATTTTAACTTCATGCACAATACAGAATTTATTCCACCATTGATCATCACATGCGGAAATTAAATCAATTGCAATGCACACATGAAACCATAAAAATTCACACACATTAACACAATTGTTTTAACAGGAAAGCATAAAGCTAAAAACCCCAAATATCTGTATATAATATATTTCATAGAGATCATGTAACAATCCTCATACAAAGTTTATCACAAGCTCTCAATACAATCCAATCGCTACACACTAATCAGGTCCGATCTAGCAAATCCATGCACCGATATTTGCCACCTGCTAGCTTGCCTCTACTGCGCAATCCCTGCTGAAGAATGGCTCTGAATGAAATCTAATCCACCCTATATTAACTGTGCAATTCTCATTGGCATCTCCAATGAATGTGTGGTGCAAACAATGGAACACTATAGTCACAACTGATAGTCACACTTGCTCTTTCACCTACCTCTCCACTGGTCTCCACTGAAACTGTCCATGCACTGTAGTTAAATAATGTATTCTTCAGTTGATTAATGAGTTATTATTTAGTGAATTAATTAATAATTAATTCACACCACTCTCACTAGTGTATCAATCAGTTAGACTAGATACAACTAGCTCAACTGTGTCTAACTGAGTTAAACTGAACACAACTCCACCAACTACCTCAATAACTCCACCAAACTCTGTCACATGAGTTCTAACTGAAGTCCTCCATGCAATAGCTCTAGTAAACCCTTAGGAATAGCATAATTCCTTCTGTCAGCTCCTGTGCCACATCTGTGCACTTAACTGAAGTGCTCCAAGAGAATAAGATAATGTTTAGAGTCTAAATATTATTAAGAGCTAATAATATTCGACATTTCTATTTTTAGATTGGCAATCTAAAAATAGATTCCGCCCAATATATCTAAAAATAGAAGTCCATTTTTTTTTCCAACTTTATCAACCATCCACAAATAGCATCCTGCAACTCATAGAATATGATCAACATTTCTAAAAATATACATAGTCTAAAAATTGACTTTGCGCTAAAAATCACCTGTGTGGGCCCCACCTAGTTTAGGTGATTATTTTCCAATTATGATCAGGAATGATGTTTCAGAATTCCTCCTTCACTATTTCTTGTTGCAATCTTCAACAATAGCCAAGAAGCTATATTTTTCTTCAGAAGATTCAGGTTTTCTTTTCAAGCCTAGAAAGCCTTTCACTAGATCACAGATTTCTGAAACTATTACTGTTGGAAATAAGCAGTAGAAGGAAGATAACGGAAAAAAGGCAGCAGTACAAGAAGTCATTGTCATATCTCCTATTGAGATATAGGTTACTAAAGAAAATAAAGGTCAACTTAAAAGAAAGGTTCACAAGAAATCTGAAGCAGATTTTCCAAAGGGACAACTTAAAGACAAAGAAGAAATAGTCAAACAAAGAAAGGGAAAGGAAAAATTACAGAGAAAAATTAAAAAGAGACTCTTGAAGAATAGTTAAGAGAAGTTAGAGAAGAGTTGTCTGAAATGAAGAGAGAGCTAGAGAGATACAAGCAAGATAGAAAAATGATAGATGAGGTGTAAAAGAAAGTGAATGATCAAGTTACCCATTTTGAAAAGTCTATTCGAAAAGCCAAAAATTTGTTGAAAAAATCACAGCATTTATGCATCATGATGACACACACAAGGCAAAGAAATTTATGGTTACAGGCAGAGAGGAGAAGTCATTAGGGATAAGTCAAAGAGTTGAAAGAAAATATGGAGATGATGAAGACATAATTAGAGAAGAAAGATTTGGAAAGAGGAAATATAGACAAAAATATTAAAACTGCTCATGAAGAAACTAATGGTAAATAAGGAGGTAACAATGGATTATAGAGATTTTTTGTCTTATATTATCATGATTTACATGTAGGTACATTCATGGATCTATCCAGAGTTCAGATTCTAAGTTTTGAAAAATCTCTAAGAGGTTAGGCACTTCCGCAGTGTATGCCATGCTTAAAGCCCATTTTCTGCTGCGAAATTTCTTAAGAATCCTTTATGTTTTTAAGGTATTTAAAATGATAGGGATGAAGAGTTTTGAAGGTCGTGTTTAATTTTTTTTGACTAATTAACATTATACAATGGTTGAGAATAGCATAAGACTACCACAAATGACCTTTTTTGTTTGTGCTATGAAACTAGCTACGAAAGTAGCCCAAAAAATCTGTTTTGACAGCAAGGTTAATTTTGGTGGCTAATTTTGGAAGAAAGAGAAGAGTAAACAGGTATTTTAAAGCTGTTCTCCATGAGAATGAAAAAGAGTATCAGATCAGTGGTTTTCTAAGTGAGGATATTTTGTTAAGGATACAGTTTGAAGGTACCAGTTCACTATATTGCCATATCATCCAACTAACTACTCATTAATTGTAGGCAGAGCAGCTTCACAAATATAGTTAGAGTATTAATGTATTTTTTATGGCCAGCATGGTTGAAAGACATGATTCCTTTTGAGGAAGATTTGGATCATCTTTAGTTTAAATGTAATAAGTAGATGTTTGAGTCATAGTAGGACTCTAACTCCTAATTCGAAAGGTGTCAGTTTTAGCTTTAAAAATATAGTTAGTGGTTAGATTTTATGTCAGTAATATAGTTTAATGGTCTAAGCCACTTGGCAGATTAGATGTAAAGGCTAGATGCCTATAAGTAGTGAGTACTTCGATATATGGAGGGTTGGAAAATGTTATCTCAGCAGACTAATTTTGTAAATCTTTGGATTTATTGATATATACAGAGGCAATGCAGTTTTCCTTCACCTGAGATTCTTCATGTATTTCAATGAGTTTATATATTATTTTTGAAATGTTTTCCTTCCATAGTTTTAATGCTTAATACTCAGAATTCATGGTTGTTCATGCTCTGACTTCCTTTAAGTGTTAAACTATGGTCAAATGAGTTTAGGTCCTATCTTTGAAAGGTTTTCTTTAATTTTTTAATGCTTATTAATTATAATTCATGGTTGTTCATGCTCTTACTTCCTTTAAGTGCTGAGCTTTGATGAATCTCTTTAAATATTTTCCTTTCAATAACTTGATGTCTCATTAATCAGAATTCGTGTACTACATGCTCTGATTTCCTTTGAAACTCATGTTATTGGGATTTTCCTAAATGTGTTATTCTATCATTGAAGTATATACAAGCCCCAGCTTCCATAAGGAGAGCCATTGTTATCTTTATTCCTGTCACTGACTCCATAGCCCAATGGTAGCAAACCTTCATATTTTCAACCTGTAAACATACAAAACCAAGACATAATTCATAGAGTTACACATCTATCTTTATCATTAATCTATATCATTAACCCTTGAGAGAGCCCTCTTAGGCTGAGGAGGCTAAGCCTCATTCACAATATTGGTTTGAAATAGTTACGCTGAAGTTGTCTGATCAACGGCCAATTAGGTACGATTTTGGTGATAACACCTCCTCTGCTCCCTTTTATTACAAACCATTCTTCATTGCAGGTTGAGAAAGAAGATACATAAGACAAATCTTGCCTCCCATGGCAGACCAACAACCTTTCCATCCCATGGTATATCCTTAGGTAGACTTAGATCATATCCCGCTGGCTAAAAGATACTAAAAAATCCATGAGACAGAGTCAGACTTCGACTTGTTTGATGTCTACTGTTGGCTCGAGGATAAGCTCCTTGATGAATTAGATGATATCAGCTTGTGGGAGACCAAGCTTCCATATTACATATTTCCTAAAACTCATAACTTCCCTAGGCTAATAAAAAAATGTCAATCATGCTATGAAATTAATCGAAGATTCATAGTGAATCATGCAGGAGAAATTTTATTTTACATCAATGCCCCATCCATTCAAGAGATGATGCAAACCCCCATTGTTGAGAACATTATCCCTTTTTCATATGAGGCCCTTTTAGAATTATACTAGAGGTTGTACCCTGGTTTTGTAAGCACTTTTCATTGCAAGTACTAGTAATTTTTCAAGCTGGAGCATCAATAAAGAGATCAGTCTGCAAGATTCATGTGTTGTGGTGTCCCGGTGATGTTTTTCCTTATTCATGTTTTATGTATTTCCATTGTAATATTTACATGTGCACCATTTAAATTCTAATTGTAAAACATGAAGGTTTGATTAAGATTTATTGTTCATAGTACCTTAATTTTGATTGTCTTTACAATCTCAATTTTTTATTCTAACGTATGGTTTAAGAATTCTTAATTTCTCTTAAGTCATTACTGAAATCACTTTTCTTCATATCATAATTCCAATCAATTACAAACACCCGTATTCGTAGCTATCCTGCCTTGAACTTTCTCTGGGATTTAATGCATATAACCAGCCTATTTCGAATCCATAGCTCAATGGAAACTGTTTAGAGAAGACCCCTTAAATCCAACCATGAAAAATAAAAAAACAACCCTCATAATCAATTTAACTAGCCTAACATCCAAAATCTTAAAACAAATCTAAATCTTATAGAGAGATCCCTCTCTGAGTATAGGAGGGCTAGAGCCTAGGCTTCAAGCAGTTTGATGTTGTTCTTTATAATTTAGTCTTGGCAATCTTATAAATTATAGAGTGATAACATAGTGGCGACCTTACTGGGGACATAGCTGAAAATTTTCAATTTTCATCCGAATTCAGAAAACCCGAGCTAAAAAGCATTGTATAATATAACATTATTTTAAAGATTGGTTTCTTTCAGTCTTCCATAATCAGTTGGTCTGTGATTTTGGAATAAATTATGACTCCCAAAATAATATCCACCAGATCCCATCCAGATCCAAATCCCCATCCTATTGTAGACAATCCTGAGAAGATCTTGAGGAAAAGTCCTAGGACAGATAGTCAAACCAGCGACATAATTCTCTACAGGTCTAGCTCCTTACCTAGTAACTTTGTAACTTTGCAAGACGTTTAACTTAATTTATAGTTTGAAGAATGTCTCTTCAGAACAAAATATCAGAATTGGACTGAATTTATAGTTTTTTATCCATCCATATTCCATACCCCTACCCATCCACTTTCACCCATTTTTCATCTCCCTCCGCCACCTCCACCAATCATGGCAGCCAGATACGCTCCATTGGTGCTGGTAGTACCTTTACCCCCCATGCCCCAGGATTACCAGTCCAAGATTCCGCAGTTTGATAGTACTAGTACTATAACTGACCAACAACACGTAGATAAAATGAACCACTGTTTTGACCTGCAAGAAATTGATGATGACAATATCCAATTAAGAATGTTTGCCCAGATTTTAGGGGGTGAAGTCAGGAAATGGTTTAAAGGTTTAACTACTAATAGTATCCATGATCTCCCTGCTTTCCACCAAAAATTCATCAACCGATGGGAGGTCAAGAAACTTCCACTACACATTTTATCAGAATACGAAACTATTAATAGATCTCTTGAAGAGAGTGTGCAAGACTACTATGGTAGATTTAAAAAATTATACAACACACTCCCTTCTAATATGATACCACCCCAAGGAATAGTTCTGCTTAAATTATCGGATGGATTTGACCCAGACATGGCCTATCAACTTAGGGAAAGAGACACATCAACCTTAGAGGAAATGAAAAAGGATGTCGTGAGTGTAGAAGCCAATTGATTAGCAAAAATGGCTAGGATGAGAACTGAGATGAGAGTCACAACAAGAGAAGAACCTTTAGCCTCTACATCTGATGCAAAAATTGAAAATTTGGTAAGGGCTATAGAAAGGGTGATGGAGAGGATGAGTTTGAATGAAAGAGCATTACCTAGAGAAAATCATCCAACACCCCAAAATAGGAATCAAAACCCAAGAAGAAACCCTCCACAAATTAGACAGAGAGAGAAAAGTGGTCCTGATTAGAAGATTAGGCCTCCCTTTCAAGAAAAATCTGTTGATGATGATGAAGGAATAGTGGAGGAAGGTGAGGAAAATAATATAAATTTGATGGGGATTAATAAAGACAACCCTGTTTTTCTCATTGAAGAAGAGCAAGACTTGTTTTCACCAGCCCAAACAGACCTGGGACCCAAAGAATCTAATGACTACAAACTAGGTTTTGAGGATTTCATTATGGAAGTCCACATAAATTACAACTTAAGGAGAACTAAGAATTTGGATAATTCAAATAAAAGGAATTCAAAAAACTCTACCAAGAAAGTATCTA
Source organism: Pinus albicaulis (assembly GCA_034641835.2). Taxonomy (NCBI): domain Eukaryota; kingdom Viridiplantae; phylum Streptophyta; class Pinopsida; order Pinales; family Pinaceae; genus Pinus; species Pinus albicaulis. Next base: position 1,210,724,786 of record CM076581.1, read on the forward strand.
AATATAAAGTCAAGAAAACAACAGGAAACAAAAAGAAAAATGCAAATAGATCAAAAAGGAAAAACATAGAAAAAATTACCAAGAAAATAGTAGATATCCCAGCCAGAAACTCTCAGACAGAAATCCCTAGTACAAGAAAATAGACTGAAGTTACCCAAAGAATAGAGAATGAAAGGATTGATCTATCAAACCCACTAAAATCAAACTCCTTTCAGTATTGAGAATGAAATTGCGAAGGTAAAGATTTATATCCCTCTCACTGAATTGATAAAAAAAACATGTCTACATATCTTAGGTCGTGAAAGTGTTAATTATTGGGGAGATCACCTATATCGTCAATTTAAGTGATGACCAGCCTCAACTTTTTTTTGGACCAGAGGTCAATGGTAGACCACAGGAAGGAGGAGTTCCTCCTTTTTTTTTCAGCTTAAATTTTCATGACAAGATACTTCATAATGCCGTGTTTTATTCGGGTGCATCACACAACCTTATGCCCCAGGCTATCATGGAGAAACTTGGCCTCGAAATCACTAGAACTTATAGAGATTTATACTCTTTTGATTCTAGGAAAGCTAAGTGCCTAGGTCTGATTAAAGATCTTTGTGTCACTCTAACTCAAATACTTGTAAAGAGTTTAGTGATGGATATTGTTGTGGCTGACATTCCCCCTAAATATGGAATTATTTTATCTCGCTCATTGGGAATAAAATTACAAGGGACCTTGCAACTGGACATGACGTATGCTACCATTCCAGTATTTGGTCAATCGAGAAGACTCTATAGGGAAACGCTAATGAAGTACATGGTCAGTAGCCAAGAGAAGCCTCACAATTACCCTCTGTACTCTATTCACACTAACCTCAATTCTTTCATTTTGTATAATTATGGAATCATTGATTCACAGGTTTCCCAGATAGAAAATGATCCCACAGAAAGTACATATAGTCGAATACAAACAAAACAATCAAATATGGCCAATGAACCTCTTTGGAACATGAGTTTTGATGGCTCATGTGACCAAGCGGGCTCAGGGGCATGCATCTAGGTGTATAATACAGGAAACAATAGTGCACATGGTCATTCATACAGATTAAACTTTTAGTGCACAAACAACATTGCAGAGTATGGAGCTTTGCTTTTGGGATTACAAATGTAGTAAAAATTAGGAGGAAAAAGGATCTTTTTACATGGCGACTCTAAGATGGTGATAAAAAATTTTATAGGACCATATGAAACCAAACACCCTAGACTGAGAGTTTATAGAAATGATGTCCTTGATTTATTAAGAACCTTTGAGGAATATAATTTGGTAGTAATTCCCAGAAACCAGAATTTCCTATAAAATGACCTATATTTTTTAGTAAGTACCTATAAATTGCCTCACTGGAATAAAAAACATACAATTGAGGTCAAACATCATCCTTGTGTGCTTGATAACATGATATACTAGCAGGTTTTTGGCAGTGATAAAAAAATTGAAAGCTTTCTACAACCTAAAGATGAATTTGAAGACAATAATGTGGATATGGATTATGAGGAGGACAACCTTATTGATGAAAAATGTACCAAGGAAAAGCAAACTGTTGTTCTAGAAAAAGTTGTTTTAAATGTAAATACAAATGTAAATATTCCAGCTAACTACATTGTACATAATACTGATAATAAGAAAGTCTTGGAAAAAGAGGAATTTGAAATACTCCAAATTAAATACAATAATCTGCCTAGAGGGCTGGTCCCTATAGAAGAGTTATTTGACTTTAATGGTGTGGCCAAAAAACCCAAAATAGAGCCAACTGACACATACATTGAGGAATATAATATAGGCACAGAAAAGAACCCCAAAATCATCAAACTGTCTAAATCTCTGCCTACTATTACAAAGAAAAAATATATGGTCTTGTTCAAAGAATTCATTGATGTGTTTGCATGGAGCTATGACGATTTGAAGTCTTATGATACCAACATCATTCAGCATAAGATTCCAATTAAAGAAAATAAAAAACCATTCAGACAAAAATTGCAAAGAATAAATCCTATTTTAATGCCTCTAGTTGAGAAATAGATTAAAAAGATATATGAAGCAAAAATCATAGTGCTGCTCAGATACTCCAAGTGGGTTTCCAATATTGTCCCAACTAGAAATAAAACATGATAAATTAGACTCTGCATTGACTTTAGAAATCTTAATAAGGTATCTCTTAAGGATAATTACCCTTTACCTAAGATGGATCACATATTGCAAAGGGTAGTGGGTTCCAGTAGGATATCTTTGTTAGATGGTTTCTCTGGTTTCAATCAAGTGTTAGTACACACTGGTGACCAAGATATGACAACTCTTACAACTCCTTGGGGGGCCTTTCATGTATGTGAAAATTCCCTTTGGATTAATGAACGTTGGAGCTACCTTTCAAAGGGCCATGGACATTGCATTTGCTGATGAAATTGGCCACAGTACTTTACTGTGATTTATTTGGATGATATCACTGTGTTTTATAAAACTGATGAAGAACATTTAGCACACTTGAGAAGATTTTTTGAAGAATGCAGAAAATTTGGAATTTCCTTGAATCCTAAGACGACATTATTTGGATTAGAAGAAGGAAAATTGTTAGGTCATATTATCTCTAGCGATGGAATCCAAATTGACCCTAGAAGAACTGAAGTAATATTAAAATTCATCCATCCCAGAAATCTAAAAGGAACTCCAATCCTTCATTGGTAAAATCAAATTTATAAGGAGATTTATACCCAACTTAGCAGAAATTTTAAGGAACATCACTGATATTCTCAAGAAGGGATCAGAAATAAAATGGACCATAGAAGAAAAACAGTCTTTTGATTTGGTCAAGGTAGCATTGACAAAATTCCCAATACTAATCAGTCCAAATTTCACTAAAGATTTCATAATTTTTTCTTTTGCCTCTGAACAAACTATTGTTGTTGTTTTATTATAGAAAAACAGTGAAGGAAAGGAGCAACCCATAGCTTTCTTCAATAAGGAATTAAGAGATGCATCATTAAAATATAACATCATGGAAAAACATTATTTTTCCTTGGTTAAAGCATGGAAAGATTTTAGAGTCTATATTTTTCATTCATATATCATTGCTTATGTTCCAAATGTAGTTGTCAAAGACATATTAGCACAAAACGATCCTGATGGAAAAAGAGGGAAATGGAATGTAGTGATATTAGAATAAGATTTGGAAATCAAGCCTACCAAGTTGGTTAAAGACCAGGGATTAGCTAAATTGATGGAAAAATCCAACTTTCATGTACTAGACATCAACATGGTACATTCATTAGATGATCAAGAGGAACTGGCGACTCCACCAATTAATGGAGAATTCCTAAATTCTCCATGGTCTGCTGATATCTTGTATGTATTTTCAAAGTTGAATGCTTCTCTTGGTTTGTCTAAAACAAAGGCTATATTTCTAAAAATTAAAGCTTTTAAATTCTACATCTTGGACAATGTCTTGTATTGGAAATATATTGGGGGTATTTTTCTTAAATGTTTATTGAAGGATGATGCGGATAAAGAAATGTAGGAGTTCCATGGAGGTGACTATGGTGGCCATATTTATTGGAAAACCAGTGGTAACAAGATCATGAGAGCTAGTTTTTACTGGCCTACCCTTTTTCCAGATGTCCATAAGATGGTTACTGCTTGTCATAAATGTCAAATCTTTGAAGGAAAGAGAAAGATATTTCCCTTACCCCTGAAACCTATTTTTGTGGAAAGCCCTTTCCAGCAATGGGGATTAGACTTCATAGGATAAATTCACCCCCCATCCTCCGCCCAACATAAATGGATCCTCACTGCTATAAATTATTTCACCAAATGGATACAGGCCACCCCTTCTATAAATTCCACTGAATCTATCGTTATAAAATTCCTAGACACCAACATCCTTTTATATTTGGTTGTCCTAGGAAAATGATTACAGAAAATGTTACAACCTTTAGATCCAAAAATATGTTTGATTTATATCACAGGTATCACATAAAATTGGGGCATTCAAAGACTTATTACCCTCAAGGTAATGGATTGGATGAATCTTCAAATAAAAGCCCGAAGAGAATCATTAAGAAGCTTCTGGAGGAGAATAATAATTCTTGACACAATAAGTTGATCAATCCTCTTTGGGCTAATAGACTCACCAAAAAAAATTCAATTGGCATATCACCATACCAATTGGTTTATGGGATGGATGCAGTTTTTCCTTCTTCCTTGGGAGTTCCAGTAATGAATATAATCCAAGAAGTCCAAGTTGAACCAAATTACATTCAAAGGAGGATTAATGACAGCGTTCAGCTGCAGCAGTCTAGAGAAGAGGTTTACGAAAGAACACAAGTAATTCAAGAGAATATCAAAAAGATCTTTGACAAGAGAACCAAGGCAAATTATTTCAATCTCGGTGATAAAGTTATGAAATGGGATTCCAAAAGAGAGGATACAGGCAAGTATGGAAAGTTTTATAATCATTGGCAATGGCCATACATCATTCATGCTTTTAGGGGAAATAATGCTTATTTTCTCAAAGAGTTGGATGGTACAAAAGTATCTAGGGGTCCTATAAATGGCAGGATGCTAAAACATTATTTCTTCTATAACTCAGGTTAAATTCTCACCATTGTAAATACCATAGTCTTACAGTTTTCAATAATTCATTGGACAAGGTTAAAGCCCGAAGTGAAGGTCCTAAGCCCAGTTCAATGAGAAGATATAAAAATAGAAAATAAATCAGTTGAAGAAGAAACGAAACCAGTAAAAAATGTTGCAGAGAAAGGAACATCCAAGGCTACTAGTCTCAATTTCTTGAGATTTCTTTTCAAGAACTACCATACCCAGCTGGAGCCACTGTTAGTACCCTATAAATTATAGGATCTCAAGGTGACTAGATACTTCACATTTCTTGCAAGGTTTTCATAATTGAAAGGATTTTAAAAATGCAAATGACTTCGGATAAAAAGAAAAATGAAAAATAAAGAAAAGAGGGTATAAAAGAAGAGAAAGAAAAAAAAGAGAAAAAATGGAAAGAGAGAAGAAAAAGAAAAAGAAAGAAAACCCAAAAAAGAAATAAAAATGAAAGTGTTGCAAGTTTAAATGCCACTACTCATTAGATAAATTTGTCCAGTCATATAGTTTAATCATGATTGGGAAGTTTTTCAATTTCTGTTGATAGGTTAGAGAATAAATATCTTCCAAACTGTTTAATCTTGGCATCTCAGTAGATAGGTAGAAAATGAAATTGGCTCAATAGTTTAAGCTAAGCCAATGGCTGAAATAAGGATAGGTTTTAGGTTAGAAATTCAAAAAATAAATGATTTAAGGGTTTGCTAGTCCAAATCTACCCTGGAAAAAAGAAGGAAAATGTCAGATGATTAGTTTGGGCAGGTAGATGTGTTGAAGAGGAAGAATGGAAGGCCAATATGAAGACTATTCCACCAAGGTACAACATCCTAGTTTCATTTTTCTTTGCTGTAAGAATAAAGCCAAGACAAAGATTTTTTATTGCTCAAAAGAGGGAGAAGGGGTAATGTGTTAAAGGTTGGGATTTAGATGTCATCCATGCATACCTTATGTCAAATGTTATCCTAAGTCCTGACGCTATCAATTCGCAATATTCCTAAAAACCCCCAAACCCACATTATTTTCATTTATCCTAAGTCCCTCCATATTCTCGATGCTCATTCACAAACCCGACCCCACCATCCCATCACCACATCACATCACGTGCTAAACAACGTCCACCTTATCTGCCATCATTGCTCTTCACCCCACATCCAACGACCCTCACTTATTTTTGGCCCCCCCTCAGCCGTCAGACGTTCACAGGGAAGGGGGGGGGGGGTTCAAAATGGGCGGTATCTATTACCACCCACTTTGCTATGTGGATTGCCCATACTATTTCGCACCCCCTCCCTCGCTCCATTACCACTCACTTCCTTTGACGCCCTCCGAAAAGCGGTTTCTTCCGTTAACCAAATTGCTGCATCCGTTTGACTGTTACCCACGTTGTTGCGCCACGTCCTCCTTCATCTGTCCGTTCTGCCCTATCACATCTCTTCCCTACAACAACCCATTGCACCATGAATGGTTGGGTCCTTATCCAACGGGCTCGTGGAAACTCAACGATCACCCCCAATTACATGTCAAAGTTCAAATTCGGCGCTAAATCAGAGTTTACCTTGCTGAATTTGTTGAGTTATTGCAGGCGTTGGATGTGCGGATATTTATAGAGAAATCGCAGATTAGCCATTATTTATGAAGGGTCATTGTTCACCAAAGGAGGAATTAGCAGTGCTCTGTGAACCTGATTATACCTCTCCTTCGATTGTTCAATTCTGATCATGATCCCCTTCTATCATATCCCTTTCCTAGTGTTGATGTGTATCATTTTCCCTCCTCTAATCCCTTTTCTTACAACCCATTCTTCATTGCAGGTTTAGAAAGAAGATACAAAAGACAAATCATGCCTCATAAGGCAGACCAGAAACCTTTCCATCCCATGGTCTATCCTCAGGTAGACTTATATCATATCCCCCTGGCTGACAAAGACTACAAATCCATGAGACAGAGTTAGACTTCGACTTGTTCGATGTCTACTGCTGGCTCGAGGATAAGATCCTTGATGAAGCAGATGATATCATCTTGTGGGAGAACAAGCTTCCATATTACATATTTCCTAAAACCCATAGCTGCCTTGAGCTAATCAGAAAATTTCAATCATGCTATGACATTAACTGGAGAGCCATAGTGAACCCTGCAAGAGAGATTTTATTTTACATCAATTCCCCATCAATTCATGAGATGATGCAAGCCCCCATTGTTGAGAACACTATCCCTTTTTCATATGAGGCCCTTATAGAATTATACGAGGGGTTGGACCCTGGTTTTGTAAGAACTTTTCATTAACTACTTGTAATTTTTCAATATGGAGCATCAATATAGAGATCAGTCTGCAAGATTCATATGTTGTGGTGTCTTGGTGATGTTTTTCCTTGTTCATGTTTTATGTCTTTCCACTGTAATATTTTCATGTGCACCACGTAAATTATAATTGTAAAATAGGAAGGTTAGATTAAGATTTACTATTCAAAGTACCTTAATTCTGAATGTCTTTATAATCTCAATGTTTTCTTCTGACGTATGGTTTAAGAATTCTTAATTGCTCTTAAGTCATTACTAAAATCACTTTTCTTCATCTCATAATTCCAGTCATTTACAAACATCAGTATTCGCAAATAGCTTGCCTTGCACTTGCTCTAGGATTTGATGCATATACCCAGCCTATTTCGACTCCTTCATCTCATAATTCCAGTCATTTACAAACATCAGTATTCGCAACTAGCTTGCCTTGCACTTGCTCTAGGATTTGATGCATATACCCAGCCTATTTCTATTTAGAGAAGACCCCTTAAATCCAACCACAAAAAATAAAAAAAACAACCCTCATAATCAAATTAACTAGCCTAAAATCTGAAATATTAAGGCAAATCTAAATCTTATAGAGAGATCCCTCTCTGAGTTTGGGAGGGCTCGATCCCAGGCTTCAAGCGGTTTGATGTTGTTATTTATAATTTAGTATTTCCAATCTTATAAATTATAGAGTGATAACAAGGAATATATTTTAGGCTAGTTAGGTCAGCTCTAGGGTTTTCAAAGTTTAATGTTTTTTTGTTGAATCAGGGATGAAAAACAGGTAGCTAGGTCAAATATATCAAAGGGTTACAATTGTAAATATATAAAGGAGCAAGGAAGCAATGCTTTAGTGATTGGATTAGGGTTTTGTCAGTGTAGTGTAGGGTTTGAAGGAGTGGAGAGAATATTAATGAGAATGCATCATGAATTCATTAAAAATGAAGGAAATAAACATAAAATGATGTTCCCAAACAAAATAGAGCTTATGAAGAATTCTTCTTATCAAAATTTTAGGAAGATCACTGAAGAAAGAAACACATGAAAAGAGAAAGTGTGTATCATTATATGAAACTATAACAGATAAAATACAACATAAAAAACTCACTGCACATGAATTCCTAGATAACAGCTGCAACTGTTCCTTTGAATTTCTGAATAAAATTTGAAGCACAAGCTACACTGGTCTCAAACCTCTGATGTACAACCATCAAAATGACTAAGAAATGCATGCATATAGACAAAAAACTATTTCCCCTCTCTCAGGGGTCGAATCCTTGGGTGGAGGAACTAATCACCTGATCCTCTCACCTAAAACCTAAATACTAGGGAGGTTAACAAGACTCTCCCCAAGTAAGAAAAACTGATACCTTTACCCAAAAATGACTTTTACAAGCATTTATCTACGTCATTTTTACTCTATCCATCATAATTACACATGCTTACATCATAAAAACATCAAAAGTGACAAATTACATAAGTGGAGGTCGAATCTAGACCAAGTCAACTCAGAAAATTACTTTGAGGCAAAAACACAGTAAATTTAGGCAAAAGCACAATGTGCTAAGAGAAAACGCTGCAAAATTGGGAGAAGTGAGTTTTGGAGGCCTTCTCGATGTCCAAATGTTGATCTGAAAAATGCTAAAGAAATATATTCATGTTGGCTACATGATAGAGTCCTTGAGCACTAAAAATGATTTCTCCTAGCCCCTCAAAAACTCATTCTCCTAGAGGTAACCTAGAAACGCAGTGAGTTGTTAAAAAAGAGGGTAGAAAGGTGGTTTTTAATTGGTTTTTAGGCCTTTTCACCTGCCAAAATTTGCTAAAAATCAACTCCTAAGGGCTAGAAATGATGTAGGAGTGATGAAAAATCCAAGGATGCAAGAGATTTGTCATTTGGAGGCTTCCATCAAAAGCGCAGTGTGGGCCACGCTGCATTTTTGACATAGTGACCGTGTCAAAATGTGCAAAAACCCATAATTCTTCAAAATTTCTCAAATTTTCTGCAAATTTGCCCAAAATTTCTCCAGAATTTCATCATGAAGACATGTGATGGAATTATAAGCTATGAGGGAAGCATCAGCTAGCAAATCCAACTTTCCCTTCTCCTTTCCCTCCATTAGGGTTTCTTTGATTTTTGCCTCCAATTGCTTGATTTTGGCCCGAGAGACCTGATTTCTCTTGTAATAGTGCATAACCATGTGTCTCTAAATTTTATTGCTCTGATTAGCCCTCTTTAGGAGATTTTCTACATGTTCATTGACTGTATCAAGCCAATACTCCCTGTCTTACTCAATGTATGCTAGTATGAGCTCATCCATTGTCATTTGTGTCTTTGGTGGAAATGATTCTCTTTGTTGCTGAAGTGCCATTTTTAGGCCTCTATTTCTTGGTCTCTTCCTTAGAAACCACTCTTCATGCTCATCTGGATCATTTATATATACTATTTATTTTCCCTTTACAACCTCTTTTCTAGCAGCATCTTTATGTCTATTCAAAATTAGCCGATTTACCGTTAATTGCATGTTCTCTTGCTCTAGGAATGAAATGAAGAAGTTGGGATTGGACAAGTTGTCCTCTAGTTCTACGATCTTAGCATATTTATCTATGATTCCCTGCTCTACTGACCTATGCTCCAGGTATTCCCTGTCAACATCAAAATGGATAAGCTCCTCATCATGTAAATGTGCCTCAAGCTATGGTGATGATCTCTGTTGTGCTAATGTAGGCTTGGCCCCTTCACAATGTTTGAAGCAAACACAAGCCTCATACCTCTCTGATATGTTTTGGTCACATCATCCCTAAATGTCTTATTCACTAAAACTCTTCTAGATGAGCCAATGCATGAGAAATCTGACATGGTACTTGTACAATCTAGAAAATCTACCCTCGCATGTAATTTACTTCATAATGGCTCGCATAAATGGATCAAACTTGTTAGGTAGTTGACCAAAAGGAAACACTTTCTTTATTGCATATTTGTAGTGACCTTTGATGAAAGGTTTGTAGTTCTGCACATCCAAATCTAGGCTCTTAAACCACTTTTCACCACTATTTGGTATCCTTGTAGCTGTAGCTATGGCCTTAGTTGAGATTTTGAAGCTCACCCCTACAATTATGACCTTATCTCTCCTAAGGTTAGTGGCAAACAAGCTTGTCAAATTGGCATGATATTTGAACTTTTGAATTTGCTCACAAAACCTTAAACACCCTACATTCTGAAAAAATTTCCTGACAAGTGAAGATGACATCAGCTCATGAGTGTTGAGTGGTTCAAACCTTGATAATTTACTTCCCTTGTATAATTTTTCCTTTCTCCCTCCATGTTTGACATTTTGAAGGCTAAAACCCTAGTGGGAAAAATAGGGGTAGTGAGTGAGGTGAAGGGATGAAGGGGTCAGGGAAGAGGAATGAGCGTATGAAAATTTAGGGAAGTTGGTAGGGCTTCTAAGGAACTTTGGGAAGTGGAGGGGGGTGGAATAAGTGTAGGAATTTACCTAAGGAATTTTGACACAATCCAAGCCCTAGAAACTACCAAAAACACGACGTGGAGTGAAGGTTTGGTTGTTGGGGCTTTGGAAATGTGATTAGGGGAGTGTAAGGGTTGTGGAAAGTATGTATGAGTGTGAGGGATGGTAAAATTTATGTGGTATATGAAAGTTAGCTTTCCAACTTGAAAAATGAGGTCTCACCCACCAAAACATAGCGTGGGGAAAAATGGAGGTTTTGCACCATAAAAACAAGGAAATGAAGCTGATAGGAGGAATCAAGGGGCCTCAAATTACTTGTACATTGATGATGAAAGCTTCAATTACCTTGTAGAACCCTTGGAAGAAAGATTTTTTATTGTTGGATTGAAAATGAAACATAGAGGTGAAAACGCAGCATGCTCCCTGAAAGCACAACGTGGCAGCTTTGAATCACTTCTTTAGAGTGTATTTTGATGCTAAGAGTGTTGATTTTTCCTTTGCTGGTGAGTGAGAGTTCTTTGAAAATGGAATGAGTGAGATATTAATGAATTTGATCGTATTTTATAGCTTGTGGAAGTCTTTTTCTTCATTGTGGTGTGGTGGCCTACCATGTGCTTTTCACTTTTTCTTTGAAAACTATGCAACTTTGGAAAAAATAGAACTTATTACATAATAATTGAATAAAATTACATGTGAAACAAAATTTATTGAGAAAATTACCTATTACTGCTCCTTCATTTGCCTGATTTATTAATGAAATGATTGATTTTGGTGACTAAAACCCTAATGACCTCATGGTGACACTGAGCTGAATGAAGACCATGATGGCGTGAATGAGATGAAAATGGTGACTCATCCAAATTAGAGATGGAAATGACTAGCACAATTTTTTTTTGAATGGAGTAATAATAGACCTAGACACCACTAGCCAGTGACCAAATTTTTATTTGAAGACTTATTGAAACCATAGAAATTTGACTCGACACCCTAAATTGTTTTTTGAAAGAGCCCATTTGATCATTGGTGACAGGAAAAAATGACTGAAAGTAACACCCCCTATGAAAAATTGTGCCAATTCCTTCACCCAATGCATAACACTCCAAGGTGAATGCCTGAGTGAAATCAGGTAGAGCCAATACTAGGGAACTTCTCATCACCTGCTCGAGGTGCTCAAATGATTCCTGTGCCTTGTTAGTCCATGTGAATGCCCCATTCTTGGTTAGTTCTATGAGGGGTTTTTCTAGCTGTGAGAAGCCCTTTACGAACTTCCTATAGTAGGTGAAAATTCCTACAAACCCACTCAGATCAGTCACATTTTGGGGGACTGGCCAATCCCGGATGGCCGTAATCTTCTCCTCATGCACCCGCACTCCATCCTCCCCAATGATATGCCCCATGTAGAGCATCTCGGTAAGCCCAAACTCACACTTGGAGAACTTCACGTAGAACTGTTGTCCCTCCAAAATGAAAAGCACCTCCTCGAGATGCTCCTCGCATGTCCCATTATAGATAAATATGTTGTCAAAGAACACAAACAAAAATCTACATAGTTTCTTGTGGAGCATGTAGAAACTATAAAAATAATATGTATATCAATGGATTCAATCCAATCATGCAATATACTAAAGCAATATATTGAATCCTTCTACAAATCAATTATGGAAAATAAACACGATCGCCAATCACAACAAGTAAAGAAAGAAGAAAATCAAACCACAAAAAAAATATTTTCCTAGGGAAAGATTGTTGCTAAAAAACCCTCTATATTCTATTGTATATTCACCATGGAATCATGAAACAATTACAATGCACTCTCACAACTATCTCACACTAACCTAGACAAAATTGACCAACACAGCCAAATCCCACCTCTAATCAGCCTGCCTTGATTGTGCAATTCATGTGGAATGCAATCCCTATTATTTAGGAAATCCAACCTTTCAAAATTGTGCAATGCTCATGGGAAATCCAATGGTTGTCTTACTACATGCAGGAAACCTACTTATGATACAACTGATAGTTAACATCCCTTTAACCTTTGTCTCAACTAGGTCTCCACTAGAACTAATGTTGTGTAACCAGCTCAAAAAATAGAAGAAAATAGATATCAACGCCTTAGAAATAAGCCACTTCGAGGGGGCAACCTCCAATACATTACATAAATGAACAATTCTTGGATGATACAATTTACAAAACCTCCTTTCTATATATGAGAGTCCATGGGGCCATAATGTAATCCTAGTGGGCCACAATGTAATCCTAGCCGACCTAACAATAATAATTTAAGGGCACAATAATAACAAAATGGGGGTTACAAGGGTACAATAATAATAATAAAGGGGTTACACTAACAATAATAAGGGACTATACTAGTAATATAGGGACCTAACATGCCCCTCTCCTTCAAAAAAAGTGTTGTATCATTTTGAGGTGTCCAGTTGCTTTGTAAAATTATCATCTTCCATGTGATCTGGGTGATGGATTATTTACATGGATGAAGGTCTCTGAAGATTTGGATTCAGCTGACCATGGGTTCTTTGTTTCTGTGACCTTGATTTCTTATATGATTTTCCTTCTCCATCAGTTCTAAATGTGACACAGGCAGACTATTTTCTAACCTTCTTTGCTTGACACAGGAAATATGGTCACTCGTGAAGAAGCGAGGAAGCTCCAATTTGTATGCCATAGTACTAATATTTTGCAACACATTGTAAGGACCATAGTACTTTGGTGATAATTTATTATCCTTCTTAGCTTGCTTGAGGGACATTTGTTTGTATGGTTGTAGCCGTAAAAATACCCAATCTCCTACATCAAAACTTCTCTCATTGCGATGTTGATCTGCCTGTTGTTTCATTCGATTTTGTGCCAAATTCAGGTTATCCTTTAAGAGTTGGAGAACTTCTTGCTGATGCTCGATGTGATCTTCCACTGCTTGAACCTTCAAATTTTCCCTTACATATGATGTGATGGATGGTGGATGATATCCATAAAGTGCCATAAATGGGGTCATTTTTGCTGCAGTATGGAAGGAAGTGTTATACCACCATTCAGCGAGAGGTAACCACTTGACCATTGTGTTTGTTTATCAGATACAAAACAACGAAGATATCCTTCCAAACATTTATTTACGATCTCAGTTTGACCATCAGATTGAGGATGATAAGATGAGCTATGAGCTAATTGAGTACCCAAACAAGAAAATAACTCCGTCCAAAAATTTCCAGTAAAAATGGGATCTCTGTAGCTCACAATAACCCTTGGGCTTCCATGTAGCTTTTGAATTCTATCCATAAATGTAGTAGCAACTGTACTTGCTTTAAATGGATGAGATAATGCACAAAAGTGTGCATACTTGGTAAGTCTATCAACTACCACCATGATGACCCTCTTTCCTTCGGACTTAGGTAAACCTGTGATAAAATCCATTGAAATCTCCTCCCAACGTTGACTTGGAATGGATAAAGGTTGTAGAAGTCCTGGGGTCTTAATTGTTTCCACTTTATTCTGCTGGCAGACCAAACATTCCGCCACAAACTTTCGAATATCAGATTTAAGGCCATCCCAAAAAAATTCTTTCTTCACCCTGTGGTAAGTTTTTAAAAATCTGAGTGTCCTCCTAAAGGAGAAGTGTGCAATTCCAGAAGAATCTTTTGTTTTAGTTGGGAATTCTTACAAAGATATAAGCGATCTTTGTACCATAACGAATCATTTTTCCAACTAAATGTATCAGATGTACTAGGATCTTGCTGCAACTTTTGAATGAGTGTCCATACATCTTTGTCCTTATTCCATTCATCTCTTGCTTCGGTTATCCAATCTGGTTGGATAATAGAAATGGCACAAAGAAATGCTTCCACATCTTCATTCTTTCTTGAGAGTGCATCTGCAACAACATTAAGATTTCCTTTTTTGTAGATTATTTCAAAGTCATAACCCAACACCTTTGTGACCCATTTTTGCTGCTCTTCTGAAGATAGTCTTTGTTCCAAAAAGTGTTTAAGACTATCATGATTATTTTTTACCTTGAAGTGTCTTCCCATTAGGTAAGTTCGCCATTTCTTTAGTGCATGCAATTTTGATAACATTTCCTTCTCATAAATAGGTTTCTGTAAATAATTTCCTTTGATTGGATGAATTTCAAAAGCAATGGGTCCTCCTTCCTGCATTAAAATAGCACCAATTCCATTTCCTGAGGCATCACATTCCACAATAAAGGTTTTTGTGAAGTCTGGCGTAGCTAAGACCGGTGCTAGGCACATTGCCTCTTTAAGATGTTCAAAGGCATTAGTTGCTTCAGGAGTCCATGAAAATGCATATTTATTCAATAATGTTGTTAGAGGTGCTGCTATTCTCCCATAATTCTTAACAAACTTGCAATAATACCTTGTTAACCTGAGAAATCCTTGCAACTGCTTTATGGTTGTCGGGACTTTCCATTCCTTAATGGCTTCAATTTTGTTAGGGTCTACTTTAACACCCTCGTGAGATACAATATGACCCAGATATTCCACCTCTTGTACTCCAAAGAAACATTTGGATGTTTTTGCATATAATTGTTTCTCCTGCAATAGTTTGAGCACCGTGTCAACATGTTCAACATGATCTTTCCAAGACCTGCTGTAGATTAGTATATCATCAAAAAATACTAGCACAAATTTTCTAAGGAAGGGTTTGAAAATGGAATTCATCAACCCTTGAAATGTAGAAGGTGCACTGGTAAGGCCAAAAGGCATGACCAAAAATTCATAATGACCCTCATGAGTTCGAAATGCTGTTTTTGGAATATCTTCAGTCTTCATTCTAATTTGATGATATCCTGAACGAAGATCCAACTTGGTAAAATAAATTGCTCCATGTAATTCATCCAATAATTCCTCAATCATAGGAATGGGAAATTTGTCTTTAATGGTGAGCTTATTGAGCTCCCTATAATCTGGACGCATTCGCCATGATCCATCCTTCTTGTGTACCAATACTACAGGAGCAGAGAAAGAACTTTGACTAGGTTGAATTATACCCGCCTCTAACATTTCTGCAATCATACGTTCAATTTCGCTCTTTTGTACATAAGGATATCTATAAGGCCTGATGTTTGGAGGAACACTTCCTGGAATCAAATGAATAGCATGATCATGATCATGAATAGGTGGGAGTCCTTTGGGAGTTTCAAACACGTTGGAATGATTGTCCAAGACTTGTTGGAGATCTGCAGAAATATATGATTTTGATGTTGGAACTTCTAGTGAGCATAATTGTGCAATTACGCCTCACTGTTCTTTCTTTAGAAGTTTTTTCATGACATTAGAGCTTATTATCTTTCTTGGTTTCCCTGCAATACCCCGTCATTCGACTTCCTTTCCTTCTTAAAAAAAAGTCAAGAAAAGTTCTTGAAAATTAAAAGCTACTGTCCCCAAAGATTGTAACCATTGTACTCCTAGTACAACATCAGCACCTCCCATAGGAATGGAAAGCATTGGACTATTCAATACATATCCCCCCATGGTTAGCTTGATATTATGGAATTTTCTAGAGCAATTTATAGTTCCTCCATTTGCAACCATCACTTGACATTCTGGTGTTGGTATAGGAAATAATTTAATTCCTTGGCTACCTTACAATGAATAAAATTATGGGTGCTACCTAAATCAATCAACACTATTACCTTTTTCTTCTTGATATGTCCTTCTATCTTGAGAGTTTGAGGAGTGGTGATTCCTACCAATGCATTACATGATATGGTCGGACTCATTTCTCCCTCTTCTACAGCTGGTTCCTAGTGTATATCCTCTTCTTGTTCATTTTCTTCTTCCTCTTCACAATCTATGTAAAATAATTTCTTCTCAACACACTTATGAACTTTAGTGTATTTGCTATCACAACTGTAGAAAAGCCCTTTTGCTCTTTTTTCTTCCAATTTTTGTGGTGTCAACCTTGTAGGTTGTGGAAATCTAGGCGTAGAAACACTTCCTTCTTTATAGAAGTGAGTGGTAGGCTTCCTTGTCGCCATAATTTTACATTCAATTTTTCTTGCCAACTTGAATGTCTTCTCCAATGAATCAGGTTCCAAAATGCGAATTTCATGTTGGATGTTATCCTTTAGAGTGCCTATGAAGAGATCAATCATGTGTTCCTATGGAATATAAGTTACCCTTATATTCAATTTTTGGAAGTCCTCAATGTGCTCCCCCACTAAACCCTTTTGTTTGAGATTTATCAATTGGCTAAAGAAGGTGTTGCTCTTTGTATCCTCATAATGTGCTATCATTTCCTCCATAAAAATTGACCAAGTGACAATTTTTTACGGGAGCAAAGCCATCGATACCATACAAATGTATTTTGTTCTAAATGTAAAGTTGCAATGCGTACCTTTTGTGTGTTTTGCACATTATGGAGATCAAAATATTGCTCCATCTCTAGTATCCATGTTACAGGATCCTTTCCATCAAACTTCCTCATATCCATTTTTGGAATATGGTGTTTCTTCCTTCCAACATTATAGTTTATGAAATCACGATTAACATTTATTTTGTTCTCATCATGAGTTTCCTCTTCTATCTTTCCACCATTAAGAAAAGTTTCTTGTATCAACTTTTTCAAACCTTCCATGTCTGCTTTTAGATCATTCTTCATGTTTTCCATTTTAGCTTCCATGTCATCCATCTTAGATTCCATGCCAGCTTCCATGCCATCTATCTTAGATTCCATGCCTTTCTTCAAACCATCCATATTATTCTTCACACCATCCATCTTCGCTTCCATGCCTTTCTTCAAAAATTCCATTTCATTTTTTGCTGCTCTATGCGAGAGCGAAATTTGGTGCACTTTCTCTTGTAATTTTGATAGATCATGTTGCAATTATTTATCTTCATGAGTCATAGTAGAGCCTTCTGAAGGTTTATTGGGTGTTGAATTATTTTTACGGGGAATTTTTTAGAACCCGATACTGATATATATTCTACAATATGCCCTTGGAATCAATTCAAATTGATTATTCAAAAAAGACTTATGCAATTCAGAAAAGAAAATACACACCTTTTTCTTGCTTTTTAGGAGCTCGTTATTGAAATTGGATTATCTCTGTGATTGTGGCTCTTCAATATCTAAAATTTAGCACTGACGTAGCCCTCTGACTTCTCTTTTGAATGCCACAGGTCTGACCTGATTTGGATTCTCCAAGACAAAGTTATGTCCAATCTCCCACAATGACCTAATTATGGACTGGTTCAGTAGAGCGAACTTGTACGGCTTGCCACGTGTCACTGTTTCATCCTTCGGCTCTGAGATTGATAGCCAAGAAAAAACATCCGTGTACTTATGACTAATTTTTACGGCACTCCAATCTGATGCTCAGAGAGAGAGTTATGAAACTTTTCCCACGATCACCTCTTTGAGATGAAATTTGAGAGCCTGAAAAATCACTACCTTCCACAGATCATATCTCTGAAAATATTGCAAACCAAGCTCTAAAAATTTTTGATGAGTTTCCTCAGGATTTCGGCTTCGCACCCTAAAACTTTCAGATTCTGATCCTTCGTAGACAAAAATTTATAGCGAAAATTCCACGATCACCTGTTTAGAGCAGCAAAACCCTAGAATCCAAAGCTCTGATACCAAATGTTGTGTAACTAGCTCCAAAAATAGAAGAAAAAAGATATCAACGCCTTAGAAATAAGCCACTTCGAGGGGTCAACCTCCAATACATTACATAAATGAAAAATTCTTGGATGATACAATTTACAAAACCTCCTTTCTATATATAGGAGTCCATGGGGCCATAATGTAATCCTAGTGGGTCCACAATGTAATCCTAGCCGACCTAACAATAATAATTTAAGGGCACAGTAATAACAATATGGGGGTTACAAGGGTACAATAACAACAATAAGGGGGTTACACTAACAATAATAAGGGACTATACTAGTAATATAGGGACCTAACAACTGACATGCATGCAAATATTAATATTAAATCATCAGTTGCATGGCAGATCACTGCATGTGAATTAAATCTAATTTAATTCACTTGATCTCTCACTATTGCAACAAACAGTTACAACTAGTTCAACTGAATTTAACTCAATAAATTGAGTTATCTGATTTATCATGCATTAAACTAATGCACTAACTGCATCTCAAACTCCATAACTAATATAATTGCTCTGCATGCCTCACCAACCACCCTCAACTCGAAATTTATGTGCTAAATCAGTTAACTATTACGAGTGATTATGAGCTAATATTACATTTTATTTTCCAATTTAATTAAGGGAAAATTAAATTAGACACACATTTCTTGTTGAATTTTCAACACTCCCTCTCAACAATAAAGGGATTATCCACCACCCCGATCCTACCTCTATGGTATTCAAATTTTTTCCTGGCGAGAACCTTCGTTAGAACATCTGCATCTTGATATTCTGTGGGAATGTACTTAAGTAACATAATGCACATATGAACACAATCTTTGAGTTGGTCATACCAGATGTCTGTGTGCTTGGACCTATCATGGAATACTAGATTAACCGAGAGTTTAATGCAACTCTGGTTATCACAATGTATCACCTTCTGATCCATCTGAGAACCAAACAAACCAACCATGATATTTCTCATCCATATGGCCTCACATGTAGCCTGACTTGTTTCCATGTACTCTTCCTCGGCTGAATTGAGTTCCACAGATCACTGCTTCCTACTGTACTAAGAAACTTTTGTCGATCCTATGCTGAATATCCCTCCTGATGTTCTCTTTCTATCTGATGGGTTTCTTTCCCAATCTACATCGATGATGCCTTGAAGCTTCACTCCCTCTATCTGTTTTTACCATAATCCACACTTCGTAGTTCCCCTGAGATATCTAAAGATATGCTTCCCTGCCTTCCAAAAGAGCTTGGTCGGCTTAACCATAGCTTGACTCAACTAGTTATCTACATAGCAAATGTCTGGTCTGGTGTTCACCAAGTACATCAGTGAACCCACTAGTTTCCTGTAAACAGTGTCGTCCACTACCTCTCCTAAAGTAGCATAATCCTTCCTCTAGTTTCCTAGAAGAGGATTCTCCATGGGTTTACAACTCTCCATGTTTTGGCCAGATTGGCAAGACCAAAAGATGAGACAACATCAAACCACTTTCAGACCTCAGGATCTAGCCCTCCTGGGTCCAGAGAGGGATCTCTCTGTATAAGCAAAGGTTTTAATTCTTTGAGGCTCAAAGTTTAAGATGTTAGGCTAGTTATAGGCACAAGTTTTGTTTGTTTGATTGATTGTTTAGTTGTTGGTTACCAGGAAAGAAGGGTTCAATGTAAGACAAGGATGAGCAAAGAGGAGTAAGGCAGAGGTGAAGTATTCCAGGGAGCATTCGAAACCATTGGTCAATGGAGTCAGGATAGGATTTGCTTGATAATTA
This sequence comes from Pinus albicaulis, assembly GCA_034641835.2. Lineage (NCBI taxonomy): Eukaryota > Viridiplantae > Streptophyta > Pinopsida > Pinales > Pinaceae > Pinus > Pinus albicaulis. The sequence continues at coordinate 1,210,744,586 of CM076581.1, forward strand.
GTAGACAGGGTTTCAATTGGGCTAGTCATCTAAAACATTGGATCTTAAAGATGATAGTGTGATATGGAATGGTAGGAGAGGAAGAGACAACACATATTCAGGACGCACAGTTAAAGACCAGCTAGTCGTACAAGGATCCTGGTGGACAGGGCTAACTCTAATCCCCATTGTTCCCAAATCTTCCAGCTAAATCCCAACCATAACATCTAAGAACTAATTCATTCAATTCATACATTAGAGAGCAGGCAATAACATCTACCAAACTGGTTAAATTAACTGAAATCAATTCTTAGATAACACATTTAGTAGAAAACATCAAAGGCAAGGAGAGCAGAAACATAGGGTACCTAACAAGGGTAAATCCTATGCCAATATTCTGATGCAAGCCAGTAGAAATGAAATGAAATGAATTAAAACACAAAGATAGGAAAACATCACCGCTGCTTTAGATCAGGATCCAAAGAAATGTGCTTGTCATATTAAATAGCAATACCAGTCAAGTACAACCTTGCCAATAGTTGAATACTCAGTCTGAAATCATATTCCTCAGCCTATATTACAACTTTACACAGAGATTGTGTCTCTAAAGAAACTACTTGCAATTCTCTGATAACTGATCAAAAACCTTTACAATGAGTTTCTTCATGAATTTATAGCTCTAGTGGAGCAGAGAAGGTAGGTGAAAAACTAAATGCAGCATTAAAAACTCAGAAGAGGAAGAAGGCCGAAGCCCACTCTGTATAAATTCTATGTATTTATCTCTAGCACTCTTGGGTGAAAGAGTGGTCTTCGTCAGGTTTCCATTTGCTCCAGGTATGTCTCTGATGTACCCTGCTGCAAAATTCTATAGTACTTCTGGTGATTAAACAAAAAGGTGAATAAATGATGCTAGGGTCTACCATACTGCACAACAAATGCTTTGATAGCACCAAGACTGTTGTCAGGGCAGAAAATATCTCTAGAACACGGCATAGATTGAACACTGCATGGGCACTTTGTCCTTTCGTGGGAAAACATTCTGCTGATGTGAAAACCCTGATGATATGGTTTTTTGCGTGCTATACACTCTGTGCGATCCATGATGTCGCTAACCTGGTGTTTTGCCTCTAAACAACTGTATTAGGGCTCAAAGATCTTCAATACTGAACATTGAACTTGCTGATCATTAGCTGGTATTTCTCTGCCGCTTCATAAATGTCTTAATCTGCAAAATCTGGGCTTTAATGGCGCTGGATAGGTTTTCACGGAGATTGAATTGTCCTTTGATAATATTTATGTTGCCGCCATATTTCCAGACATTTCCTTGTAGTACCAGCTTCCAAATCCAAATTTCTCTGTGCAACGCGCCATTACAATAGTACATATGAACCATGGCGGTTTTCCACCTCTCTGTAACCCTGCAAAAACGCGGAAACTATTAAGAAAAAAATGCATGGGGTCGGATGATGTGAGTGACTACGAGGATGATAGTGGGATGACATAGAAATGGTGAAAAAATGCAGAGGAATGGAGGAGAAATGCTCTGGTGAAGGTTGGCAAAGTGTATAGAAATTTAACAAAAAAATGAATGTTTGACCATGGAATGAACATATATAACGAGGGCGGGCGGATGTACGATGGAGACACATGGAGTGGTCACGTGTCGGGTCTGGGAGATGACGGGATGGTCAACAGTGGGGGTAATCAAATCTGAACTTTCTGATCTCAGGAGGAGATCGACGGCTGAGGACACGTCGGCGGGTGATGGACAATGGGCTAGGGGTATGGTTTTCCTGGGCTAACTACCGCGCAGCTTTGCGGAACGATCTCCGTTGGATTAAATGCTCTAGATCGGATGATGCACAGTGATATTGCGCCACACCCACAGACGAACTTTAATGCTCAATGGGAGGGTGGTTTTCCGGCCGTACCGATGCCACGCGTCGTTCGATGTATGGAATCACTCCCAAAAAATAAATACCACCTTCTGCTCGAAGGCGGTGCGATAGAAATTAGTGGTTTTTGGAATAGTGGGCGAGTGAGGACCATAGGGGCAGGTGCATTCTGGACCGTCAGATCAAGGGCTAAACGGATGGAGATGGCGCGATCGGAGACGTGGACTGTGAACAGTGGGGTTTGCGGGGGCCACGATCGCCGTCCAATCTGTGTAGATCAACGGTGGAAACTGCCCTTGATAACCAAATGAGGAAAATGCCCTTTGGGTTTGTGCTCGTTTTCGGCATTCGGTCACGTGGGGAAAAGGGTTAAGGGACTAGGGCCAAAGGGGGCTAAGACCACAATGTGCAGAGTATGGGTTTTTCGGCCCTTTTAATGAAATTTGGGGCCGACGATGGGTAACGATAGAGGGAAGAAGGGGAAATTTGGCTAACAAAGGGTATAGGAATGGTTTTAAAGGGCATGGGTATGATTTAGAAAGGTTAGAGGGGAAATTTTTTATAAGGGGGGATAAAGGGTTAAAATGGGGTATTCTGTAGGGATACAAGGGGCAAATGCAAGCCCTCGGAGCACACTCCTTTGCAAACAGAGAGGCTTTTTAGATGTAAACAGAAGAAATAAATAATCGAAGGGTAGAGAACATGAAGAGGCTTCAAGGATGATGTGTTTTCAAGGGAAATGCATTCCTTGAAGGCTCATAAAGACAAATCAGCCCCCTGCTTGCTTGTCAAGTAATTTATGGGGGGCTAACACTAGTCATACTACTCAACCATATCATCAACCCAAATTGGTTGTTTCACTACTTCCTCAGATGGTTCTATCACAATACACTTTTTCATAAGAGCCATGTATCCAGTAAACCTGTCTGGAGACTGTCTTTGTCGGCACAATGAAGTAGGTGCTCATACATGCTCTATTGCATCAACTCTCAATCTATCAGCTTTTTTGGTGTGCCTTCTACCATTTATGGTGGATGGATCTGCATGAGTGTTTTCTACCACTCCATGATCCTCCACATGTGGCTGCTCTAAGTCTTGAGGTTCATTCTTTGGAACCAAGAGTTCCTCATCTGCATGCAAATCCATCTCCCTCTCAATGGACAATTGCATGGCTTTCTCCTCATCAAATTTGATATCCCATCTCACAACATTCATCCAACTGTTTAGAAAATACACCCGATAGTTTTGGGGAGTATTAGTGTACCCCACAAATATCCCAATCTCAGTTGTTGGTTCGAGCTTCTTCCTGGAATATTTGGTCACATGGAAATAGACAGATGAGCCAAAAATTTTAAAATATGAAACATCAGGTTTCTTACTAGAAAAAGCCTCCTATGGTGTAGTCATGCCAAGTATCTGATGAGGAATATCGTTTTGCACAAATACCGTTGTTTTGCATGCCTCTCTCATTTTTACCCTTCATACCCATCACCAGTTACAATCTCTCATTTTTTCCCCATGAAACCCATTTTCCCCTTTCAAAACCATTCATAACACCATTCCTTCAGTACTCTCACTTACATACACTAAAACTATGTAAAAAATGCCTTTTTACATTGTTTTAAGTCTAAATATAAATTGTCAAGACCCACCTTTTTATGCTAAAAACTATGTTTTTAATGTAAAAACCCTAACTCTTTGGATTTACTAACCTGACCCCATATAAACACTTAAGCCCTCCGCTTAAGGTTTTTTTAACCCCGCTCCTTATTAAGAATATCCTTGAGCTCCCTTTTATTAAAGCTCCTACCCACATGGACCTACCCCACGCCCATATAACCACAACCCCACCAATAATATATCCCTCGACCTTACATTGTTTCCCTGGGCCCTCAGTTTATAATAAAACCAGCGTATATTTTTGACCTCATGCTACACGACAAAGGAGCCTGCCACATCATTCCGCACCTGGACCCCACTGCTCCACCTGCTCACCTCCTCCGAACACCCGATGATCGTTGATCTTCTTTCCCCCGATTCGATGGATCTCATCCATTATCACAGATATTTTTGCATAATATTTAAGACTTTTGATATTTTCGATATGGGTGGTATTCCTCTACCACGCGTCAAGGGTTGTGTGGAATCACACACATGCCACAAATACCATTGCCGCCTCCTTGTTTACGTGAAAACCACCTCTCGGTTTTTGAAAACCATTTTCCCTTCCACGTCAAGATTCAAAAAATTCCGTCCTCCATTCAAATCTCCCTCCAGTTCCACCTACGAAACCAATCCCATAACACCAGTCTCCACCCTCTGACAGCCCAAAAACCCCTATAAAACGCAGAAAACCCTCCCCGCATGGTTTTAAAGATAAATTGTTTGTTTAAATGTGCATGTTTCAATGGCGAAATGCATAAAATGCATTTTGATGGTCCAAGAACATCCAATTAAATGTCTGGATGACGATCCAAAGGTTTGGTTCAAATTTAAAGGTACCAGAGGCCCTATTTTGGGCTTAATCATCAATAAAACATTATTATCAATGGTCATTAAACCCTCCAGTAATGAAATAATGCTTCCATGCACCAATAACACACAGAAAAAGGCACAGTGAGAAGAAACGCAATCAAATGACCGTGATAAAGAAAATGAAGATTAAATGGCTAATCATGGATCAGAGACAAATCTTGAGGATTAGACAACAAAGCAGAGATTGAGGAAAGTGAAGACAGACAAAGGAAAATAATAAAAGGTTAAAGGTTAATCAAAAGGATTAAAATCCTAAAAACAGATTTTAAAGGCCAAAAACATAGTTTTAATGATAAAACAAAGGCATATTAAGCCCAGAAACACATTCGAATGACTAGACCTACAATAGTTGCTTCTTCAAAGGATATTTTTCCACCTACAACATGTTTTCTTTCAATAAAATATCAAATAGTTATTACACACAGTCAGAGACATTTTTCATCTACCAACAGCTATTGTAAAGTTATTGCAAAAAGCCTTAAATTCAAACATTTCACAGAAATTAACTCAGAAGTTAAGTTAGGATTTATTATTTCAGAGAAATACCTTCAGATATTTTTTCCTTGGGCCTTGCATGGTCTCAAAAGTAAAAAATCATTAACTCTATAATAAATGACATTTTAAACCCTAGCTTAGCACCACCTCCTCATTTTGCAGATGAATACTACTTGTAAGCTTCATTTTTAGTGTTGGTTATTTGAATGATTTTTGCTACTGAGCTAGTTGAGGATTGCTAGGCTGGATTTGAGAAAGCTCTGAGTTGTAGAGAGATATTGTACATGGAGTAATGTAACTGTTTTGATCATCAGTAATAAAAGCACGTTCACAAGATTCTTGAGCTATGTTAATGGTGAATTTTTCCTCATTTTTCATTTTTTTTCCTATGTTTTCCATTCTGTCCATATTTCTTTGATAAAAGAACAGAAATTTTAGAGTAGGATATGTTGTCTTGGCACCATATTTCTGTCTGCATTCTTTATCTTAATGTTTTCTTCTGCAAGGTATGATTGAAGAATTCTTAATTTCTCTCCATTTCCATCTAGCTTGATGTCTTAGAAATTATTTAATAGAGTCAAGCCAAAGAAGTCTATGTTGAGCCCTGTCCTTTGGTGTAGCTTGAAATATTGTTTTTAAGGCCTTTCTTTGAATTATACTTGTTAAAGTCTAAACCAGGGAAGTCTATGGTATGCCTTGTCCTCTGGTCTACCTCAAAATGTTGCTTTGAAGGTATTTTGAGTTTTGAGTTAAAGAATATATGTTTAACTTGCTCTTTAACTACTCTCACTATTATCTTAAATGTTTTATTTGTCTAAAAGTAGTCCTAGGATTGATGGATTGTTGTCTTAAAGGTTTTCTTATTAAAGTCTGGCCAAATAAGTATATGGTATGCCCTATCCTTTGGTTTGATTCAAATAGTTACCTTAAAAGGATTTTATTTTCTAAGTAGAGCTAGAACATTCTTAACTAACTATAGCTTTGCTGCCTTCACAACTTATTATTGTTTCATATCACAACTAATCTAAGAGATCCACTTGAAATAGTTAGCTTTCCCTATGAAAACCCTTGCAGAGTTGATGAACAATTAAATCCTTTTATGACTCCATTTCCCAATGGATTGATGTTTTTTCATATTCTATCTATTCAGCTGAAACATCCCTTCAATTAGCCACACCACAGATCTATCGACCTATAAATTAATTCAACCAAAACAAACAAGTCCTTAGAACTTCATAAATAACCTAATATCATAAAACAAAAGCAGAAAGACATATAATTTTAAAAAACATACATAGAGAGATACCTTTCTGAATTCAAGAAGGCTAGGTCCTAGGATTCCAAAGTGGTTCAGATGTGGCCCTTGTAGTGTTTTTTCTTGCCAATCTTGCAAATCATAGGGAACCAACATAGTGGCGACCATACTGGGGACTATTGAGTAATAAAAAACCTCAAAACTCTAAAAATATCATTTCAAACTTGGATGAATCAAGTGTTAGCCAAGAATGGTTCTTGATTGCTGATGGTGGACAACAATCGACCATAAAACAAGTAAAAATCCTCCACCTAGTGACTACACTGGTATTCAATAGGCCTGTTGACTCCACTGGTTTTCCATAAACTCCACTAGAAAACTCATTTTATCATCAAAACAACAACAATACCCTGTCAAGAATTCTTTGTGGATTAATTATTTCTTTCACATTTTGGTTTGTGTCTTAAAACTGTTACACCTCTTAACCTTTCTGATTTTTTTGGTCTAGAGTTTTGGCTTCTAGAAGAATTCATACTAGATCATGTCCTGACCCAAATCCTCCTACTATAGTTGAAAATCTTGAAAGCATTCTTAGGAAGTCTTCTAGATCTAAAGATTCAGTGGTTAGCAAACCATTCCACAAAGAAATTTCCCTACCTGAAAACCTCAAAGACTTGCAGAATATCCCCTCTAACCCACCACTAGAACAAAGCTCATCTAGGACTAGATCTCAGAGTTCAATAACCCAGATAGTTTTAGACCCATCCACCCTATAATAGAATTCTGTTGTACTAACTTCATCCCCCACTGTTCACCTTCCTCCATTTAACCCTGCACCTCCTATTGTAAACCCTCCACTCGTTAACCTTCCATTGTTTCCACAACCTCATATCATGGTAACATGGTGTGCTCCCTTAGTCCTTCCTTTAACTTTAGTTGTTCTACCACAGGATTATCAGTTCAAGATTCCTTTATATGATGCTAGTAGTTCTACTACTGTTCAACAACATGTGGACAAGATGAATGAATACTTTGATAGACAAGAAATAGATGATGAAATTGTTAAACTTAGAATTTTTTCTCAAAGCTTAGGGGGGGAAGCAAGAAAATGGTTCAAAGGCTTAACCCCTAACAGTATAAATGACCTCCCTTCTTTTCATAAACTATTCTTAAACAAATGGGAAGTCAAGAAAAATCCTCTTCAAATCCTATCAGAATATAATGACCTTAAAAGAAATGTTGGAGAGAGTGTCCAAGACTACTACACTAGATTCAATAGTGTATATAATGCACTCCCTCCCCATATGAAACCTCCACAAGGCCTGGCCCTAGTGAAATTTCCAGAAGGATTTGATCCGGACATGTGTTATCAATTAAGATAAAGGGATCCCCTAACCTTAGAGGACATGCAAAGAGGAGCAATAAGTGTAGAAGCTAACCTAAATGCCAGAAGGGCTAGATTGAAAACAAAGAAAAAGGTTACATATAAAGAAGAAGTTGTACCCTCCACATCTGATGATAAAACTGATAGCCTAGCTAGGACAATGAGGAGGATGATGGAAAGAATAAATATGAATGAGAGAGCTTACCCTAGAGAAAACCAAACAACTCCTCAAAATATAAATCAAAATTAGAACCAAAACCAAAACTTTAGAAGAAATACCCCTCAAATTAGACAAAGAGGCCCTGATTAGCAAATCATACCTCCTTTCCAATAAAACTATGCTGATGAAGATGAGGGAGTGATTGAAGAAACATAGGAAAGCCACATAAATTTAATGGGAGTAAACAACGAGGATATTGTTTCATCATGAGGAAGAACAAGGCATATTTACACGTTATGAGGAAGAGAGACTAGAATCTGAAGACTACAAACAAGGCTTTGAAAATTCTATAATGGAAGTGCACAAAAAAAATGACCTCAGAAGCAAGAAAAATCAAGACACTCCCAAAAGAAAGACCTCTGAAATTTCTGCTAGGAATAATCCCGAAAACATTTCTAAAAAGACAATAGAAAACAATAACATAGTGGTTGAAAGTTCTGATAAAAACAAAAATAAAAACATCCACCCTAATCCCAAACACAGTGGTGATCAAAGTAGCACTAGAAACTCAGCTAATGCTCCTAATAAAATTGTTTTAACTGTTGTTCATAATAAAAACCAACAAGCTGAGTTTGCTGTGAAAACAGTGGCTAAAAAGGTTGATTTAAAATTTTCTAAAACTCAAACACCTTTTAGTATAGAGAATAAAATTGCCAAGATTAAAATCTCTATTGCTCTTACCGAATTAGTCACTCAAGATGTATATAAATCCAAAATTTTGAGAGCTTTAAACATAGGAGAGGATGTTGATTCTGTTAACTTGAATGATGACAAACTTGAACTTTTGTTTGGACCAAAAGTGGAAGGGAAATTTCAAGAGGGAGGTGTTCCTACATTTTATGTTTGTTTAAACATCCATGATAAAAAATTCCATAATGCCATGTTAGACTCTGGTGCTTCACACAACCTAATGCCAAACGTAGTGATGGAGAGACTAGGCCTCGAGCTAACTAGACCATACAAAGATTTATACTCTTTTGATTCCAGCAAAGTTAAATTTCTAGGCCTAATCAAAGATTTATGTGTCAACCTAGCACAAATACCATCTAAGATCCTAGTAATAGATATTGTAGTGGCTGATATGCCTCCAAAATATGGCATGCTCCTTTCAAGATCATGGGTTGCTAAACTCCAAGGTACCCTACAAATGGACATGACTTATGCTACCGGCCCTGTCTTTAGTCAACCAAGAAGACTATATAAGGAAAAACACATGAAATACATGGTTAGAAATAAAAAAAACCAGATAACTCCCCTCTTTATTCTATTCACATGGACCTTGATTAATTCATTCTTTACAATGATGAAAACCTTAGTGAACAAGTGACAGAAAAATCAGCAAACTGCAGTAGAAGAAGAGGAAAAGGAGGATGAACAGTCAGAACAGTTTTCCCACACAAAATATTACATCAAACATAGTCAAGACCATGGGCAACCAAGAAACCACCAACATAGGGCTGAACATGAAGAACAAAGAAAAAAAATTCAACATAGTGGAAACCATGATAGACAAAACAATGATAAACATAGTGCATACCCCAAAGAACAACATGGTGAACAACACAGTGGCAGCCACTATAAACAACACAATGAGGACAACAATGACTCTAATGACAAATATGAAATTGAACCTCTTTGGAGTATGATTTTTGATGGTTCTTGCAGCAAAATTGGTTCAAGAGCAGACATATGGGTGCATAACAGAGAAAACATTCATGCAGAAGGTCACTCATACAAGCTAAACTTCCAATGCAAAAATAACATAGCTGAATATGGGGCACTCCTCTTAGGGCTACAATTACTGAAGAAATTAGGAGCTAAGAGGATAACTGTTCATGGAGATTCAAAGTTAGTCATTAGAAAAATTAATGGAGAAAACACAACCAAGCATCCAAGATTAAAATCATATAGAGATGATGCTATTGACCTCTTAAAAACATTCACAGAATATGAGCTTACCTTTGTCCCTAGAAACCAAAACATCCTTGCCAATGGTTTAGCCTTTGCTGCTAGCACATGTAAAAAACCTTATCAAAGCAAACAATACACAGTCCAAGTCAAATATAGACCAACATTCCCTGATAATATAAAATATTGGAAAGTTTTTGAAGGAGATAAACATATATAAGATTTCCTGTAGTCCAGAAATGAGTTTGAAATGCCAAATTCAGACTCAGAGTATGAAGAATATTTCTTTGCTGAGGAACAATCTTACAAAGAAGAACCTCCAGATACTGCTGTATAAATTTGTTAACAAAAGGAAACATACATAAAATAGAGTTGTGCACTAATTTAGAAAAAGGAGACTTTGAAGTGCTGCAGTCTAATACTGATAACTTTCCAAAAGGATTGGTGCCTCTAGAAGAACTATTTTACATTAATGATGTTGCTAAAAAGCCAAAGATGGAACCAACTGAAATTGAAATAGAAGAATCCAATATAGGGAGTAAAAAAGAAACCAAAATGATCAAATTGTCTAAAACACTGCCTGCTCATATAAAACAGAAATATCTTGAGCTTTTTAGAGAATTTGCTAATGTGTGTAATTGGAGTTATGAAGATATAAAGTCCTATGATACATAGATAATTCAGCATAAGATACCCCTATAAGAAAACCAAAAGCCCTTTAAACAGAAATTACGCAGAATAAACCCTGTACAACTACCCCTGGTTAAGAAAGAAATTAAGAAAATGTATGATGCTGGAATCATAGTCCCTCTAAGATACTCAGAATGGGTTTCAAATCTTGTATCAGTAAGGAAGAAAACGGGAGAAATTAGGTTGTGCATAGATTTTAGAAATTTAAACAAAGCCTCCTAAAAAGCCAACTACCCTTTACCAAAAATGGATCACATCTTACAAAGGTTTGTGGGTTCTAAAAGAATTTCTTTGCTAGATGGATTTTCAGGATACAATCAAGTTCTGGTACACCCAGATTTTCAACACAAGACAACTTTCACTACACCTTGGGGCACTTTCATGTATGTGAAAATTCCCTTTGGGCTAATGAATGTTGGTGCCACCTTCCAAAGAGCCATGGATAGTGCTTTCTCATAAGAAATAGGTTACTTCATTGTGATTTACCTTGATGACATCACAGTCTATTCTAAAATAGATGAAGAACACTTTTCTCACTTAAGAAAAGTATTTGAAAAAAGGGTAAAGGACAACTACCCTTTACCAAAAATGGATCACATCTTACAAAGGTTAGTGGGTTCTAAAATAATTTCTTTGCTAGATGGATTTTTAGGATATAATCAGGTTCTGGTACACCCAGATGTTCAACGCAAGACAACTTTCACTAGACATTAGGGCACTTTCATGTATGTGAAAATTCCCTTTGGGTTAATGAATGCTGGTGCCACCTTCCAAAGAGCCATGGATATTGCTTTCTCAGGAGAAATAGGTTACTTCATTTTGATTTACCTTGATGACATCACAGTCTATTCTAAAATAGATGAAGAACACTTTTCTCACTTAAGAAAAGTCTTTGAAAAATATAGAAAGTATGGTTTGTCTCTGAATCCCAAGAAAACTCTGTTTGGCCTTCAAGAAGGAAAATTTTTAGGCCATATTATATCTGAGAAGGGATCAAGATAGACCCAAAGAGGATTGAAGGAATATTGCAAATCAATCATCCTAGAAATATCAAAGACATGCAATATTTCATTGGAAAGATAAATTTCTTAAGAATGTTCATACCAAACCTAGCTGAACCATAGAAGAAAAGCAATCCTTTGAACTGGTAAAACAAGCACTCACCCAAACACTAGTTCTAATTAGCCCTGATTTTCCCAAAGACTTTTTTATATTTTCCTTTGCATTAGAACATATAGTGGCTATTGTCATACTATAGAAAAACATAAAAGGACAAGAGTAGCCTATTGCATTTTTCAACAAGGCATTAAGAGATGCACCTTTGAAATATAACATAATGGAAAAACAAGCCTTTGCCTTGATTAAGGCATTGAAAGATTTCAGAGTTTACATTTTACATTCAGACATCATTGCATTTGTGCCTAATTCAGTGGTAAAAGACATCTTGACACAAGATCCTGATGGAAAAAGAGGTAAGTGGATTGATGTTATATTAGAATATGATTTAGAGATTAAGCCCAGTAAACTCATCAAAGGACAAGGACTAGCTAAACTCATGGTTGAAACAAACTTTCAAGCTCTAGACATGAACATGATTGATGCATTAGATGAACAGGAGGAGATGGCAACTCCACTTATTAAAGATTCATTTCTGAATTCATCTTGGTATGATGATATTTTATATGTGCTTCTTAATATTAATGTTAATCCTGGTTTGTCTAAAACAAAGGAAAGATTATTAAAGTTAAAGGCTGTAAATTAGTGCATTTTAGATAAAATTTTATATTGGAAAAATGCTAGTGCTATATTGCTTAAATGTTTGCCTAAGAATGATGCAGATAAGATCAAGCATGAGTTTCATGAAGGAGAATGTGGAGGCCACCTCTATTGGAAAAATAATGTCAACACAATCCTTAGAGTTGGTTACTATTGGCCCACCCTCTTTCAATACATCCATAAAATGGTAATTTCTTGCCATAAGTGCCAAATATTTGAAGGCAAAACAAAACTGTTGCCCTTACCTTTACATCCTATCTTTGTTGAAGCTCCTTTTCAACAGTGGGGCCTTGACTTCATTGGGGAAATCCATCCTGCTTCATCTTCCCAACAAAAGTGGATCCTCACTACAACTTATTACTTCACAAAATGGATAGAGGCCATCCCTTCTAGAACTGCCACAGATTTAGTCATCATTAAATTCCTTGAAAACCATATTTTGTCTAGATTTGGTTGTCCTAGGAAGATTATCACTGACAATGTTGTTGCCTTTAGATCCAAGAAAATGGGGGATTTTTTCCACAAATATCAAATTACATTGGGCCATTCGACAGCTTATTACCCTCAAGGTAATGGGTTGGAAGAATCCTCAAACAAAATTTTGGTGAACATCATCAAAAATTTGCTGGAAGAGAATAAAATTTCATGGCATAGCAAACTAGTACATGCACTATGGGCAGACAGATTAACAAGTAAAAAATCAATTGGAATGTCACCCTATCAACTAGTTTATGGAGCATATGCAATTTTTCCAGTAAGTTTAGGAGTACCAGTCATGAAACTGATCCAATAAGTACAGTCTGAAGAAGATGACATGATAAGAAGGATAAATCAGACTGTACAGTTGCAACAAACCAGAGAGGAAGTATATAATAGAACACAACTAGTGCAAGAAAACATCAAGAAGCTATTTGATAAGAGAACCAAGGCAATTGATTTTAACATTGGTGACAAAGTGCTGAAGTGGGACTCAAGGAGAGAAGATAAGGGCAAGCATTGAAATTTTGAAAATCTGTGGAAAGGCCCATATATCATCCATTATGCAAGAGGTAACAACACATTTTTTCTACAAGAGATGGATGGAACAGAGTTATTTGGAGGTCCTGTCAATGGCAGGATTCTCAAGCACTATTTTTGTTAAAAGTACTTAGTTTAGAGCTTTATTCATTGAAAATAACACTATTTGAAGAAAAAGATCAGAAAAATCAACACAAAAACCAAGAAAAAGAAGAAAAGAGGGCAGTTAAAAAGAAAAGGTAAAAGCCCCATACAAAAAAGAATATTTCTGAAAGTGTGCTAGTCCAAGTGCCACTAATTTGGAAGAGGAAGTTTTTGCTCAAACATACAACCTAATCATGTTTGAACAAGTTTTAAATTTCCGCTAGTTGTTGGAAATATTGTCATTGATGGCAAAGGAAGTGGCAAAGGAATTGGCATGCAAAGACATGTAGCAGAGAAGAACAGAGAAAGAGTGAATCTATATATTTATTTGAGTCCCATTCAGGTATGAACATATGTATGCAATCCATAATAAACTCTATGAAGGGATTAATGGTGCTCTATATGTTGTTTGAGGAATGGTTAATACGGTCGACAGTGTATCTAAACTGGTAGACAGTAGAATGTTATTGATTGAACAAAATTATGGTTTTAAGCTTCACATGGAAGGGTCTACGCTATTAGTAAGGAGCTGACTGGTGCTCATGGAGAAAGGAACAAGGCGCGAGAGCAAATCAGTTATAACGCGGAAGAATTAAAACAGAGTATCAGTCAAGGAGCAACTTAAATTCAGTAGGAAGGATATTTGTGTCCCTATGAAATTAAATCATATGAGAAGTTTTATTCGGTGTATGTATGCATCCTGATGGAGGAAATCCTGTGTATGATTGTGTTCTGGAGATACTCTGATGGGTGGAGAATACTGAGTGTATTTGGGTATTGATTGGTTCAATTCTCATACAAAATGCCCTGAAACTCTGTTAAATTCATTCCTCTCATAAAGGAAGCCTGCGAATAACTAACTCTATCCTAATGGTAGTGAAAATCTCGTCGGAAGAGAACTACATTTGTTCGTTGTTTATTGAAATCCTGCCGAAGATAGACCAAATAAGAAGGATAGCGCAAACCCAGACTAACCCTTTGGAATCATGAACGGAACCTGGAAGGAAAGAGGTAGAACGTAACAAAAGTAAGGACAGACAGAACCTTGAGCGAAGGGCGGAACCACGAAGGAGGAACAGTACAAGCGGTTTCCGGTTTTCATCACACCGCTTTCGACGGACAAGTGGTATTCAATAGGTGGGGAGCGATTCCACAGAACGGGCGACATGCATCCCTGTATGATTTCACAAAACCGCTTACCATTGCGCGCCATCGCGCTTTATCGTTCGACCCAGGATGCCCAGCGATATTGATATATACCGTTGATCTGGGAAGATGCCATCGGACGGTGGCTATGTTTGGAAGGTGTGCGAAGAATAATACAAGTACGGCGTGCCATCGTGCATTATTTCCCATGCAAGTTGACCAAGCGATATCCGTCGGATTGGATGTTGTGGCACGATGGAACGTGAGCCCTTCGATCGGGTCGATTGTTAGCGCCAGGCCCCAATTTAATTTATATTGCTCATTGTTAAGGTCGATTTAAAAGCATTGGTTATTAATATAAAGTACTATTATATATTTTAAATTGCCAAAGGGTGTGGATAATGGTTATTTATCAAATTCCACGAATTTGATAAATAAAATTCCAATAAAAGAAGGGATACCATCAATAGTTTGGTGGTTTTGACTCATGGTTTTACTAAAGGCAAAACTATATAAGGAGAAGAGATATAGAGTACGGGGCATGCATGCGTAAGGGTGGAAAATGAATAAATTTCTCTAAGGAATATCTGCATAGACGAACTCTGTTCTTAATTGATAAATCTAAATCTACAATGCACCCATGGAGATAATGATCTGACGATGATGAATCTCTGGTTTGATTGATTGACGAAATCATGAAGAGCTGGTGCAAGTGTACTGAAGAAAATGAATGGATCCAATATGAAAATTGATGAAACGTGGTCCGCAGTGGTGCTGAGGGTCGAAGCCTTCAGTGAGGGGGTTGTAGCTCCCTTCCAGTGGTAGCTGGTAAACGAGAAAGGCTGGTAAACGAGAGAAGGTTGTGGCCTTCTGCAGATGGGTGTCTGCGTGCTGGTATGAGTCTCCACCAACATAAAATTGTAAGAAGTTTTCTTTATAATAAATATTGAAGACTGAGATTACAACAGCGGTGGTTTTCTCCCGAATTGGGTTTCCACCTTAAATCCTGGTGTTCATATGTGTTTCTTATGTTTGATGGTTTGTTCTATTATTTCTGTTCATGCTTACTGCTTATCTGATGAATGAATGATGCAATGATCTATGTAAAGACATAATAAGATCTTTGGACATACAATTTGGATGCAGTAATGTAACATATGGTTTTAAGAGAAAGGAAAACTAAAAAATTGTCAGTCAGCTCAAAATACTGATTCACCCCCCCCTCTAAGTATTTTTCCAACAATTGGTATCAGAGGAGGTCCTTCTGAAAAAGCTTAGCCGCTAGAAGGAAGATCAAGCAAGATGAGCAATCAAGATGGAACAACATCTATCAGACCTCTACTCTTTAACGGAAACAATTTAATCTTCTGGAAAACAAGGATGAGATCCTATCTTCAGTCTCTGGGACTAGATGTATGGGAAATTGTTGAAGGAGGATATCAATATCCAGCTGTAGTACCAACAGATTCAACAGAAAGAAAGAATTATGAAACCAATGCAAAGGCGATCAATGCTCTATTGGGAAGTATAACTGAATTAGAATTCATCAAAGTCATGCAGCTGAATACAACAAAGGAAATATGGGACAAAATCATTCTAATTTATGAACGTGATGCAAAGGTAAAAAGTGCTAAACTCCAAACTCTCAGAATTCAATATGAGAATCTAAAAATGGATAATGAGGAGAGCATTGCAATTTTCTTTTTACGTCTTGATGATATTGTAAATCGTATGAGAAATTTGGGAGAAACAATAACCGAATCTACTCTGGTTGAGAAAATTTTAAGATCACTAACCGCAAAATTTGAGTCAAAAGTTTCTGCTCTTGAAGAAAAGCAGGATCTTCAAAATCTTACTATGGTGAAACTTCATGGCATACTAACTTCATATGAAATGAGAAGAGGAGGACCATCTAAAGTCAAAGAAGCAGTCTTTAGAACTTCTACAAAAGGGAAGGAAGTACAAAAAACAGAAGGATCAGGATATATCTCAGAAGAAGATGAGATAAATTTTGTAAATAAACTCCAACTTGGCACAGGACGGTTCAGAGGTAAGCTCCCTTTCAAATGTTTTGATTGTGGAAGAGTTGGTCATTATGCTGCTAAGTGTCCTCATAAAGAAACACATAAAAAGGGGAAGGAAGTAGTAAGAAGGAATAAGAATCGTTATATCACTAGAAAAAGTTACTATACTCATGAAGACAGTGATGGGTTATCTGATAGTGAGGAAGAATGTGAACAAAGTCTTAGACTTCTCATGGCATTTGAAAAATAATCTAGAGAAGAAAAGGATACTTTTGTGGATGCTCTAGAAGACAATGATTTTCTTGATGAAAACAATCAACTCAAAATTTGCTTAGAAGAGAGTAAAATAATCATAGAAACTTTGAAAAATCAGCTTGAAGAAAAAGAGAAACACAATGAGAAATTAGAGTGTGAAGTAATAAGTCTAAGAAAAGAACTTGAGAAAGTAAAGACTCTGAATCTTAGATTTTCTAAAGGATCTGAAACCTTAGATGATATTATCAAGGTACAACGTTCTCCCCTTATAAAGACAGGGCTTGGATATATAGGAGAATCTTCTCAAGCTTCAGCACCAAATTATCTAAAAGCAGCTACTACTGGTATACAACATGCTGCCACTCAGCAAGGGAATAAAGAATCTTTGCAGGTAAAGCATGATCATCTCAATTCAAAGAACACTAACAGGAATATATTTCAAAGAAACACCAATCAACAGGTAAATTCAAGAAGGAGATTTTATGATCGTAGAAATTTATTCTTCAATGGACAATGTTTCTCATGTCACAATTTTGGTCATAAAGCTATTCAATGTGTAGCATATAAAACTATTATGACAAGAGAAGCAAGAAAGAAAAGGATTGATATTGTAACAAATAAGAATACCTATAACAACTTTTCTCCTCTTCAAAATGAAGTTGAATGTGCTTATTGCAATAAATTTGGCCATGAAGAATCTGAATGCAGGAGAAAAGTTTAGCCAAAAGAACATGTTCCTTCAAGATCCAAAGTGTGGAAAAAGAATGAATTACAGGTTGAAAATTGTGGCATAGCGTTATTTGCAGAAGATGAATAAAACCAACGGTACATTGATAGTGGATGCTCAAGACACATTATAGGTGATAAAACCAAACTTCTTGTATACAGTGCTCTAGAAAAGGAAAAGAATGTTACATTTGGAAACGATACTCTTGCAGTCATTAAGGGAAAAGGGTCTGTTTTTCTAAAATAAAAGGTGAAAGCTAATGAAGTCATGTATGTGGATGGATTAAAGCATAACTTGTTAAGTGTAAGTCAAATGTGTGATCAAGGAACTGAAGTTGTCTTTAGTTCAAAAGAATGTGTGGTACGTGATCTTGATACAGGTAAAGCAATTATAAAAGGAAAAAGAACTCCAAGCAACTTGTATGTATTGAAGAACTGCAAAGAACAATGTTACTTGAGTAAATCTTCAGAAAATTGGCTATGGCATAGAAGGTTGGGGCATCTGAGCTTCTCTCAAATCAACAAATCAAGCAGACTTAAAGCTGTTCGTGATCTTCCCAATATTACTCTACCTGAAAATATCATATGCAAATCCTGCCAATTCGGTAAGCAAACCAGAGTACAATTTAATGCCAAGTAAGGATCATCAAGTAAGCCTCTTGAACTCATTCATACTGACATATGTGGACCTATGAAGAAAAAGTCACCACGTGGTGAAGAATACTATATCTTATTCATTGATGATTTCTCTAGAATGTGTTGGATTGGGCTGCTTAAACACAAAGATGAAGCATTTGAGAAATTCCAGATCTTCAAAGCATTAGTTGAGAATGAATTAGATCTAAAAATCAAGTGTCTCGGATCTAATCGAGGAGGAGAATATACATCAGATGAATTCCTTGAATTTTGTGAACAAAATGGCATAAAAAGACAGTTTTCTGTAGCTGGCACTCCGCAACAAAATGGTGTTGCAGAAAGAATGAATAGAATAGTTCAACAAATGCCTAGAGCTATGCTTGATGATTCCAGAACACCTGACACATTTTGGGGAAAAGCAGCACATACAGTAGTAAACATTCTCAACAAGGCACATGTTCATGTAAATAGTGATAAAACTCCATATGAACTCTGGTATGGTAATCCTCCCACTGTAAAGCATTTTAGAATTTTTGGAAGAAAATGCTTTATCAAAAATAATGATGAAAAAATTGGCAAGTTTGAACCCAGAGTAGATGAAGGAATACTCCTTGGTTACTCCTCTAGGAGTAAAGCATATAAATGTTACAATAAAAGACTTCGGAAGATTGTTGAATGTATTGATGTTGTTATTGATGAGTCTCCAACAGCTCCAAAAGAAGAAAAACAAACAACAAATGAAGACGATGATGATGACATATATCCTTCTACATCAAATAGTAATGATACAGACAGTGAACCCAATGAAGAACCCGAAGATGATTTGTCTGAAAAGGCTCCATCCAGATATCTTCAAAAGAAACATCCAGAATCTCAAATTTTGGGAGAAAAGGGATCAGGTTTACAAACAAGAAGGACTCTTGTGGAATCTTCTAGCAATCTGGCATTTATGTTCACTATTGAACCTCACAATGTCAGTCAAGCTAGCAAAGATGAATGTTGGATTCAAGCCATGAATGAAGAGCTTGATCAAATTGAAAATAATCACACTTGGGAATTAGTACCAAGACCTCATGACAAAAATGTCATTGGAACTAAATGGATATTAAAAAACAAGTTAAATGAGAATGGGGATGTTATAAGAAATAAAGCTAGACTTGTTTGCAAGGGGTATGCTCGACAAGAAGGTATAGACTTTGAAGAAACTTTTGCTCCTGTAGCCAGACTTGAAGCCATAAGAATGTTTCTTGCTTTTTCAAGCTTCCAAAAAATCAAAGTTTATCAAATGGATGTTAAATCTGCTTTTCTCAATGGTGATTTAGAAGAAGAAGTTTATATAGAACAACCAGAAGGATTCATTTTTGGAAATGATGAAAAACTTGTTTTTAGACTTGAAAAGGCTCTATATGGTCTCAAACAAGCTCCAAGGGCATGGTACTATCGTCTTGACAAATATCTTCATCAACAAGGATTTTCAAAGGGGTCTGCTGATAGCAACTTATACACAAAAACTGAAAATGAAAAACTATTGATTGTGGTTGTATATGTTGATGATATAATTTTTGGAAGTAATGAAGAGTCTATGAGTCAGAAATTTGCTTTTGATATGCAGCAAGAATTTGAAATGTCTTTACTTGGAAAACTAACATTCTTTCTTGGCTTGCAAGTACAAAAAGCAACAGATGGCATATTCTTATCACAAGCAAAATACCTCAAGCAAATCTTAAAGAAGTATGGCATGGAATATTGCAAACCTGTAAGTACACCAATGATAACCGGATGTAATCTCAGTTCTAATGATGATTCCCCCACGGTGAATCAACCAGAATACAGATCTATGATAGGAAGTCTACTTTATCTCACTGGGACAAGACCAGACATCATGGATGCAATTGGGATTGTTGGAAGATTCCAAGCTAATCCAAAATAGTCTCATCTTCAGGCTGTGAAAAGAATATTAAAATATCTACAAGGAACTCATGACTTTGGACTATGGTATCCAAAGAATGCCGATCTTTCTCTTCATGCATACACTGATGCAGATTGGGCTGGAAGTGTTGATGATCGGAAAAGCACTAGTGGTGGTGCATTATATATGGGGCCCCGGTTAGTATATTGGTTTAACAAGAAGAAAAGCTCTATTGCCTTATCTACAACAGAAGCAGAATATGTGGTTGCCGCATCATGTTGCACTCAACTCCTCTGGATGATGAAAACCTTACAAGACTTTCAAATCAAATTTTCACCTCCTATCTCCATTATGTGTGACAATACAAGTGCCATTAGTATCTCGAAGAATCCTGTTATGCATTCCAATACCAAGCACATTCCCATCAAATATCACTTCTTACATGAACAAGTGCTTGAACAAAAGGTGAAATTGGAGTATGTTCCCTCCAAAGAACAAGTTGCTGATATATTTACCAAACCTTTACCCAGGGAAGCGTTCGAATATCTCAGATAGAAACTGGGAATAGTCTCTGCCATGCAGAGGATCGGATCTACTTAAATACAGAAGATTATATTGGTTGTGAGGTGTTGTTAGGCATCTCTGAATGCACAGGCTAAGGGGGAGCATTGGTTATATTATAAGTCATTTTGTTATATTATGGTTGAAGATGCAGCATGATCTCAGGGGGAGCATGGTATTGTAGGTTCAAAGGATCTTGATCAACTCTTTGCCATTGATGTCAAAGGGGGATGAAAAGCAACAAAGGGCTTCTATAAGACAATCAGAGGAAGAGTATTGCCATCAATGCCAAAGGGGGATATTGTTGGAAATATTTTCATTGATGGCAAAGGAAGTGGCAAAGGAATTGGCATGCAAAGACATGTAGCAGAGAAGAACAGAGAAAGAGTGCATCTATATATTTATTTGAGTCCCATTCAGGTATGAACATATGTATGCAATCTGTAAGAAACTCTATGAAGGGATTAATGGTGCTCTGTATGTTGTTCGAGGAATGGTTAATACGGTCGACAGTGTATCTAAACTGGTAGACAATAGAATGTTATTGATTGAACAAAATTATGGTTTTAAGCTTCACATGGAAGGGTCTACGCTATTAGTAAGGAGCTGACTGGTGTTCATGGAGAAAGGAACAAGGCACGAGAGAAAATCAGTTATAATGTGGAAGAACTAAAATAGAGTATCAGTCAAGGAGCAACTTAAATTCAGTAGGAAGGATATTTGTGTCCCTGTGAAATTAAATCATATGAGAAGTTTTATTTGGTGTATGTATGCATCTTCATGGAGGAAATCCTGTGTATGATTGTGTTCTGGAGATACTCTGATGGGTGGAGAATACCGAGTGTATTTGGGTATTGATTGGTTCAATTCTCGTACGGAATGCCCTGAAACTCTATTGAATTCATTCCTCTCATAAAGGAAGCCTGCGAATAACTAACTCTATCCTAATGGTAGTGAAAATCCTGTCGGAAGAGAACTACATTTGTTCGTTGTTTATTGAAATCCTGCCGAAGATAGACCAAGTAAGAAGGATAGCACAAACCCATACTAACCCTTTGGAATCATGAATGGAACCTGGAAGGAAAGAGGTAGAACATAACAAAAGGAAGGACGGACGGAACCTTGAGCGAGGGGCGGAACCACGAAGGAGGAACAGTACAAGTGGTTTCCGGTTTTCATCGCACCGCTTTCGATGGGCAAGCAGTATTCAATAGGTGGGGAGCGATTCCATAGAATGGCGACACACATCCCTGTACAATTTCACAAAACCGCTTACCACTGCACGCCATCTTGCGTTATCATTCGACCCAGGATGCCCAGCGATATTGATATATACCGTTGATCTGGGAAGATGCCATCAGACGGTGGTTGTGTTTGGAAGGTGTGCGAAGAATAACACAAGTACGGTGCGCCATCGCGCGTTATTTCCCATGCAAGTTGACCAAGCGATATCCGTTGGATTGGATGTTTTGGTGCGATGGAATGTGAGCCCTTCGACCGGGTCGATTGTTAGCGCTGGGACCCAATTTAATTTATATTTCTCATTGTTAAGGTTGATTTAAAAGCGTTGGTTATTAATATAAAGTCCTATTATATATTTTAAATTTCCAAAGGGTGTGGATAATGGTTATTTATCAAATTCCATGAATTTGATAAATAAAATTCCAATAAAAGAAGGGATACCATCAGCAGTATGGTGGTTTTGACTCATGGTTTTACTAAAGGAAAAACTATATAAGGAGAAGAGAAATAGAGTACAGGGCGTGCATGCGTAAGGGTGGAAAACGAATAAATTTCTCTAAGGAATATCTGCATAGACGAACTCTGTTCTTAATTGATAAATTTGAATCTACGATGCACCCATGGAGAGAATGATCTGACGATGATGAATCTCTGGTTTGATCGACTGACGAAATCATGAAGAACTGGTGCAAGTGTACTGAAGAAAATGAATGGATCCGGTATGAAAATTGATGAAACGTGGTCCGCAGTGGTGCTGAGGGTCGAAGCCTTCAGTGAGGGGGTTGTAGCTCCCTTCCAGTGGTAGCTGGTAAACGAGAAAGGTTGGTAAACGAGAGAAGGTTGTGGCCTTCTGCAGATGGGTTTCTGCGTGCTGGTATGAGTCTGCACCAGCATAAAATTGTAAGAAGTTTTCTTTATAATAAATATTGAAGACTGAGATTACAGCAACGGTGGTTTTCTCCCGAATTGGGTTTCCACCTTAAATCCTGGTGTTCATATGTGTTGCTTATGTTTGATGGTTTGTTCTGTTATTTCTGTTCATGCTTACTGCTTATCTGATGAATGAATGATGCAATGATCTAAGTAAATGCATAATAAGATCTCTGGACAGACAAGTTGGATGCAGTAATGTAACATATGGTTTTAAGAGAAAGGAAAACTAAAAAATTGTCAATCAACTCAAAATACTTATTCACCCCCCCCCCCCCCCCCCCGCTCTCAGTATTTTTCCAACACTAGTAGGTTAGTGAATGAAGATTTTCCAAACTGTTTAAACTTGGATTATTAGTAGATTAGATTAGGAAAAGATATTGGTTCCAATGCTCAATTTTGAACCAAGAAAGAAAGAGAGGAATGAATAACAAATTCCAAATCACAGCCCTCAAAGTTTTTAGTTTTAATTTCTGAAAAATAAATTATGTGTGCAACTTGTACAAAATGCCACAGGTTATGACTAATCAGACTGCTTAATCTTGATTTGATCATGTTTTCAATTTCTTGTTTTTAGAATAGAGAATGAAAGTCTGTCAAACTGTTTAAACTTGATAGTTAAGTAGATTAGGTGGAGAATAAAAATCTCATCAGGCTAATCTGAGCTTTTGGATGATATAAGTGTAGAAGTAGATAGTTTCATGTTTTCAAAAGAATAATGATGTCAAGGGTTTCCAATCTAAATGCACCCAAAAGAAGAAAAAATGTTAGGAAAGTATGATGGGTAGGTAGAGTTTGAGTTGAAGGAATCATGTTTTTTCAGATTTTAAAGATCACAGTTTCAAAAGAACAACAACAAACCAACAAATTGAAGAAAAAGGAGTTTTTCAAAATGAAAAACAAGGCACTGATCTACTTATTCTAGATATTTTGTCTCTGAGGTTCTTGACACCTCCTAAAGGAGCTACCCTCACCAGCTGGAGCCATTTATATCCTCCTGTATTCTACAGATTTCACTAGATGACTATTGAGTCTTCACAAGCAGCTAAAGATAAGGTTTTTTCTGCCTATCATCTATCCTTAGAAATATCACTCCCTTCATTATCCTAAAGAAACATTTTCACTATATTTCATCTCTGCCCTTTCAAAGAATTACCTTGCTGCTCTAGAAAGACTCACCTTGGGCTTGCCTCTCTCATTTTTACCCTTGATACCCATCACCAGTTTCAATCTCTCATTTCCCCTCCATGAAACCCATTTTCCCCTTTCAAAACCCTTCATAATACCACTCCTTCATTACTTTCACTTATATACAATAAAAATATGTAAAAAATGCCTTTTTACATTTTTTTTTCTAAATATAAACTGTTGGGACCCGCCTTTTTATTTAAAAAAATTCTATTTTTAATGTAAAAACCCCGAATCTTTGGCTTTACTAACCCGATCCCATATAAACAATTAAGCCCTCTGCTTAAGGTTTTATAACCCTACTCCTTATTAAGAATATCCTCGGGCTCCCTTTTATTAAAGCCCCTACCCACATGGACCTACCCCACGCCCATATAACCACAACCCCACCAATAATATATCCCCCGACCTTACACTGTTTCCCCGGGCCCTCGGTTTATAATAAAACCCGCATATATTTTTGACCTCGCGCTACATGACAAAGGAGCCTGCCACGTTATTCCGCGCTTGGACATCACTGCTCCACCTGCTCGTCTCCTTCGAACACCCGACGACCGTTGATCTTCTTTCCCTCGATTCGATGACTCTCATCCATTATCGCAAATATTTATGTGCCAGATTTAACGCTTTTGAGATTTAAGATATGGGCGGTATTCCTCCGCCATGCGTCATGCACTATGTGGAATCACACGCCTACCCAAATACCGTTACCGCCTCCTCGTTTATGCAAAAACCACCGCCTGGTTTTCGAAAACCATTTTTCCTTCTGCGCCAAGATTCAAAAAATTTCTTCCTTCGTTCAAATCTCCCTCCGGTTCTGCCTATGGAAACAAGCCTAGAACACCATTCTCCGCCCTCCGATAGCTCGACAACTCCTGTAAAACGTAGAAAACCCTCCCTGCATGGTTTTAAAGCTAAATTTTTTGTTTAAATGTGTAGGTTTCAATGGAAGAATGCATAAAATGCATTTTGATGGTCCAAGAACATCCAATTAAATGTCTGGATGACGATCCAAAGGTTTGGTTCAAATTTAAAGGTACCAGAGGCCCTATTTCAAGCTTAATAATTAATAAAACATGATTATCGATGGTTATTAAACGCTCCAGCAATGAAAGAATGCGTCCCTGCACCAATAACACATAGAAAAAAGCATAGTGAGAAGAAAAATAGTCAAATGATTGAGATAAAGCAAATGAAGATTAAAGGGCTAATCATGGATCAGAGACAAATCTTGAGGATTAGACGACAAAGCAAAGATTGAAGAAAGCGAAGACAGACAGAGGAAATGAATAAAAGGTTAAAGGTTAATCAAAAGGATTAAAATCATAAAAACAGAGTTTAAAGGCCAAAAATAGAGTTTTAATGATAAAACAAAGGCATATTAAGCCCAGAAACACATTTGAATGACTAAACCTACAACAGTTACTTCTTCAAAGAATATTTTGCCACCTACAACATGTTTTATTTCAATAAAATATCAAATAGTTATTACACACAGTCAGAGATATTTTTCATCTACCAGCAGTTATTGTAAAGTTATTGCAAAAATCCTCAAAGTCAAACATTTCACAGAAATTAACTCATAAGTTAAGTTAGGAGTTATTATTTCAAAGAAATACCTTTAGATATTTTTTCCTTGGGCCTTGCATGGTCTCAAAAATAAAAAATCATTAACTCTGTAATAAATGACATTTTAAACCCTATCTTAGCACCACCTCTTCATTTTGCAGATAAATACTGCATGTAAGCTTCATTTTTAGTGTTGGTTAGTTGGTAGTTATTTGACTGATTTATGTTGTTGAGCTAGTTGAGGATTGCTAGGCTGGATTTGAGAAAGCTCTGAGTTGCAGAGAGCTATTGTACATGGAGTAATGTAACTTTTTTGATCATCAATAATAAAAGCACGTTCATAGGATTCTTGAGCTATGTTAATGGTGAAGTTTTCCTCATTTGTCATTGTTTTTCCTATGTTTTCCATTCTGTTCATATTTCTCTGATAAAATAACATAAATTTTAGAGTAGGATATGCTATCTTGGCACCCTATTTCTGTCTACATTCTTTATCTTAATGTTTTTGTAATGTTCCCAAATTTTCACATAGCAATTTGGAACATTATATTTTTCTACTTTCACATAGGAGAGGAATAAATGGGTAAGGGAGCCCATGAACAATAAAAATATGAATAATTTTTACCTTAAGAAGGAATGGGATCACTCCAGGAGCTGAAATTTACACTTACAAGTGTGAACATGGGCAAAATAGATAAGGACATAGTCAAGTTTGACTAAGTCAAGATGCATTCTTGAGGAGGAAGAGATCACCTAAGCAAACCGATTCAATGTGAACAAGGATCAGCCTAAGACACATATATAAACTAGATTGAAGATCCCTAGTGTGAAAAGAGGCATTGGAGGTGGATTAGTTGACCAAGTCAACAACACAACCACAAGAGGAGGGAAGCAAGCTAGGGCAACACAGTTTTGAAGGAGGAAGCTTCATGAAGGAGTCACCTCAACATTGTGTGGGGTCCGGGGTGAGGAGGCTTACCAAAGATAAAAGTAAGGCATAGCATCAAAGAGAGATCATTCATGTATTCAGCTATTTTGTTCTGGAGACAAATTGCATGCTTCAGCTATTTATCCGGAGTCGCTGCACTGCTTAATGCAAGGAATTCTTGTGCGGGAATTCCATCCTCTCTTTAGATCAGCTTGCTTAAGGGATCAAAGGGGAGTGATTTGAGCTTCATTTATATATTTGGCTTGATTCCATTCATCTAAATTCAGCTACAGCTTAGTCTCCTTCAGTGAACTGCATCTTTTATGCAGGAACAACAACAATAGAGTTGCATCCTTTGATTGTATGCTAATCTGTGAGGAGGAGGTGCTTATTTCCCTCTGGGAGCTCCAATAAGAAGGCATAAGGCCATTATCTATATTATTCAGAATTTTATGTCATATTAAGTCATGTTTAATACAGTGTTGCAGTGAACTGTGTTATTTTATGCAGTGCTATTTTATACATGCATTTTGCCAAAAACCTTTGTCGGGTGTCTTGTTTTTACTGTATAAGCTTGTAAACCTCCATTTATCTATTGTTTGATCAATATAAGTTTCATATCAGTATTCTCTTATCATTTTCTATAGAAACCCCCATGAAAATTATGCTCTCACAGTATTCAGAAATTTCTGTTTAGCAAAGCCATGGGAAATCAAGGTTTTCTAGCCTAGTCGGGAAAGGAGGAGTTGTTTAACATAGCTAGAATAATTATTTTGAGCTATAATTCGGAGCATAGGTCCCTCATGACCTAAGATATCATATCCAGCCATTTCCCCTGCTTATTTTCACGCTCATTTATGAAAAAAACCTTTTTAGGGCATAAAATACCCTTTTTCCCCACTTTTCGGATCATGAAATGAAGTACAAGTTATTGATGTAGCTAAAAATTATGTCTATGTGTTTCTTATGTATATTTTAAGCTTATTAATCATAAAATGACTGTTATACAGCTTATTCATTGCAGAGTTCCAAATTTGGAACATTACAGTGGTACGAGAGCATCAATCTTGGCTCAGCCTGTGCAAAAGATTTAATGTTGTCAGAAAGAGGAGATTCTCTCCAAGGAGAGGAGATGTAAAAAGGAAACAAGAAAAGAGGAATGACGGAAGAGGAGGTTTCCCTTCTTCTTTTCTAGACCCTTGAAGGTATCATTGAAGATCTTGAGGAGATAGAAAGGGAAAATTGGAAAGATTTTCTAAGAGGGTTTGTGGATGAAGAAAGCCCTAGCTGTGACCACATTGGGTGCGAGCATTCAGATACACATGCATATCCATAGCGCAGTCCATTTCCCACTTGCACTTCCGGGAGAATGGAGGAAGAAGATGAGGCCATGGGAGTAGTAGCGCTGCAATTCAAAGGTATGGCTCATGATTGTTGGTTTGAAAATTATGTTTCATATTGTCATGAAAATTTATATGATGAATTCACTAAGGGTTTTGTGAATAATTTTTATAGAAGTCAATGTGAATCATCCTGTATCATAACTTCAAACACTTTGCATGCATTGGGTGGAACCATAAAACCAACTCCATTCCTTACTTCCGAAGGGGATGAGAACATGTATGATGGCTTGCCAAGGGAAAGATCCCCATTTTATGAAGGGCCCTCTTCCATTTGTGAAGTCATGGGGGTACTTTATTTCAATAGATGACCAAGATCTAGGGTCTCTCCTTGATGATGAGGTAATCTCACTTATTGATGGGGAGTGTTGGGGTTCCCATGTTTTGGCCAGATTTGCAAGACCAGAAGATGAGACAAAATCATAACCACTTTGGGATCCTAGGATCTAGCCCTCCTGGATCCGGAGAGGGATCTCTCCATAAATACAAAGAATGATATATCTTTGAAAGCTCAAGATGAGGTATTAGGCTAGTTATGAAGCACATGGGGTTTTAAATGATTTGGTTGGTGGGTTGCTCGGTTGGTCATGAGATCATAGATTGAGAAGGTTATGGGAAAAACGAGCAGGGGAGTAAGACGTTTCGGCAAAAGAGAAGAGGTCAAGAAAGTGCCATCCATTGGGCCATGGATTCATGAAAGGAGATTACTTGCAAGCAACTGACCAAGGCTTTCAGAGGGAAAGTCATCTATACTAAAGGATCCTTTAGATAGATGGTGGAATGGAACATTAAGGATTGAAAGTGAAAGAAGGAAATCAACCCAATTTCTGTCTATAGATCAGGCCAGAGGTCATTTAACTCCAGACCTGCTTAGACATACTCATAGACAACTCTCAATGGAGGGACAAATGGACATCTTATAGATCGGACCAGAGGTCATTTAACTCCAGGTTTGCTTTAGCATGCTCCAAGGGAAAAACAGAGATAAGTCTTACACAAAACTAGAGTCTATAGATTGGAGAAGGACTTTTAACCTTCCCTGCTTTGACACCAACAAGAAGCATCCAAGCAGCAAGCTACAAGTTCACACATCAGCTAGCAGGAAATAACATCTGCTACACTGGTTGAAACACATGAATTTACTCTTAGATTCACTATCAGTAGAAAACATTAAAGGCAGGGAGAGCAGAAACATAGGGTACCTAACAAGGGTAAATCCTATGCCATATTTTTGATGCGAGCTAGAAGAAATGAACAGCATGAAAAATGTAATAAACAATGCGATAAGAAAACATCACCCGTAGTAATAGACCAGGATCCAAAGAAATTGCTTGTTCAATTGATGTGCAAAACCAGTCACATACACTGAGCTCAATGGCTAATACAGTCCAAACTTTCTCCTCCCAGCCTACTACATTACAAACTACTCTGTTATTCCCTCCCAAGACTGTTGTAATAGTCAAAATGAATCCCTCTAACAGCAACAACAACAGCCGAACAATAACCCTTTACAATATGTTCTCAGGGATTCTTATAGGAGAAGAGAATAACAGGAGTAGATTATATTCATTAAATGGATCTCATTAAGACAGAGTGGGGAAAGAGTTCATGTCCACTCTGCTTAATAACTCTGCATGTACTCTGTAGATTGTTTCGAAGCCTCTGTCAGGTCGATATTTGACCTATGATGTTTCTTTGGAGTCCTTTCTGGCTGCAAGGCCCTCTGTTCTGCCTTCTGAAGCAAGTAAGGTGACTGAAAGGTCTTCAGGTCTCCATGGTTCCATAACTGCGGTCCTAACAGTCTTTAAGAAGTTTCTGTCAGAGTAATTAATTGTTTCTGGGCTAGAGGAGGCATGGAGACCGCTGTAGGAAGGTGTGCCCCTGGAGGAAACGCGTTCTTCTATTATGTAGCGTTGATATGACTTGCTGGTGCACTCTTTGGTCTTCAAACTGGTACCTTAATCCACTGAATGCAAGATTAGCACATTAAATCTTCAATTGCGGGCTTAAATCTCTCAGATCCGTCTCTACTGCTTCACTTGGCCGCTATAAAGGCCTCTCTATGTACTTGAATCATAGTGACTGTGATTACTGAAGTAGAGTGAAAAATCCACTCTGTAAAGCTTGCACAGTAAAAATGAATCAATTATAAAACCTAGGGGGTGGCGGAAGGAATGCTGTGGAGGCCTGGAGGAACTGTGGATGCAATGGACAGTGGTGGAGAAATGTAGTGAAACGGTGGAAATGGTCGATATGCAATGGAGGAGGCGTAGTGGAGAAAACATGCTAGCCTTTTGATCCTGCATGCGGGCGATGATCGACGGTGGAAAATGCACGATGAAGGGTTTTGGAAATCGGGTGAAACAAAAAAGAAATGGTGGAAATGCCACGAAGGCATGTGACGTGGAGCTCTTGGCGGTGGGACCCGGTCAACGGTGGGGCATTGATTTAATCTGGGCCGTATGATCTCAGGAGGAGATCGACAGTTGCGAACACATCGGAAGGCAACGGATGGTGGGCCAGGGGTCCCCTTTGCTTTGGTTAACGCCCGAGCATCTTCGGGGTGCGAACGTCGTCGGATGGCTGGCCATAGATCTGACGGTGGACAAAAATATCACGCCAGGCCCATAGTCAAACATTAACGCGCGATGAGGGTGGCTTTTAAATAGTGCTCGAAGCCACATGTTGGCCGGTGAATGGCATCGCTGCCAGACAAAAAATACTGCCCTCCTTCCAAAGGCAGTGCGATGGAAACCGTCGGTTTTGAACAGTGCTTTGGCACAAGGACCACTGGGGAAGATGCAATGTGGGCTGTCGATTTGCGGATCATATCGATGGTGGATATGAGATCAGAGGGGTAAACGGGGGGGAACGGGTGCATTGCAAAAAATCACTGACCGTCAGATCTTACACAGATCGACGGCTCAATTCTTAGCGGAGTAAGGCTATAGACCAAACCCAATCGCATTGGGATTTCTTCTTGTAACATAGGAATGCGCTCACCGAAAGCTTACGATTGTGATAAGCGCCTTATGATTTGGCACCTGGTCTCGACGCTGGGTTACGTGGGGAAGTGGTTTAAGGGGGGCTGGCCGAAAGGGGTTTAACTCGCATATGTCAAATGGATGATTTTAAGCCAAAAAGAGGGCTTTTTAAGGCTTAAAAGGGGTTTCGATAGAAGGAATAAAGAGTATTTAAGGCCGAATAAAGGTATTATAAGGCTTAAAAGGGAGTTAGGGTGATTTAAAGGGTAAGTGGGGAATTTAGAAGGGGAAGAAGAATGATGAAAACAAAGGCTTAGAGGGAATGAAATAAGAGGGAAAAGGAGGCCTTTTGGGCATTTTTCTTCACAACGGAGAGGCTTTTCTCATGGAAACAACAGTGAGAATTTAGCAAAGAATAAAGGCAAAGGAGGCTTCAGGGATGATGTGTTTTCAGAGGAAATTCATTCCTTGAAAGCTCAACCAACATTTTAGCCCCCTGTTTGCTTGCCAAAAAATTCATAGGGGGCGAACAGTGGCTCCACATGGGGATGGCTTCTTCTTGAAGGAGTCAAGAATTCAGAGAATGATCTTTGGTGTAGGCCAGATGCCTGGTACTTGACCCATCCATTATCTTTCTTGGAATAGCTACCACAAATCATGAAGACATCATATCAGCAGTAAAATTCTCCCAAACAACTACCTACCCACACTATAGTCCTAACATTTTTTCTTCTGGGTGCATTTGGACTTGCAGACCCTTTACATCGTCAATTTTTTACAAGCAGGAAAATAAAACCTATTCTACTTCTACCCTTATTACTCCATGAGACCGGATTAAACTGTTAGCCTCATAATTTCTCTACCTAAACTATATCTGCTAGGATTAAACTGTCTAGCAGATTTATTCTCTACATTCTAAGACAGAAATTGAAAAACAGTCAAGCCAGGATTAGACTGCCTAGCTTGCTATAGGTCATGGAATAAAGACAAAACTACTGATGGACTGAAACTTTGTAGAAATTTAAAACTACTGGCTGAATGCTCACAGACTGAGCTTTATTGAGTTTTTCCTACCTACCCTACTCTAACTGGAAATCTCTGATGCTCTAGGTGATACAATAATGCCAATGCATCCAGTCAAGCAATAGTAAAAAAGGGGAGAAGAAATGACTGCTCATCAGAGACAACCATAGGGTGCTTTGCATGTGGGTTTTCAAAACTGAGGCCACCACCAGTGGTGACCACTTCTGATGTATCTGGCTCTTGCAAAGGATTGACGCTTGAGGAGCTGAGCCAATGAGGGCCTCCATGTATTCTGCCATAGGATCAACAAAAATATGGTATATACTTTCTTCTTTAAGGCCTTCCATGACTGGTAGGTTGTCTGTATCCCGGGTAGCTTCAATCACTGCATCTACAGTGTGGCCTTTGTAATCACACTCCTCTCTTTCCTGGCTGGGAGTATTTGGCATATGAGGATCAACCAGGAATACCTCTTCTTCCACTGGATCAAGACAAAGATGTCTGTGGGAAAGAAGGTCTCCCTCATCTTCACTGCAGCCTGAGATGGAGGGCTCATCACATATGGCAGGGCTGTCCTCTTCTGACCTTGGCCAGTTCTGCTGGAGTGAACTGAACTCTGTGAAAAAATTAACATATTCTTGAGCAGGGGTTGCTTTGATTACCTTGACCCTTTCAGGCGAAGGCTCCGGATATTTATCTTGCTTAAGATTTTCTTCATGTCTTTCTTCTTCATCTTCTGAGATGAAAGGCTGCTAACCTCCAATCATGTGAAAACCATTACTGATGAGTTGTAATGGAGTGAAGCAAAGATCTAGAGATCCTTCACCCTCTTCTGCACTCTTAAGATTTCTTCATCAGTATCATAAATAGCCTGCATTGACTCATTACTCTTTAGAAGTAAAGGGAATTGATTCTCCTCCCATAAATCTACTAATGATGACCCTCCAAGATCATCTTTAGTTTGGAGAATATCATCATTAGATAGATCAAAAATAGGAAAATCATGAATATAAGTAATGCTGCCAACCAGACGTACTAGATTATCAGCAGATTTTTTTTCACTCTGATTTGCATGTGAGCTTTCCAACTCTGTACAACAAAGCTCGTCGGATGAATGTGCAAGAAATTCTGTTGTGCAGAAAATTACAGAGGCTGGTTGTCCATTGATGATATAATCTATTTCTTCTTTTTTCAAAGGAGAAGATGGTCTTGTGTTCCTTTTCACAGAAGTGTAGCAGCTCTCTATTTCTTTTGAAGACTGGATTTGAGGCAGAATGTCATCTAAAGCCTCAACTGCAAGGGATGATGGATCAACATCTGATTTTTCAGGAATATCTTGAGGAATGTCTATGGTCTCTTGACTGTGTTCTTCCTCAGCTGATTCATCCATGATCTTGTGATAGCTAGGATGCATATGAAAATCTTGAATGGCTTTTAATATATCTTTAGGATGCATATTAACCAAGTCCTCATCAATATCTAACAGGTATTGTATGATATTCTGAGATTGATCACAACAATCCCATGATAAGGATGGAGAATTTCCTTTATAATTCTTGTAAAATACTTGGTGCATGTCCCTTAAAGAAAAAAAACTCTGAGGTTCTAACCATTCATACCAGACCCTAGATTTTCCTTCTAATGTTGCCATGAACATTTTCATTAGGTAGTCTTCATGCCATTCAACTTTAAATTTCCACACATGTATATGAAACTTGATGAGATGTAGCAAGGGGTCATCAACGTTTTCACCGTGAAAGGTAGGCAGGTTTTCTAACTAGTCCACTCCAGGAATTTTGTGTGGGAATCCAGGGATATTCTCCCTACTCATTGGGGCATATCTTCTCTGTATGCATGGAAGCATGTTTGTAAATCAGAAAGAGGTCGCTGTATCTTCTCAACCAGTTCAAAGTCTTCTACCAGTGGAGTCATTTGGTCTTCTAGGAGTTATGGAGTGTGGAGTCACCAGGTGGATGAATTTGACTGTTTGGAGCAGGTTGTTGTCCACCATCAGCAATTAAAAGCCAATCTAGGCTAAGTGGTATTTTTCCCCAGCAGAGTCGCCATTATGTTGGGGTTCCCATTTTTTGGCTAGGTTGGAAAGACCAAAAGATGAGACAACATCATAACCACTTTGGGATCCTAGGATCTAGCCCTCCTGGATCCGGAAAGGGATCTCTCCATAAATACAAAGAATGATATATCTTTGAAAGCTCAAGATGAGGTAGTAGGCTAGTTATGAAGCACATGGGGTTTTAAATGATTTGGTTGGTGGGTTGGTGGGTTGTTCATGAGATCATAGATTGAGAAGGTCATGGGAAAAAGGAGCAGGGGAGTAATACGTTTCGGCAAAAGAGAAGAGGTCAAGAAAGTGCCATCCATTGGGCCATGGAGTCATGAAAGGATATTACTTGCAAGCAACTGACCAAGGCTTTTAGAGGGCAAGTCATCTATACTAAAGGATCCTTTAGATAGATGGTGGAATGGAACATTAAGGATTGAAAGTGAAAGAAGGAAATCAACCCAATTTCTGTCTATAGATCAGGCCAGAGGTCATTTAACTCCAGACCTGCTTAGACATACTCATAGGCAACTCTCAATGGAGGGACAAAGGGACAGCTTATAGATTGGACTAGAGGTCATTTAACTCCAGGTCTTCTTTAGCATGCTCCAAGGGAAAAACAGAGATAAGTCTTACACAAAACTAGAGTCTATAGATTGGAGAAGGACTTTTAACCTTCCCTGCTTTGACACCAGCAAGAAGCATCCAAGCAACAAGCTCCGAGTTCACACATAAGCTAGCAGGAAATAACATCTGCTACACTGGTTAAACCACATGAATTTACTCTTAGATTCATTATCAGCAAAAAACATTAAAGGCAGGGAGAGAAGAAACATAGGGTACCTAACAAGGGTAAATCCTATGCCATATTTTTGATGTGAGCCAGAAGAAATGAATAGCATTAAAAATGTAATAAACAATGCGATAAGAAAACATCACCCGTAGTAATAGACTAGGATCCAAAGAAATTGATTGTTCAATTGATGTGCAAAACCAGTCACATACACTGAGCTCAATGGCTAATACAGTCCAAACTTTCTCCTCCTAGCCTACTACATTACAAACTACTCTGTTATTCCCTCCCAAGACTGTTCTAACAGTCAAAATGAATCCCTCTAACAGAAACAACAACAACCGAACAACAACCCTTTACAATATGTTCTCGGGGATTTGTATAGGAGAAAAGAATAGAAGGAGTAGATTATATTCATTAAATGGATCTCATTAAGACAGAGTGGGGAAAGAGTTCGTGCCCACTCTGCTTAATAACTCTGCATGTACTCTGTAGACTGTTTCGAAGCCTCTTTCAGGTTGATATTTGACCTCTTATGTTTCTTTGGAGTCCTTTCTGGCTACAAGGCCCTCTGTTCTGTCTTTTGAAGCAAGTAAGGTGACTGAAAGGTATTCAAGTCTCCATGGTTCCATAACTGCGGTCTTGATAGTCTTTAAGAAGTTTATGTCAGAGTAATTAACTGTTTCTGGGCTCGAGGAGGCATGGAGACCATTGTAGGAAGGTGTGCCCCAGGAGAAAACGTGTTCTGCTGTTATGTAGCATTGATATCACTTGCTGGTGCGCTCTTTGGTCTTCGAGTTGGCGCCTTAATCCTCTGAACGTGGGATTAGCACATTAAATCTTCAATTGCAGGCTTAAATCCCTCAGATCCATATCTGCTGCTTCACTTGGCCGCTATAAAGGCCTCTTTGTGTTATTGAATCACGGTGATTATGATTACTGAAGCAGAGTGAAAAATCTAGTTTGTAAACCCTGCACAGTAAAAATGAATCAATTATAAAACCCAGGGGGTGGGGGAAGGAATGCTGTGGAGGCCTGGAGGAACTGTGGATTCAACGAAAAGTGGTGGAGAAATGCAGTGAAACAGTGGAAATGGTCGATATGAAATGGTGGAGGTGTAGTGGAGAAAAAATGACGGTCGTTTGATCCTGCATGCGGGCGATGATCGACAGCGTAAAATGCACGATGAAGGGTTTTGGAAATCGGGCGAAACACAAAAGAAATGGTGGAAATTCCGCGAAGGCATGTGACATGGAGCTCTTGGCGGTGGGACCTGGTCAACGGTGGGGCATTGATTTAATCTGGACTATCCAATCTTAGGAGGATATCAACAGTTGAGAATGCATCAGAAGGTGACAGATGGTGGGCCAGGGGTCCCCTTTGCTTTGTTTAACGCCTGAGCATCTTCAGGGTGTGAACGTCGTCAGATGGCTGGCCATAGATCTGACAGTGGATAACAATATCGTGTCGGGCCCATAGTCGAACAATAACGCGCGATGAGGGTGTTTTTTTAACAGTGCTCGAAGCCACGTGTCGGCCGGTGAATGGCATCGCTACCAAACAAAAAATATTGCCCTCCTTCCAAAGGCGGTGCGATGGAAACCGTCGGTTTTGAACAGTGCTTTGGCGCGGGGACCACCGGGGTGGATGCAATGTGGGTCGTCGATCTGCAGATCAAATAGACGGTGGATATGTGATCGGAGGGGTAAATGGGGGGGAATGGCTGCATTGCAAAAAAGCACTAACTGTTAGATCTTACACAGATCGACGGCTCAGATCTTAGCGGAGCGGGGCTATAGACCAAACCCAATCACATCGGGATTTCTTCGTGTAACACAGGAATGCACTCACCGAAAGCTTGCGATTTCGATAAGTGCCTTATTCTTTGGCACCTGGTCTCAGCGCTGGGTTACATGGGGAAGTGGTTTAAGGGGGGCTGGCTGAAAGGGGCTTAACCCGCATATGTCAAATGGATGATTTTAAGCCAAAAAGAGGGCTTTTTAAGGCTTAAAAGGGGTTTCGATAGAAGGAATAAAGAGTATTTAAGGCCGAATAAAGGTATTATAATGCTTAAAAGGGAGTTAGGGTGATTTAAAGGGTAAGTGGGGAATTTAGAAGGGGAAGAAGAATGATGAAAATAGAGGCTTAAAGGGAATGAAATAAGAGGGAAAAGGAGGCCTTTTGGGCATTCTTCTTCACAACAGAGAGGATTTTCTCATGGAAACAGCAGTGAGGATTTAGAAAAGGATAAAGGCACAAGGAGGCTTCAAGGATGATGTGTTTTCAGAGGAAATGCATTCCTTGAAGGCTCAACCAACATTTTAGCCCCCTGTTTGCTTGCCAAAAAATTCATAAGGGGCTAACAGGGAGGATGAGCATAAGAGATCTAACAGCACTGTCCCATTGGGAGGAGATCCATCACCACATGGAGGTGAAAGGGGAGCCATTGTTTCTAATAGAGGAGCCCTTGTATCTTTACAAGGAGTTCCAAGTATTTTAATGTGTAGGAACCATAGCAAAATTCCAGAGTCATATGTAGCAGCTATTGGGGATTGTGAGATGGAGGAAGGAGAGAAGGATCAACATCAAGGGTTGATACACCCTTATCTATTCCAGAGAGTCTTTGCACAAGAGAAGGAGACTATACAACGTAGTGGAGAGAGGGACAAATCAGTCCTCTTATACATATAGTCCACTTCTGATCTTGATGTCTCACTATATGGAGGCATTCCACCTGGAAGGCCACCTAATCTAGCATTGATGAGGGGCATCTTGTCATTTAGTTCACCACTCTTGGATTTCGGAGAGGTGAAGACATTGGAGGAGTCAAACACAGTGCAGAGAGTTTGGGATAAACCCAAGGAGGAGGGAGACACTCTCTCATTTTCAGTATCACCCACTCTCATTAGTTGTACTGCGCAGACAGATTTTGCTGCAGGGATGGAAGATGGCATCTTCATGATGTAGGATGATTTCTCCACAGATTTGGAGAGGAAGAGGCACTTCCTTTGAGGAAGGACTCTTTCACACACAGGAGTGGATGGAGGCCACTCATGCCTACTTTGACCCATCTTGGGAGATTCCTTTTGGATGACAACTTCTCATGGGAGGCCAACTTCCAAGGATCACCATTACTATTTGAGCATGAGAAGCTGCATGATAAGGATGGTATCATTTTGGAGGATGAATTTGGCATGAGGGATGTCAACGTAGCAGGCAGCAGCATGACGGGAGCACCACATTGCAGACTACCAGCGCTGTCTCTGAGGAGGATAGGTCTGGGTTGGATGTCTCAACTCTTGGTAGAGTACTCCCAGGATCTAGGTGCATGCATGATCTTGGATGACCTGGAGGGAGATGACAGATACATAGTGGATAATATGGTCATCTTTCATTATGGCAGGATCTTCTTGACTAGGAATTCTAGTCTTAAGGAGAAATTATTGCATGTGGCACATGAGGACTTCCTTGCTATGAACTTGGATGCATAATTTGCTTTGTTAGAGGAGTTCACTTGGGAGGGAATTCAGCATGATCTATATCAGAATATGGATAGATGCATTGCCCATATGATTTTGGAGAGGTTGGCACAACCATTTCCCTACTCATTGGAGGTGAGGGAGAGCATTCAGATGAGCCATTTCAGCTCAAGGACCAGAGTACATGGTAAAGAAGGTATATGTTTTCATTTTGGTTTACCTTTATTTACTTTATATGAGTAAATTTATGAGATAAGGATTATCACATCTCCTTATGCTCCTTATTATGATGTACTTGTGGCCAATTGCGGCAATGGGAGTGGCTATTTTCATGATGGTTTGTGGGGGAAGCCACATATTTCTCGGTGTGCACCATTGGCACCAATTTGTACTCTCATGTTTTCACCTTATGAGATGTTTGTGGTAGCAAACAAGTGGCTGGGAAGGCACTTATTGTTTTTATTTTTGATGTAGGCAAGAGGTTCACTGCGCTGGTCCCATGAGTATAGCAGTGACCCACTCTCTAGTTGCCTTATGACAACTTGTTTTCATTTCATATTGCTTCCTTGTGTTGTTGATGGTTGCACATTAATAGGGAGCACTACTTGGAGAGTGTTGGAGGTATGGGTACAGCCCATTGGGAGCATCAATCTCCCAATTGTACATGCTTTATATTGCAAGAGACACCATGGGCAAACCATGATTGCCACATTGCTACTTTTCTCTTCTTGTGGGAAAAACCACTTGGAGAACTTGAGGGGGCACTTCATGGCTAGTTTTCTTGATGGGTAAGCTTGGGCCATTCTTGGAGGTCATACCATTTCAACCCAAGGACAGAGGAAGCCCCATATGTACCACAAATGGAGGGAGAAACACCTTGGGAATCAAAAGCCCAACTCTCCATTCAGCCCCAACACATTGCATATACCAGGGGTTGAGATTTCTATTTGGATGATAGCATGGATGAGAGGATCATCATTGGGGACACATTTTTCCCATGAATTTCATCACTCCTACCTTGAGGAGGCCATATCACAACAAGGAGGTTTCCACCTACATATTTTATCTTTCCATGATGTGCACTATTCGAGTTTGCATACTTGGGAGGAAACATTGGAGGACAAATTTGTTCCAGGATATCTTGAGCAGTGGTGGAGATTGTTGATGAGGAGGCCACAAGAGAAGAGGGGGAGGAATTTTGTTCTCTCTATGCAGTTGCTTGAGGACAAGCAACATGTGGGAGGGGAGGACTGTAATGTTCCCGATTTTTAGCCTCAAGCTAAAAGGAACATTATAGTTTGCATATTTTCATTTTGTTGAATAAAATGGGTAAGGAGACACCTTAACCCATTTAGATGGAGAAATAACACTCCTTGTGTGAAAGGAGGAATAATAATGCAGATGAATTGAACATCACATGGTGTGAACAGGATTGTATCATGCTTGATCTAGTCATTTTGACCAAGTCAACTAAAATTTTCTAGATACATTGCACCTTCTTGGACAACGCAGTTTTAGTGGAGGCTCGACTTGCTTGAGCTAGGTGGTAAGTGTGAATGGGACCCATGGTGAGATGAGTTAATTTTCTTTATAAGGAGGAGATGGTAGCTCATGTTCATTATGCATTAGCTTATTATTTTCAGAAGGTCTGCAAAGACTTGCATCCCCGGGCTGTTTAGTAGGGTTGTAGTGTTCTTGAACCCAAGGGTGTTCCCGGTCGGGAATACCTACCTCATCCTCAAGGAAGGAGAGGGTTTGAGATACATTTCCTCATTCTTACATTTTTCCAAGCTTATATCTTCAGCTACAACATTATTCTGTTGGGAAGAAAACATTGTGTTGCTGGGTGCAACAACAGAGGAACTCATAGAGTCATTCTTTGACTTGTTCTTCAGTGGAGATCTTGTATATTCTTTGGAGGAGTAGCAGAGGAAACTCTCAAGCATCATTTTAGATATTTGGCACCAGGCCAATCACTCACCATCTCTCATAGCGCAGTCTAAGGCAAAAACTACATTATTTTGTGTAGGCAGTGTTGGAGAGTTCATTAGAGCTCATCAGGAGGAGTTGGTTCTAAGTAAAGGGATCAACCTTTTGCTTAGATTCTGTTATTCATCAATATTTTTTACCTGTTGGTGATGACTAGTTCTAACAACCAAGCTTTCCAACAGCTGATCTAAAATTTGTCAAATTTACCAAGCTGGGAAAACACCCATAAAACTTTTTCGCCCTCCTACCTTTCAGTTCGCCCATGACGAGATGAAACCTCATTACCAAATCCTACCTAGCCTCAGCCATACTAGTCTGCCCATCAGCTCTAATGAGACCATCCAAATCCATTCAAACAGACTCCCCTAAGTTAAGAAGTGGCACTTTAAGGCATTTCACCCATGGAAAAACTATCAAAGAGCCAAAAACCTCCATCTGCTATATACCAGTCATAACGGTCCTTCCTACTCTGCTAATGAAGTTGTTCACAGCCCTAAGTCGTGCCACTAATACACCCTTAAGTCTCAGCAATACATAGACCATAATCGCAATCTGATTTTAGGTGTTTTGCAGTGTTTGATGGATCTTTCAAGGACATGAAACATACCAGCATCTCAGAAGACAATTTTTGGCGCCACATGAGAAGACAACTGCTTCTCAATGTGATCCTAAGCCATTAGCGAAGAGTCTTTCATCAAGCTCATGCGACCACCTTCAAGGCCTAAAAGGACAATAGAAAGAAAAACAATGCTGTCAAAAGGTTGATGATATGTCATGGCTAAAAACCTACTTCATTTATAAGTAGAGGGTTTGAAGACCAAAGAACCTCCTTCATCTATAAGCAGAGGGTTAAAGCACCTCCTTCATCTATAAGCAGAGGGCGATGGCCAAAGATTGGTTTTAAGAGTTGCAATTGACTGTAAGACAAGGTTTGTTTTAATGAACAGTGAGACAGTGACTAGAGTTTTCTGAAGTAAAGTGATGATTGAAGGCAGAGGTAAAAGCAGTAATGTTTTAAAATGTTGTTAGCCTGCCATCATGGGTGAGAGAAACCCTTGTCAATATGTTCATCAGGCAGCCTTCATATGGCTGAGACAGAAGGTTGACAAAACATCAGATATTTTTCCAAGTGAAGGGCCATCCTTCATTCATAAGTAATGGGCCAGAGCAATGATTATTTCTAAGGTTTATCACTGACTGATAGACAAAGTATAAACACAATAGGAGATAATTGAAATAGAGAAATAATGTAAAGAAACCAAAAAGGAAAAGAGGGGTACCACTGCAATCCAAGGAGGTCAAGCTTATCTCTTAACAGGTATCTCTCAAAAGAAAATCTGCAGCTCAAAACAAAACCAAATTGAAGAGTGGTTGATGAGACGTGTCATTACATAGGAAAAGGACATGATAATGATTATGTTTCAAAGGATATTGATCTCCCTACTCATAAGAAGATGTCCTTCAGATAACTTATCACAAGTTGACAAAGAAAATCCGAGCTCAGTTCTCCAAGAAGTATTGCAACTAGACACAGTTGTTCATATGGTAAAAGGACTTTGGCATATTCTTTCAGGTTTTGGAACTCATTAAGAGCAAATTGTGCATGCCACTGTCACAAAGGTAGACACTTTTCCTATGAAAACAAGTCAAAGCACTCTGTTGTTACATTTTGGATAAGAGAATAGTTTTTAGAAGAAAAAGTCCTTCTTATTAGACAGAGAACAGTGAAAGTTCAGGCAAACATGACTAGGTCTCACCCACAGTCAGAAAGGAGCATCAGTTAGAATCATGCACCTGTAGTTACAAGGTGGAGTTGATTTGGTTTTCCTCTAGCAAGCAGATATAGGTGTATGGAGCATAAAATGCCAAATCAAGTTTTGAGAAGATAGGTCATCTCCTTGCAAATGGCTACATGGCCCATAAATCATTGATATATTATTTAAGTGGAGCTTCTATGTTAAATTGTCACCAAAGAGACAAAAGTGGCAGAAATCACATTTCTAGCATGAAGGCACAGTGAAAAAAGTTTGACCTTTTGAATGTTTTTATAAAGTGAATAGGTCAATACCTATTAAGCTCTTTAAATGCATGCACATTCTTTGCCAAACAGTTAAAACCATTTGGGTTGTCAAAAGCAAAACAAGATATTGTTTCAAAGAGAAAAGAGTTCAAAAACCCTTACAAGTGTAAGCCAAGGGATTTTCAATTTATTTATATTGAAAAGGACAAAGGGGACCGTTGCCAACTTCTTCAAATCCCTCAAAACACAAGCGAGCTCCACTCTTGCTATTTCACAGTTAGAAGACGAGTTCATGGGAATTTTCGTTGTTTTTCAAGCTATTTTCACCACGCGGCGCGCTTGTAGATGTGCATAGCACGCTCAGGCGTAGGAATTACAAAGGATATAAAGGCTGCACGGCGCGCCTGGAGGTGCGCGTGGGGCGCCTGTAGCCCTTGGTCCTGTCGGCCCGACAGTGACCCGACAACCACAATCTGCATGGCACTCTTCCTTATAAACCTGCCGCGCACACTCAAATGGTCCAAACGCCCTCAACACAGCTCTGGAGGTCACTCAAACTTATCTACAATGCCATCATCGAGTTCTTGAGGTATTCTATGTACCTCCCTTGATATTGTCAAAACTGTAAAGTGGCACAATAGGGTTAAAAATCACAGTGGGAAACCACAAGTTTGAGTTTGTGTTTTATTTGAAGAAACAAGTTTTTCTGTAGTTCTGGTGGATAGAGATGAAGTATTAAAATCTTGGGAGTGTTGTTGATAAGAAAAACCATGAAACTGCCCCCAAAAAACAACTGTGATGAAAGAAAGGAGAGATAAGGTGTTTTAAGGGTGAAAACAGTAGGTCAGTTTTCAACACAGCCATCATATGAGCATTTCTTATCTTTCAAAGGAGTTCCCTCTATTTGTTAAAGGGAGAAAATAGTGTTTTTAACTTTCCATTCCATAAAGAGGAGTAAAAAAAAAAAAAAGAGGCGCATTTACACACTAGAATCTTGATGATCAAAAACAAAATAAAACCTATCCTATTACAAAGTGACTCTGGACTGTGTAGATGCCTTTTTGTGACTGACTGTCTTCATATTGTTGAATCTGCTGGGCCTACAAGGAAAAAGAGGATTTTGAAATTAAGAAGATTGTGGTTTTACCTTTGTCTAAAAAACAAGGTTATATTGTTGTCCTCAAAACATCAAAAGGCAAGGTGACCTTACCACAAACACAGGAAAGTTCCTT
Source organism: Pinus albicaulis (assembly GCA_034641835.2). Classification (NCBI taxonomy): domain Eukaryota; kingdom Viridiplantae; phylum Streptophyta; class Pinopsida; order Pinales; family Pinaceae; genus Pinus; species Pinus albicaulis. Next base: position 1,210,787,980 of record CM076581.1, read on the forward strand.
GACTGTGTTTTTATTTTTTTACTGTCTTTATCCTTATTTACTGTGTTTTCATTATAAATATTGGCTGATTGATATGCAAAGGGTGGGAAAGGCAGTATTATGAAAGAACATGGGTCTTCTACCAAAGGAGACACTGTACACAACATCAAAACCAATTTTGTCTTAATCAAACAGTAAGTTGACAAGCTGGAACAGATTTTTGTTTGAAGAAGGCATTTCAAAGACTTTGAGGTAGTTTGGTGTTTCAAGCGCGCATCTAGAACAAGATGCCTCCCAGGCAAGACAACAGGAGCAGCATAACAGTGATGGACAAGGATAAGAAAAGGGGTAGCCTTATGAGATAGAACAGCAGCATAAAGATCATGAAGGAAATTCTCCAAAGCATGTGCTAGCTGCCTCTCCTAGGCAAGGGGCCATGACTTCTTCACCAAAGCTAAGAATGCCAAGACAACAAGGGAGAAAACCAAGAAAGGCTCAAGGAAAGCCAAAAGGAAGCGCCCGGCACAGAAAGTGAGAAAAGACACATCGGGACTTCATATTTGGGTTCCTGCTTTAGAACATGTTTCTAAGGACCCTTGAGGGTCATACACACCGATTTTAGGCGCATTTTGACATGTTTTGGTTTTTTGGCATTTTTGAGTTTTTTGTCAAAACCCATGAAATTCGCCATTTCATTTTGGGGATTCGTCAAAGGAGGAGGATGGTATCATTGGATGCCATAATTTTAGAATCACACCCTCAGCGATTTTTAGAACATTTGGAAATCATTTTCTCCCCCGAAATGGCGAAAAAGGCTCGCTTTTTTCACACTCTGCCCGGTCTATCAGCAGACTGTAATTTTTGGTTTTTTACACACAGGTGCAGTTTTGGATGACTTCCTGGCATCAGATTGAGAGAATTTCAGTTATTCCAGAAATTAGACACTCAGCGCTTTCCAACGAGCTATCATGAGCCTTGTTTCGACATCGGTAAGGCTGCCAAATGTTGCCGGAAAGTCAGCGGACCTTTTGCTGATGTAAATTTGAAATATTTTTGTAATTTTTGAACCTCTAAAATCAGCTTTTTCCAAATGTGCGTTTAGCTATTTTTGCACATGAAAAATGATGCAAAGTCAATTATTTTTCCTTTTTTAGCATTTTTTAGATATTTTATGAGATATTTTGTGCCTTGGGCTTTGCAAAGCCTCAAGGACAAGTTTAGATATTTTGATTAGGCCAATAGGATGGCAAGTTGAACCATGAGGTTTTCCTCTCTTTGGCCTATATATTCCAAAGGCTTTCATTGTAAAACAAGGTTGAACTTGAGAAGAGAAGCAATATATGGTCATATAAGCCTTGGAAGAAATACTTGTCTTATGCTTTTGGATTGCCTCTTGGATACTCTTGGATGAATGAAGAAGAATTGTTGTTGGATTCCATGACTTGGTAGAATGGTATAGTTTCTCTTGCTTTGTTGTTGTCTTCTAGTTTACATTCATGAATACATGTTTCTTACTTGCTATAGATCAGTAAAGAACAAATTTGAGACATGCCCATGGAGGCACCTCAAATTTCCTGTTTCTTCATAGCTTCTTTGTTTTCTTCTTCCTAAGTAACATTAAATAATTCTTGACTGCTCTTTAATATTTAGGATATTGTTGCTTGTTTCATTCATGGTTTTATACATGCTAAGTATGAATTACGGTACGCCCTGCTTACCTATGGCTAGCTATAGTTCCATCCATGAAATTTCTCTTTGATTGATTAAATTATTATTTTGTTTGAACCAAGGAGGCCTAGTTTCGATCTAGCCCTTTTCCTAAAACTATGCAAATATGGTTGTTCAAAGTGCCCAATAACTTGAAGTACTGTGTTTAGGCGTTCCAGCATAGTAAGTTAAGTTGTTTGTCTTTCTTAAGTGTTTTCCCCAAAGTCTGATAGCCATTTCCCAAAGTTAGAGGGTCATATACTTCTATGTGTGGCTTGAATGTTTATTTCTATGTATTGATTAGCTTATAGTTACATTTTGCATGATTAATGGTTTTCCCTGCCATGTTTATGTTATCTATTGAACTAGTTATGCTTGAAACTCTTTGTTGTTCTCGAACTTGATGTCCATTTACTCTATTTTTCCCAAAGATCCTTTCTACCTTGAATCAAATCGTCCCTTCAACAGCCTTGTATCGCCGTCTGATAGCTTTCTTGACCTTTTCGACCCCATAGCCCAGTTGTTCTGACATCTTTTTACCTATCTTATATCTTTGATCAGTTTCATCCCTCACAACTTAAAAACCAAAACCAAAAAACTTACTTCATAACTAGCCTAAAATCAGATATCCCTTACACATATAGAGAGAGCCCTCTCTGAGTCCAGGAAGGCTAGGTCCTTGGGCTCCAAAGCTTGGTTTGATGTTACAATGTCATTTGGCTTGCCAATCAGCCAAATCACAGGAACATAACATAATGGCAATCACGGTGGGACTATGAGTAATAAACAAACTTAGATTCCCTAAACATTTAAGAGACCTTTAAGAATACTATCTGACTGACTTATCCCACCACTCACTAACATAATGGAGATCACGGTGGGACCCTGAGTAATAAACAAACTTAGATTCCCTAAACATTTAAGAGACCTTTAAGAATAATATTTGACTGACTTATCCCACCGCTCACTAACATAATGGCGATCACGGTGGGACATATTGAGTACATGACAGTCTAGAAAACTCTTATACACTTTGTAGTCCTTCAACATTTAACTTAGACCATCAGCCTTTAGAATCATTTAGAGTAAACTTTTTGTTTCACCATCTTAGAAAAGTGATGAATCAGGTTTATAACACTCTTACATACTAGGCTGCACATAAAACTCAGAAAAACCACAAAAACTCCTTTAGATTGGTTTTTGGAAGTATTGGTGGTGGACCATACACATATACCTCAAAACAACTAAAAATCCACCTGGCGAATCCACTAGCCTCCAGTAGGCCTTACTATTTTACTAAACTCTAGGCTACTATCTGATTGAGCCACCTCATCGCCACACTAACATAATGGCGATCATGGTGGGACCCTGAGTAATAAACAAACTTAGATTCCCTAAACATTTAAGAGACCTTTAGAATACTATTTGACTAACTTATCCCACCGCTCACTAACATAATGGCGATCACGGTGGGACCTTCTGAGTTAGTGACAATCTAAGTACTCCTTAGTAACTGTTAGGGGGAAATCTGTTACACTAAAAAATGTCACCCTGACATTCTGCTGACTGTATGAGCTCATTGACACTCATAATTACCTCCTCTGCAAGTCTTACAACCTTGGTTCCTCATTCCAAGCCCTGAAACATGGAGAAAAAACCCTAAAAAGCTCAAAAACTTTGGGTACGCAGGTAATATTAATCCTACCTGCGTTCCTGGCTAGGGTACGCATGTAATGTGAAGAGGAACTACGTTCTAGAATGCATTTTTCCAGTGTTATGCCTACGAAACCCATGCAAGATAAAAAAAGCGCGAAATTAAACTGAAAAAGTTGAATTTTGGTCAATTCTAGAAGGTTCTAGATGAGATTTTTTATGGATGAGTACGCTTTAGTAAGGTGCATGTATCCCACACCTTAAGGAACTAATCCCTTGATGTGAGGAGCCTATCCCTTTGAAGGAGGATTCTATCCCTTTAAAGGTGGAATCCTAACATCCTCATCTGCTCTATAAAAGGACGCATTGAGTAGCCTCAAGAGGTTAAAGTTAAGAAAATTTTTAAGTGAAGATTTTTGGGTTAAGTTTTTTGGAGATGGATAATTAGAGTTCAAGCTTTATGTGTGATTGAGTTGAAGTGCTGTTGATATTCAAACTTCTTTCTGCTTAGCTTTTGAGAGGAAAGATCACATACCTCTTTGTGCTCCTGGAGGAAGAGTGCAAGACTTATCAAAGTAGAGGAGATTCCTACTTCAGACCCCAGGAAGGCCTTTCGAACATCAAGGCTAAGGTTGTAAGGTTCTTCTGTATTTTAAGATTAATACAATCAAGTTTTGTTTTTCTCAATAAATTGTCGTTCAATTGTTTATTTCAATAAGCTGTCTTTGGATCATTTATTTCATAGATTCCTTGATCACTATGATAGGTATGTTCTATAATTATTTGTTATACAGGTGCTATTTAATATTTGCTTGTTTGTGATTGCAGATCGACAAAAGACAACTCTTGTTGTGACGGAAGGATTCTTGATGCGACATAAGCTTTACGACTGCATGCGCTCTAGCAATTACGCTTAGGGGGCATCAAGCACAATTTTCTCTCTGTTTCAAGCTTGTGTAAAAATGAAACCACTCTGAAGCATAGTTTTTCTCTGTTTGAAGCTTTTGTAAAAATGAAACTGTTATCCCGAGATTATTTTGCTATATTTCATTCTCGTAAAAAACATGAAAATGCTGAGTTCTTTCCGTCTTTTCCTGCTCGTAAATTAAATTGAAAGTCGGCCACAGGAGTATATTTTTATCCCTTTTTCGAACTCGTTAAAACTTACGAAAAAGTGAAAACTATGAGTACATTTTTATCCCTTTTACGAACTCGTTAAAACTTACGAAAAAGAGAAACCCTGGAGTTCTCTTTTAAGCCCTTTTCAGACTCTCTAAACATGAAAAAACTGTCGAGTACTTGATTATTCGAACTCGTTAAAGTAAATGAATGATCGTCCCTTCAGTATAAGTTTACCCCTTTTACGGACTGAAATGGACTATTTACGAAAAAGGTATACGTTGACTAATTACGGTCGATAGAGTTCTCTCCCGCATTATTTTATCCTTTTTCGAGCTCGAGAGACTAAATTTACAAAAAATTACACCCATGGAGTTTTCTTAAGTTTTTTCTTCTCACTCCCTAAAATTGAAAAACACTAAGTTTCTCCTATACTAGACTCGTTAAAACTTAACAATAAAGGACATGTAAATTACAAATAGGAATGAACCACTCCTTCTTAGGGTTCAATTTTAATACTAAGTTGGACTCATCTAAAGGATGAGCTTATATAACAAGAAAATGTTATCCTCCTCAAGTTTGTCAAAAATAGAGGTACTTGCCAGAAATGGTGGGGGAAAAGAGAGAAAATGAATCTAGTTGTCACACTTTGTTCCAAAAAGTAGTATACCACTCTTGAACACGACACTTTTATCACGCTCATACTTGGGTTAGGAAAATCCTTTGTCTAATAGTTAATCAAACCACATTGAAAGTCTTCAGCCGGTTTCTGGGTATTAACTTTAGGTCAATTGTCACCAAACCATTTGCAGTGTCGTTATGTATTCAAGAGATAGTTCAAATAAACCATTCATCTGCCACGTCATCCATTTTGACCAATCACGAAACTGATCCTTTTCTGATATTTTCAAAACTTTAATATGATTTTAGTGTTGTAGGCTTATATATGACATTTCACTTTCTATCAAACTCATTGCTCCTGAGGATTGATCAATCGTCGATTACCTTCCAATCTGCATGCCTCAATAGTTCTTGCCTTCGTATTGAGTTGCATCATTGACCTTGATCGAATGGTTGACGAATGTTGACTTCAGCTCATTCACATTTCATGGATTGTCTTGGGTACTTTGAGAGCCATTTTCATTATTGGTGGTTTCTCTCACACTTGTTAACAGTTCACATCATTGAATGGTAATCAAGTGGTTTCTACCATGTTCGACTTCAAGACATTTAATCACATGGATAGAATCATACTAGTTTGGGAAGTAGAAATCAAGACCCTGGATCTAGTTTCCACCATCCAAGCTACGAGGAGTTTTATTATTATCACTGATGATCTATTCATTCTGGTCATTTTGCGCCCATAACATTAATCTACACTATTGATGTAATATTAAAATCATTTAAACATCTTAACAATTTTAGTTAGTTTTGATCTGAGTATGGGAATGCCTACCTCAGCGATGATATGTTTACATATATATATTTTTCATTGAATGTTTTTACAGGTTTCGACTGGGGTGTCCACAGGATGATCCTTGAAATGATAAAGTACTTCACTCTTCATATATGACAAACTTCATCTTCATCTATTTCAGACTTCGCACTTTAGGGGGCAATCTGTTACACTAAAAAATGTCACCCTGACATTCTGCTGACTGTATGAGCTCATTGACACTCATACTTACCTCCTCTGCAAGTCTTACAACCTTGGTTCCTCATTCCAAGCCCTGAAACATGGAGAAAAAACCCTAAAAAGCTCAAAAACTTTGGGTACACAGGTAATATTAATCCTACCTGCGTTCCTGGCTAGGGTACGCAGGTAATTTGAAGATGAAATGCGTTCTAGAACGCATTTTTCCAGTGTTATGCCTGCGGAACCCCTGTAAGATAAAAAAAGCGCGAAATTAAACTGAAAAAGTTGAATTTTGGTCAATTCTAGAAGGTTCTAGATGAGATTTTTTGGGGATGAGTACACTTTAGTAAGGTGCATGTATCCCACACCTTAAGGAACTAATCCCTTGATGTGAGGAGCCTATCCCTTGGAAGGAGGATTCTATCCCTTTAAAGGTGGAATCCTAACCTCCTCATCTGCTCTATAAAAGGAGGCATTGAGTAGCCTCAAGGGGTTAAAGTTAAGAATATTTTTAAGTGAAGATTTTTGGGTTAAGTTTTTTGGAGATGGATAATTAGAGTTCATGCTTTATGTGTGATTGAGTTGAAGTGATGTTGAGATTCAAACTTCTTTCTGCTGAGCTTTTGAGAGGAAAGATCACATACCTCTTTGTGCTCCTGGAGGAAGAGTGCAAGACTTATCAAAGTAGAGGAGATTCCTGCTTCGTACCTCGGGAATGCCTTTCGAACATCAAGGCTAAGGTTGTAAGGTTCTTCTGTATTTTAAGATTAATACAATCAAGTTTTTTTTTCTCAATAAATTATCGTTCGATTATTTATTTCAATAAGCTGTCGTTGGATCATTTATTTCATAGATTCCTTGATCACTATGATAGGTATGTTTTATAATTATTTGTTATATAGGTGCTATTTAATATTTGCTTGTTTGTGATTGAAGATCGAAAAAAGACAACTCTTGTTGCGATGGAAGGATTATTGATGCGACATAAGCTTTACGACTGCAAATAAGCATTTGGATCTAAAGTAGGATCGATACCTTCATAGCATTTAATTGTAAAACGAATATACTTAGAGAAAGACAAACTTAGTTGTTCGTTTGTTGCTAGATTGTCTTCTGACACTAGGGAGATCGGTCTTGTCTGCAAAAACGATTTATCCGTCCAACAAATTAACGATTTATCCGGCCAACCGTAACTCTTGAAGTCTCATTCAAACTTATAAAACTTAAGTGTTGTCCGAAGAGTAGAAAATAGCTCCTTCACCATCTTAGCAAAATGATGAGTCAGTTATAGGAAACTCTTCCAAACCTCAGGACTACATAAAACTTATAAAACCCCAAAAAACTCCCTTAGATTTGTTTTTGACAGTATTGGTGGTGGACCATACCCATATACCTCAAAACAACGAAAAATCCACCTGGCGACTCCACTAGCCTCCAGTAGGCCTTACTATTTTACCGAACTCTAGGTTACTATCCGATAAACCTATCCCATCGCTCACTAACATAGCAGGAGATGGTGGGACACTGAGTACATGACAGTCTAGTAGACTCTTATAGACTCTTTAGTCCTTTAGATACTTAAACAAGCAAACAGTCCATAAGATAATTTAGAGTAAACTCTTTGTGTTATCGCCACCCTAGCAAAGTGTCGAAACAAGTTTAGAATACTTTAGACAAACCATAGGCTGCACATAAGAACTCAGAAAAACCCCAAAATATTCCCAGATTGGCTTTACCTTAGTTACTGGTGGTGGACCATAGCTAAATCTTTTCAAAAACAACCAAGTTCCACCTGGCGACTCCACTAGTTCATCCTTTTGGTTTTGACCATCCTTCACTTTAGTATAACCTTAGAGAGGCCATCCATCCGAAACTTTCACAAATACCACCCTCTCTAAACTATAGACTCGAAACCTGGCTTCACGAAGAATCTACACCAGATCTCACCCAGACCCAAATCCCCCTATCATAGTAGATGACCCAGAGAAGATTCTGTGGCAAGTTTTCGAAACTGACAATCTAGCTGCCGATAGGTCCATCCATAAAACAAGATCAGTACCTGAACATCTAACTACCTTGCCATATTCCTCTTCTGACTTAGAATCAACAAAAACTCTTCTCAGAAGCAAGTCACACAATAAGATCAACTTTGACGATCTTGAACCCCTAGATCTGCCACCTAGTCCTAGTAGAGAAGCCTCACCTACCACACCTCCCAACTTTCAGCTTCTCCATCACTTTGGCTCATACCATCCCAGATCTGCTCAAAACCAGGTCATTAGCCCAAGTGCTTCTGCCACACCTATCCAAACCACTACTGTTCAAACCACCTCAGCCCATCCCACAAGCCCTCATCTTGTACATCATCCATTAGCTCCCGTCATGGCAGCCTGGTACGCACATTTGGTGTTGCCACTACCTTTGGCTCCCCTACCAGATCGCTATCAAGACAAAATCCCACACTTTACCGGAGAAGAAACTGCCATAGCTCAACATCATGTAAGTAGGATAAGCGATGCTTTTGAATACATGGAAGTACAAGACGAAACCGTCAGAATGAGAATATTCGCCCAAAGCCTGGGTGGAGAACCCAAAACATGGTTCAAAATCTTGCCTCCAAACAGAATCCACAACATCCCAGAACTATATCAAGTCTTCAAAAATAGGTGGGAAGTCCGAAATAACCCTATTCAAATCCTGTCATAATATAACAACCTAAAACGGGAAAATGGGGAAAGTGTCCAGGCATACTGCACTAGGTTCAACAGTGTGTATAACGCCCTCCCACCTCACTTCAAACCCCCACTTGGTTTAGCCTTGGAGAAATTCCCCAAGGGTTTTGATCCAGACATGACATATCATCTAAGAGACAAAGATCCCCCTACCCTAGAGGAAATGCAACAAGTAGCCATAAAAGCAGAAGAAAACTTAGCAGAAAAAAGAGCTAGGACTAGATCAGAAAGAAAAGTCACATATAGAGATGAGGTCTCCACTTCATCTCCTTCCCTAGATCCTAGAATAGATGACTTAGTCAAGACCATGGCCAAAATGTGGGAAAGGATAAATGAAAAGGCCCCTGTTAGGGACAATCAACCAAACCCTCCAAACAGAAACTAGAACCAAAATTTTAGGAGGGAGCAGCCTCAAAACACACCAAGGGAAAATGACCAACAAATTAGGCCACCATTTAATGAAAATTATGTGGAAGAAGATGATAGGGATACAAAACCCATTGATGAAAGTCATTTGAACCTCATAGGGTCTGATAATGAGAGTGAGGTGTATCTCACAGAAGAAAAAAAATCATTCTTCTCTCCAAATCAGGACGAAACCAACTATGAAGATCCCGAGGATCCTGCCATAGATTTCCAAAATGCCATAATAGAAGCTCACAGGTAGTATGACCTTAGAAGTAGGAAAAATCAAGACAACTCCAAGAAAGGTAGCTCAGACACTGCTAAAACCCCTAATACCATCCTTAAGGAAGCAGTCAACAGCAACAAAATCATAATCGGGAAAAATGAACAAAACAAAGATAGAGTTACCCAAAATAACCCTGATTTAGATACTCCTAGTACTTCTACAAAAATTCCTGAGGTGGTTGTGGTAAACAAAATCTTGAAACAAACCCAGCAAACTCAGAACATAGAGAAGGTCATGGTTGAAAAAGCTGAAACAAACATATCTAAACTACAACTACCTTTTAGTTTTGAGGGCGAGATCACCAAGATAAAGATCACCATGCCTCTTACTGAGCTGATCACCTGAAACTCTTACAAGTGCCAAGTGTTGAAAGTCTTGAATATGGGAAGTGATGCCAACAACCTTAATCTAGCTGATGACACCCCTAAAGTGTTGTTTGGTCCAAAAGTAGAAGGGAAATTCCAAGAGGGAACCACTCTTCCCTTTTACATCAGTTTAAATATCCATGACCAAGTCCTTCACAATTCCATGCTAGACTTCGGCGCCTCGCATAATCTTATGTCGAAGGTTGTAATGGAGAGACTAGGCCTGGAGATCACAAGACCATACAAAGACTTGTATTCATTTGATTCGAGTAAATTCAAGTGCCTAGGTTTGATCAAAGACCTGTGTTTCAATCTGGCCCAAATACCTACGAAACATCTAATCATGGACATAGTAGTGGCAGACATTCCCCCCAAGTACGAAATTCTTCTATCCAGATCTTGGGGAGCCAAGCTCCAAGGGAATATTCAACTGGATATGTCTTTCACCACCATTCCTGTGTTTGACCAAACAAGAATACTCTATCGAGAGTCACACATGAAATACATGATCAGTAGCCAAGAGAGACCAGATAACATTCCAATGTACTTCGTGCATTCCGACCTAAACTCTTTTATTCTCTATACTGATGAGGACATTGAAGAACAATCTCAAGAAACTGAGGCAAACTTAGACCCACCACATCAGCTGCCCATAGTTCTCTATGATGAACTAGATACTCAAAACTACCATGATCATAAACAACTATGTCTTGAGGAAAGTAAGTATGTGCCTTCTGAAATAGGAATAGAGCAAGAAGCATAAACCATCATGTACTATCAAACGAATTGCTCAAACCTTAGTCAAACATCAACAGTGACCTTCGAAAACTTTTTCAGGGTAAAGGCATTAGAAGACTTACATATCACAAACCTGTTTGGAACTCAGGAGTAGGGAAGTTTAATGTTTCTACCATACCTCAAAGACTTACCATCACATAACTCTTCCACTGCAAATGAAACTTTGACCGTAGCCATAACAGCTCAAAATCCAGAAAAAATGCCTGATTAACTTCTTATGAGCAGAGATGATAGCTGCAGCCCAAACATACCTGAGTTACTTGAATTGGCTCATATTTTTTCTTTTCACCAAAATATTACAAATGCTATAAGTAGCTATCTCATGCAGAATATCATTTCATACAGGGAAAACCGAGGAAAACACTATGTCACTTCTTCAAGAAACAACTTAGACAAAAAGAAATATAACAGTCTGAACCAATCAGTAATAATCAGAGATAAAATAGCTGGTCATAGGGTCTGCTTTGATTTTAGAAACACTAGTGCACATCCCTATAACAGAAATTTTATTCTTCCTATTCAAAACCATGATATCCCAATAAAAGGTGCTTTTAACCATATATTTTTGCAAGATGATGTTTCAGGTTATAGTCAAAGAATTCCTTTGCAAAGTAGACAACCCAAAGATTTTTTTCAGTATGCTGGAAGTAGTTCCAGTTTCAGGCTCAAATGCACAAAACCACCGGCTATCAAAAATATGCTCATAAAAGCCATGTTTCTAGTCCTGAACTTCTACACTTTTTCATACCTTGATGATGTCATTATTTATTTCAAGAATAACCAAGAGTATATGCATTACTTAAGGAGGATGTACAGTAAAGGAAGGAGTGGTAATCAGAGATACAAAGAAGTATAGCGGGAAGATACTGGTTTGTTTAGGTATTATTGCATGAATCCCTATGTCATGTTGGAAAGAGAAAACTTTCCAAATTTCTCTTTTCAGGAGTTGAGTCGGCCAAGAATGATAGGAGATCCTTACGAGGATAAGATGCTTAAGTTTCGTCATTTCCAAGATTTCTGAGTTTGAAACCTTTCATTCATTTTATATACCACTGTTCGGAAAATAGATGAAACAGAAAAGTAAAAAACAATAGAAGGTAGAAAAGAGGGCAGTTGAGAAATAGGAAAACAGGCCCCACGTTCCAAAAAATAGTCCTTCAGAAAGTGCGCAAGTCTAAATGCCGCTACTAGTGCTCCAATGTCTTGTTCAGTTATCTAGCCTAATCATAGTTGAACATGTTTAAATTTATTTGATGATAAGTTAGTGAGTGAAAAAGATGGTCAACATTGTGTAAGATTGACTTATCACAAAGAGTAGATTAGGAAAAGATACTAGTTCCACACGCCCAAAACAGAACCAAAGAGGGAAACGGGGATGAAAAACAAATTGTGCATCTTAGCCCTATTTTTCCTAGTTTCCATTTTTATGCAAAATAATATTTGTGTGCAGTTTGTCCTTTCATGCTACAAATACATGACAAATCAGACTGTTTAACCCTGATTTGATCATTTTGAATTTCATGTTTTAGATTAGAGAATAAATCCTATCAAACAGCTTAATCTTGAAATTTGATCTAGTTTAGGTAGAGTAATGAAAGAGTTCATCAGTTTAATCTGAACTCCCGGTAGATATAAGTGTAGAGTTAGATAGGTTCATTTTGCAAAAAGAAAAATATGCATTGTCAAAAGGCTGCTAGTTAAAATGTGCCAAAAAGAAGAAAAATGTTAGGAAAGATAGTGGGGTAGGTAGAAATATCATTGATGCTGATCATGTTGTTTCTTTTCAGAAGTAGCATCAAGTAAGAGTGAAAATTGCACCAATGGGTAAGGCACTGGTCTTCATAAGCCAAAGATCTGAAATTCTGGACACCTCCTGAAAAGGAGCTACCCTCCCCAAATGGAGCCACTGTTAGTCATCAATATTTTTTACTTGTTGGTGATGACTAGTTCTAACAACCAAGTTTTCCAACAGCTGATCTAAAATTTGTCAAATTTACCAAGCTGGGAAAACACCCATAAAACGTTTTCGCCCTCCTACCTTTCAGTTCGCCCATGACGAGATGAAACCTCATTATCAAATCTTACCTAGCCTCAGCCATACTAGTCTGCCCATCAGCTCTAATGAGACCATCCAAATCCATTCAAACAGTCTCCCCTAAGTTACGATGTGGCGCTTTAAGGAATTTCATCCTTGGCAAACTATCAAAGATCCAAAAAACTCCATCTGCTATATACCAGTCATAACGGACCTTCCTACTCTGCTAATGAAGTTGGTCAGAGCCCTAAGTCACGCCACTAATACACCCTTAAGTCTCAGAAATACATAGACCATAATCTCAAGCTGATTTTAGGTGTTTTACAGTGTTTGATGGATCTTTCAAGGACAGGAAACATACCAGCATCTCAGAAGACAATTTTTGGTGCCACATGAGAAGACATCTGCTTCTCAATGTGATCCTAAGCCATGAGATGCAGCATAGAGCGAAGAGTCTTTCATCAAGCTCATGCGACCACCTTCAAGGCTTGAAAGGACAGTAGAAAGAAAAAAAACACTATCAAAAGGCTGATGATATGTCATGGCTAAAAACCTCCTTCATTTATAAGCAGAGGGTTTGAAGACCAAAGAACCTCCTTCATCTATAAGCAGAGGGTTAAAGCACCTCCTTCATCTATAAGCAGAGGGCGATGGAAAAAGATTGGTTTGAAGAGTTGCAACTGACTATAAGACAAGGTTTTTTTTAATGAAAAGTGAGACAGTGACTAGAGTTTTCTGAAGTAAAGTGATGATTGAAGGCAGAGGTAAAAGCAGTAATGTTTTCAAATGTTGTTTTCCTGCCATCATGGGTGAGAGAAACCCTTTTCAATATGTTCATCAGGCAGCCTTCATATGGCGGAGACAGAAGCTTGAAAAAACATCAGATATTTTTCTAAGTGAAGGGCCATCCTTCATTCATAAGTAATGGGCCAGACCAATGATTATTTCTAAGGTTTATCACTGAATGATAGACTAAGTATAAACATAATAGGAGATAATTGAAATAGAGAAATAATGTAAAGAAACCAAAAGGGAAAATAGGGGTACCACTGCAATCCAAGGAGGTCAAGCTTATCTCTTAACAAGTATCTCTCAAAAGACAATCTGCAGCTCAAAACAAAACCAAATTGAAGAGTGGTTGATGAGACATGTCATTACACAGGAAAAGGACATGATAATGATTATGTTTCAAAGGATACTGATCTCCCTACTTATAATAAGATGTCCTTCAGATCACTTATCACAAGTTGACAAAGAAAATCTGAGCTCAGTTCTCCAAGAAGTATTGTAGCTAGACACAGTTGCTGATATGGTACAAAAGGACTTTGGCATATTCTTTCAGGTTCTGGAACTCATTAAGAGAAAAGTGTGCATGCCACTGTCACAAAGGTAGACACCTTTCCTATGAAAACAAGTCAAAGCACTCTGCTGTTACATTTTAGATAAGAGAATAGTTTTTAGAAGAAAAATTCCTTCTTATTAGACAGAGAACAGTGAAAGTTCAGGCAAACATGACTAGGTCTCACCCACAGTCAGAAAGGAGCATCAGTTAGAATCATGCAGCTGTAGTTACAAGGTGGAGTTGATCCGGTTTTCCTCTAGCAAGCAGATATAGGTGTATGGAGCAGAAAATGCCAAATCAAGTTTTGAGAATATAGGTAATCTCCTTGCAAATGGCTAGATGGCCCATAGATCATTGATATATTATTTAAGTGGAGCTTCTATGTTAAGTTGTCACCAAAGAGACAAAAGTGGCAGAAATCACATTTCCAGCATGAAGGCACAGTGAACAAAGTTTGACCTTTTGAATGTTTTTATAAAGTGAATAGGTCAATACCTATTAAGCTCTTTAAATGCATGCACATTCTTTGCCAAACAGTTAAAACCATTCGGGTTGTCAAAAGAAAAACAAGATATTGTTTCAAAGAGAAAAGAGTTCAAAAACCCTTACAAGTGTAAGCCAAGGAATTTCCAATTTATTTATATTCAAAAACACAAAGGGGACTGTTGCCAACTTCTTCAAATCCCTCAAAACACAAGCGAGCTCCACTCTTGCTATTTCATAATTAGAAGACGAGTTCACGGGAATTTTCGTTGTTTTTCAAGCTATTTTCACCACGCGGTGTGCCTGTAGATGCGCGTGGCATGCTTAGGCGTAGGAATTACAAAGGATATAAAGGTTGCACAGCACGCCTGTAGGTGCACGCGGCCCCGCCTGTAGCCCTTGGTCCTGTTGGCCCGACAGTGACCCGGCAACCACAATCTGCGCGGCGCTCTTCCTTATAAACCTTCCATGCACACTCAAATGGTCCAAACGTCCTCAACATAGCTCTGGAGGTCGCTCAAACTGATCCAGGTGGATATTGGTGGCCACCCGCCTATTCCACTTGGGCCCCCACCATTGTCTCTTTCAGTTTTTCCGTTTTGGCATAACTTACTATTTTTAGCAGTTTTTCGGGTCCTGAACTTCCGAAGCCGTTTTGAGGCCCTACTTGACTTTACGTTTTTGGAAGCATGGCCTTGTGAATTTTCTGATAAAATTCGTCCCGACAGCTGTAGTCCTCGGATAGAGCTTTCTAATGATGTATCATATGCGTCAAACGGAGATAGTATGCCAAAGTTACGTCCCTGGGAAGTTGAAACACCAATTTACCCAACCGGGGCCCATAGTTTTGGCGCTTCATCTCCTAGGGTTAGGTTTTTGGGATGTTTAGGGTTCTCCATTGTTTCTCAATAATAAATAGGCCCTCGCGCCTCATTGTAAAGCAGTTCAGAGGTCTGCAGCCACCACATCTCTTCTCAGAGATAGCTACCAGTACCCTAGCTAGTTTTATTTCCATTGTCTGTAAGCAAATTTCAGTTCTTTGATATTAATGAAATGAAGTGTTATTTCCGCTGCATCTCTGTATTTATGGTTATGTGTTTATTCTGTTGCGTTCCTGCATAAATCCGGATCACAAACTCATCTACAACGCCATCATCGAGTTCTTGAGGTATTCTATGTACCTCCCTTGATATTGTCAAAACTGTAAAGTGGCGCAATAGGGTTAAAAATCACAGTGGGAAACCACAAGTTTGAGTTTGTGTTTTATTTGAAGAAACAAGTTTTTCTGTAGTTCTGGTGGATAGAGATGAAGTATTAAAAGCTTGGGAGTGTTTTTGATAAGAAAAACCATGAAACTGCCCCCAAAAAACAACTGTGATGAAAGAAAGGAGAGATAAGGTGTTTTAAGGGTGAAAACAGTAGGTCAGTTTTCAACACAGCCATCATATGAGAATTTCTTATCTTTCAAAGGAGTTCCCTCTATTTGTTAAAGGGAGAAAACAGTGTTTTTAAATTTCCATTCCATAAAGCATATACGGTGAGTAAAGTTATCATTTGCATTCAGAGGTGGGACAAAACTGGTGCGAGGAGCAGCGAAGTAAAGAGGGCAGTATTTTGTTTAAGGAGAAGTTTGTTGTGGTTGAATGCTACAGAATTTTTATGACTACATCAAAAAAAAAATAAACTCTATCCTCTTATCCTATTACACAGTGACTCTGGACTGTGTAGATGCCTTTTTGTGACTGACTGTCTTCATATTGTTGAATCTGCTGGGCCTACAAGGAAAAAGAGGATTTTGAAATTAAGAAGATTGTGGTTTTACCTTTGTCTAAGAAACAAGGTTATATTGTTGTCCTCAAAACATCAAAAGGCAAGGTGACCTTACCACAAACACAAGAAAGTTCCTTGACTGTGTTTTTATTTGTTTACTGTCTTTATCCTTGTTTACTGTGTTTTCATTATAAATATTGGCTGATTGATATGCAAAGGGTGGGAAAGGCAGTATTATGAAAGAACAGGGATCTTCTACCAAAGGAGACACTGTACACAGCATTAAAAACCAATTTCGTCTTAATAAAACAGTAAGTTGACAGGCTGGAACAAATTTTTGTTTGAAGAAGGCATTTCAAAGACTTTGAGGCAGTTTGGTGTTTCAAGCGCGCATCTAGAACAAGATGCCTCCCAGGCAAGACAACAGGAGCAACATAACAGTGATGGAAAAGGATAGGAAAAGGGGCAGCCTTATGAGAGAGAAAAGTAGCATAAAGATCATGAAGGACATTCTCCAAAGCATGTGCTAGCTACCTCTCCTAGGCAAGGGGCCATGACTTCTTCACCAAAGCTAAGAATGCCAAGACAACAAGGGAGAAAACCAAGAAAGGCTCAAGGAAAGCCAAAAGGAAGCGCCCGGCATGGAAAGTGAGAAAAGACACATCAAGACTTCATATTTTGGTTCCTTCTTTAGAAAATTTTGCTAAGGACCCTTGAGGGTCATACACACCGATTTTGGGCGCATTTTGACATGTTTTGGTTTTTTGGCATTTTTGAGTTTTTTTGTCAAAACCCATGAAATTCGCCATTTCATTTTGGGGATTCGTCAAAGGAGGAGGATGGTATAATTGGATGCCATAATTTTAGAAGCACACCCTCAGTGATTTTCAGAACATTTGGAAATCATTTTCTCCCCCGAAATGGCGAAAAAGGCTCGCTTTTTGCACACTCTGCCCGGTCTATCAGCAGACTATAATTTTTGGTTTTTTACACACAGGTGCAGTTTTGGAGGACTTCCTGGAATCCTATTGAGAAAATTTCAGTTATTCTAGAAAGTAGACACTCATAGCTTTCCAACGAGCTATCATGAGCCTCATTTTGACATCGGGAAGGCTGCCAAATGTTGCCGGCAAGTCAGGGGACCTTTTGCTGATGTAAATTTGAAATATTTTTGTAATTTTTGAACCTCTAAAATCTGCTTTTTCCAAATGTGCGTGTAGCTATTTTTGCACATGAAAAATGATGAAAAGTCAATTATTTTTCCTTTTTTAGCATTTTTTAGATATTTTATGAGATATTTTTTGCCTTGGGCTTTGCAAAGCCTCAAGGACAAGTTTAGATATTTTGATTAGGCCAATAGGATGGCAAGTTGAACCATGAGGTTTTCCTCACTTTGGCCTATATATTCCAAAGGCTTTCATTGTAAAACAAGGCTGAACTTGAGAAGAGAAGAAATATATGGTCATATAAGCTTTGGACGAAATACTTGTCTTATGCTTTTGGATTGCCTCTTGGATGCTCTTGGATGAATGAAGAAGGATTGTTGTTGGATTCCATGACTTGGTAGAATGGTATAGTGTCTCTTGCTTTGTTGTTGTCTTCTAGTTTACATTCATGAATACATGTTTCTTGCTTGCTATAGATCAGTAGAGAACAAATTTGAGACATGCCCATGGAGGCACCTCAAATTTCTTGTTTCTTCATAGCTTCTTTGTTTTCTTCTTCCTAAGTAACATTAAAGAATTCTTGACTGCTCTTTAATACTTAGGATATTGTTGCTTGTTTCGTCCATGGTTTTATACATGCTAAGTATGACTTACGGTACGCCCTGCTTACCTATGGCTAGCTATAGTTCCATCCATGAAATTTCTCTTTGACTGATTAGATTATCATTTTGTTTGAACCAAGGAGGCCTAGTTTCGATCTAGCCCTTTCCCTAAAACTATGCAAATCTTGTTGTTCAAAGTGCCCAATAACTTAAAGTACTGTGTTTAGGAATTCCGGCATAGTAAGTTAAGTTTTTTGTCTTTCTTAAGTGTTTTCCCCAAAGTCTGATAGCCATTTCCCAAAGTTAGAGGGTCATATACTTCTATGCGTGGCTTGAATGTTTATTTCTATGTATTGATTAGCTTATAGTTACATTTTGCATGATTAATGGTTTTCCCTACCATGTTTATGTTATCTATTGAACTAGTTATGCTTGAAACTCTTTGTTGTTCACAAACTTGATGTCCATTTACTCCATTTTGCCCAAAGATCCTTTCTACCTTGAATCAAATCGGCCCTTCAACAACCTTGTATCACCATCTGATAGCTTTCTTGACCTTTTCGACCCCATAGCCTAGTTGATATGACATCCTTTTACCTATCTTATATCTTTGATCAGTTTCATCCCTCACAACTTAAAAACCAAAACCAAAAAACTTACTTCATAACTAGCCTAAAAATAGAACACAATAAGAAAACACACAGATATCCCTTACAAATATAGAGAGAGCCCTCTCTGAGTCCAGGAAGGCTAGGTCCTTGGGCTCCAAAGCTTGGTTTGATGTTACACTGTCATTTGGCTTGCCAATCAGCCAAATCATGGGACCCTAATAGATTCACTATCATAGGAGGTCATTATCTTATCAAATCTGCTACAACATCATTTCCCATTTTGGTTCAGTTGCAGTGACAAGTTATTTGTCACATTTTGTACTTTCTCCGGCATTTCTAGAAATCTCTCCTAGATTGGCTAGAAATCTTGTATGAGAGCCCATTATTCTATTCCTGGGAATTTATTTGTATCCTTCAGACATATTATCATTTTTATACATTCATCAGCTGCTACTCTCATAGAGACATTGCATTCAGTGCTTCCCGGCATTCTGTGCAATTGTAGCAACTCTTGTATTTCATTACTTGATCATTGGAGATTGGCTCTCATAGCTTGAGTGGCTTGTCCCTCATGATTTTCTTGTATATTATTGCTGATATAATAATATAATGTTGGCTACATAAAATTTCCCTCTTATGGTATATTCAGATTTGCAAATTTTCATGGTTGTGTTCATGTATTGTTGTAAGCTCTCTCGTTGAGCATTCTTTAAGGGATCTAGTTTGGGGAGATCTGAATAACCCATCTAGAGTCATTTCTTTGGGCTCCACTTCTGGAAGAGAGGTGTTTTATGAGTTAATAAGGGGATCCCAGCTCCCTTTCATCTTATTTTTTCACTGCCTTCCTTATACAACGTCCTCAAGGACCATATTGCAGAAATTCCCGAAAAAGGAACATTACAGTTTTCTTCTGCAAGGTCTGATGGGAGAATTCTTAATTTCTCTTCATTTCCATCTAGCATGATATCTTAGAAATTATTTAATAGATTCAATCCAAAGAAGTCTATGGTGAGCCCTGTCCTTTGGTGTAGCTTGAAATATTGTTTTTAAGGCCTTTCTTTGAAGTATACTTATTAAAGTCTAAACTAGGGAAGTCTATGGTATGCCCTGTCCTCTAGTCTACCTAAAAATGTTTCTTTGAATCTCTTTTGAGTGTTGATTTAAAGAATATAGGTTTAGCTTTCTCTTTAGCTTCTCTCACTGTTATCTTAAATGTTTTATATGTCTGAAAGTAGTCCTAGGATTGCTGGATTGTTGTCTTAAAGATTTGCTTATTAATGTCTGGCCAAAGAGGTCTATGGTATGCCCTTTCCTTTGGTTTGCCTCAAATAGTTACCTTAAAAGGATTTTCTTTTCTAAGTAGAGTTAGAATATTCTTAATTGACTATAGCTTTACTGCCTTCACAACTAATCTAAGATATCCACTTGATATAGTTAGCTTGCCCTATGAAAACCCTTGCAGAGTTGATGAACAATTAAATTCTTTTATGACTCCATTTCCCAATGGGTTGATGCTTTCTCATAGCATATCTATTTAGCTAAAACATCCATTTAATTAGTCCATTGTATCATTTGCTACTGATATTCACAATAAAATGGCTCAAGGGTTTTCATACATTTTGGCATAATGTTTATTCACTGCTATTTCCAGTTTATGTCTTTATATTGTTGTAGCTGCATTTTTTGGTTATCTTGAAAGATTCCCAATCTTGTTGTATTCCCTCTTGGGAATATTGTCCCTTGAAAACACTCTATAGACAGAGTCTGATAGTGGGCCAGGAAGCCTCTGGAGCTCATCCTTCTTTACGAAGGTGACAAATCCAGTAAATGCCCCTTCATTCTATCTCTGGAATAGATTTGCTTGTTGATTGACAATGTTTCTGAAAAAGGAAAATTACAGTGGTATCAGAGCATAATCTTGGCTCGGCCTATGGATCTTTTCCAACATGCCATCTAAGAAGATGAGGAAGACTCCACTTTGTGGAGAAGAACAAAGAAAAAGGAGATGAGCTAGCCAAGCTTCTCCCTGCATCCATCTAGGGCTTTCATGGGAGCCCCAAGCAAAAGAAAAGGGAGAGATTTGAAGAATCTCCAGAAGGGTTTGAAGCAGAAATAAACTCTAGGGTTTCTGATGAGGAATGTGAACATGCAGTCACATCCTTTGATGCACAGCATAGTCACATGTGCAGTTTGTCATGAAAGAGATGGGAAAGGAAGGAGAGGTGAACAGGAGGAAAACTCTTGGAGATTTTCGGAGGGAGTATGAGTCTCAAACTCCAGCATTCAAAGATCATCTCACTTTCATGAATTTTTGCAAGTCTAAGGTGAAGGGGAGCTAGCAGTAAGATAGATTTTTTCTATCTACTTTCAAAGGTTCACCTACATGTTCAACCAAAGCATGGGTAGAGGAGCTGAAGATCATGTTTCCAAAGGAGATGCTATCAGATTTGCAGCACTGCACTTTTGAGGTAAGACCTATGCATGGTGGATATTTGATTCATGTTCTTTAAAGGATGCAAATACTTCTTCCCATTTTAGATTCATTGAAGCAATGATGAGAGTATTTGGTGGGAGAAATTCTGAACACATGCGGAGAAACAAACCAAAATCTTGCATGTGAAGGGAGGAAACATAAACTTAGATCCACTTCAGACATTGTGAGAAGGCTGGCATCTTGCATAATACCTTTTTGGAGGCAAGGTATCCATCTCATATTCTTGCACAAGAGAGCATGGAGGTCTCTTTTTCAAAAGGAGATCAAATTTTGGAGAATTTTCCCTTACATATTGATGAGGAGGAGGGAAACTGCGCTGGAATATCTAGAGTTGATCCAGTGCCTCATGCAGAGGTAAGAGCATCTCTTGCTCCACATAGAGGGATTATTGTGTCTTTTCAAGAAATTCCCCCAGGATCTCCCATGTAGAGATCAAGGCACAACTCATGATACACATTTTCCATTGTTGGTAGGGTGCAGAGCTATGGAGATAGAAGAAGAGATAGGGAGGATGATCAGCATCTTGTGATGAGGAGCACACACCCTGTCTATTTTATGAGGTTGATGCACCTAAGATGATGATTGGATTGTGCTGTGGAAGCATGGAGGGTTTTCTCCATTCATACATTCAGTCATCTCTTGATGATGGTGTCTCACTACATGAAGAAATTTCACCAAGGAGACCACTAGATCAACAGAGGAGGTTGGATGCTCCATATTTGGGGCCTCACACCTTGATTTTAGGAGGGTTGAAACCTTGGGAGAGTTCAACACAACGCAGAGAGTTTGGGATAGACTCACGGAGGAGGGAGACACTCTCTCATTTTCAGCATCACCCACTCTCATCAGTCATATTGCGCGGAAATATTTTGTTGCAGGGATGGAGGATTGCATCTTCATGATGCGGGATGAATGCTCCATATATTTTGTGAGAGATATGATACCTCCTTTGAGGAAGGACTCTTTCATGCATTGGAGTAGATGGAGGCCACTCATGCTTACATTGACCAAGATCGGGAGATTCTTTGGAGGTGATAGTCTCTCATGGGAGGCTTATTTTCAGATATCTTCATTTCTTTTGAGCATGAGCAGTTGAATGATGGGCATTGCAGCAATTTGGAGGATGAATTTGGCATGAGGGGATGTCAAGGTGGTAGGCAGCAGCGTGATGGAGCACCATATTACAGAATACCAGCGTTGTCTATGTGGAGGATTGATTCGAGATGGAGGACTTAGCTTTGGTTGAGTATTCCCCAGGATCTTGGTGCATGCATGATTCTTGGATGGCCTTGATGGAGATGGCAGATACTTAGTGGATGATATGATCATCTATCATCATGGTAGACTCCTCTTGACTAGGGCTTCTAGTCTCAAGGAGAAATTATTTGCATGCAGCACATGAGGACTTCCTAGCTATGCACTTGGATGCATACTTTGCTTGCTAGAGGAGTTCACTTTGGAGGGAATTCATCATGATATTCATCAACATATGGATAGATGCATAGCCTGATTGATGGTGGAGAGAACATCACAACCACTTCCTTACTCATTGGAGGAGAGGGGGAATTTCGTGTTGAGCCATTTTACCTCAAGAGCTCTAGTGCATAATGGAGGAGGTATAATTTCATGTTTTTTATTGTACTTATTTTCATTGATTAAGGAGCATGATGTATCAAGGAGGCTTGTTCCTTCTTGAATTTTTCATGAGGATGCACTTGCAGACAATTGCAGTGGTGGGATTGGCCATTCTTGTAGTGGTTGTGGAGGATGCCACATATTTCTTGGTGTGCACCATTGGCACCAAATTGTGATTTCCTGTTTCATCTTATGAAGAGATGTTGTGGCAGCAAACAAGTGGCTAGTTTAGCACTTGTTACTTTTGATTTTGAGGCAGGCCAAGGAGGCACTACGCAGGTTCCATGAGTAGGATTTGGAACCACTCTCCGGTTGTCATTTGACAGTTTGTTTCTATTGCATATTTCTCCTTGTATATTTCTGATGTTGTATATTGATTGAGGAGCATTATTTGGAGAGAATTGTATGTACAACCCATTGGGAGCATGATTCTCCCCATTATACATGTTTTATGTTGCAGGATATACCATGGGAAAGCCATTATTTCCACATTTCTACTTGTACCTTCTTGTGGGGGGGACCACTTGGAGAATTTACAGAGGCATTTCATGGCTGAATTTCTTGATGGGGTATCTTGGGCCATTCTTGGAGGCCATAATATTTCAGCCTAAGGATAGAGGCAGCCCCATGAACACTTCAAATGGAGAGAGGACCATCTTGAGAAGCATAAGCACACTCTCCATTCAGCCCCAACACATTGCAGAAACTGGGGGTTGAGATTTTCATTTGAATGATAGCATGGATGAGAGGATCATCGTTGGGAGAAGAATTATCCCATGCTTATCATCACTCCTGCCTTAAGGAGGCCACATTCCAGTAGGAAGGATTCCACTACACATTCTACCTTTCCATGAGGAGCATCATTTTCAGTTTGCATACTTGGGAGAGAGCATTGGAGGGCAGATTTATTGCAGCATATCTGAGCAGTGGTGGGACCATGGATGAGGAGGCCACAAGAGAAGAAGGAGGACGAATTTTGTTCTCTCTCTGCAGTGGCTTGAGGACAAGCAACATGTGGGAGGGGAGGACTGTAATGTTCCAAATTTTAGCCTCAAGCTAAAATGGAACATTATAGTTGCATATTTTCATTTTGTTGAATAAAAAATGGGTAAAGTGACCCATTCATGTAATAAACAGGAATAAAATCCCTTAAAATGTGAAAAGCAATCATCATGGAGCTGGATTTGACACCCTCATGTGTGAAAGGTGTTAAAATGCAAATGGACAAGGCCTAATTGACCAAGTCAAACTGTGTTGGCATGAGTTGGAACACGCTAAGTGGGAAAACACAGTTTTAGTGGAGGAATATTCCATGGGGGAGGAAAATTCTAGAGGAAGGAAGGAGGAGACTTCGTAGTGTTTAAAAGAGGAGCAAGGCAGCCCATTGAGATTATCTTGGATCATTTGATTACTTGTCTATTGAGACAAATTGTTGCCTCTTGCTGTTCTGTAGAGCTACAGTGCCCTCGGGCACAAGGGAGTCCTATTTAGGATTTCCTCTACTTCATGAGGAGCATATGAAGGATTGCACTCATCCTTCATATTCCGACATTCAGGCCATAGCATCAGCCTACTTCATCAGTGCAGTTTCTGTAGCAGATATTGTGCAGTGTTGCTGGGAGGTTTCCTACAACACCATTTCAAGCTGATCTTTCAGAGGAGGGGGGTTCTCTACTTCCGGGAGGTTAGTGAGGATGGTTCCTGAGCTTAACCACTATATTTGGCTGAAGGCCAACCACTTCCATCAATTACAGCGCAAACCCTCTCATAGACTATGTTCTAGTTGGAGAAAATTTGCAGTGAGGGTATTGCAGACATTTCAGAGGGTGAACTATCTTGTGTCGGGATCAGCCTGACATTTGGGAGAATCATTGGAGAAAGGCACATCATAAAATTTAGCCATTCATATTTCTCCATTCCAATCCACATATTGATTTTCTGTAGCTACCCAGCAACTTCGGCATTTTGACAGTTTTTCATATTTTAGCCAATCCTCCTAAGATTGACTTGAGGTAGTGATTGGGAGCTTAGAACTTCTCTCCCAATGATGTATGAGCCATGTATATGCAGGTCCATGATGTTTTTCACTTAGTACAACAGTATCCCTTCTATGACTGCACAGTCCCTATTCATGGGCATTCTGTTATGGAGCAACACTTTGTATTTTGGCATATGTTTTCATGGAAGGCTTTTTGCCTTGTTCTTTGATGTCCATTGTATAATTTGCTGCTGATATTCATAATAAAATGGCTCAAGGGTTTTCATACATTGTGGCATAATGTTTATTCACTGATATTTCTAGTTTATGTCTTTATATTGTTGTAGCTGCATTTTTGGGTTATCTTGAAAGATTCCCAATCTTGTTTTATTCCCTCTTGGGAATATTGTCCCTTGACAACACTCTATATATAGAGTATGATAGTGGGTCGGGAAGCCTCTGGAGCTCATCCTTATTTACGAAGGTGACAAATCCAGTAAATGCCCCTTCATTCTATCTCTAGAATATATTTTCTTGTCGATTGGCAATGTTTCTGAAGGCTCTGATACCACTGTAATATCCCAAATGGGGAAATTTATGCAATGTCGGGAATATCTTGAGATATTCCTATTTTCCAACTCTGGGAGTATTAATAATCAATCTCTGAAATATTTCAGTGTTGATTATTAATACTCCTGGAGTTGGAAAATAGGAATATCTCAAGATATTCCCGGCATTGCAGAAATTTCCCCATTTGGGATATTACACTATTATTGTGTGTTGTATTCTATTTTTGTGCTGGCATATCTAAGGTTGATATATTTAAATGATACACTAGTCTGTGGAATTAATTGATGGGCTAAGTTAGTTGTTCCGTTGCTGTGTTGAGTTGTCACCCTTCTTGGTAGTCACACAACTTCTCCCACCGTTGTGCATTACAGATATTGATTCTGATAAATTTCCTATAGATTTCATCCGTCTCTGTATACTTCATGAAATTTGGCCTTAAATAGAAAATATGCTTGATTTCATGTTGAATGTATAAATCATTTTCTATGCCCTCTAGGAAGGCTCTTCCAGTCATAGACACTTTTATCCCAAAAAATATAGTTGTATATTTATCAATCTCCTTCATTTTATTAATTTGGCTTGTGCATGAGCTTATAATTTATCACAAAAAGAGAATGCAGTCCTCTTTTGATCAGTGGTTCAATTCTATTGAAGAATCTACTGACACCAATTTGCAACTGATGACATTTTTCTTCTACCTGTGTGACCAAACTTGTTTTGTTTAGTACTTTCTTGACTTCTAGGATGCTCACTGTTCTGTCCTCCACTCTTAGTGCTTTCAATTTAGAGCTGTCCTTGGAATTCAATAATATGATAATATTGTTTGTTGTCTCAGGCATC
This sequence comes from Pinus albicaulis, assembly GCA_034641835.2. Taxonomy (NCBI): domain Eukaryota; kingdom Viridiplantae; phylum Streptophyta; class Pinopsida; order Pinales; family Pinaceae; genus Pinus; species Pinus albicaulis. The sequence goes on from CM076581.1 coordinate 1,210,814,186, forward strand.
CCTGTCAATTATCTGTTTGATTTGTCTATAGCAGCACTCACTAATCCAATTAGATCTCTATGTTCAATTTTCTTTTGGATGGAAGGCCATATCTCATTCGTGGAGTCAATAATACTGGTCCAAATGATTTATTTGGCCTTGCCAATAGTATTTCCAATAGAAGCTTCACTTTTTTCCTTGATTAATTTCTCAATCTGCTTCTAATCTCTCAGTATCTCAATTTCATGGGCATTATCTGACATTTTCTTCAAATATTTGAGGGTGTTGATTTATGCTTCAAGATTTTTTGATCTCTATTGTTTGTAGGGTCATGTTTTCCATGGCCTTGGCTAGCCACTCTACACCACTTGATGAGGCTGTGGTTGTTGGTGTTGTTGTAGGGATGGAAGCAATTGGGACAGCCTCCAATGGAACAATAGCCATTTCTGCTGCTTTCTCCTTTTCTTTCACCAGTTTTTCCATCTATGTATCCATCTTCTTGAGTTGTGCAGACTGCTCCATGATTAACTTCATCATCTCGGCTTTCTGTGCTTCATCTTCTTCAATGTATTTTGTCAATGAATGTTCAGTTGCTGATAGTTTGAGTTGTTTCTTGAGGGTTGCACATTGGTTGGGTCATACCTAATTTTTACCACTAAGTCTTATAAAGATTTGATCCTTGTATCTTTGGCTAGAGAAGAGATATTTTCCATTTTTAGTAGAGATTGAAAGTTAGCCAAAGATACCTGTAGTTTAGAAAAGCTCATGGAAGTGCTTGTCAAAGTGGAAGAAATCATTTCTCCAGTTTTCTTATGCATCTCCATTTGGTCTATTGGATGAATGTCTTTCACATTAAACTCAAAGGCAGAGTGCTTGAAGTCTGCAGGTTTTTTAGGCTGAGAGATCTGTGCTTTTAGGAAATCCATCCTCATCTTTCCTTTTTCTGAGTCAAAGGTCGATAAGATCTTGCTCTTTGAACTAGTCTTCTACTTCCAAAACTAGTTGTATGTGTTGGTTTTCAGTATTTCATTCTTCCTCTTAATTTCCCTGAATGTATCATAGATATTCTCCTCCTCCCCCCCATAGGAGCAGTAGAGGTAGGAGTTTGCAAGTTCTGCTGCTGGAATGGAATGGTGGTTGAAGATGTAGAGAATATGGTCTGGCCACCTGCTGGAGATGAACTTGGAGAGTCCCTAATGGTGATGACTGTTTTGTTCTCTTTTTCACTACTTTTTTTATCAATGTCCATATGGACCCTAGCTCTTTTTATATACTTCATATTAAATTATTTGCTAGATGTTTCAGTATCCATATCATATTGATTATCTCGTCGCCTCTTCCCTGCTATCTCTTTCTCTGATTCTTTTCCTTCTATATTATGTTTTTCTTGTGGAGTAGGTGTTTTAATTCTTTAGGTAAATATGACCTGTTATTCAGCCTCTTGTAGTGTATTTTCTGCCCACTCTGCTTGATTCATATACTTCTCTATCTCAGGCTTGTGTGTGTGGATGTATGGGGTTGATTTGTTCTCCACCCTTTTCTTGGAGATGATCCCCAGTGGATCATATGACCAAGTGAAACTGTGACTTAATTTCATGTCCCTCAGCATATTATCATCCTCTTCTCCTACTAATCTGTTATTACAAATAAATGAACCTATTGACTGGACAAAAATCGTTACAGAAATAAGGAGAGAAAAGCCCAACAAAGGTTCCCCATTAGCCCTTGTGTTGTTTGTAGTATCTTCTCTCGACAAATTTATAGTTCTGTTACTATGTGCGTAAATGCATCCCCTTAAAGAGGACTTTGATGGTGATGGATCAAAACTACTTATTTTTTGTTTATTTTTTAGACTTTAAACTAGCAGAAGTGAAACTATTTAAACTACCAAACATACTTCTTATCCTTATTGTTAGCCACCCATAAAATTCTGTCATATCAAATGGTGGCTAAATAATGTTGGATAGCATTCAAGAAACAATTTCATGATTAAAATTGCTGATACTTGAAGACATTTTGATAATGTCCTATCCTTGGTTAATATTCACTACTGTTTCCATTCAGAACTCAGAAATCCTGCTGATTTCTAAAAGCCAAAGTACTTCTGCAAAGGACCCTTTTCCCTTTTTCTTCTTTCCACCATTAACCTCATTTTCTATTCTCCATTTCCCATGAAAACCCCAAAATTTCATGTTTCTCCCTTTTTCATTTCATTAAAATCCCTTTTATAAGGTTAAAACCCACTATTTTGACCTTCCCAAAAGCCTTTATCTCCTTAAAAAACCATTAAAAACCATAGAAAACACACTTTTTCTATGCGTTGGACTTAAGCCCCTCAGGCTAAGCCCCTACCACCTTTTTCTCTCCATGTGACCCGACGTCGTGACTGAAGCGTTTCCCCTGCGGGGGCTTTACTCTATTTGTAGGGTCAAACCTTGGTGCCCCCGTAGTTGACTCCTCGGGATGGGTGAAGACTTAATCTAACGGCTGCCATTCACTACGGGGGGTTGCTCCAAAAGTCTCGTGTCTGTACACCTTGGCCCCCCGCAGTTCATCTCCGCCGTCCGATCAAAAACCAAATCATACGACGCGGAGTGCTACTTGCCCTGTGGACCCCACCATTCCCCGCGCTGTTTTCTAAAATCCCACCGGTTTCATTCCGCACCACTCTTTGCTGGATGGTGGTTTTCTCCCGTCGGCCAGCGATTCCATACGCTAGCCGACACGTGTCCTCGGCACTGTTTCAAAACCGCCGCGTGACCGAAATATTTCACGCATTAAAGTTCGTACCAGAGCCGCCCAGCGGAATTCACCTCCGCCGTCCGATCTGACTCCCCTCATCCGACGGTTGTTGATCGCCGAAGATGCCCGAATTTTAACTAAAGTGCCCACACGTTAACCGAGCCATCGCGCAGCAAAAAATAAATCTCTGTCATCGATCTCTGTAGATCGACGGCTCATATTCAATATCCCTTTTCCGTTGCCCGGTCAACGACTTTTCCTCTGACCTTCCGTTGCCCGATCTCGGCCGTCGATCATCACACGATCGACGGCTCAGATTCATCCTTCTCCATTTATCGCCCCGTTCAATTTTGATCGTCGATCTCTGCAGATCGACGATCCAGACTTAATCTCCTTCTGACCTATTCCATGATCACCCAGATTTGATCCTGGGCGTTGGATGATGCCATCCGATGGCCCACGCTCCTTCGCACAGTCCCCGATGCAGATTGACCTATACCAGGACTATATCACGTTTTTTCATGTTTTTTGCAGGTTTAAATGTATTTTCTGTCATTTCCAAAGAAGATTCGGCGACTGAGGGTGGCGACCCTCCCTTGTTCGATTCCTCCGAGGAAATCATCCACAGGGTTTAAAATCACGTTATATTGGTGTTTTCACAGGCATTGATGCCTTACATACCCTTCGCAGCCCTGCACGACAGAAAAAACATGAAGATCAATGTAGAGAAAGAGTATCAGATGTTGAAGACCAAAAATGAACCAGAACAGCAGATTAGTGGACAGATTTGTGGGGATTAAGGCTAAGACAGTTATCAAACGCCTAAATCCCCGGATCTAAAACACAGATTAAAGGAAAACCTAAAAGTGTTTATCAGACGGAATAACTCCACCGCCATGTCTGAGGCAAATTTATTCCTCAACCACCACAGCGCCACCTGTGCCTCAAAGGATTCAATCAGGAGCTGAATTTATTGATCAGGATCAGATTTTTGCCTCGACATAGCCAAAGAAGTCACTTTCTCCCAGGGCCTTTAATGCAAAGAATATCTGCAGAGTTACTTAAAACTACCTGTGCCTCAAAGGTCAACAAATACTCCTACCCAGCTTAAATCATAAGTGTGAATCAATTAATACGGTGAACACCTCTTCTGGTTCTTCATTGAGCATCCCAAGGGCCAATGGGCCATTTAAATCCTGTATTAATTGTAATTGAGATCTTTTTCAGATCTCACCTCCTCATCTTTCTATATATACCACAGCAGAAGATGAGTGAGTGTTGTTGGTTGTTGGTTGTTGTTTGATCACAAGTTGTAACATTGAAACTCTCTGAAATAAATATACAAGTCTGTTGAAGTTGAAAAACAAATTGAAGTCTTGGATGTCTTGATGATGCTGTTGCATCCCTGTTCCTGAGAAGGTTCTATCACTGGATTCATGAGCTTGGTTGTTGGTGAAGTATTCTAACTGTTTAATGTTTTCTCCTATTTTCATTATGTTTCATAATCTCTTACTACAGTAGGCTGAAAGTTTTAGGCTAAGAAATGACTCCTAGAAGCACCTTAGACCTATTCACCCTTCACTGTTTTATGTTTTCTTCTGCTGAAGTATTTTAGAGGCTTTAAACCTTCTTTTTAGTCTTCATGCTTGTTTATTTCCTTGATAGCTCAAATATTTGGTTTCAGCATGATTTATGGTTCTCCCTGCTTGTCTGCCATCACTTGAAAGCTGTTATTGAAGTCTCCCTTTGAAGTACCATTGTCTTAAGTTAATCAAAGAGGTCAGTTTTGATCTTACCCTTTGCCCCTGCTTGAATAGTTGTTTTGAAGGTCGTTATAGTTGTAAGCATAGATGTTATTTAGGTGTTCCCTCTTCTATTAATGCAACTATCAGTGAATATTTTATGTTTTCTAAGTCCTTTAAAATAAAATCTTTGAGGAAATAGGGAGTTCCCCGAATCTTAGATTTCATTTTAAAAGTTGTCTTGAAGTCATTATTTTCTTAAAGAATGTTTGTGGAATTTATGGTTAGCCCTGTCTATCAAATATCTCTTTATTGTTAAGTTATGTTTTCAAGTTCCCTTTGTTGAGAATTAAGTTTCTCTTTCTAAAACATTAATGTCCATCTCATTCCAAAACAAAGGATCTTGTGGCCAAGTTAGATTTTCCCTTTGATATCCCATATCCCTTGAAGAGTTTGTCATGACCTTATTTTGACTCCATTGCCCAATGAACCGGATATTTCCTCTTTCTGTCTATCTTTCCTAGACCTTTCATATTCTGTTGTATCAACTCAACCCAACCAAACAAACATCTGCACGTAATAACTAGTCTAAAATCCATAGCCAAAGCAAACAAGATAAACCTTTGCAAACAAATATTTGAGAGATCCCTCTCTGAGAACAGGAGGACTAGATCCTGGAACTCTAAAGATTGGTTCTGATGTTGCCTTGTCTTTTGATTTGCCAAACTGTCAAAACACGGGATACCAACATAATGGCGATCACGGTGGGACGCTACTGAGAATTAGAGGTTTCAAAACCTTTCTTAAAACCTTTAGGTCTAGTATAACATAAGTAAATTTCTTCAAGCACTACCTAACATAATGGAAATCATGATAGGACTTGATTGAATCAGTGACAAACTAAGTAACCCTTAGGATTCCTTTTAATCCTTATCAAACCTTGAAGGAACCAGTTACCAAGACATAAGAGAAACTCTGTTTGTTTGAACACCTCAGCTAAGTGCAAAACCAGACTTAGAACACTCTCCCAACCTATAAAACCAAAATAAACTTAGAAAAACCCAAAAATATTTCGATTTTGGCTTCATAATAAACATGGTAGTAGAACATAGAACCTTTTACCTCCTCACGAGTTAAAAACTTCCACTTTATAGTGAAACACTCATTCCCACATATCACTTACCTTTGATGTGTTTTACCTTGTACTCTTAGATAGAGTCTGGAAAGGGCCAGATAGCCTCTGGATCACGTCCTCTTTTAGAGGTGATATATCTGGTGAATGCCCTCCCAGTCAATCTCTGGTTAGAGTTTGTTGTGTTTCTGGATATCCTTAAAAAAGGATGTTTCACAAGCACTGTGGTGGACAGTGTACCTCTTTGAAAACACTCTAAAATTTCCACCTGGCGACTCCACAATCCTGAGCAGACCTTAAGACTCCACTAGAAAGAACCCTTACCATTATAACATTTTCCAAATCCAGTTAGAGGACTGTAGGATCAATATTTGTGTAAACAGATCAGTTAACCTCTCAAATATTGTCATACTTGGTTGAACTTTTCTTGTTATTTTGGGTCTAAAAACACACCATAGTGGCTTCTAGAAATATCTACACTAGAGCCCATCCTGACCCCAACCCACCTGAGATAGTTGATGACCCAGAAAGTATCCTTTGGAAGTCTCCTAAGATTAAATTATCAACTATTTTCAGATCACCCCCAAGAGCTAAATCAGTTCCTGAAAAACTTTCAGCTCTACAACACTCACAAGCTGACTTAGTTAATCCATTTAGGACTAGGTCATTTAGTGAGTTAGAACAACTAGATTCTGAGTTTTCACTATCATCTCCTGAAACAAGTGAACATCTTGGTAGCAGAGAAACAACGCCTCCTGATTTACATTTTCTTCTTAACTTAGGTGTCTCTCATCCAAGATCAGCTCAGCAATCTACTCCTATTCCATCCACTTCTGTTCATCCTCCACCACTTGTTAATCCACCCCCACCACATATCATGGTAGCATGGTATGCTCCCTTAGCCCTTACTGTACCACTAGTCAATCTTCCACAGGACTATTAGTCCAAAATTCCATTATATGATGCTAATAATGCTACAACTGCATCACAACATGTGGATAATATGAATGACTATTTTGACCGAAATGAAATTGATGATGATTCTATCAAACTTAGATTATTTGCTCAAAGCTTAGGGGGAGAAGTAAGAAAATGTTTTAAAGGTTTAGCCCCCCGTAGTATTAACGACCTCCAAGCCTTCCATCAAACATTCCTAAACAAATGGGAAGTAAAGAATAATCCTCTCCAAGTCCTTGCTGATTACAACAATCTCCGTAGGAACCCTGGGGAAAGTGTACAAGCATATTGTACTAGATTTAACATTGTATATAATGCACTTTCCCCAGAACTAAAACCTGTTGGGAAAAATACTGAGAGGGGGGGGTGAATCAGTATTTACTGCATATTCAAAACTTTCACTTTTTCCTGCTTCTAAAATGCATACGCTACTTTCCTGAACCAGACTTGCGTATATACGCGGATACCCTTTACGAAACACGCGTATACACATCTATTTATGTCATTAATTCTTCACTTAAATCATTCCTTCATTTATTCATCGATATTCATTACAAAAGAACATGTGCAAAAGAAGAAATTTAATAAACCATCACACAAAGCATCACACATGAACACCAGGATTTTTAGGTGGAAACCCAAGTCGGGAGAAAACCACCGCTGCCGTTGCTCAGCCTTCAATATTTTATTATAGAGAAAACATTTTACAACATATGTGCTGGTGCAGACTTCTACCAGCATGCAGACACCCACCTGCGCTTGTTTACCAGCCTCTCCTGGAAGGGAGCTCCAACCCCCTGACTCGTTTACCAGCCTCTCCTGGAAGGGAGCTACGACCCCCTGATCTCGTTTACCAGCCTCACCTGGAAGGGAGCTACGACCCCCTGATCTCGTTTACCAGCCTCACCTGGAAGGGAGCTACAACCCCCTGACCGAAGGCTACAACCTTCAGCACCACCTTGGACCACGTTTCATCAATTTTCACACTGGATCCAACAACTTCAATAGAACACCACTTGCAGGCCACATTTCATCATATTTTCATATTGGACCCTTTCCATACTTTTTAAGCACAAACATACATCACCAACAGATACATATCAACACAGATCAGATAGCAGAAACACAGCAGAACAGATCAGATATTTCATACCCCTTGCTTCAGCAAACCCTAGTTTGCATACGCGCTTTTACTTCACTGATGTCGCGTATATACGCGCTTCCATCCACACGAACCAGCGTATACCTCAGTGTATATTTTATTGCGCATACGTGCTTTTACTTCCGAGAATCCACGTGTATACGCGCTTCCTTCGCGGCAAAGCAGCGTATAGATCTTCAATGATTACAGAGCAGCATACTTCATCAGATCAGATGTTCAATTCAGATTTACCCTTTTTCACTTCAGTCAGATGTTCGCCTAGATGTTCGCCTCATCACAGATCTAGGCCTTCCATAAGCAGATCTAGCAGATACAAGTGCATTTTAGATCTAGATCCCCTTCTTCATCATTGGTGCATCATAAATTCAGATTTACCATTCAAGTGTAACCCTTTCCATTCAGATCTACTTCAGAGAGAAGTATTCATTTAAGCTCAGACATCTTGCACCCACACTCATGATTTGCACAATGAAATTCTTCTCCTTATATATGTTTACCCTTTGTCAATACCATGAGCCCCTATTTTCAATACCATGGGCCAAACCAATACTATGAGCCCAAAACTACCTGGATGGGGTCAATTAGGCGGATCATTACCCAATAAAATGGGTCAATACCATGGTGGTTACCCTTGGTTTTGCACTTTTTGAGCGCTTTAGCCCATACGCGACTTGGAACGTTCTTTTCCGCGTGCATACGCGACTTCCCCTAGGCCAATCCGCGTATACCAAGAGACATATTCTTTTTCATCATACTTTGAGTACATTCTGAAATCCTTTCTTCATTGCCTACTGTAAATACTGTAGATACATCAGATTTCCTTCATCAAGGACATATTCTATCAAACACAACTTCATCAAGTGGGTTTCCTTTCAAGTACAACACTCAACATCATATCATCAACAATCATCATATCACTTCAGATTTACATCATTTAACAAGTCCATCAAGTCAAGCACAACTTCATCAGGTGGAGTGCCATCAAGGACAATACATGTCAACAGTCGCACGTCTTCATCTTCATTCAGTGGGTTGCCATCAAGGACAACACTCTGCATCATATTTCCAACAATCTCCCCTTTTGGACTTGATGGCAACCACGATGGTGTTTGGTTACCACAGCAGATAGATACTATGTCACTCTCCCAAATATGTCACATCATTATCTTCTCTTTATTCAAACACCATGTCACTCTCCCCCTTTGACATCAAGGGCAAAGGGCGGATCAAAAACCAACACTCTCCCCCTTTTCTCCTCATGTGGAAGAAACATTCTGCAGATCTGATATGTGCTGAAGTGGCCAAGCTCCCCCTGAGTTCATGCTGAAAAATTTTCAATGAAGTACATGACTCTTCCTATCACCAAAGACTCATACTTACATCAAATATCCAACCAAGTGGATTTACATATGAGACTCAAGTACCCAACCAAGTGGGTTTACATATTTCAATTCAGCTACCCAACCAAGTGGGTTTACAAAAATTGACTCATCTACCCAACCAAGTGGGTTTACAAATTTGACAAGTTCATACATGACTGAATATTACAGATTTTACATCAAGGGTCTCAACATGACCTTTTCATCAAAAAATACAAATATGACTTTTCATGACCAATACCAAGAAGACCTCAAGAGAGATCATATAACAGAACAATCATAATGCCAACAATGCATTATACTCAGCAATGCTAATGCTCCCCCTGAATCTGTGCATCCATGCATCCTTTTCATATGACTAAGGCTCCCCCTTAGTTTGTGCATCCTGAACATTTTCACCACCAAATCATCAAGGCATCTTCATCAAAACATTAGAAACATAATTATGAGAACTGGAACACCACCAGAGATACCAAACAGTATCAGAGATACCAGACAGCACTGCAGCTGTGCTGAAGAGCGCTGAACCAACCAAAAATTGTCAGCAACCAAACATACGCGGTTTTATGTGCAGGAACTCGCGTACATACGCGACTGTGTTTCAGGAAACCCGCGTATCCCAAGCCATCTTCTAAAATTCAATCAGATCTGATTTTCTGTGAGGAAAAGACAATGTTCAGCTTCTTTCTGAGATGTTTGACTGTTTCCCTGGACTACAGATATATCAGAATAGTGTAGTTGTATCTTCAAGCGTCATCCAATGGTTGTAGCATAAGCCCAAGCCTTCAGATCCTTTGCAGCATCAATACATTCTTTCCAAAATATTATCATACCAGAAAAACATCTTCAGATATGTGTCAAGCAATCATCCATGTGGTCCAAAATCACCATGATCTTCAAGATGTAACATGAAGTAACATATGTAGGCAAAATATCTCAACCATAGCAACCAAACTCTATATGATCTGAAACAAACGATATCCAACTCATCCACACAAAGATACTTATCAGCAACCAGGGCTCAAGATCTCATCATAATAATCCATGTACCAAATCATCATCATTTGATCATGAGTATCACCAAGACCAAAGAATAAGCAATCACATTGCCAATAATGCAACCATTAGAATTCAACCTGCTACTCCCCCTAAACCAGTGCTTCTTCCTTAACTTGTGCAATCTGAGACACCTTCAACAGCAAGTCATCAACAATCTCTGCATGATCTGTCCTCATTTCTGAACTATAAGACTTTCATCTCAACAATGAATGCTCTTCATCATAAAGCAACCAGGCTTCATCCATAATCTTCAACACAAGAACCCATGTATCAGTTCATTATCATGAGTATAACCAGAATGATGCTAACAGTGCAATAGTCAGACTGATGCTCCTCCTGGACCTCTGCTCCAGATCTTCAGTTATCAGATAAATTCTCTTATCATCAATGCATACGCGACTGTGTCTGCTGGAACTCGCGTGTATACGCGACTTTGGTTAATATAACTCGCGTATGGAAAGTGTAATATAGAAAAATTTCACACCTTCATCTCCTTCTGCAAATTCACCTTCTGTTCCTGTCTTTTCTTCACACCAGATGCACTGTCAGAAATACATATAACCAGAATAATCAAATCAACCATGAGAGTTATCATGCATTGCTCCCCCTGTGACGATACATTACTAAATCTCATAATGTATCCCACATCATTCTTGCAGTCAATCAGAGAAGTAAGCTTCAGAAGCGAATGACTGCAGTAGGGTCTGAATTCCCTACGTTTCTGATCGGTCCTTCTTCTTCTTCCAGATTTGTTTGAACTTTCTATCTGTGTGCTGGAAGTTATCTACTTTCCCAAATCTGTTCATCCTGCATTCTTTTTCTACATGTCCATACTTGTTACAAGCATAACATCTCATGTGGCCAGAGAAATAAACATAAGAATCATAATGAGTTTTTCTATTCTTCCTCCTTTTACAATCAGCTGCTTTATGTCCATACTTGTTACATGAAAAACAATATCCTTTGAAGAAACCAGAGTACCTTTCTATGTAGGAACTGTTTGATTGAGGCTGAAATGATCTGCTCCTGCAATTTGCTGCAACATGCCCATAATTATGACATTTAAAACATTCAACATTCTTGAATGAATTCCTTTGAGAATTCATGATTTTTGGTTGAGCTTTTGTCTCTTTCAACACTTCAGGTTTTGCATTGACATCCTCTGAATTTTTGGCACTTCCTTGTGAGCTAGATTCTCCTTTAACAGTTTCATGGAAACCAAGACCATGTTTGATAGCAGGAGACCTTTGATTACTCAGAATATTGTCCAAAATGTTAGTACTATCATGAAACTTCAAAAGTTTAACCTTTTCTTCTAATTTACCTTTGAGAATATTTACCTCAACCTCCAAGGCTTGACATTGCTTTGTCATGCTTTCTTCTTTTCTTCTTCCATCTTCAACTTGATCCTTTAGATTTAGAATCTCTTCTTTCAACCAATCTTCATTTCCTTCACAAGTTTGTTGCAGCTCTTCATTCTTCTTGTTTGATTTTTCCAGATCTTCTTTGAGAGAGATAATTTCTGCTTCAAGGCCTTCCTTTTCAAATGATTGTAGAGGTTCCTTATTTTTCTTACTTGATGCTTCTAAATATTCCTGAAGACAAATGATTGCAGCTTCAAGCCCTTCATTCTTCTTGCTTGATTTTTCAAGATCTGCTTCTAGATCTTTAATTCGATTGGATGCATAAGTATGAAACCTTTGATACTTGTCCACTTGTCCATTCAACATTTCTATTTGACCTTTCATTTGTGAGATCATCTCTTTGTAGATAGTTTCTTGATTATTATATGAACTTTTCATTTCTTCAACTTTAATCTTGAGAGTTTCTTCTAGATCCACAATTTTACTTTCACTATCTTTACTATTGTTTGCACAAAGAAGAGTATTACACGTGGCCTTCTCCTTTTTCTTCTTCGCCATGAGTGCTTGTAGATCTTCGTCGGAATCTGTTTCATCTTCTTCAATTTTTGCTATACATGATTTCTGAGGTATCTCCTTTCCTTGAGTAACCTTCTTCTTTTGCGTCTTAGCCATGAGCACTTTCAGATCTTGGTCAGAATCTTCTTCATCTTCACTGGACACTTCATCATCATCTTCTTTTTCATAATAACTCTTTCTCTTTTCAAATTGTTTCCCTTTACCATGCTTTTCTCTATAAGGACATTTAGCAGCATAGTGACCAACTTTTCCACACTCAAAACATTTGAAGGGAAGCTTACCTTTGAATCTTCCAGTACCTAGTTGGAGCTTTCTCACGAAATTCGCTTCTTCTTCATCGGATATATAGCTAGATTCTTTGACAACTTCCTTTTCCTTTCCTTTTGTAGATGCCTTAAAAGCAACTTCTCTTACTTGAGAAGGGCCTCCTTGTCTCATTTCAAAAGAAGTCAGAGTACCATGTAATTGAACAATAGTAAGAGTTTGCAAATCTTGCCTTTCTTCAATAGCTGAAACTTTAGAGTCAAATTTTGAAGTCAATGATCTTAAGACCTTTTCCACCAGAGTAGTATCAGTTATGGTTTCACCCAAATTTCTCATTCGATTTACAATATCATCCAGACGAAGAAAGAAACCGGCAACACTCTCATCACTATGCATCTTCAAATTTTCATATTCAATTCTAAGAGTTTGGAGTTTTGCACTTTTTACCTTTGTGTCTCCTTCATAGCTCAGAATGATTTTGTCCCATATTTCTTTTGCTGAATGTAGCCGCATCACTTTAGCAAATTCTGATTCAGACATGCTTCCTAGCAAGACATTTACTGCTTTGGCATTGGTTTCATACTTCTTCCTTTCTGCTGCATCAGTAGGAATACTTGCCGGGTATTGATAACCTTCTTCCACGATTGCCCATACATCTGCACCAAGACTTTGCAGATATTCTTTTGTACGTACCTTCCAGAATATCAGATTGCTTCCATTGAATAGAGGTGGCTTTATAGACATTACTCCTTCTTGACTTCCCATTGCGACGGATCTTCTTCAAGCGATCAAGCTTCTGTAGAAGAACCTGCTCTGATACCAATTGTTGGGAAAAATACTGAGAGGGGGGGTGAATCAGTATTTACAGCATATTCAAAACTTTTTACTTTTCTTTACTTCAAAACCCATACGCTACTTTCCTGAATCAGACTCGCGTATATACGCGGATACCCTTTATTAAACTCGCGTATACACAGAGAACTAATTATGTCATTAATTCTTCACTTAAACCATTCCATCATTTATTCATCAGATATTCAATAAATAGTAAACATGTGTAGTAAGAACAGAATAAACCATCACACGAAGCATCACACATGAACACCAGGATTTTTAGGTGGAAACCCAAGTCGGGAGAAAACCACCGCCGCAGTTGCTCAGCCTTCAATATTTTATTATAGAGAAAACATCTTACAACATATGTGCTGGCGCAGACTGAACGTCAAAGACGTTGTGCACCCACCGCGCTCGCTACTCAGCCTTCTCGGGAAGGAGCTACGACCCCCGACTCGGCGACCACCTCTTTCCGGAAGGAGCTACACCGATCTCGTTTACCAGCCTCACCTGGAAGGGAGCTACAACCCCCTGACTGAAGGCTACAACCTTCAGCACCACCTTGGACCACGTTTCATCAATTTTCACACTGGATCCAACCACTTCAATAGAACACAACTTGCGGGCCACAATTCATCATATTTCCAGACCGAACCCTTTCCATACTTTTAAGTACAAACATACATCATCAACAGATACATATCAACACAGATCAGATAGCAGAAACACAGCAGAACAGATCAGATATTTCATACCCCTTGCTTCAGCAAACCCTAGTTTGCATACGTGCTTTTACTTCACTGATGTCGCGTATATACGCGCTTCCGTCCACACAAACCAGCGTATACCTCAGTGTATATTTTATTGCGCATACGCGCTTTTACTTCAGAGAAGCCGCGTGTATACGCGCTTCCTTCGCGGCAAAGTAGCGTATAGATCTTCAATGATTACAGAGCAGCGTACTTCATCAGATCAGATGTTCAATTCAGATTTACCTTTTTTTCACTTCAGTCAGATGTTCGCCTAGATGTTCGCCTCATCACAGATCTAGGCCTTCCATAAGCAGATCTAGCAGATACAAGTGCATTTTAGATCTATATCCCCTTCTTCATCATTGGTGCATCATAAATTCAGATTTACCATTCAAGTGTAACCCTTTCCATTCAGATCTACTTCAGAGAGAAGTATTCATTTAAGCTCATACATCTTGCACCCACACTCATGATTTGCACAATGAAATTCTTCTCCTTATATATGTTTACCCTTTGTCAATACCATGAGCCCCTATTTTCAATACCATGGGCCAAACCAATACTATGAGCCCAAAACTACCTGGATGGGGTCAATTAGGCGGATCATTACCCAATACAATGGGTCAATACCATGGTGGTTACCCTTGGTTTTGCACTTTTTGAGCGCTTTATCCCATACGCGACTTGGCACGTTCTTTTCCGCATGCATACGCAACTTCCCCTAGGCCAATCCGCATATACCAAGAGACATATTCTTTTTCATCATACTTTGAGTACATTCTGAAATCCTTTCTTCATAGCCTTCTGTACACACTGTAGAAACATCATATTTTCTTCATCAGGAACATATTCTCTCAAACACAACTTCATCAAGTGGGTTGCCTTTCAAGGACAACACTTAGCATCATATTGTCAAAAAACATCATATCACATCATTTACTAAGTCCCCATGAGCCCAAAACTACACTAGACGGGGTCAATTAGGCAGATCATTGCCCAATACAATGGGTCAATACCATGGTGATTACCCCTGGTTTTGCACTTTTAGAGTGCTTTAGCCCATACGCGACTTGGCACGTTCTTTTCCGCGTGCATACGCGACTTCCCTTAGGCCAATCCGCGTATACCAAGAGACATACTCTTTTTCATCATAATTTGAGCACATTCTGAATTCCTTTCTTTATTGCCTTCTGTACACACTGTAGAAACACCATATTTTCTTCATCAGGATCATATTCTCTCAAGCACAACTTCATCAAGTGGGTTGCCTTTCAAGGACAACACTTAGCATCATATTGTCAACAAACATCATATCACATCATTTACTAAGTCCATCAAGTCAAGCATAACTTCACTGTGTGGATTTCCATCAAGGACAACACATGTCAACAGTCACATGTCTTCATCTTCATTCAGTGGGTTGCCATCAAGGACAACACTCTGCATCATATTTCCAACACCTCTAGTAACAAGTTCCACATTATTTAAGCATACTACATTTAATAGGGAAAAAATGTTTTTTAATTTTTTTTAATATAAATAAAATATCAAATAATCAAACAATTAAATGTGACGAATCACTTACCTAGAACCAATCATTCACCACGTTAGTAAAGTCCTATAATACCTTATCAAGATCTCACAAATCTTGCTCGGAGTAATGATGTCCATTGGTAAATATTTGTAGCCCTTTTCCCTTATTGGCATTACAAAAATGCACACATATTCCTAAAACATGCATGTATTTCTAGAATGTGCATGCATTCTTGAAAATTCCTAGTTGGTGTTGAATTAGAATCCCTGATGGTTGTCCAGGGAGAGCTAAGGCTGCAAGCTCATGAATACGTTCATGTTTATAAGAATGTAAGTGCATTCATGTGTAAACAAATTCATCAACACCCCATTATCACATTTTCCACCATTATCTTTGTGGAAGCACCCATGTGTGTGGGAGGTGAGGTGGCTGATAATTTATGGTAATTATGGTTTGAATAGTTGATGGAAAGGTAACATGAAGACTAAAATTTTGATTTCAATGTAACACACCCCCAAAAATATCAATAAACTGGAATCTATATTAATTTTCTTGAATATATAGTTGCTCAAGGAGGGATTTATCACATTGATTAATGATAATAATGGAAATTATAATAGTGATTGGTTTTGTTTCATATAAAAAATTAATAGAAACACATCATGATTGAATATTTATAATTTTATTCTAGAAGTATGCATGGGCTCTAATTATTAATTGAACATATAACATATTTTTGTGTGCACGCATTCTTAAACACCTCATTTTCACTATTGACCATCATCTTCATGTAAGCATCTATATGTGTGAGAGGGAGAAAGAGAGAGAGATTTTCATAGTTTATTACAATTATGATCTGATTAATAATGATTATAAGGCAACATGAAAATTAAATTTTAATTCCAGTGCAACATAACCAAAAATAAATAAATCAATCAAAATCCATAGTAAATTTCTTAAATGTCCATATACTTTCGTAGGGTTTTATCATATCAATTAATTATTTTAAAAGGTAAAAGGACAAAAATACTGTTTATTAGTCATACCAATAATAATGGGTTTTAGTTTTCATAATCCATTAATAATAATGCATCAAGATTTTTCCTTTTAAAAGTTACTCTATATAGGCATAAAAACTTATAATAATAATTTTACTATTATTATTATTATTATTATTATTATTTATGTAAGTTTCATTCTATTCACTACAAGAAAAAAGGACATTGGTGAGGAGCGAAAAATGTCACCATAAGATCATTGGTGACGGTCAAAAGAGTGTTCGTCACCAAAAGTGGCATCACTGAAAGTATAGGTGTTTTGGTGACATTCAAGGTTCATCACCAATAATGATTTATAATGACAGATAGTGCCCATCACCATTTCATATGAGAAATGGTGACGGACAATAGCCTTCATCACAAAAAAATTGAACGTCTCCAAAGGTGGCGTCACCAAAAGTATGTGTTGTGGTGACATTCAAGGTCCATCACAAATATTGATTATAATGACGGACAATGACCATCACCATTTCATATGAACAACTATGATTTATTTTGACGGACCTTTCATGGTCGTCACTCTTGGTGCATATATATGGTGACCTTTGTTGACTGTCACCATTTCATATTTGGTGAGGGTCAAAAAATGTCATGATAAGCTCATTGGTGACTTCAAGGTTCGTCACGAATAAAGACTATAATGACAAACAGTGACCCTCACCATTTCATATAAAAAACAACGATATATGGTGATGGACCTTTCATGGTTGTCACTATTGATGCATATATATGGCGGAGTTCGTTGACCATTACCATTTCATATTTTGGTGAGGGTCGAAAAATGTCACCATAAGCTCATCAGTGATGGTCAAAAGAGCCTCCATCACCAAAACTGATCGCTACCATTCCATATGAATGTCAAGGCACGATGGAATCGAACCACCAACCTCCTGCTTGTAAAGTAGGTGCTCTTCCATTAAGCTAGAACCCTTTAAAGAATTAAACTTTTAAAAATTATATCTTGAAACTTCATAGATTGTAAATTCTACAACTTTCAATAAATTAAAGTCTTGACAATCTTTTATTAAACAAACAAAACATCATCGATGTTGTAGGTCCCTACCTAATGGTTATGGAAGTTATGAAAAGTAGGTGAAGGGAAAAATAGTTATGTATAAGAGACTCAATATGTTAAGTTGAATACTTAGTTAGAATTGAAACTTTGAAGACATTTATAGTCTACAAATGACCTGTAACTCGCAAATGCACAAAATATTGCAAAGGAAATGTCGTAAGTGGATGCATATGGAAGAAGAACATTGATGAAGACCAATGCAATATGTTACAGGTTGAATGAAAGAAAAATTGCAATGTTGTTGTTGTTGGGTGACTTTATAATTCGGACATTTGTCTTTCCTTTATCACAAAATATTCAAATTAAAAATTAGAAATTTTAGATATCTGAATGATATCTAAACTTATGTGCATATGTAACACGAATCTTCTGGGAACCACAGGGAAAAATAAAATAAAAATTATATATATATATATATATATATATATATATATATATATATATATATATCGACATGTGATTTGGAATTTCACAAGTTTGCACTCAAAACATGAAACAACCAACAAATAAAAAAAGTTGAAACTTATCACAGTAAGAGTATCTCTTTTCAGCAGTGAACACCAAAGAATAACACAGTAATTATTTCACTCTAAGACTGCAAAACATTGGAAAAAAACAATGTCTTCAATTATCTTCCAGTACAAAATGGACTTAATTCTATTACTAACCGTTGAATCATTTTGATCTCTGCATATTTGCATCCAGGGGATGGTGCCTTTCTCATTTTGCTGGAGAAGAAAAATATGGCAAATCTAATTTTTTGTTTAGTCTTGCTTCATTTTTCTTGCATGTATATTGGGGTGTTTGTTTAATTTTTAGTTCAAATGCATATGGATCAGCATCTAGGGTAGACAGTTTAATTGCTCCTTAAGTGTGGATGAACAAGAATGCTCAAATGAGCCAACAGTTGTGTCATCTTTGGCTTTAGAGCCACCTTTTTCCCCTATTGCAGGTGTATTAATCCCCGTAACCTTCTTTTTCCATTTTCCCACAACATGTTCCTTGCTTGGTGAATTCTTTTTCTTTCTACCATGTGGAGTGTTTTCTTTCACTGGAGTTTGGAAACTATTATGATTAGGTTGAACATGCTACATAAGACATGCCCGACAACTACTAGACATATTACTTAATACTTTATTAATATAACTGGGGGTACCTTGTGAACATATCATATTTGAATTTAGCATATTGAGAGAATCACTTTTCCTTGGCTTTCTTTTATCCCCCAATGTTTTAGTTTCTTTGAAGACTTTGGAATGTCCTCATATCCCTCTATCATCAATTTCTCTAAGTGTGTTGGTGTTTTATCATCTGTCTGTGTTTTGAAAATACCTAAATATGATTCTGTCGAGGTCCTTTTCTCATGCATGGAAGAATATCTTATAGTACTTTTTCGAACTACTGATGAACTTGAAGAGAAAAATGGTTTTACAACACAACTTTTTTGAGCTGAGAAACATGGAGACACGGGAATATTGTGCATATCTATTGTAGGAGAGGACATATTGCTAGACTTAAAGGGTCCTAAAATCAAGGGTCCTAATACATGAAGCAAGGAATAAAGTTTAATATTGAATGAATACATGAAAGGGTCCTAAAAGCATCAACCAACCTGATCCGTGTGATAGCAATATGCTTGAAGTGTAATTGTCATTAACACATACATAACAGAGTATAGTAGGCAAGTTTTTCAGGTGTTTTTGATCTATATATGATTCTAGACCAAGAGCATTTAAGTTTAGAGATGCTAGAATAATCAATAAGACAATATCTTTGTCTTTAATACAAGAACTTGATGGGTTAAGCTACCAGCAGAATGTTTCTAATCAGGGAAGTGCAGGAGGAATGAAGAAGCAACGACAGTACTCATTTGAAACAATAATGATAGTATTTGATATAGTGAATTGCAGTAATAACTAAAGGAGCAATGATAGTGTATGGAAGAAAAATTTTACATCTTTATCTAGCAGGAGGAGCAATGGAAGTTTATGCAACACCTTTACCTTGGTCTAGCCACTAGGAGAAAAAGTACATGGCACTTTTTGGAGCTTTTCCGTATATCAGCCCTTATCAACACAAAATCAAAGGTACCTTGAAGAAAGTGCATATTAAATCCTATGCTTTGACAAGCACTATAAGTAGAAGGAACAGTAAGGACCCTGATCTTGACTGTGTCATTGAACTCCTTGATGCATTAAGCAAAGACCCTATGAAATAAAATATTATGAATATGTATGAATGAATATCATGGATTGGATAATTTAATTCATTTATCAATGTTATCTAGCAAAGGAGGATAATGCAACGATTTATTCATTCTGGTTGAAGAAGGACCATGATAATTCTATAAAATTTTATTTATTTTCTGAGGCAAGATTCGTTGAAGGTTGTTGTTGCAAGTGCCTTGTGGACACCTTATGGAAAGTCTCTCACATAATAAGTTCATCAAGCTATGCTTCAGAGGAAGCCATAAAGTCCACTGGCAGTATGTCCTAATGATTCTTTTTTACCAATGTTTGTTGACACAATATAGTCATGGCATTATATTATGGTTGATGAATTTGTTACGTGGACCTAAGGAAAAGGGTTAGGTTTCAGATGGCTCGGTGATTATGCTTTGGCATGGTCACTTTCCCTATATTCAGAGGGAGTTATGGACAAGCCATGATACAAATATTGATGACTTATGACCCTCTCATTTATCAATATAAGAGGGAGATGACCATTTAAGTCAAGTTAAAATACCTATCCATGTTACACTATTTCTTACAATTAAAGATCTGATGAAATGGATAAGACTTTGAGTCAATGAAATGGGGCCCTCCAAATATCTCATCACTACTCTCAAAAAATGATACATGTACTAACACCACAAGAATCCCCCAAGAGAGATCTAGTGGGAGAATCTCTTGAATCAAATTCAATGGAAAATGAAGGACTGGATGAAAGAGAAAGGCCTTAGCAGGATGGGGAATCCACAACCTTGAGTCAAGGAATAAAAGAGGTCCTCATAAATTCTTACAACACTTTGAAATGGAGCTAAGGGTAGAAGATCTACTTATGAAGATTTCTTATGTAAAAGAACTCAAATAGACAAGAAAATCCACAATTATAAAGTGATTATCTGGCATTTCAATCACTAATTTCAGGGCCAAAAACCTAAAAAAACTTAAAACACTCAAATATCCTAAAACAATGTGTGAAATAAAGAAAAAGGAAAAGATAATATGTTCTTTAACAATAATACAAAGCAAATACAAAGAGAATATGTTCTAGAACAATAATACAAAACAAATCCAACATTTTGCAGTATTTGACTTCTCTTGGCGAACATGCGTCCTTAGCAAATACAATGTAGAAATACCTTCCACACAAAAGAGAACACATGTTAGAATTGTATGTTTGACACGGACAATCATAAAGATGACACAATAGAAACTCCATTCAACACATGCACAGGCAATATAACTTAGATGTTGATGGCAAAGTATGGGATAAAAACAAATATCCTAGATGTTGGTTGTCTCACAACAATTAATTCATATTTTACATATTGGTATGATGTTATGGTGAAGTTCCCAGTTTCTAACCAAAATAAAAAGTAATAGATCAACATAACATACACTACCAACATGTAACCTAGCCAATGGCTTCATCATATGCTGCATGCCAGGAATTGGATTTTGCATACTAGACTAGCGGTAGTTAGGTTCTAAATTTCAACCTGATTATTTTAGACAACGTATGAGCGGTAGTAGAGAATTCCTGTAATAGAAATTTCATCACATTATAGTGATTCTTTTGTAGCATTTGTTTTAGTTTTAGGGCACATGTTTTAAACAATTTTAACATGGTTTTAAGGTTCCAAAAATATCATGGGAAAGTATCCCTTATTGCAGTATTTGTTAGTAGCCTCCATGAACAGTTTGACATCAACAATATTGTTATAATACGACAATTTTTAGTATCATGTTGTCATCGTCCATGGTCTCCAAACAAAGCAAACAGATAACCATCCAAGCATAAATATAACTCAGCATATAAGATCAACTTTTGCTGGGAGGATGTGAGGTCATGTAACATACTCTAGTAGGATTATGGAGCAATATGAAGATGATATATAGAATAAAATGACCACAGATTCGATGGCAGCATGTGAAGAGCGCTAAACATAAGATACAACAGTAGATATATCCTTTGATTGGTGGTTCTCTAGAACCCAATAGTGTTGGTATTTCCAATGGTTGATACCTCCAACTGTGATAAATGTTCACCAACAAATAGAACTAGGGTTAATGACAACACAATTATGGCTCTGATACCAATGTTTGGATAGATAGGGCAGCATGGAGACAAGTGTAAAAATACAATTGCAATCAAGAAATGTTTCCAACAATGATGTGGGGTTTTTAGGAAGCTTGTTGTGGGATAATTTGAGGGATTTCAGACAACATTTCAGCCTTGTGAACAACAGTAATCTTTATTACTTGTTTGTGACTACATCTAGGGTCATTGTAAACAAATTATAACGAGAAATAAAACTCTAAATACCCATCAATCAGAATAGCTGTCATCTTTCCTTCAAGCAGAAACCAATTTAAATCTTTATGTGTCTTCACCTTATGAAAAGTTTGTGGCAGAAATTGTGGCGGGAAAAAATATCATAAGGGTTGTTAATATCTAGTGAAATTTTTTTTTGTAGAAACCCTTGGAAACCTACAATGAACCCTTGAACAAAGGCACTAGAACCTTTGTGAAATCTTTAAGTAGCATTTGAATTGAACATCAGTATGTCATTATAAACATTGGAGTGCTTTGGTATTCAGAGGCATTTCAAGAACCCTTTTCATATCTTACTTGGAGTGGTTTGTGGATATACCTCTCATTTTTGGGTGTTCCTAGACTAGATCCTAGCAATCTAAATCATGTATCAGATCCTAGTAATTTGTTGGGTGTTCCTAGTAACTTGTTGGGTGTATAAGATCCTAGACCAGCAGGTGTTCCTCCTTGGAAACACACATTCCTTAATTCATAAAGAATAACATGAGGAAAAGGAGACCTTGAACCACATGTATATGTATAACCTTATGTTTGATCGTTAGCTTGAGTATGTTTTACCTCATTGTGAAATAGGTCCAGCCTCCTCATCTTAGATATTATGTAGGCTTTACTCATACAGTGCAGTTGATAAATGGGTTCCAAATGACCAACAATTCACACCCAAAACCACAATTTGAACTCATTTCAGGCACTTTTTGTAGAAATGGAAAAATTGGATCTTCCAATCATCTAAAAGGTTATAGAATTTCAAAATTCTAGTCGCCCCATGGCCAGGAAAAGCCAATTATTTGAGTGCAAGAACCTCTTTTTTTGTAAAATTGCAAGGTTATACAAGTGATAGAAAATTACTTGGTTATAAAGGTGGTAGAAAATTACTTGGTTATATAGGTGATAAAATATTCCAACCCAGAAAAGGTCAAAAAAGGAATTTGGCCAACCCAACTTTAGAAATGGCATCCACAAAACCATTTTGCATTAGTTTAGGTCCTTCAATCTACAAACAACAAAAACGTACTGATCTAGGGTTTTTTCAGGGTGTTGAATCCATATATGCATTCAAAATTCCATTTTAAATTACAAAATTAAGATTTCGCCAAAAAAAAATTTGGGATATTAAGACAAAAACTCCAAAATGTAACATGTTTAGATTCCAAAGATTACATTTTTTGGTAGCCACAGTGCATGGGTTGTATATAGTTGCACACGATCCATATTATGTCTTACATCGTGACCTTATCTTAAGGCATACAGACACACCCTAGTGACTCTCTATATATATATCATTGAATGTTCTGCTTTAGCCTATCCATCCATCCCTTGATCAGTGAATAAATCGATGACAGTGAAAGTGTCGTCCATTCTCTTGCATTCTTGGTGCATTCAGGTTTCATTCACCTCTCCAAATGCCATGCTAACAGTCATGGGCAAATGAGAATTGAATCCAAGAAATTTGGAAGGGAAATTCAAGTTGGCTCATTATGGTCATCCCTACAAAAGGATCAATGCCCCAAGTTTCTTTCAATTTTGTAGGGGTGATCTGCATATAAATCTAACCAACTAGGGAGCTACCCTTGTCTCCCTCGCTCTCCTTGATGCTAAAGGTAATCATCCCTAAACTCTAACCTTCACCTACTTCACCTGTTGGTCAGGCTTTTCATTGATGTCAATATGGTATTGGTGAGATGGAAAATATTCTTGTGATCTCAACGAACCTCGTGCAATCCCTAGGTGCTAAGGATGCCATTAATAAAGATGCTAAGGTTGCTCCATCCTTATGAAGATGTCAAGCTATTAATGATGTCATTGTTAAGATGTAAATCCACTAATGAAGAAATGTTGTCCTAAATATCTATTGACGATAATTCCATCGTAATGAAAAAATTAACCATGAAGATGTCAAGTGCCAATTATGTGCCTAATATACAAGCCCTCATGTGAAGACACCCTAAATTCTGTCCTAGACACTTAACTTGAAGATGAAATGAATGATGGATGTTGCATAATTAATAACATACATGATGATATACTTTATGACATATGATGACATAATAGAAGAAATGACAAGTGGACACCTCCCTTAAAGCCCATTCTGTCCCAAACACCTTATATATAAAAATTCAAGAACAGTCATAAAAAAATGATTTTTGGCATCTTGAAGGCATCCTATCACAATAAGTCCTTCACCATCTTAAAGAGGACTTTTTCCTCTTTCCAACGAGCCCTCACTCAGCTCCTAACTCCAAATAGTCTAGGAGAAATTGATTTTTGAAAATTTTATATCCTATTATATATCATCTCGGTGAGGAATATAAGAGCACAAGTACAGAACGAAATACAGGCTGAGGTACATAAATGAATTACGGTTTGGGTTAAATTGTTTGATTGAATAATTATTCAAGACCATATAGCTACCACTATATTAGCTCAGATCATTGTTGGAAAGCTCAGAATTTTGGGCAGTTTCTTATGACTAAATACCTCACCTCAGATTTGTCATCAGCCAAACTTTTAGCACAAAATACTTCAGTGTCTTGTGAAGCTTAGACAACAGCAATCTCCTTGAAGGCACAGTTTAGGAGTCGGCATAACCATCAAGGGACAGTCACCCTGAGAGGATTACAAGGAGTTTGGATTTGTTTTTTGCGGAGGCTCGTACCTATAATAATCTACAGGAGGTTGTTCTATTGACAGAGTTTCAATTCAGTCAAATGAATGTTTGGAGGAATTGGACCTGCGGTTTGTAGACTGTGTCAATACTTGGATCAAACGGACAGTTTTGCAGAGCTTGACTTGGTGAAGTCACATAACTATGGTTTAATATCCCATAAGTTGTTGGAATTAAGGTTTGGACAGCGTTTGGTTGTTTTAGGAGCTCGGTCTCCTCCATAGAAGCTACAGGACTGCGGATCTATCTTATAAGGCCTCATTATTGTGAAAATACTTCAGGACAGAACTTGGTAGAGTGGAGGAGCTTCAGCACTTGGCCCTGACTTATGGAGTAGCCTCAGAACTTCGCTCAGACCTGTGGTGTAGTATTTAGAACCTAAGACAGCAAGCACATTCTGGACAACATTGGTATTTCAAATTGTATCATCAAAATTCTTTTTAGCTTGCAGATTAGTCCTCTTTCCTTGATAAATAGTGGAGGTTTAATAAACTTGAGAAGGTTCTGTGAAGGGTTACATATTTGTGAAAAGGTCCAGTCTTAATCTCAAACTTGTACCAGTCATATTTTTGTGAAAAAAAGCCTTGTTAGATTGGACAGAACCCCGGAATAAGTTCAGCCAGGAACATTGTGAGATCCATATAGCCTAAATAAATTTGTATATCTTGTGTCTCATTGATAGAGACCTATCGAGCCTGCTGATTAGACTTATCGATTATGATTAAAGCATTTTTTTCATTTATAGGCATACATAAATGACCTGGACCTTTCCTGGTTGAGTGGAATCAATTCCAAGTTGTTTCAGCGCCTTAAACTCATTATATAGAGGAGAGAGAAGAGCACTTGAACTTAAGAGTGGAGATCGACCCATTTAGAGAAGAGGTAGGGTGTAGTTGGGAGATGTGATAGCGGCACTCGAATGGGCAGGAGAAGCACGATTGAATGACATTCATTTTTTGCAAGTCAAAGAGGAAACAAATTAAGTTGAGACAAACTTCTGTTCTAGTAATTTGAACTCAGTTAAGCCCTTTCTGTAGCTGTTGTCAACAACAACCATTCTTTTCCAAAATTCAGTAGACAAGTTTAAATCCTTTGAAATTAACAATAAAAAATCATAGAAATAAGATTAGAAAAATACCTTTCAAAAAGTATCCATACAGACTCTCCCTCTCGGAATTCTCGAAGGATGCAATTTTATCTCCATTAGCAGACGATACATGGATCCATGCCAAATGCTAATGGCAGGCAACTGTCATGAAGCAAAGCTACAGCAGTGTTGTCCTGTGAAGATAAGTGTTGTCCGCCAAGGATATTCCGACTCTCGTTCAACACAGATCTGGCGATGCTTTTCACTGGTTCGCGATGAAGCAAAAAGCCCATTGGATGAAGGCGAGCAGCCAAAGGCTGAAGGAAAACAACAAATTAGTCTGCTCTGAATTGCAGCAAAAGCCCCCAAATCAGGAGAATAATATTTGAAATAAATATCCAAAAGGATTGAACCCAGATCTGATATGATTTAGCTGCAGAAAAGGAGCACAAGGGTATGGAATCTGCCGCCAAATCATAAAAATGATGAGCAGAGAAGAAGCACCATACTCTGTCCCAAAACAAGCAAGGAGAATTTGCTGGGAAAATAATTTTTAATAGGCCTATTTAAACTGGCAAGGAGAATATCAGCAGGAAAATAATTTTAATAGGTCTATTTAAATTTTAGAGTAGCGGTCAAATTAAATTTTAATACATAGTCAAATAAATTGCTATGGTAGGTTAGGTTTTCATAAAGTTTTATTTTTGGGTCAGTAAAATTAATGTTAATTTAATTAAATAACCTCTCTAACAACCTAACACAAACATATAAAGATGTCATTTACATTGGCGGTGTCAATCACTTGAATTGTGTTATAACTTTAATTGCTTCCCAACAAAACTGTGCCATGCTTCTTTGTGATGATGCTTCAACATTATTGGAGAACAACCTCACAATGTAAAAGGAATTTAAACATGATGTAACTTTAATAGTGCCTCATTACCCATGGCTAATTTGAGGTTATTTCAAGCAGTGATGTGGATAATATCATTTAATAGTGCCCCACATTCACCCTTTGGCTCACTACCCATGGCTAATTTGAGGTTATTTCAAGCAGTGATGTGGATAATATCATTTAATTTTCTCTTATGTATAGTATTCTACATTCAATTAATTGATTTTGTTTAACAAACAAAATATTTATATTGAGGGTTCACTCCCTGTGCATTAGGGCTAGAGAGGTCTTGTCTTTGAGTGATCTATTCATTTCAAACTCCATATGTGAGAGAGCACTACAAAATCTGTCTCAACATGAATTGTAGATATTGTGAGAAATTCAGATCGAGGCTTACGAGGTTCATGGATTATAGCTTGACTGGTGGACTAACCAATATAATTTATTTTGATCCCTCTCCATGAATTTCTCTGAAGGAATTGATTATGTTGGGCTATATCTTACACAATATTTTTAGTGGCCCTGTGGTTCCATGACACACCTACAACATGTCATCCATAAAGGACACAAAGTAAATGGTTCATTCCCTCTCATAGTACATCAACAGTCTCACCCAATCACTCAGCACAACATAGACCAAACATGCCTTCCCTCACTGTGAAAGTTGGCCTTTATTTTGCAAAGATTAGGAGTTGGAGGGTAGGAATGAAGAGGGTGTCATTTTATCAATATGAGTCTCTCATGAGGATAAGCACTTTAATGAGAAATAAAATCAGAATATTGACCACTCACTTCTTACCATTCCCACACCAAAAAAAACAAAAAAAATGTCATTTTTCAAATCTCTTGTGTAGTTTCCTAATGTCATTCAAGTTGAATCTCGCAATTACTTACGCCAGTAATGGTGTGCTAATTTTTATTCTCTTAAAGGAAATATTTCTAGACATGCACCCCATCAAAAATAAACCATTGAGTTAAAATGAATGGAAATGAATGAATAAGATGGCGTGTCAGGGAGTGTTAACGAGTGTTAGACGTGCCAAGGGGGGAGTGACAAGGCATGTTAATAAGTGTCAATGTATGCTAACATGTGCCAGATAGTGCCAATGAATGTCAATGCATGATAGGCATGACAAGATGTGTCAGGTACTAAGGTATGCGAACACGTGTCAAGGAGTGTCAAGTGAAAAAAGGGAACACCAAGTTAAAATAAAAATAAACGAACACATATGACAGTTAATAATTAAGGACCTTACCTTTTCAAGAGTGGCATGTTAGGCATGCCAACACTAGTGCCAATACATGCCAAGGGCCAAGTACTAATGTGTCTTAAGTGCCAAATTGATCTCAAATAAATTTTATCTTAAACCATGCCAAGGCATTCCAGGGCATCCAAATGCATGCCAAGAATTGTCAAGTGCCACAAGCCAATATATGCCAGGGATTTATAAGGCATGCTACAGAGTTCAAGGTTTTCTAAGGAGGGAGTGAAAATATATGCTAGATAGTTCCAAGGCATGCTAGAGTGTTATGGAAGCATACCAAGATGTGCCAAGTGCCAACGTGTGTTGAGTGTTAGCGAGTTCTAGAGAAACATAAGGGAGAACTATGTCAAAATGCATGGAAATGAATGAATAAGAGTGCGTGACATGGAGTGTCAGTGAGCTCCATGTGTCCTAAGGAGGGAGTGACATTGTATACTAGGCAACACTAATTCATGCTAGTGCGCCAGAGTGGCATGCACCCAAGATGTGCTAGGTGCCAGGGTGTGCCAACACATGCTAGGAAGTGTTAGGTTGTCGTAGGGACACAAAAGGGAGCATTATGTGAAAATAATGCATGCAAATGATGATGAAGATATTATTATAGGAAGTGTCAATGACTTCTAGGTGTGCTAAGGAGGGAGTGACAAGGTATGCTAGGCAGTGCTAAGGCATGCTATAGGATAGGGAAACATGGCAATGCATGTCAGGGAGTGTTGTGGAGTGCTAAGGAAAAACAAGGGAGCACTAGTTTCAAATGCATAGAAATGAATGAATAAGAGTGTGTGACAGGGATTTTTAGTGAGTTTTGGGTGTGCTAAGGAGGGAGTGACAAGGTATGTTAGGTAGTGCCAATGAATGCTAGAGTGCCAGGGCAACACGCCAAGTGCCAAGGTGTGCCAATGTGTGCTAGAGAGTGTTAGGAAGTGCCACAGAAACATAAGGGAGAACTAGTTCAAAATGCATTAATGAAATGAACGGATAGGAGTTTTTGATAGGGTGTGTCAGTGAGTTCCAAGTGTGTTAAGGAGGGAGTGACAAGGTTATATGCTAGGCAATACCAAGGCATGCTAGAGTGCTGGGGAATGTCAAGGTATGGTAAGGTGTGTTAGGGAGTTCCAAATCATGCCAAGGAATGTAGGGGATGTGAACATGTGCTACATAGTGCCAAGGGGTTGTTAGACGTTCCAGGTGTTATGGAATGTCAAGATGTAAACTATGTTGCTTAGTTGTTTTATGGACTTGGTTGAACGTGAGCCTTGAATTGGTAACTTGTTAATTGGGATGAGTTAATATTGGACATAAGTAGCCTAAGATGAGTTATAAGCCATTATTAGGTGAATAAGTCATATTATAGTTGTAGTCAATGAAACTTGGTCAAGTTGTTTTAGTTGAGGCAGGACTTGGTTGGGTTCCCAAGTCTAAAAAAAAATAAGGGTAGTTATGAGGACATGATAGTTAAGGAGTTTCAGGGCATGCCAATGAATGAAAAGGTGTGCTAACACATGCCATATAGTGTCAATGCATGTCAAGGAGTGTTGGGGAGTGTCAAGGCATCACAACGGAGAATTACTTCAAAGTGTATGGAAATAAACGAATAAGAGTGTCTGTTAGTTGGGAGTTTCGATGAATTCCACGTGTCCCATGGATAAAGTGTGTTCGGAGAATTTCATAACATAAATTGCAGGAGGTAAGCATACAATTGTTATAAGAAGTTGGACAGATCAATTTCAGACAAAGGGAGACTTTGGGCTAGACATAACACTAATTTTTCAATGACTTGGTTGGGTCCCCAAGTTGTAAAAAAATTAAGGCTATCTATGAGGGCATGACAACTAGGGAGTGTCAAGGTGTGTGGGAAATCCCAGTAAGTGCTAACACATGCTAGAAATCTCCAAGGCATGTTAATCATTCTAATATGTGATATGTTATGGGGTGTGGTGCCAACGCATGCTTGGGAGTGTTAGGAAAACAGAAGGGAGGACTAGTTTCAATTGCATGGAAATGAATGAATAAGAGTGTGTGATAAGGAGTGTTATCAAGTTCTAGGTGTACTAAGGAGGGAGTGACAATGTATGTTAGGCAGTGTGAAGCCATGACAGAGTGCTAGGAAATCATGCCATGATTTGCCAAGTTCCAAGGTGCGCCAAGGTGTGCCAAGGAGTGTTAGGGAGTGCTAGAGAAACAAAAGGGAGCATTATGTCATAATGCATGTAAATGAATGAATAAGAGTGGGTGAAAATTAGTGTCAATGAGTTCCAAGTGTGCTAAGGAGGAGTGACAAGGCATGCTTAGCAATGCTAAGGAAATCTAGAGTGTTAGGGAGACATGCGCCCAAGATGTGCCAACATGTGCAAGGAAGTGTTAACTGGGAGTGCTAGGGAAACACAAGGGAGCACTACATCGAAATGCATGGAAATGAAAAAATAAGATTTTGTGATTGGAAGTGTCAGTAAGTTCTAGGTGTGATAAGGAAGGAGTGAGAAGGTCTGTTAGGTAATGTTAAGGCATGCTAGAGGCTAAGGCAACATTCCAAGATGTCCTAGGTACTAGGGTGTACCAACACGTGCCAAGGAGCGTTAAGGAATTCTATGGAAACATAAGGGAGTAGTAGGTAAAATTTGTTGGATATGTGTTATATTCTTTCCATGACTACACTAAATGAAAGAGGGGGGTTGAGGAAATTGCTGTGGTTCTGGCAACATTTCCGGCGAAAATTTTTGGTCCCCACTTCCTAATCTGGTAGTTCATCCGTTCTTCTTTATTATTATATTGTATATTTATGTTTTCTGCCTGTATTTTTTGTATAGATCCTAAATACGAATTCAGAGAATTCATTGCTATGTTCTAATCTAGGGTTTATGGATTGGGGTTTATGTATGCTTCGACATGTATATATATTTGTGTTGTAACACTAAAAGGAATATAATGAAAAATCAAGCTGGTCGTCCCGATTTGGGATCCAGGGGAAAATCTCTGTGTTTATCTGTTTTATGTTTTATGCTCTCGCTATTGTTTATTTTCTGTTATAAGATTCGTGTGTAGATAATTTCTCTTCAAGGTTAAAACCTACATTTGGTATCAGAGTTGTTTCGGCTTCAAGGGGACGCCTTTACTGCTGAGGGATTTTTTCTTGGGCCTGAGGTAGACACTGTTCAGTGGGAGATATGTGGGATCGATTCTTACGATGAAAGCAGATGGCGAGCGGTGGGAAGATAGAGATCGAGAAATTTAATGGTCAGAGTTTTGAGTTTTGGAAGCTCAAGATGGAGGATCTGGTGGTGGATAAAGATCAGTGGATCGTGGTAGATCCAGGTACTAAACCAACGGCAATGTCAGATGAAGACTGGAAGAAACTGGATCGGAAGGCTAAGAGAACAATACGGTTGTGTGTCTCAGATTCAGTATTGTTGAATGTATCTGGGGAAGCTACGACGAAGAATTTGTGGGAAAAACTTGGGACTTTGTACCAATCTAAGTCTCTGGTGAATAAGTTGTTCCTGTCGAAAAAAGTTGTATAACCTAAGGATGAAGGATGGAGACTCAGTGACAGAACATCTGAACGCCTTCAATACCGTGGTAAGTCAGCTGTCATCTATTGATATTAAAATCGTATGAAGATAAGTGCATCGCTTTTTTAGCCTACTGTAACAAGTATAGTCTGTTATTGTAATAGGTAGTAAATACATAACTACCTAGCCTTCTATCCTTCTTTTCGCCCCCTGTTTGCCGCAGGAAATGAGTACTCGAGAAATAAGGGAGGGTATGGAGGGTCATAATGGAGATGCCTTATCTGTACGAGGAAGGTCCCAGAACAGAAACAAGAATAAGTTTTTGAGTGGGAGATCTAAATCTAGAGGGAGATCTAAATCTCCTGGAAAGTTTGTAAAGGTGTGCTGGAAATGCGGAAAGGAAGGACACTACAAAAAGGAATGTAGATCTAAAGCTCCTGAGAAAGGAAAGGGATCTGATGAAGCTCTTTCTGCAGAGGCAAAAACCACCTCGAATGAAGGTGGAGATGTGTATTTGGCTTCTTCTTCAAATACACATGTAGATCATGAGTCATGGTTGATTGACTCAGGTGCATCCTTTCACTTCACTCCCCATAGGGAGTGGTTCTGCGAGTGTGAGAAATATGATGGTGGTGATGTCTTCCTAGGGGATGATAGGAGGCCCCGAGAATCATGGAAACGTGGAAAAGAGTAGACTTGGAAGCTTCTGAGGTGGAAGGGATTAGAACACTTCTGGTGTTATATTCACAGTGGCTAGAAATCGGTTGCATGGCAAGATGGATGATGCGATTAGCAGTGTTGAGAGAAAGATGCAAGATGGTTGAGGAACTGCTGGTATTAATGCGGGGAGTTCGGACTGGAACTTTGTACAAGCTACAAGGTAGCACTGTTATTGATGGGTGTAACAGTTATGTGGTTCCTGAAAGTGGAGCGGAAAGCCTAGCTGTCTCTGGAGAAAATACCATGTTATAGCATCAAAGGCTTGGACATATTGGAGAGAAGGGCCTTCGGATACTGCATAGAAATGGTATGGTAGAAGGTATGTCTAATTTCTCTCTGGATTTCGATTTCTGTGAACATTGTGTATATGGGAAGCAGAATCGGGTGAGTTTTCCTTCTGGTGCTAAGAAGGCGAACAAGATATTAGAACTTGTGCACAGTGATGTGTTTGGACCTGTGTCAGTTCCATCACTGGGAAAGTCTGTGTACTATGTTTCATTCATAGATGACTTCTCAAGTAATACATGGATATATTTCTTGAGGAAGAAATCTGAAGTCTTTGACAGATTTAAAGAATTTAAGGCTCTGGTGGAAAACCAGACAGAGAAGAAGATAAAGGCGCTAAGGACAGATAATGGTGGGGAGTTCTGCAAGAAGGAATTTGAAGAGTTCTGTAAGAAGTGTGGTATAGCACGGCAGAAGACTACTCCATACACACCTCAGCAAAACGGAGTTGCAGAAAGAATGAACAAAACACTGATGGAAAAGGCAAGAAGCATGCTCAGTGGTACCGGGTTAGGACAAGAATTCTGGGCAGAGGTAGTGGAGACTGCATGCTATCTGGTTAACAGATCACCTTCATCAGTGTTGGAGGATAAGACTCCACATGAGGTATGGACTGGTAAGAAACCCTCTCTTTCACATCTAAAGGTATTTGGATGTGATGCATATGTACATGTTCCAAAGGAGAAAAGGACCAAGTTGTATAATAAATCTAAAAGGTGCATCTTTATTGGGTATAAGGATGGTTTAAAGGGTTACAAGCTTTGGAACCCAGAACCAAGGAAGGTTGTGTAAAACTGAGATGTGGTGTTTAGAGAAGTGAAAGATGCTGTTAAACATGAAGTCCTACCAAAGGAACCTGCGAAGATAGAGTTTGAGCTAAAGGAGGATGAATCGGACTCTACAACAGAAGAAGACTCAGAAGATGAAGAGCCACAAACTCCAGCTTTGAGAAGATCAGTTTGGGAAAGAAGGCAACCAGAAAGGTATAGTCCATCTGCTTTCTGTTCAGGTTTTGCCTTAACTATAACTGATGATGAACCTAGAACTGTCAGGGAGGCAGTAGGTTCAGAGGATGGAAAACTATGGAAGGAGGCCATGGTTGATGAAATGGCATCCTTGCACAAAAATGATGCATGGGATTTGGTGGAGTTGTCGGCTAGAAGGAAGCCCATTGGGAGCAAATGGGTGTTTAAGAAGAAGATGAATGTAGAAGGCAAGGTGGAGAAATACAAAGCTCGATTGGTAGCGAAAGGTTATTCCCAGGTGCCGGGAATTTATTTTGGTGATATTTTTTCTCCTGTTGCTAAGGTTACTTCTATTAGATTACTTTTATCTGTTGCTGTTGCATTTGATTTTGAGATAGAACAGATGGATGTGAAGACAACTTTTCTTCACGGGGATCTAGAAGAGGAAATCTACATGAAGCAACCTGAAGGCTTTATGGTGAAGGGTAAGAAAGAACTGGTATGTAGGTTGAAGAAGTCTCTGTATGGGTTAAAACAGTCACCAAGGATGTGGTATCAGAAATTTGATACCTATATACGGGTACTTGGCTTCACCAGAAGCAAGGAGGATCACTGTGTTTATTTTAAATTAATTGGTGACCATGTTATTTATTTGGTCTTGTATGTGGATGATATGTTGTTGATTGGAAATGACAAAGAAATTATCCAAGATTTGAAGACCCAACTGTTCTCCAAATTCGACATGAAGGATCTTGGTGCTGCAAACTATAGTTTGGGCATGGAAATTAAGAGAGATCGGGCAAAGAGGAAGCTCTGGTTAAACCAGAGGAAGTATGTCGAGACTATATTGCAGAGGTTCAATATGTAGGATAGTAAACCAGTGAATGTTCCTATTCCTGTAGGTGTAAAGCTGTCTGCTGAATAGTGTCCCAAGACACAAGAAGAAGAGGAGTATATGTCTCGTGTTCCATATGCAAGTGCAGTGGGTAGCCTGATGTATGCAATGGTCTGTACTAGACCAGACATTGCACATGCAGTGGGAGTATTGAGCAGGTTTATGTCAAACCCAGGGAAGGAGCATTGGACAGTAGTGAAGAGGGTTCTCAAATATTTACGTGGCACTAGTGATTATGGCTTGTGCTACTAGGGAAGACCAGGATTGGAAAGAATGCTGGACATTCGTGGTTTTGTTGATGGCGACTGGGTTGGAGATCTGGACCAAAGAAGATCTACAATTGGGTATGTGTTTAGCCTATTTGGAGGCACAGTCAGTTGGATGAGTAAAAGACGGTCTGTAGTCGCTCTTTCAACTACAGAGGCAAAATACATAGCAGCCACTCATGCAAGCAAGGAAGCAGTTTGGTTGTAGAGATTGTGTTCAAGTATGGGGTTGGTACAGCAAGCTATAAGGATAGACTGTGATAGCCAAAGTGTAATTTTCTTGGCTAAGAACCCTGCTTATCATTCAAAGAGAAAGCACATTGATGTTCAATATTACTTTGTTAGAGATATGGTTGAGGCTAAAAGGGTGTTGCTGGTAAAGGTGGACACTTTGAAGAATGTTGCAGATGCATTGACAAAGTCTGTGAGCACTCAGAAGTTCTCTTGGTGTAGAGAAATAATGGGTGTTGAAGAATTAGGCCAATGACTAAGCCCTCCTGTGATCCCCCATGGAAATAAAACAACAAGTGGGAGAATGTTGGGTATGTGTTATATTCTTTCCACGACTAAGCACGCGCGGGGGGGCGATAGCCCCCCCTTTGCGCTGGGCACAACGGGGGGGTCACAGGGGGGGCGGTAGCCCCCCCTGTCGGGGTCCGGGGCAGCGCCTCGGCGAAAATTTTTGGTCCTTAATTTCTGGCGGGTAGTCCGCGTCCATGGTTTTGTGCATGGCTTTTCACATGGTATTGCGGTACGATGGTTTTCGCCGCCTGGTATTTTTGTAGATCCAGTCAAGGGAACTACGGTTATGTTCTAATCCAGGGTTTATGGATTGGGGTTTATGTATGCTTCGGCATGTATATATATGTGTTGTAACACTAAAAAGGAATATAATGAAAAATCAAGCTAGTCGTCCCGATTTGGGATCCAGGGGAAAATCTCTATGTTTATCTGTTTTATGTTTTATGCTCTCGCTATTGTTTATTTTCTGTTATAAGATTCGTGTGTAGATAATTTCTGTTCAGGGTTAAAACCTACAAAATTGCATGGAAAGGAATGAATAAGAGTTTTTCACTGGGAGTGTAAATGATATCTAAGTGTGCTAAGGAGAGAGTGACAAGGTATGTTAGGTAGTGTCGAGGAACACTAGAGTTCTAGGGAGGCATTCCAAGATGTGTCAGGTGTTAGGGATTAGGGTGTGTCAATGTGTGCTAGGGAGTGTTAGGGAGTGTCAGGGAAACACAAGGAAGCACTAGATCAAAATGCACAAAAATGAATGAATAAATATGTGTGATAGGGAGTGTCAATGATTTCTAGGTGTGTTAAGGAGGGAGTGACCAGGTTATATGCTAGGTAGTGTTAAGGTATGCTAAACTACCAAGGCATATCAATAAGTTCTAGGGTGTGTTAGGGAGTGTAAAATCATGGCAAGGAATGTAGGGGATGCTAACACATGCAACATATTGCTAAGTCATTTAAGACATGCCAAGTGCTATGGCATGTCAAGATGTAAATTGTGTTGCTTAATTGTTTTATAACCACAGTTGGATGTGATGAGCCTTGTCTTGGTAGCTTGTTAAGTGGGATAAGTTGATATTGGAAATGAGTAGCCTAATATGAGTTACAGGTAGTTCTTAGGTGAAAAAGCCATATCTTGAATTTCCACAGCACATGAGAATCTAGGTTCGGTCTTAGAATCTTTGATGCAAACACACTCAAGTGCCAAAACACATTTACTTTGCACAATGAATTCTACACACATCAGGGAATCAACTTGCACACATGATAATTTTTAACTTTTTCAAACCATTCTTAATTAAATTATAAACTATAATAGAATAGGCTAGAGCTCTCGTACTAGGGATCATGTCCCTTTACAATCACACTGATACAAGGAATACAACTAGGGATTAGTGTTAGTCTTTTGAAAATCAATATACCTTGAACAAGACAACACTTTAACCACTTTTTGATGGTCACCAGACATAGCCCTTTGATTAATGCACAATTCCTAAACACATCTCATAGGTCCTCTTGTCTCCCGTTATGCAACTCCTCAATCTTCCTCTATCAATGAACTCAACTCCTTTAGGTTACTGAACTCGACTCAAAAAAAAATTCCCTCTATACACCTCTTTTTTCATTTAAGGTCTGCAACACTTAGGGTTTTTGATAAGTTGCTCACAACTTTTTTGTTTAATAGTTCTTTGGTTTGCCCACTTTTTCCATACTCCTGCTCAAAGATGAAAAACATAGGGCTATGGAGGTTTCCCATCTTCTCACTGACTCAATCCTCTACAATACAGTGAAATAGGGCTAGTTGGATAGTCCACTTGACTACTACTTTAGTCCTTCAAAGTTTGCACGACCTTAGGCCCAATACACCTACCCTTCTAACAGTCTTGTTTTCCTTCACAAGCACAATACTTGGGGCTCTTATTTGACATTCACCTCACAACCCTCCAACTGTATTTGGAATGCCATCAATTTTCCCAACCACGGTCAATTATTTTACTGATCTAGTGCCCACAACACTGCCCTCATCTAGGGATCTTTAAATTTTCCACCTAATAGTGATTTGAGTCCTCTCAAAATCACTATTTTTGTGTACCAATTTCTTTGTTATCCAATCTATGAACAAATCTGAACTACTCCTCTTATCATCCTTCTAAAACTTTGTATATGCTTGAACTAGGGTCACAAACCATCCACTAACAATCCATTAAATAATTGTTTATAAGTTTCTTCATATCTCTGTCCAAAACTCTATGGAAAATCCACCAAAATAAACTCCTCTTCATGTCAATCCATTCCTCATATGGAACATTTCTTCTACTCAATATTCTATGGGTCAAGGAATTATGGCTTGGGGGTTGAGGGGATAGGGAATTAAATAGTTATGGGTTAAGGGCTTATGGTTTGTGATAATGGGGCCCCTAATCCCATTATCACCATTGTTGGGGGTTACCCTATCAATTTCTCCTTTTGCCTTCCCTTTAGGCCCCCTATCCCCTAGGACATTAGGTCCAAAGTCCCCTTCAAAGGATTTAAAAGTATCCTCAACCTAGGTTCCCTCAAATTCAAAAGGCATTACTTTTTATAGCCCTTTATGAATCCATACCCAACAATAGAACTTTTAGAAGAAATTCCAAGTGTTAACTTGAAAGAGAAGAACCAAAATTTTTTGGTTCCAATATTCAGGGTGGAACCATGGGAGGCATCAAAGAGCATGCAACATGTTGATGGTGTTGGATCTCACCAACATACAGGGCATCTCACTGATATGAAGTCCCAATTAGACCTCACACCATTTGGGGTGGAAGCCCCGTTCGGAAATGTGACTCAGTTTCCATGTTCTTAAATATTTTCCTTGGATGTAGTTCTTAGTATCTTGAACTATGTTTGGTTGTTCTTAGGTGTTGTAACAATGCATTTAGACATCAACTCTATTTTAGAATACAATTTTTCTAATATAAAAAACACCTATATTCTCCTACATGGTATTAAAACTAATGGTTTGAGATGTAGCATGTTGCCTACAAGTATAATGCAAGTTGTAGATGCTCTTAAAAAGTCAGATTTGTTTAGTGGATTGGTTTGAGGTTTTTAATTGCAAACTAAATATAGGATCAAATCAGTGGGTCAACATTATGAGTTTAAAGCTAGATCTTAAAAATTTTAATGGACACAATTATGGAATTTGGGCACAAGATATGGGAACATTGTTGAAAAGTTAAGAGTTATAGGACTTTACGAAAATGGTGGTTCTTATCCAAGGGATAACTAATAAAAAAATTTCATCAGCATGAAGAAGGATGAGGCTCTAAGAGTCATAATTTTGAATAATGTAACTAGGTTCGATCTTCATTATTAATGTATTTATCAAAATAAATTATTATTATTATTATTAAATGACTTATTAAGGCATGGGTTTCATTCTTGAGTCATATTTAGATTAAGGTCCCAATTTTGGACTTCTATGTTAGATGTTACAGATTTAAATTGATACAATTTTTGGGCTTTTAAATCATGTAGCATTAGGTTTTCAAAGGGCTCCTCCATCAAGTCATCTTCTTCAAGGTCATCATCCTCGAAATCTACTTCAAAGACAACCCTCAAGTCAAGTGATACAATTCATCAAATTCTCCTCCTTAAGTCAAACTTAATCAGTCTTCAAGTCAACTCAAATCAAGACATAACACTTCACACTGCCATTGTCATCTCAATAACTGTGGGAAACAATTATATATAGGGGTATATTTTCGCATTTCTGCCACAAAATTTTGGACATATCTGAAGTTTCGAACCACATATACAGTTGGGATCATGATAAGAGGTTTACTGTTGGAGGATAAGGTCTCGAACCTGTTACAAAATTCAGGTAGTCATCTATGCTATGATTCAGGTAGCTTCCATGCTATGATGTTGCAGCAAAACATGAATGCCTCAGTGTCAACACGGATATACCACAGAATCAGTGCTATGATATGATACTCAATGTTATGAAGATGATCGGTGATCTCAGTTATGATGCTCAATGCTATGATGATGCTCGATGTTCTCAGTAACGATGCTCGATGCTATGTTGCTATCTCAAACTCGGTCAAGGTAATGAGGATGGAGTTTAAGTGCAAGTAAAGGAGATCTCGGTATCGTGGAGATCTCGATGCTAACACAGTGAAGGGATGAATTGATGGAGGAATTCTATAGTCTAAAGGTCTTGGTCATCTCATATTAAGTCTGCTAAAGGAAGAATTTTGACCGAGTTTTTCCTAAATAGTGGGGTTTTGCCCTGGCATGTGCCTACATCTTGTGTCTTCTTATATTTGTTCATTGGCATTACTCTTGATGATAAGAAAAGATAAATGTAAAGAACAAATAATAATAACAAAACATCACAAGATAATGTCATGATAAGAGAAATTTTTTAATCGTCGTCTCCTTAATTTATCTTACACATAACAACCTCCATCTCAAGGTGGATTCAATGTCATATAATCCATATCAACTACTCATATCATCCATAATTTTTAGCATATAAAAGAGCTATAAATTGATGCTTATTTTCCCCTAACACCCTACAAACCCTATATTATCCTTACAAACCTTAGCCTTTATAACAAAAGTAGCAAAATTCCTACATAATTTACAATGTCATGAATTTGAGAATTCAACCAATTCAGTGACACTCCATACAAATTTTTAGAAAAAATATGCCTATCTCAAAAGACTACATGTAGCATTGATCACCATGGTTTCACTCTCTACTAAATATTTTTTGGTGGACCCACTAATATAATTTATTTTGATCCCTCTCCATAGATTTCTCTCAATGCATTGATTATGTTGGGCTATAACTTACACAATCTTTCTAGTGTCCTTGTGGTTCCATGAAACAAACCTACAACATTTCATCCATAGAGGACACAAAGTAAATGTTCATTCCCTCTCATAATACATTAAAACTCTCACCCAATCACTTAGCACACCATAGACCAACATGCCTTCCCTCACTGTGCAAGTTGGCCTTTATTTTGAGAAGATTAAGAGTTGGAGGGTTAGCATGACGAGGGTGTCATTTTCTCAAGACGCGTATCTCATAAGGATAAGCACTTTAATGAGAAAGAAAATCACGATATTTACCACTCACTTCTTACCATTCCCACAGCATTAAAAAACCCTAAAAATGACATTCTTAAAATCTCTTGTGTTGTTTCCTAATGTTATTCAAGTAGAATATCACAATTACTTATGTTAGTAATGGTGCGGTAATTTTTTTATTCTCTTAATGAAACTATTTCTAGACACGTACCCCATCAAACATAAATAATTGAGTCAAAATGAATGGAAATGAATGAATAAGAGGGTGTGTCAGGGAGTGTCAGGCATGCCAAGGAGGGAGTGATAAGGCATGCTAGGGAATTCTAGGGCATGTCAAGAAATGTCAGGGTGTGCTAACATGTGCCAAATAGTGCTAAGGAATGCCAATGCATGCCAAGAATTCCAAGACATTCCATGTGTTAAGGCATGACAATATGTGCTAGGTGTTAGGGTATGTGAACGCGTGTCAAGGAGTGTCAAGTGACAAAAGGGAACACCAAGTTAAAATGCAAATAAATGAACACATATGAGGGTTAATAATTCGTAACTTTACATTTTCAATAGGGGCATGCTAGGCATACCAACGCTATTTCCAATACATGCCAAGGGCCAAGTGCTAGCGTGTCTTAAGTGCCAAATTATCCTCTATTACTTCTCTCTTAATTGTGAATAATTAATCTCAAATCAATTTTATCTTAAACCATGCCAAGGCATTTCAGGGCATCCAAGCGCATGCTAAGAATTGTAAATTGCCTATATACTTCTATTCTAATTGCTTTAGAACAAACCATATCCACCCATAGCAAAAAATACAACTCTTTCCTCCATAAGAGACTCGACCTAGCTCATATGGAACCATAGTTTCTATTCATTTCATTGATTGAATCTTGACCTGAACTTTAGATCTCTATGACCCTCAAACTATAGTTACCTCGGTCAATATTATAGTTGTGACTACTTCTGTTGTGGCCCTAAATTCTAGTGCAGACCCTCCTGCATTTTTGTTGGTCGTTATCACAGACCTTGCAACCTAGTAACCACCACAAGGTAGGGT
Source organism: Pinus albicaulis (assembly GCA_034641835.2). Lineage (NCBI taxonomy): Eukaryota > Viridiplantae > Streptophyta > Pinopsida > Pinales > Pinaceae > Pinus > Pinus albicaulis. Next base: position 1,210,855,562 of record CM076581.1, read on the forward strand.
CTCAACACTCTCTACTATTTCAAAATTTGATTCGGACTTCACACAGAAACACCACTGAAATCACATCCCCAAATTCTCATGAGTCGCCTCTCTTTAGCTTTATCTTCCCTAAGAGAACCAATAGTATGGCATCCTACTTCCTATCTCGAACCCATTAAGGTATGTGACATTCTTGTGAACCCTCACATGATGATCTTACTCTTGGTGGATGATCATGTCCTCCCTTTAGCAACGGTTACTCAACCCTCTAACTCAACCTACTTTACGATTAAACCTCTCCTAGCCTCCTTGATAAAATTAGCTCCTTCTAACTTGATGTTCTTGCCTTCATACTAAGGCCTCCTTAAATAGCTTTTCCTAGCTAGGCCTCTTAAGAACGCTCTAGAACTTATGAAATTTATCTACTTAGATCTTAGGAAATATTATTTTATGTTTAATTTTCTTTTAGATTTTAAACCTCATCACATGTCCAAAGCCCCTTCGCTTGGTTTATTTTCCCACAAAAACTTTTGTGGTCAAACTCACACAAACCCATCTCACTAGGCTTGTGGAGTACCTTACAAGCTACACAATTCAACAACATATTCTAGTTGTAGTAATTGTAACTTGGTCAAGCTCCTATAGGTAACCGAGGACTTGCATGGGTTCCCAAGTTGAAAATTAAGTAAGGGTAGTTGTGAGGGCATGATAACTAGGAAGGGTTAGGGCATGCCAAGGAATGAAAAGGCATGCTAACACATGTTGGACAATGTCAATGCATGTTGAGGAGCATTAAGGAGTGTTGAGGCATCACAAGGGAGAACTAGGTCAAGATGCATGGATTTGAACAAATAAGAGTGTGTTCCAGGGAGTGTCAGTGAATTCAAGTGTGTCAAGGATGAAGTGTGTTAGAAAAAGTTCATAATAGGATTTGTAAGAGGCTAGCCTACAATTGCGGTAAGGGGCTCGACAAAGCAGTTTTAAAAAATGGGAGACTTTGTGTTAGTCACAACACTATTTTTCCTTTATCTATTATTTTTATATGAAATGTGGCACACTTTGGCCGAATGCTCATGTTTTAAACTATTTTAGACAATTCCATGCAAAAGCATACCGAGGCATCTTAATGAATGTGAGACATGATAATGATCATGGCCTCTTTAAGACTACATATCTCTTCGTCCCCTTGATCAAATGAGCTCCTTCTCACTTGATGTTATTTCCTTCATCCTAAGGACTCCTTAAATAGATTTTACTAGACCTCTTAGGAACCCTCTAGATGACCTTATAGGTTTTATCCACTTAGACCTTAGGAAACATTGATTTTTCTTTTTAATTTTCTTTTAGATTTTAAACCCCGTCTTGGAACCAAAATCCCTTTGATTGGCTTCTATTCCCACAAAGCCTTTTGTGACCAAACTCACAGAAATCCATCTCACTAGGCTTGTGGAGTACCTCCGAAGCTACACAATTTGACAACATAGTCTAGTTGTAGTAACTATATCTTGGTCAAGCTCTTGTAGTCAAGCGAGGGCTTGGTTGGTTTCCAAAGTTGAAAATTAAGTAAGGGTAGTTTTGAGGGAATGAAAACTAGGGAGGGTCAGTGCATGCAAAGGAATGAAAAGAAATGTTAACACATGTCAGACAATGTCAATGCATGATGAACTAGAGTGGTAGGGAGTGTCGAGGCATATCAAGGGATAACTAGGTCAAAATGCATAGAAAGGAACAAATAAGAGTGTGTGCTAGGGAGTGTTAGCGAATTCAAGTGTGCTAAGGAAGAAGTGTGTTAGGAGAAGTTTAGAATAGGATTTACATGAGGCAAGCCTATGGTTGTTATAAGGGGCTCGATATAGCAGTTTTAGACAAAGGGAGATCACTTTGTGCTAGGCACACCATTATTTTGCCTTTAGTTTTTTTTTTTTTTTTTATATGAGATGTGGCACACTTTGGCTACATGCTCATGCTTTAAACTATTCTAGATAATTTCATATTGTACATTGTTGTGTATAATTTTTGGGGCACTCAGCTCGTGTCAGATTATATCTTGTGTACCTTGTGAATCTTGTGGTTCTTGTAAACTCTCAGTTAATGTTCTATTGTTTATATGAATTGAATATACATGTGAAATATTTCATGTGTAAGCTATGTTGCTTAGTTTTTTTCTGGCCACGGATAGATCATGTGATCCTTGTCTTGGTAGGGACAAGTTGAGCTTGGACATGAGTGGAATAAGATGAGTTATAGGCAATTCTTAGGTGAACAAGGAAAAATCTACTTGTAGTAGGCGCAATTGGTCAAGTTGTTGTGGTTGAAGCAAGTCAATTTTTTCACATGAATTGCACTAGCCAAGGACTTGATTGGGTTCCCAAGTCGTGAGAAAATGTAATGGCTAGTTGTGAGGACATGAGTGTCAAGCCATGCTACAAAACGCTAAGATGTGCCAGATAGTGCAAAGGCATGTCAAACACGATAAGGTGTGCCAAGTGATAAGGCATTCTAAGATGTGCAAGGGTGTATCAATGTGTGCCAAGGACTGTCAAGGCAACAAAAGGGAGAAAAAATTTAAACTACAAGGAAATTAACACATAAGAGGGTTAATAAGTCATCAATTTACCTTTTCTAAGAGGGGCATGCTAGGCACACCAACACTAGGCGCAAATAAGTGCAAAGTGCAAAGTATTAGTGCATTATAAGTGCCAAGTCTTCCTTTGTTGCTTCTCATCTACTTTCCAAAAATTGATCTCCAATAAATTTAATATTAAACCATGCCAAATCATACCAAGGCATCTCAACATGTCCCATACATGCTAAGACTTTCCAAGCACCAACATGTGCCAAGTGCCAATATGTTTCAAGGAGTGTTATGCATGCTATGAAGTGGAATGGCATGTTGAAGAGTGCTAAGGTGTGATAGAGAGTGCTAATGCATGTTGAGGAGTGTTAAGGAGTACTAGGAAAAAACATTAAGGGAGCACTAGGTCAAAATTCATGGAAGTTAATGGATATGAGGAACGTGCGCCAGGGACTAGTGTTAATGAGTGCTAGTTGTCATGCCAAGGAGGGGGTGAAAAGGTATGCTAAGCATTGGTAAGGAATGCTAGGGAATATCAAGGCATGTAAATAAGTGCCAAAGTGTGCTAGGGAGTTCCAGGGTGTGCTAATTATATGTGCCAAATAGTGCCCAGATATGCCAATACATTCCAGGTGCTAAGGATGTGTAGGGTGCCAGGGTATGTCAATATGTGTCAGGAAGTGTCAAGGAAACAAAAGGAAGAACCAAGCTAAAATGTAAGGAAATGAACACATAAGAGGGTTAATAATTCAAGACTTTATCTTTTTCAAAAGGGGCATGCTAGTCACACTAATAATAGGTCCCAACACATGCCAAGTGGCATTTTGTGCCAAGTGCTAATGTATGTCAATGCATTCAACCAAGGTGTTCCAGGGCATGCTAGGGACTACATGCATTCCAACACATGCTATGAGAGTTTTATGTTGTGCTAGCACATGCCACCATGTGCTTGGGAGTCAATTTAATGACAATATGTTCTAGGTACAATGATGTTCCAAGACATGTGAGATGGTAAGAAATGTTAGTGTGTGACAAAGCATTAATTTAAGGTGTGCCCGGATAGTTGAGGAGTGTTAGGTATTTCTCATTAATAGAATTGTCAGAGCTTGATTATGTATTAAATAATATATTTCCTACACACACTAGTGGAACTTTATCTAAAGGGAATTTTATAGATAATAAACTTAATAGATCTGAATCATGTGTTGACTCATAGGAAAACTCTATTCGACTAGTGATTACTTGAGGGAAATGATACACACTAATTACTTCTTAAAAAATTGATTGATTCTAACCACTATGGCCTTGGAAATATCATAAAAAATACTCCACAATAATGGCCTTAAATCATTATTTTTTGAAAAAATATATATATTAAAATGCATATAGCATCATCAAAAACACATTGGAATGATCAATGGTGACGAACATTTTTTGACCGTCACCAAAAGTAACAAAAAGATCATTGGTGAGGGTCATTAAAAATTCGTCACTAGAAGTGTCACCAAAGAGAGAATTAGTGATGGGCCTTTAACGACCCTCAACAAAGTGTCATTGAAAATGGCTTTGGTGACGAACTTTAAAGGACCATCACTATATACATTTATAGTGACACTTTTTTAAGGACCGTCACCATATGTGATATTGGTGAGGGACCTTAAAGGTCCATCACAAGCATGACCCTCACCATTGTAATTTTTTTCTTGTAGTCATTGATAAATCATAAATAAAACACATCATATAAAATTATGACTTTTATCCATTAGTGAATGAAAGAAACATTTGTTGAAGAGAATCATCCAAATAGGCGATAGTCCTCAAAAACACCTTTCTTTCATTTCTTTTTCAAAATTGTGACCTAGTGTTCCAAAGGCTAGTTTATCAAGGCAATATGAAGATTATCCTTGCATGTTAAATGGGGAACCTTGTCAAGGTTCGAAGAATTCAACTCACGATCTCGCTTCAATGCACCCGAAGAATCATTATTCACTATGTTTTTTCTTGTCAAAGGAACATGGTTCACATTAAGGTCCTGAGAAGACTTTTGAGGATCAAAAGTGTAGACCTTATCCACCAAATGCATTTCATTATCAGATCCCTCATCATCAGTTCCTGAAATAAAGGAAGCTTCATCATCCCTAAGAGGTGGGGCATAGGGATTCCAACTTTTGACTTTGGAATTTTTAGTATTCCACTTCTAGTGAGATTTGAATAGAGGGAAATAATTTTATAAATGGTATATTTTATAATAAAATAAATATTAAAAAGTAGTATTGTCATAGTCTAAAGCTTGTATCTAGTGAAAATCACCTATTTTTAAGTTGATTTGGTCTAGGAATCCTTTATTGATATCAATTTCAACACATATTCTACCATACGTGTATAGGCAAAGATGCCCACAAGAAGAATCAATTACAAGGAAACAACCCATGGTATTTTTAATGCCCTGAAAGATTGAGAAGTGCCACAAGTGAGCAGGCGGTTTAGGAAGTCGAAACCATATTAGAGGCTTGGTAATGGCTATTGTAGAAGGGTAAAAATTTGGAAACCAGTGTGCTAGAAACAAACCAACATTGCCCCAAAACTAGGGTCCTTCCAATAAAAGATTATGGTATTCTTCCTATTTAACAAAATCCACATGAATGAGCCTTTGGAATAGAAAATAACCTTCTGATATTTTCTCCATAAAAAATGGATACTTTGGTAAATATTGGCTAAGCGGGGCCATAAACCATTAAAATAACATATTAGGGCTAACTCTACATAGATTTGATGGAGACTCTCAAGAGTAGGGTGATAAATTTCAACAGAGGATCTTCCTTAGATTTTTCAACCAAGAATCGCCTAGAAGTTTTCTTAGATCAAGATACCTAAGAGGAGGAATATGAATGCACATGATATTTATAAGAATAGGCCCAGGATGCGGAATGATTTCTCCCAACCGCTCGTTTTAAATGGAAAACCATAAATATAGCGTCATGCTTTTCAATGACTAAAAGAGGGGAGGAATCATCTTTTTGCTTACCTTCGAAGAGTAGGTGTTTCATGTCTAAGGGAATGCCCACTTGATGCTATATGTAAATATTGATATCACATACCAAATATGTGGGGAAAACCCCAAGGATTAGTGAATTCCCAGAGAGAAATTTGATAAAGATTGGGAAAGAATTTTGTGCATGCATGCCCTTTAGGTCTATCTGATGCATGAATTTTCTCTTCACATCTAGCTACATTCTCTCCACATCATTTCCCTTGACATCATTGAGAAATTTCATACACATGAAAACCTGGTTCTACAACCACTCATTCTCATGTTTCACATCTAATGGATTGACCTGATCTTGTTGAGGTTGCAACTCTTTCTCTAGATCACAAACTTCTCCAACACATTCCTTGGCTTCAACATCATCTCTTATTCAAAAATATAATCCAATGGAGAGGAAAATTATCGGTGGCCTTAATCGTAAAGGTAATGGTATATAGTGATTATTCAACTTTTCTAGATGAAATTTAGTGCACGGGCTATGGAAAAGGAGGTTTCCTTGAAAGCAACATTGTCGGGGATTTAGACAGAGCCATCAAAGAAGAAACCCCTTGCATATTTTCTTTCAATTTTTTTGAACTAACAACAGTATGATGGAATAATTATTGTTCATGTTCATACTCATGAGCAATTTTTTAATTTCTATGCTATTTTTCAGCATCGTTCTACTCAATGATCCATTTTCAATCCCATTCTATAACCATCTCAGTTGGAATTTGCAAATTCAACTACTTTTTCTTCTTAATTATTTTTATTATTAAAAATAGTATACATATACATACACACACACACACACACACACACACACACACACACACACATATTTAAAAAAACATGTAACACAATTTCACTCCTACCTTATTTGGATATTTTTAATCACTTTGTTACAATATCATGGACCAATTTCATAGCTTATCAATACCACATGCCCAAAAAAACATAACTCATTAGTGATTAAAAAAAAAAAAATTATAACCTTTTTTTAATTAAATTGAAAAGAAAAAATTTCATAATCACCTTTGACATAAAACTTAACCCTCTATTTGAACAACTACTAATAATGCTTCTTATAGGTTAAATCCACCACCTTTTTGTTATTGATAATTATTGAGGAACTATTCTTGAATAAACGCACCTGTCTCCATAATTAATTTATTTTTCCATATTTACAAAAAATTCCTTATGTATTTCCAATTCCTTATAATACTTGTTGATGTCAAAAAGGAAGGGAGAGGGTATGTGATCTCACCCAAACTGTCATTTTGGAAACCATCATTGTATTGGCATCAAAACACAGAAACCAAGGCCTCATAAGAGATCCTCCACTACCCCAAAACCATGGATCCTCTTTTAAGGTGAAATCCATATCCTTCATGTACAAAATTGTACAACAAAAAAATTAGTGGAACATACGTGAATATCACAGTTTGAGGTCTAGTTGGAGCATACTCACTGATGTATATCCTATGATTCCCACTTTTTATAAGTAGTATTCACAAATCCTCCATCCTCAAATCAAAAAATTATTCAAGAGACACTGCTATCATTTTTTTTCTCAAGAGAAATCTTGAACAATCCATTGCATTCCTTTGCATCTCCTTCCACCACATTGCAAGAAGCACCATGATTTATCACCTTAAAGAAGTTGAAATTCACAATATATTTGGTTATCCTCTACACCAAATCATCCCTTACTCGAGACAAATCAATAATAAGATGACACTCCATTACACTTGTCTTCATATGGGAGTCATCCAAAACTAACATTGAAAAATTGAGTAATTTCCTAGGAGAGATTGAGAATGTGTCATTGATATTTAGTGGAATAAGAGGAGTTTTTGCTTCCATGAATCAGTGTAAGATGCAACATACATGAGATAGACACATTATTTCCTTGCTGGTGAACATCCGCACTTGGAATTCTTTCTAGATTCGGAGAAGTGTCCCCTTCCATCTCTTAAAATTTATTTCATCTAGCTGAGGGGATGGGGAAAGTATTTATACTTCCTTCATGGTTTATGTCACTTCCATGCAGTATTATTTGTGGTGTTATATGTGAGTTATGGGTTCATTTCTCTGCTAGAACGTATCCCACTCCAATCATTTTTTCACATTGTGATTCTATTTCCTTCAATCTAAAACTAGTTATTATTCCCTCTTTCTAAATATACCTTAAAATACAAAAAGAGTAGTTGAAATTTGAGGTGAAAAAGTGTAAACAAAAAATAATTTTTATGTTTCCGTAGATCACACACCTTTGTTAAATATTTTTCTACCTCTCAACACATGACCACAGTGTAAGGCAACCAATCTATAGCAAAAATTGATTTTGCAAGAAGAGAATATTTCTATAGAGTGGTAACCTTTTTTTTTTTGGGCATGGTTCACATAGCCTTATTGAATACCACAACAGTTGTAGGTCTTAGTTTCGTCCATCCAAAATCCATTGTCATCTAGAAAATCTCCTTTAGGAATAATTTTGCAACAAAAAATTCGAACATTTAGATATGTGGGATGGATCTACTAATGCCTTCGATGGAGACAACAATAACATCACCCTTCCTTATTGCGATGGTATTTAGATCTCTAACTCTTCATATTCCTTCATAGTTAAACCCCAACCACATTGACGATGAAAATGACACATTCGATAGACAACAATAAAAGGTTTAGTGTTATCTTACAACCATGATGGATTGCATAGAAATATGCACAAATAGTATACTCTAAAACTTAAAATTATCTATTCTACTCACTCATGTTCCTAGGCCCTTTCAAGAAAAATTTAAATCCATCCTTTTCCTCATACCATGTTAATATGGGAGAGTAGACATTATTACATAAACAAAAAAACTATGGAGACTTAATATAGGGAAAGTACCTTAGACACACAATCCTTCAATTGAGAAAAATATCTTAATCGCATACCAAACTAGGAAGCTAAATATAGTCTTAGATAATCTCACAAGACAAATAAGCCTTAATGACCTACTACATAATAGGAACATACTTCTTGTTGTAGAGACTAAAAATATACCTAATTATGAGAAACAAACTTAATAATAAAATATTATCACAAAGCATAAGACAAGCAGGAGTGACATAATTCAACATTATTTGCCACTATTGATCTCTTCACATTGAACATATCCACAAAACATTAAAGAAACTATGCTATAAATAAGAATAAGATTATAGTATATAAATTTGGAATAAAATAATATCAATAAGAATAATAATTAAAAATATGACATAAATTTTAATTGTAAGAAATACAAGACCCATAAAATTACTATAAAATTTCCAATTATGTTTGTAATAAAGTGGTTTGGGGGGGTGGTGGAATTTAAATCAAAACTTTATACTTTGAAAGAATCAATTTTTTTGACTAGTGAACATTTTTTCTCATTAATGTTTCATCACGCCAACAGAAGTTAGGTGAAATGTTACACAACCTAATATGAGGGACATGTGTAATATATGCATCGAACCTTAATATGTAAGATTTCACATAGAGTAACCACTGTAATATTAAAAAAAAAACATTAAGAAGAACTTAATATGGATTACATTTGTCAAATTAATGTTAAAAACTAAAAATTGGAGAAAATTAAAATTAAAATTCATCTACTATATATGTGTGTGTTTGTGTGTGTGCGCTAGAATATGTAAATGGAGGGTGAGGTGATGTGAAAGATAGCCACAATAACACTAGTAACTTTTAAGGACTTGAACGAATTTAAACTTGTGGTGTATGGCATATATACCAATATTATACCCTAAAGTTCAATAGTTTTGTCCCTGATGGGGGTTTTATTAATGATGCGATGGGTTTTTAGGAGGTTGTGTCATCCTCCTCCCAAGTGTACTTTTTCATTTAAGATTTACAGGTTGGCATGCAATGTTACAGGTCATATCATTGGTGGTGAGGGAAAGTCCTCATCCACCCATTGTTGATTTTCAGTTTCTTTGATGGTTCATTGTCTCTTTCAGAATGATGAAATTTTTTTGAATTGTAGCTTTGGAGTTGGTAATTATTTTCATAGGTGTGGCCTCCGTAATTTTACTACTATGGTGTGAAAAATCTTGCCTTTTTCTTTTATAATTGTCTAGTATTAGGTTTTATGTTAGTTCTTCAATTGGTTTTCTTTACATTTTCATCTATTTGTTTTATTACACCAAATTATATTTCCCCTAGGAAATATTAATGGTAATTGGGAATATCTGAGTTCTAACACATTTGGACCATGTAGAGGGATTTCCTGTGAGTAATTTTCCTTTTGTGACCATATAAATCCTTCTAGTTCCAGTGCTCAGTTACCGGTTATGATCTCTGATTCAGAGCATGATTAGTGTTGACGGGTTAGCATCTAATTTGGTAGTTAATTTGTATTGGTCAAGTTGATTTATTTTATGGCTCTATGTGTTTATGAATAGATTTATGTATTAAATATGGACCTTTATTCTTGTTGTATCTGTCGGTTGTAAGTTGGGCCTTTTTTATGGATTTAGATTAGCTAGTATTTTTCAAGCCTTTGTAGTTTAAGGATGAATATGTCTTTGATGGATGGTTATTTATTTTTTATAGTTTATATGGACTTGGAGGGATACGAGATTTATAGTGGTGGCCCTGTCTGTACAATTAGGAATTTCTATTTGTTATTCCCATCATGCAATTCTCTATTTCCGTTGCTCTTTGGGTACTGCACATGGATTCTGATGATATATGCTCTTGGAATGGTTTTATGCTTTGGTTCAAAGACGTTGGTTTTTTCTTTTGATTTATTTCCTTGGTATTGAATTATAATTATGATGATATGTTCTCATGAAATATTTTTTTTGCTTTGGTTGGAAGGCACGGGGTCTTGTCTCAAACTGCTAGAAGAGTGTTTTTCTTTGGCTCATTGTTGTTGGGTCTTGTCTGGATCGTAGACTGTGGTGATTTATGTTGTTGGAGGTGCACTTTATTTGGTGTGGTGACCCTATGTCTTTCCTTGGTTTATTATGGTGTAATCAAGTCTTGGGGAGGAGCGATATGCTCTATGGATTAATGTTTCATGACTAGGAAAACATTTTATTTTGTGGCATGATTCCATACTGTTGTTATTGTGCCTATTATGTTAATAGCCAATAATTACGATTGTGATATTATGTCCTCATGTATTGGAATCATAATTATGCTATGTGGATCCATTTCTCTTGTATTTATGTGATATTTTATTTATCTAGTATGTTTTTCTCGTTGGGATTTGTAAGGAAATCTTTGTATGAAATACAAATTTTTTTAATTAAAAAAAAAAAAATCAATAGTATTGAATAAATTGTAAACTTAATTATTTTTTAGGCATATAATTCTAATTTAGGTGAAATTATGTAACACCCTCCTCCCACATTTACCTAATCTAAACGATCCATTAGGGTAAATGTGTGACGAAGATTTATTATGATATGGTTCAACTCCCAAATTATAGTTAAGGAAGTGGAACCAAAGCCAAATAACCTTCCTCAACCTAGGTGCTCAACCCCTGAGTTAAACTACTTTTTGATTGAACTAGATGCCCAGTCATACCCATGAAAATCCCTCCATGTGGCTGAAACCATCCAGTTGCATGCACAACATGGGCATCCAATTAGTTATGTGCCAAATACCCCAGATTCTGAGCCACTTTTTCAAGGCCACGACTTAGGCCTCTGCCCAGAGCTTCATGAAACTCTGAGAAATGATAAATAAAAATATGAAAATGCCTCTAATGAAAAACTTGAATAAGGACATGACCTGAAAAGGCCTAGCCATGGCAAACATTATTTCAAACATATCATGAAATACAATCTATAGGTCACATAAACACATATGATCATAATTACTTCATACTTTTCTAAGAATCGTCAAGAAGGTATTATTCCCTCTCTTAATATGTGAAATATCATCTATTAGGTCATGAATTCATTGAGATTTCACTTACTAAAAAAAATATGATGAGAACCATAAATCAAGTCTATCATAAAACCATACTTATAACAGGCATATAACTAACAAAATAATAATGATAGAACAACCATAACAAGAAAATTTACTCATCAGATACAAGAGGAAAAAATATCTTATTAATATATGCAAAATAAAACCAGGTCAAGGACTTCCACGTACTACTTGAGCATATATTGGGCTAAATGAAATCTTTCTTTCAACTAATCACCCCCATTCCACATTCCAAGCATGAATGTGCAATGTGCAGCAAAACTAGTGAGGTTTTCCTTAGGCTTTACCGCAATCCACCAAGGGATTCCTAGGCCCAAGCCCTCATCTATAAAACCAAGATTTTTTGCAATCCTGCCAAGGGATTCCTAGTCCCAAACAAGAAACATACACTACCAGGATTTACCACAATCCCACCACATACTGGTGCAAGGATCATGAGGCCTATATAAGCATGGATTCCTTTGGATCTTTCCAGCTAAATCATGAGTAATTTTTCTTCTCTACCCTATATTATTTACAGTATCTCCCTCCATTCATTGGTGGACAATTCCTAGGCCCAACGAGGGTATACACCTATAGGCTTTATCGTATATCATGTCATTCATCAATCAAGGATTCCTAGGCCCAACGAGGGTATGCATAATTAGGCTTCACCATGATCCCACTATCATTGGTTTAGTGATTCCTAGTCCTTTAGTTTCCTCCTAAGACCACCCCACTTATTTTCAAAACCATCGTATAATCCATCTCAACCAAGTAAGAGAAACCCGATCACACCATGGCTATCCAGAAATCGCAAGACAAGGCTGAAAACCACTGTCACACCTCGCAAACCCATGCCAATGATATAAAGAGAACCAAATACACACATGCATGTACCATGCATGCCAAAACTAGAAAGGTAATCATACATGAAAATAGATTCCTACAAGTAATCTCGTTGTAGCCTCTTGATCCAACTCTTCCTTTCTTGATATTTTCTTCCCTTTGGATTCTTTGTCCTTCCTTTCCTTTCCTTGATCCAATGATAGAGTGCTTCAAGAAATATATAAGGGTGCAAGAGTAATAGAGAGTAGAGAGAATAGATAGAGAACTCAAAACTGAACTGAAAAAAGTTGTGTATTAATCGTGAAAAGCCTTTTTATCAATTAGGCCCCTAATTTCTTCATTTTCCACTATTTTCCTTCAATTTACTCCTCACATGCAACCTATGACCTTTCACCTTCATTTTCTCATAATTTCGTTATTTTCATAAATAAAATTCCAATTAATATCTCTTTCCTTTCCAAATCCTTTTCCATTTCCTTTTCCAATTTCCCTTAACCATAATAAACCAAATGAACACCCACTAGAAGGTCTTTCCCAACATCCAGCTCAGAATGCTTCTCCCATGACCTTGGTCTAATTTTTCCTTTTTTGACTTTATTACATGGATTTTTAACTCGGGGTTGTTATAGACCCCCCCCAAAGGGTAAAATGGTCCTCACTATTCAATGACACCTACAACCAGAAAAAGAAATGAAAAATAAAACATACTGACCATGGATCTTTATAAAACATCTTGTTGCAGTATTTAAAATTAACATCCTACTGAAAACATACCTGACAATGAAAAACATAAACACATGATAGCCATACCGGTTATTGGAGATTTATAACACAAATCATGGTGGTATTTACATACATATACCAAAACTATTTTTTCTCAATCAACAAAATAATGAAGGATACATATCCCACATCTAATCAACCATCTCCCATGTAGCTTGATATGGACCAAAGTTCTTCCACTACACTTTAAAATGCTCGAATGCTTGATTCTGGAGCATGAGAATATTTCTCTACAAAAACATTGAGGTTCTGACTAGAATTATCCTTATGGTTCCACATGCAAAACAAACCAATCAATAACATGATCAACATCCTTTATATATCTTTTAAAAAATGAAACATGGAAAACATCATGGGTTTTCACTATCGAAGGAAGTGCAAGTCTATAGGCCACTAATTCAATCCTCTCGAGGATCTTTATAAAAGGCTCGCAATACCGACGTTCTAGATTCACACATGACCCAATCCTTAAGGAGATCTTTTTGGGCTTGATGTGCAAGTACACCTACTCCCCAACCTGAAAATCCCTGAATTCCTTGTGTTGATCTGCATAATTCTTCTTTATATTCTATGTTTTCTTTATATTCTTCTTAATAACCCACATTTCCTATTCCATATCTTCAAACATATATAGTCCTATCAATACCCTATTCACTAGATCACTCCAACTGATAGGAGTATTGCAACTTTGTCCATAGAGTGCCTCAAATAGACTCATCCTCAGTGACTCTGATATCCATTGTTGTAAACAAACTTAACCAGTGGAATATACTCTTCCCATTTCCATTGCTGATGCATCACATACATTATCAACATGTCCTCCAAAATCTTATTAACGCTCTCTATTTCTCCATCTATCTATGGATGATAAGTTATGTTGAAGGCCAAATCTGTACATAAACCTGGAAACAAATATTTCCAGAACCTAGATGTGAAATTATCATATTTTTCTGACGCAATCTTCTTCGATACACCATGCAAACTCACTATATCTCTGATGAATACCTATACTACGTCACTATATGAGTAAGTAGACTTCACTAGAATGAGGTGAGCTAGCTTTGTCAACCTGTCAACTACAACCATGATGGAATCATATTGTCTAGATTTCCTCAGAAATATTGTAATGAAATCCTTGGAAATGACCTCCCATTTCCATTCTGGAATTAGAATTAGCTATATTAGACCACCTGGATGCTTACACTGTTCTTTTACTTGTTGACAATCAAAACAAACAACAACAAAATATGCCACTTCCTTTTTCAAATTAGGCCAATAGTACAACTTCTCCACCATTGTCAACATATTTTTTTATCTTGAGTGACCTAAATATAGGTTAACATGAAATTCTGTCAAGATAGGCTTCTTTAGCTTACTATTTTTCGACACATAGATCTTGTCCCTAAATCTCACCGAACCATATTTTGTGAGGTGATATTCCACATCCTGTTCACCTGTACCCTATTCCTATGACCTATACTTAAGCTCCATGAACCTATCATCCTATTGTCCTGCCTCTAATATATGATCTTGTAAGTTTGTCCCATATGAATTCATATCTGCTATGTGACTTACATGTACTCTTCGGCTAAGAGCATATGCAATCTTGTTCTCTTTACCCTTGATGTACCTGATGTCGAATTCAATCACTAACCATGGCCAACCATCTAGCATTCCTAAAATTTATATTTAATTGATCAAATAATTATCTCAATCCATTGTGATCGCTCATCAATACAAGTCTCTTGCCAAGAAGATTGTGCCTCCACATCTTCAATGCATGAATTATTTATGCCAACTAAATTTCATGTGTCACATAATTCTTCTCATGTTCATTTAGTTTCCTTGATTCATAACAAACCACCTATCCCTCCTACATCAAGACTCCACTAAGTCCTCTCTTGCAAGCATTGGTGCACACCACAAACTCTTTATACAAATTTTCAATCTTTAAAATTGGAGCATTTGTCAACAACTACTTCAACTTCTCAAAACTTGTTGCACATTCCTCTGTCCATTCAAATTTCTTACCTTTCGTTTGCAACGATGAAATAGGATAACTAATTTACAATAACTTCCTAATAAACCACTTGTAATAACCTGCCAACCCGATAAATGGCGTTACCTCATCAAAATTCCTAGTAGCTTACCACTCCATGGTAGCGTTTATCTTTTTTGGTTCCACTGTTATACCTTCCTTGGAAAAAAACATGTCCCAAGTAATGTATCTATATTTGTAATAAACTACATTTTCTAGGCTTGGCATACAACTAATACTCCCTTAGGAATATCAATACTAATGCTCAATGTTCGACATGCTCTTCCTCATTCTTAGAATATATCAATATATCATCAATGAACATAATAAAAAAAATTTCTAGATAAGGGCAAAACACACTATTCATCAAACACATAAAATTAGTTGTAGCATTAGTCAAACCAAATGGAACAACAACAAACTCATAATGTCCATACCTAGTCTAGAAAGCAATCTTGAAAATTTACTCTTCTTTGATGCGTACTTGATGATATCGTGATCTCAGATCAATTTTCGAGAAAATTTCTACTCCCTTCAACTAATCAAACAAATTATTAATCCTTGGAAATTTATACATGTTCTTAATCATCACCTTGTTCAACTACCTATATTCAATGCATAACCTGAGATTACCATCCTTCTTCTTCACATACAACACTGGTGCAACCCATGACGATTCACTTCGCCTAATATATCCCTTGTCAAGAATTTCATTCAACTACAACTTCACTTCCACTAACTCTGGTGTGCTCATCCTGTATGTTTCCTTTGATGCTAGTGTTTCCCTTGATACCAACTCAATAGAAAATTCAACTTCCCTGCAACTCAACGAATCTGAAATCTCTATGAAAAACAAATCTTGAAACTGTTGTAGAACCGATTACCTGTTTGATACCTCCACTTCGTCAACATCCTTATATTTATCACTGGAAATATGTACTGAAAATAATACACACCATTTCTGGAAACTATGCTTTGCCTACATATATGTGGCAATTCTAACTGATGTATCCTTCTTCTTACCCTATAAGATTCTTTATTCCCCATTTTCATCCAAACACTCAATAGACTTCTCATAAAAATCCGCCATAGTCCTTTGAAGATAAAACCAATGCATAGCCAATAGTAGACAGTATGATCCCAACGAAAGTACATTTATATGTGCTAATGTAGGCATACCATTCAACTCAAATGCACAAGATCTTACCCAATGATGAACTCTTTTCTTGGTACCTGTAGCCAACTACAATAACCAATATTTTGCATGCACTTATTTATTCAAACCAAACTTATCCACCAAGTCATGGCTAACATAACTATAATTAGATCCAGGGTCAATAAAAATAGAAACAACTTGATCACAAATCTTACCATCCATCTCGATAATAGATTCATGGTGATCCATTTTCCTATCATCCAACATTGCATGGATACAAGGAATGCTCCTCCCAACATCCCCAATAGTCCTCGATTGTTGTGCACTTTATATCTGAGGTCTACTACCTTGAATCTGTGGACAATCCTTCTTGTGATGCTCTTTACCACATGTCCAACACTACAACTATCCCTTACCATCACCTCTATTCTGCTGTCCTCCAGGCTATGACCCATGTCGCTTTCCAAGTACATTAAACTTTTTGTAAGGAAAAAAATTAACTTTCTCACCTTCATCCTAAGGCCTTGTCCTTTTTAGCATTCATTTACCTTTAGCCTCATATTTCCCTTTCCATCCTTGTTGAGACTCAATGTTGTGCTTTTATTATTCATAACAATGCTTCAACTTACCAATGACTTCTTCAAATGACCAAGGCTCATCATACTCAATCTGATCTATAAATTCTAATGGTAATCCATGGAAAAATATATGAAGTTTGGTTTTCTCATCCTTAAGATATTGTACATACCTTAACAATTCCTGGAACTTAGTCATGTACTCCTCATCTATCATTGATCCCATTTTTAGCTCATATAGCTTCTTGGAATTACTTTCATAGAACCTCTATGATAAGTACTTCTTCCTAAAGAGTCTCTTGTACTCACGCCAACTCAACTCCTAGGTCCTAATGTCTCTGACATGCTTCAAATCTTACCACCAAATGTCTGATTTCCCTTTGAGGCTGAAGATAGCTATTATGGCCTTTATGTTCTCTGTGTAATCATGCAACTCAAATAATTTCTTCATCCTAATTAACCATGCCTCTGCATGTTCCGGCTTCAAATCTCCATCAAATGTAGGTGGCTTGGCTTTCTTGAACTCATCTGGAAAATTATTCTTTGTCACTCTTCCTGTAAGGATGTTAGCGATGATGACTATGATACCTGTCAGAATTGGAACTAGAATAGAACCTACGTTGATATTCGATCTGGCATGCCCAATATCTTTCAATCCCAAATCGTGTCATATCTATCCCACTTGTGACCACCATGAGATCAACTTCCATATGCTCCATTATTCTTGTCATATTGTCCATGACTGATCCTAAGTGGTCGCTATATCTGCAAGTCTGAAAAATTCTGAAGGATGAATGCATTAACCTTTGTTTGTTTCTCTTATGCCTAAATTATTATGTCATTGTCTGCCTTGAAAATTCTTATGCCTTCAAAATTCTCAAAGTGTCTATTATATCAAGGGAGTAACTATCACCATGCTACTCATTTAATATAGAGGGATAATCTCATGAATTGTAGTCTACCATATTTCTAGTCATATTTTGTCTTCTTCTTGAAAGTATACCATGTCAGCTAAACCAAAATATTAAAATAACCAACATACCTCATTGTAGTTCAGGGGAGGATATCTCATCTACAAGATCAACCAGATTTGGCACAATAGATGTATAATCATAATCATAAAAATATGTGAACATAAAGAGTGAAAACACCAACTACATACCATGATATTATGCATGACAGTCATAACCATTACACTACATCCATATATCCACATAAAAAAAATACATACACAAAAAATGCATATTCAAGTAGTATGCATTCACAATGAACACATCCAAACATCAACATAATCAAGTTATACACGACATCACAATTGTAGCAGTGAATATTGCCATGCACACATGACAAAGACATATACCACAAGTATAATGAACAAATATGAAATTGACATGAAGTGGCATGAAAAACAAATTATGCCCATCCAGTCTAATGGGTGAACCAAGCTCTGATACCACTCTGTGGTATCATATATCATACAAGTGGAAAAATAACCATACATTACCTAAAGATTATGAAACCTACTCTAGTATCACCTTCTAACACCCTCCTCCCACATTTCCCCAAGAAAACCATTTCACTGGCCTAAACATTTGACAAAGAGTTACTATGATATGACTAAACTCCCCAAGTATAGCTAAGGAAGTGGAATAAAAAAAAAAAAATCAAAAAGACCTCCTCAGAGGCTACAGGACCCTAGTGGCTAACCAACCACTGTAGGTTCTAAATCAATGAGTTAACCTTCTTTCTCACTAAACTGGACCCCCAGTAACACTCATGACAAGCCCTCAATGCGACTGAAGCCCTTCAGTTTCATGCACAACATGGGCATCCATGCAATTGAAAACTTTTCTGGTTAGTTATGTGTCAGCAACCACGAATTGTAAGCCAAATTTTGAGGTCTAGGACTCAAGATTATGACCAAAACTTCATGAAACTCTCAGAAATGATAAATAAAAAGATGAAAATGCCTCTAATCCAAAACATGAACAAGGACATGACCTAACAAGGCCTAGCCATGAAAGGCATTCTGTCAAACACATCATGAACATGAAATCTACAGGTCAGATAAACACATGTGAGCATAGGGACTTCATAATTATCTGCGAATCTTCAAGAAGTTATGATTCCCTCTCATAATAGGAGAAATATCATCTATTAAGTCGTTCATTCATTAAAATTTCATTTATTAAACAAAATTTGATGAGAGACGTAACTCATGTCTGTCATAAAACCATGATTATAACCAACATAATAACAATGATAGAACAACCATTAAAAGCACATAATAAAAATCACATTTACTTATCAAATACAAGAGGAAAATAGCTCTTATTAACATATGAAAAATGCAACCAGGTTAGGTACTTCCATGTACCACTTGAATATATATTGGGATGAACCAAATATTTCTTTCAACTAATCACCCTCGTGCCATATTCCAAGCATGAATGTGGGAGTTACAAAAAAACAAACCAATGCTTCCTTAGGCTTTACTGCACTCCACAAAGGGATTACTAAACCCAATGCCTCATCTTTACAACCAGGCTTTAGGCCCAAATAAGAAGCATACACTACTAGGCCTTATCTCAATTCCACCACGTACCAGTCGAGTATTCACTAGATCTATAAAATCATGGATGCCTCTAGATCTCTCCACCTAAACAGTGAGGAGTTTTTCCTTGTATACCCTCTAGGATTTACCTTATATCATTCCATTCACTGGTTGAGGATTCCTTGCCCAACGAGAGTACACACCTCTAGGATTTACTATATATCTCACCATTCATTGGTCAAATATTCCTAGTCCCAATGAGGGTATACACAATTAGGATTTACCACAATCCCACCTTCATTGGTCCATGGATTCATATGCCTTGTGTTTCATCCTAAGACTGCCCCACAAAGTTCAAAACCATCCAAAAATCCAGCTCAACCAAGTAAGAGAAACCCCATCACACCATGGCTATTCAGAAATGGCAAGGCAAGGCTAAAAACCATTATCACACCTAGAAAACCCATGCCAATGACAACAGGAGAACCAAATACAGACATTCATGTACCATGCATGAAAAAACTAGCAAGGAAACCATACATGCAAATCAATACCTACAAGTAATCCCAATGTATCCATTTGATCCAACTCTTCCTTACTTGATCTTTGCTTCTCTTTTCGTTCTTTTTCCTTCCTTTGCTTTCCTTGATCCAATGTTAGAGTGCTACAAGAAAACTCTAAGTGTGCTAGAGTAATAAAGAGTAGAGAGAATAGAGAGAGAGCTCAAAACTGAACTGAAAAAAGTTGTGTACTGATCGTCGGAAGCCTTTTTATCAATGAGGCACCTAATTTTTTCATTTTCCATCATTTTCCTTCAATTTTCTCGTCACATGTAATGTGTGACCTTTCACCTTCCTTTTCTCCTAATTTCATTTATTTTCATAAATAAATTCCAATTAATGTCTCTTTCCTTTCCAAAGACTTTTCGATATCATTTTCCACTTCCCCTTGAATGTAATAAACCAAATGAACACACAATAGAATGTCTTGCCCAACATTCAACTCAGAATACATATCCCATGACCTTGGTATTATTTTTCCTTTATTACCTTTATTACATGGATTTTTAACCTAGGGCTGCTAGAAATTATTTGGTTGAGTCGCAATAAATTACTAATTTTTATTTTAGTTGGTAATTAAACAAGCCTCCATCCAAATATTCCATGTAAAAGAAGAAAATCCCATAAAAGTTTCCTTAAAACATACACATAAAAATATGTATCCATCTTAACAAAAATTCATTTTATTTTGAAATTATGTGTGTGTGTGTGTGTGTGTGTGTGTGATTAATTGCGTGGAGAGGCACATTTATTCACAATGATGACATGATTTATATAAAAAGGTGGTAATGATTGCAGTATTTGTTAATGATTACAGGGTTTGTAACTTCAAATCAGGTTATATTACCGATCAAAAAATGATTCACCACCGCCCGGATAACCAGAAATGCTCCAGTGTCTTTATTTCAAACTCTATTGGAAATAAATTATTTTTACCATACACTAATTCATATGGTGATAATCTCGTAGTGTTTATCCATGTATTTTTGTATTCCTACAGTGAATCTGGAAGTTTATCAACCCAATTCCTCTGGTGACTAGCCACGATCTTGGTAATAATTCCATTAATAAACTTATTAGTTATTTCCACTTGGCCATTCTCTTGTGGATGATATGGTGCCAGTCATCCTATAAAAGATTTTTTATTTCTCGACTGGCTTCTAGATCAAATGAGATGTGAATTGTGGTCCTCCATATGCCACTATTTCCCAAGGTACTCCAAAGAAAAAAAATATCTTCAAACAGAAAGTATGAAACAACCTATTCAAGCCCTGGTTAGTGCCTTTGCTTCAACCCACTTTGTGACATAGTCTGTACAAACCAGGATGTAGGAATTTTACTGAGATGAAGGATTAATTGATCCTAAAAATTCTAAGGTCCACTTCTCAAATGGCTATAAAACTATTTAAGGCTGAAATAGAATCTCATCTGACTAAAGTGGTTGACCCATTCTCTGACAACTATCACATCCCTTTACAAATTTCTTTGCATCCCAAAATATAGTAGGCCAATAGTATCTAGCTGAAAGCACCTTATACCCTTCCCTTTTGTCTGCAAAGTTTCCTCCACAAGGTTCTTCACGAAAATATCTAAGGTTATGAAATATCTCGTCCTCTCTTACACAACACATGATCTGATGATATGTTCAAGTGTAATAGAGATATTCTTCCATCCAAGAATATCTTTCACTTTGTTGAACATTTTTCTTCTTTTATTTTGAGGACAGATGTTGTGGAAATATTCCTGCGACCAATTAGTTAAATATGTCTACATACCATGGTGAGTGAGTTGAAATAGAAAAAAGATATTCATATAGAAAGGAATATTCAAGAGGGATGCTTTCATTATGAAAAATGAGCCTAGAAAGAAAACCAGGCACTTCATTATCTTTCCCGGGTTTATCTAGTATTGTTATATCAAACTCTTGTAACAACAAAAACCAACATGTAACCCTACCATTAGTGACTGGTTTATTCATTAAAAAATTAATGGAAGAATGGTCAATGTGCACAAATATTTGATACCCTATAATGTAGTTCCTAAATTTATTAATAGCATGTACTATTGTGAGAAATTCTTTCTTTGTAACCGTATAATTCAATTCATCTATTCAGATTCTTGTTAATGTAGTAGATGGCATATGTTTTCTTGTCTTCTATCTAGCCTAACACAACTCCCAGAATGGTATCAGATGCATCTGTGGCTATGTGAAACGACAGGTTCCACTTCGGTCCTCACAAAATAGAGGTTGCTGATACACACTTCTTTAATTCTATAAAAGCCTGCTCAGATTTCCCTGCCCAAACAAATTCCACATATTTAGTAAGAAGAGAAAATAATGGGGATGCAATATTTCAAAAAAAATCTATAAACCTTCTGTAATACCATGCATGTCCCAAAAAACTGCGTAGCTCTTTTTATGTTTTGGGAACTGGATTTTTTATAATTACTTCAATCTTAGCAGGGTCTACTTTTATTCCTGCAACAGAGATAAAATTCCCAAGCACGATACCTTCATTCATCATCATGTGACATTTTTTAGTTCTTAAAGAAACATTAGTTTATACACATCGTTTTAACACTTTTTCAATATTTTCTAATGTTGTTTCAAATCCATCACCATAAGGTGTGAAGTTTTCCCTGAATAATTCTAAACAATCATTTAACAAATCTGAAAATATCCCCAATATTTACCTCTTGAATGTTGGTGGCACATTACAGAGTCCAGAAGGGAGAACTTTGTATGAAAATGTCCCCCGAGAGCAAGCAAAGGTGGTTTTATCCTAATCCTCTAGGGAATATGTATCTAATAATAACCACTAAACCCATCTAGAAATGAAAAGAATTTATTTCCAAACAAGGTATCAGGGACTCGATCTATGAATGACAAAGAGAAATGGTCCTTTTGAGTGGCCTTATTAAGTTCTCTTTAATCTACGTAGACTATCAACTTGTCATTATTTCTAGGAAAAATAACAAGCAAAGATACGCATTGACTGTCAGAAATAGGATAGATGAAGTTGGCATTTTGGAGTTTTTGAGATTATTCTCTTACTATTTCCTTAAGTGCTTGGTTCATGCGTCGTTGTGGTAGCCTGAATTGATTTAAATCCTCTTTTAAGTAGATATGGTGAGTGCAAAGGCTAGGGTGAATTCCTTTAATGTATGTGTAATCCCATTCAAATTCATTTTATATTTATGTAAAAAATATAATGACATTCTATTGTGTTTGGGATTGATATTAGGATTAATATTCAGATTTTTACCCAGTTCTGTTTCAATTGGGATAATCTTGATATTAGGAGTGATCTTCATATGTTCTAGGCTTAAATATTCCACAACATATTCTTCCCCAAAGTCTTAAATAGAAGTAACATAAAGAGAATTACTGATAAAACCATTTATAATACCATCTTATGTTTCATATTTAAAATATTGGGCTTTCCCGAGAGTGAGAAGTGGCTAAGAATAATATGATTCAGATTCAAATTCAGCCCATAAGGGATTTTCCAAATCCTTTCTTGGTTTTACAGGGGGGTAAATGTTGAGGTTCTTTGTGGTGTGTCCATATGAAATTTTCAAGAAGCGCAACCTATAACTTATAAATTCATCCACAATGGCCAACCAGGGCCTTCCCAATATCATGGGATGCCCCCCCAGATTATATTTGGTTTGTAAGATAAGAAAGTCTTCCAGTTCTCTCCTAGGATCAAATGTGATGACTACATCCTCTAGCACCCCTTGTGGTTTAACATGGGACCTATCTGCTAGTTCTAGTACTATAGGTGTTTGTCTCAGCCTGTCCAATCCTAAGGTGGTAAATATTTCCTTAGTCATTAGATTGATTGATGTCCCTAAATCGATTAGTGTGTTTGGAATGGGCATATAATCAATATAAATATGACCGTGGGGTTCCCTAGATCATTATATTTATTTAAAGGAGGTTTACTAGTCATTAGTTCCGATAATTTTCCCATCACATCGATCGTGACAGGGTCCCTGGGCTTCCTCCTCAGTTTTCTAACAAATAGATCCCTTACTATTTTCACATAGATGGGAACATCCTTAATATCTTGCAGCATGGGAATCCTTATGCATAGATTCTTTAACTCCATAGTAAAATTAGATCCGAGTTGCAAAATCATCCTAGTTTTTTATAGTCTTTGTGGATATGGGGGGTGCTCAGTTACTATATAAAATGAGTTGGTTGTTACAGATGTATCAACATTAATTGAATCAACTATTATAGGTGTATCAACATAATTTTGTTCTATTGTAGTGGTTCCGCTAAAATCCATAGGACCATCCCTCAAGGACTCACATTCCTCTTTAGTAATGGCAGGGGAGGTTTTTGAATTTACTAATTTTCCCAATCATGGGTGGATTTCATTGCATTCAATGAGGGTAATGGAGTAAGTTTGGAAAGAAGTGGGAGATTCTAAATTTTGGGTTGCCTAATTATTTGGGTTAGGGTTAATTTGTGCATGTAATTGGGGATGCATGGGAGGAGAAATAGTAGAATATGATGTAAGAGGTGGAAATTGTAATTGTTGTTGCATTCATAACGCAGGGGGGCTTCCTTTCTAATTCTGAGGCCAAGGGTATGACTAAGAAGGAGGATACTGAAAAGAGGGAGAAAGATACCATTTATTCCATGGTGAAGGAAATTGAACTGGGGGAGGAGTAGGATACTACCATGGAAAACGTTGAGTATTATATAAATTATTACATGGATTAAAAGAAAAAATTTGGGACATACCTAGTGGTCGTGGTTGCCAAGGTTTCCTAGATCTAATGAAGTAAGAAGGTTGAAATTCCTCTTCTGATTCCTTGATTACTACCGTTACTTTCCGAAGCTCTGGGAAATGACCTTTCGAGTGCTCCAAGTTGTATATATTGAACAAGCTAATTTTGTTTACCCTGCAATCCTTCAAGGAGTGTTTTTCTTTACACTTTGGGCATAACACGACCAAACCCTTTTTAGCTTCATCATGTGCTTTCTTCACTTGCGATTTTGTCAATTGGGCAGATAAGGCACTCAGAAGATCGATCTTGAGATTTTCAAACGGGTTTCCAGTCTTAGCTCTAGTCACACTTCCATTTGTGGATTTATCTATTCTGACAGGGGCATCTCATGCCATGCTTCTTCCTCATGATGATCCTCATGAACACCTTAAGCGAATCTTTACTATTTCATCATATGGTTCCTGAGATATATCCAATTTTCCTAATGAATCCTAAATGTCAAGGAAATCATCTCTCGGCCCTTGAATAAATATCACCTTCAATATTTCTGGATCCAAATCACCATGCTTCGACCTCTGTATTTATAATGAAATTGTTATATATAAGATTTTAGGCTTTTATATTACTTCCGAATGATGCTGAACAATTCCTCCTTCAAGTTCTTCGTAATAATTCTAATATTTTGCCAGGATTGTGTTCTTCATATCTCCCCATGTTCAGATAGTAGCATATCCAAGTCCCATAAACCATGTCAATGTTGCACCTTTCAAAATTGCAAGAAATAGTTTTAGTTTCTGAGCATATGAAGAGAAGTCATAACTTCTACACAAAACATCAAATTCAAAAAAAAAAAGTATCAGTATCTTCTACAGCCAATCCCTCAAAATATGGAAGAAATGATAGATGGATATTTTTCTTAGGGGCTTCTCCCCTTAAATCACCTATTGGAAATTCAAAGGCAGTAATAATGGTGTCTGTCCCATTGTTGTTTCCCCCCATTGGAATTTCTCCTAATTCTTCTTCTGGTGAGGGTTCTTCTAAAGATTTATCGGATTGATGATCTGTGGATAAGGATTCTTATGATGATTTATCATACAGTTCTAGGGTTGGCTATTTTATTGCACTTACTAGATCAAGGTATTAGAAAGTAAAATAATTTTTTTCTTATTATTTCTATTGATAATTCCCACTTGTTTCCCCTTGTCCTTATAATCCAAAATCCTGAATACTAGTCTCTCCTTGTTTTTCTTGAGTTAATTTTGTAGTACTAGGTGTTTGTAGGCTAGTTTAAGGAGAATGGGGTCCTAAAACAGAGGAACCAGAGACTCCTAATTTTTATATGGAAGTAGTAGCTTTTTGTAGGCCTGTTTTCCTTACGTACTTATGTGATATTGATTTTCCGTTCTCTTCTTTTGAGATAAGTTCCTGAATGAATGTGGCTCTCCCTTGACCAATGTTTTTTTTGTTCTTAGGTCGAATGCTTTTACTGTAGGTTTATTAGATTTTCTATAGTTTACTAATTCTCCACTCTTACATTCTATACATAGACTCTATTGGTTCTTAAGAGACAATCCCTTGGTTGTGGAAAGGAATCAGTGCTTAAGACATTTTAAGAGTATTTTATACAAACAATATTTATCATTTGGTATTTTTTATATTCCTTTGGAAATTAGTTTTTAAAACCCTTAAATATATGAAGTAATAAAATATTATGCAATGCCTTTAACTACTGAAATGTGAATGAAAAAGCAGAACTATAGGGAAACTTAAGATAATATGTTGTAAACATAAGATATATTAACTTTAGTTTTAGAGATAATTTATGAACAGAGAGGATTTGGAGTGAATGAGTGCATTTAAGGATATTTAACTCTTGCTTAAAAATGTAATTCAGATACCCGCAACTTCATTATTTCACTTCATTCATTAGAAAAAATAACAGAAGATGACACAGGAAAGATAAACCACCATCAACAATTGCAGGAAAATTGGGACTTCTTTCACTAACTCTTCAGAGAAATAAGTACAAAACAATAGTCTTCAAGAGGTTCCAAATCTCCGAACCTCTCTTCTTCATTTTGGTGTTCCTTAAATACAATCAAAAGAAGTTTGTAACTGCCAAAACTTCTTAAAACTAAATAAATACTTCTTTCTTCTATTGACTACTTTTATTACAATCGAGGGTAATATTACAACCTCATTTTATAAGAAAAATAAAAAGAAAATACAATAATAGATGGAAATATTATGTTGTCTTTTGATTATCATTTGCTGTTGATGTGGTTTTTTTAGTATCATTTGTTGCTGATGTTTCTTTAGGAAGATTGGTCATCCATATTTTGCACTTTTTCCAGAGTTCAACATTTGTCTTCAGAGCATTAGCTAGCTTATGATGTTCCAATCTAAAAGCAGTGATCCTGGTGTAAGTGGGATTTTCCTGAAATAGGGTCTTGACCATCCATAAAAACTGAAAATATTTCTGCAGGAAATTGACAATTGTTGTTCCTTTTAGAATTGCAGTCTTCTCATGAGTATTGTCAATTTTACTTTTTTCTTCCACCAACAAAGTTTCATATGTTTCCCAGGACAATAAATTACCTTACAGGTCCCAATAAGATGGTAGTCATACCCTAGGTCTTTTATCAAACATGGTGTTGAACTTATCCATTGCTTGCTTGAACTCTGTCAACTTCTTTTCTGCTGACTTCCTATATGCATTCTTCACTATCACCTTGTTAGTTTCTAGAACACATAACGTTCTATCTTTAATCTCATGTTCACCCATTTCTTGATCTGATTTGGAGTTGAAAAAATCTATTAACTTCTTAGCCCATATAGCTCTATCATGCATTTTTTGTTTGTCAGCTAATACAAGCTCTTAAAGATCTCTGACTATACTCTTTTCTTCTGGAATAATAACTAGTGATTCCCATATTGTTTTCATTACTCCTATAATCTCATTCCAAAGAATATATTTAGCTTCAATTAGGGACATGTTCCCCTTTACCTTCTCTCTGAGATTCTTGATTTCTTCACAAGCTAATTGATAATCTCCTTTATACTTGTTTGTATTCTCCTTTGACATTAGAATTTTGTTATCCTTAGCACGTATAATGTTTATGGCCGTGTCAAAGTCACTTTGAGCTTTCTTCATATCAATCTCTGCCATCTTCATCTCAGTACTTAATTGTTATAGTTTAGTTGTTGGGTCATCAATTTTAGATGACAAAACTATTGTGCATATATGTGAATCAATCTTCCTCTATAACTTAGTTACTGTCTCTTTCAATCTGGAAATCTCTTCATCCCTCTGCAAAATTTTTTGTAAAATTTTCTCCTTCTCAAATTCCACTTCTTCCACTTCAACTGCCACTGGGTGTTCTCCAGTGGGGAGCTTCAGCTTCTTTCTTAACACATTAATCTATGATTCTGCACTCTACAATAACTTATGAACAAATGACCTGTCATTCGGGTCTATTCCAATCTTGAAAATTATCTTCTTTAATTCCTCATTTTGGGTGGAGAGAGCTCTGGAATTAGCCTTCTCCAACTTCATCTGCTTGATTACCTTTCCTAACATGTTTTTCAAATTTTCTTGCAGCTGCACTAGTTTTATTCAAATCATTAACAATTAATAAACCATTTTTCATATGTAATTTTTTTTTATCTCGTAAGGGAATCTTCCTAGCATCAACAGTCAAATTAACAGTCCTGAAATTGTTTGATGACCGTACTGTCATTTCAGATGGGTGTGAAAAAATCAGTTTTCAGCTGATATTTTAAGAAATCCATAGCAATAAATAATCTAGTTTGATCAGGTGTGATTTGAGACTCAGCTTGAGCCTCCATATTTTCTCTGATCTTCTAATTCTTCTCAGAAATTTCAGAAAAAAATTTCTTAAATAATGGCACCTAATCATGAACAGCCTCATGTCTAGATGGTGAAGTTGGTTTATTATTTATATCTTCCAACTGAATTGATAAACCTGGCTATGCATGTGGCATCTCTTCATTCAATTGAGATCTCTTTTCAGCTCCTTGTTCCTCTTCTTCATAATCAAAATTATTTTCTCTACCCCTTTTATTCACCTTCTCAAAAATAATAGGAGTTTCAATACTAGTATTGCCAGTACCTACAAAACCCTTATTAGCTAGATTTTCAATTTCAGGCTTACTCTCATGAGTAAAATCAGAGTAACCATTCTCAAGTATTCTTTTGTAAATCACCTAATTTCGATCATCAGCCCACTTTTCACCTAGGAATAGATGCATGTCTTCTAGAATTTCGTTTTCCTCTTTTGCAGCTTGCCTCATATTCTCTATGAAAGGTCCAACAGTCATAGGTAATTTAAACAAATGTCCTTATTTCATTAGTACAAAGTGAATCTGGTCCACATTCAAACTCTCTCTAATAAATTCGAAGGCAAACATTCTCATAGGGACAAAATTAGGCAATCTATAAGGTTCGAACCTAGCACCATACAATCTAATTTCAGAATAATATTTAAAAAAAAACTAATCTCCATATTTGCAACTATTACTGAGTTGAACGAATTCCTGAACCTTTGGAAGAAAACATGCGAGATCAATCCCATTCAAAATTTTATAGGAAATTGGCAAGTAATAAGCAGTAAAATAAAATAACCCCCCATAAATAGGTTCATTCCTTATCAATTCAGTCCAAAACACTACTAACTACCTGTTCTTATTTGAATCCATAATTTTTAACCCCAAAAAAAAATCTTCATTTTGATACATGAACAAATAAGTAACAATTCAGGGAAACTTAAAAGAACCTGTGAAAGTCAAGCTCATGAATTGAGAATTAATATTCTCCTGCCAAAAATATGGGATGTCCAGCACTACTTCAGGTTTCATCATCAAAGCAAAAAATCCAGCACTAACTTGTCAATCTGAGAAGCATCTTCCTTTCCAAATATTTTTCATAGAAATTGTAACACCAGCTTGACTTCTGCATCAAAAATTTCCAAGGAAAATACCATTTCGTCTCAAGAAAACTTCCCTTGTTATAGCTTCAGAAAGAATAAAATCTGCATGTAATCTTGCCTTGCAAGAAATTCATAATGTGTTGTCAATGAATATTCAGTAAAACTAACATATGACTTAGAATTTGGGTAGCAGAAATATTGACAAATTAACAGGGATGAAACTTGGAAGACACTCTCTCCCAAGTGGTTCATTAAAAAAAACTTGTTGGGATATAATTTTGATGCTAGCCAGTGTATGAATTCTCGGACAAGATGGGTTTTTGGGACACATGCAGACAAGACTCTAGACCTGACCATAGCTGTGAAGAAAGGGGAATTGTTTTGGTTAAGAATGACTTGGTGGTACAAAGGCAAATGTTCTACTGTACAACGAGTGTCCATTACATCCTGCTCTGTATCCATGAGAGGAATGTGACTAGAAAAACCAGACAAAGATGACTTGTCCATGTTTACACTTGGGATGATGACTGAACGAACTAAAAAATGAGGGGCAAGGTGATTGGGACGATTTAAACTGAAACCTGCAGGCGAAAAGAACAGGGTTTTGACTCAATATTTATAGGTGCAATGGGAATTTGGTGGGAAAATGACAAATAAATGTGTGAAAATATAGCCTTCCTCCAACACTATAGGCTCATCAAACTCAATCTTGTCTTTGAATGGCATTGGAAACCCACTAATGAATCTCTAGATCTTTTCTTTCTCCTCCTTAAGATAAGGCACATATATCAACAACTGCAAGAACTTGATAGTATGGTCCTCATCAGTAATATATCCCATCTTCAACTTATAGATTTCCTTTTCCCTGTCATCATAGTATCTGTCAGATAGATACTTATTCCTTAAAAGTCTCTCGAACTGACTCCTAATAAGCTCCTCTTCTCGAATTCCTATGACATTCTTCACATCTTCCCACCAACTTTATTCTTTTCCTTTAAGACTGGAAATATTTATCCTGAATTTCAATTCTCTAAATAATCATCCACTCTAAAAAAACGTATTCATACCAAGCAACCAATCTTATGCATCTTGTGACTTCTTCATTTTTCCATAAATGTAGGAGGATTTTCCTTCTTTAACTCCTCTAGAAGGTACATTTTCTCACTCCTCCTATAAGAATGGTGACATTGATGATGATGTTGTCTCCCTTAACTAGAACTAGAAGAGAACTAACGTTCATTACCCCTCTTGTTAGGTGTATCCAAGAACCTACCATCTCTGGCTCTATCATTCTGTGAAACCTGTATCCTGATTGAGACTTGTTTCCATATGCCCCATTGGTCCTTTCTGTTGGGGTCCCATGATTTGGCAGATTGGTAGGCCAAATGACAGGGCAACGTCAGACCAGTATTTAGAGTCCTACGACCTAGCCTTCCTAGACTCAAAGAGGGCTCTCTCTATTATGTGAAGGATGTGAACTTGTTCGCTTCGGATGATTGATTTTAGGCTAGTTGTTAAGTGTAATTTGTTTGTTTGTTTTGGGCTGGGCTAAGATGATTAAGTAGGATAGGTGGAATGAAGGATTATCAAATCAATAGGGCTATGGGGTCAGATGAAGTCAAGGGTGTCTAAATGATGAAACAGAGTGTATTGCAGGGCCACTTTAGCAAGGTTAATGGATCCTTTAGGTGATGTATGAGGTGTAATGAACATTAATATTGGGAAAAAACTAAGAGATCTTAAACATATATAGTCTGAAAGCAATAACTCATGAGGTAGTGAAAACCATTAATCTCTATGAACAATACTCAAACTGATAAACATGTAAGATGAACATTCTGGTAAAACATAGAAGCATTAGAACTCATAACTTTAGAAATTCACCTTCAGCTTTTTGGGAAAACACATAAGATAAATAAACAACTCAATATATGGAGAGGGAACTCCTAAACAGCATATATCAAACTATCAGGAACTATGAAACAAGTTCGTAAGCATGGGAAAAGGGCAAGATCGAACGAGACCTCTTTGTCTTAACCTAATCAATCAATATTCCATAGAAAAGCTTCAAAATAGGGTTTTGAAAACTTTAAATAAGCAGGGAATACCATGAATGATATTTATAAGCTAGCATACTAACCATTCATGAAACAAAAACAAGTTTTAGTGGGCCTAAGGAGCAAACAAGAATTCCTTAAGATGACTAAAAGAGGAAAACATCAAAGCTATAGCAAACAAGAGGTTTGAGGTGCTTCCATGAGCATATCTCAACCTCATTAGGGGAATTTTGAGGTCTAAAATGGCCTCCTAAGGAAAATGTACAATCAAAATTCACTTTATGAGAACCAATCACATTTTAGGGGATGAAATCATCCCTAATGATTGAGGTGGCATTGCTTGAGTTAAAAGTACTTGTCACATTTTCGATGTTGGATAAAAACTCATGGTTAACCATGGTAGTGCTCTAAGTACTTTTAAAGTCAAAGTAAAGTACTCATAATAAATGTCATTTCACATATTTTCAATAAAATTCACACATAAAATAATATATTATATTTCCTATATTATTTTCATTGTTAACCATGGTAGCACTGTAAGTACTTTTAAAGTCAAAGTAAAGTACTCATAGTAAATGTAATTTAACATTTTTTGAATAAAATTCATACATAAAATAATATATTACATTTATTATATTATTTTTATATAGTACATTAATTACATGTTATTATAAAATTTAAATAATATAATTTTTAATTAATAACATATTATATAATTAATAATTTATGAATTTATATTTATATTTTCTTTTAAGTTATTTAACTACAAAAGAAAAATGAATTAGTTGTTCAACGATAATGACCTTTTTTTTGAAAATCTCATTCTTATTTATAGTCACATCAATACAATTTTTTTATTAATTTTATTTTGGTACGAATTTTGAATTGAATTTAACCATGGTTACATTGATTGTGGAGCAAAAAGTGAATTGCAAATTCATATTATTATTTTATTGATTATTTCATAAATGGGTGTTGCACACACCAAGTGACTATATTGACAACTTATGACATCACGTTCATAGTCTTGAAAGTAAACAAAATCGCCACTTTGATTAGTTTGTTGGAAAAAATAACCTTTCAGTATAATAAACCCTCTGTCATATGTAAACCCATTATCATCATAGTTTTCTAATACTTTCATCTTTCTTTCAGTGCAACGCATCAAATAATACTGCACATTTTCATCGTTGATAGTAGGTAGCTACAACAAAAACATCTCCTGCATAATAAAACAAATGTATGTATTTAAATTTAGATCATAATTAACATGAAAAATTAACTTTAAAATTAACATGTGTAGTTGATTTTATTTTTCTATTTCTAGATCTATATCATTTGAAAGCAATTGAAATGTTACCTTCTCTAACAAGATCAGAAACTCGATCACCTTCAGATGATATTGTAGTTTCCTCTGATTGCATTTCTTCAAAGCTTGCAACATAAATTTTCCCCTTTGTATTTAGTTTTGTATGTTGCAAATATTTTACATACATTTTGTTTTCACAAACATTATTGGATTTTGTGTTTTCTATGCAAATATGAAAAAAAACAAAAAAAAATTATTTTGTCCAATGCAAACACATTTCTGGACAACGTTTTTTTAATTGAATGCAATTTTCGAGTCATTTTTATTGTTTCAACGTCATCTCCAATCGATCTATATACATCTTGGAACCCAATATACCAAAAAAACCTATATGGAAAATTCAAAGAAGAATATAAATATGATATCAAAATAGCATCAAATATAATCATTGTGATAAATGTACTATTTAAAAATCGAAATCCAATAAAATTAAATTGAATGTACCTTTGTACTTCCCTTGATCAGTTAGTCTCATGGCTTAGTGCAGCGATGCACCATTAAACAACTTCTTCAGCTGAGACAAGGTAGTTTGTAGAGTGGTCCATTTGATATCTTTGAAGTGCTCGTTTAATACATGCCCCTACACTGCCATGTTCTCCTTTTCCATGAATAGTCTCAAACAAATTCAAATAATGTTTAATGCGTGTTTTCATATGAAGACGACACAACCAAAAGAATTTTCATGAAAATTTGAATTGATCTGTGCATCCATCTGACCATATCCAATGTTCATTGAATTTTATTCCATGACTTTTCAAGGAGTCATTAATATTTTCAAAACAGTGTAGTACAAAATATGTATCATGTGCACGATCGTCACTGATATAAAAGTGATATTCTTTAATAACATGCCGATTTTCACTGATGCTTTCTATATGATCCACATTTTTTTCAGCATGTCTATATAGAGTATGGATGACCATGGAGACTTGGTCAGAATGATAGTATTCACTCTGAATTTCTTTTTGTGGAACAAATGTGTATTTTTCGGCAAAATCAACTATTGACAAAATGGTCCGTGGTGGAAAAAATTCACAAGATTTTTTAATTACAAATCCTGCCATTGAGCTCTATGAGAATGCTTGGTGTATTTAATAATTTCTACCTCAAAATTTCTTAAAAAATCTATCACAAAAATTTCTTTTTTTTGTAAATCAATTCTTTTAGCAGTTGTAGTACTACTTGAACCTTGTATTGATGTATGGATATATTCATATGTCTTCCATTTCACTTTCATGTTGGACAATAATTGATCATTTATATCAGTACGATATTTGTTTTAAAATTTAGTCAAATTTCCACAATCATCGCATCTTTTACCACCAACATATTTCTTTCGGTAAAATAATTCATGGCTTTCTCTTCCATAGAATTTGAGATATCAAAGCATTGATAGTGGAAGGAGGAAGTGAATCTTTCCAAGATTTTTTACCAAAATTAAGGAATGTGTCATAATATAACTGAAATTCCACATGATAATGACAATAACAAGTGTCTTGTACAGTTATAGGTTTTACATACCATGGTTTTTGTTGCACAAATCACTAATTGAGACATCAGTTTTACAATTCTCTTCTTTGAAATTTTTGAAGAAATCTATCTGAGTGGTGTTCAAGAAATGTTTTGGATGTTCTTCGTACTGATTTCATGCTATTCTTCTTTGCATCACATCTCTTGCTTTTGGTGAAACACGTGAATTTTTCATCCAATATTCATATATTATCTTTTTAACATTTTCTCCAAGTATATATTTGTATGGCTTCATACAAATATATGTCCAACAAGTGAGTTCATCATTTACATCTATTTGCAATCGAAATTTCCGATGTTTGTGAAAAAAATTTCGTGAGGTTCCTAATGCTCGTGCCATAGATTTTACCAAGAAATTCTCTTTAGTACTTGATGAAACCAATGCCATTTGTATTTCTCTAAATGCATCTGAATCACTTTTCTTTCTAGATATTCTAATTGAATTTAGAGCACTATTTATATTTTGTATCATATTTTCCTTCATTTTTTAAAATATTTTGTTGATTTTTGAATACCCAATAAAGTCGTAGTTTCTTTTAATTTCCTTGATGTTAAGAGAATTGTCAACATTTGGGCTTGAACTGCCACAATTTCATTTTTGAAGAACGAATTAATAATGTGATTAACACGATATCGTATAACATGGTCAGCTTTTTTATCTCCATATGTGTGAATGTCAACATTTTCTAACATCTCATCATTGATATTGATTTCATCTGTACATATTAGAATTAAATGTACATAATAAGTTTACATATTCAATAAATAAATAAATTAATAAATATGTATAATTTCAATAAAACACATTCAACATATATATATATACCTGGTGATTCGATTTCTTCACTTGAATTTCTTTAAACATTTTCACCATCTTCAATCATTGGCTAAATATCTCTTTCACTTTCTCTTTCAAAATTTTGTATCTCATCATCATTGTTTTGAGGAATATCTCTTCTTGTTTATATTACAAAATATTTTTCAAATTAGTTCATCAAATAAAAATTAAGTTTCACAATACATTAGTCAAATTTTAAATATCAAATTTATAATATTTACATTGGCATACGTGCTTCAACTTCTAGTTGATGTTGATTGTCCCTTTCAATATTTGAGTGTTCTTCTCTTATTTTTTTGCGATATTCTCTCCCCTGTTCTCTACGTTCCTCAGGGTCTCTTGTTTTATCATATTTTCTCTTGCAATTCCTTTGATTTCCCAAGATAATTGAGTATGAAGCTCAAAAAAATTCCTTCAAAAATTTAGACAAATACTCAATTAAAAAAGCATCACAAAAGTTTTAATTAAAAAAAAAAAACTCATTTTAAAAATTTTGCACAAAAGACATACTTCAACCCAAAACACTTTAAAAATTCTGCCAAAAAAATGTCTTCTAAAAATGAAATGAAACTCAAAATAATTCCTTCCAAGTCCTGCAAAAAATTTTCATTTAAAAAGTTAGACAAAAAATCATTTTAAAAAATCATTATAAAAGATTTACTTCAACCCAAAACACATACTCTAAAAAAATGTCACTTTAAAAAATACCTCCACAAAATTTCCATTGAAAATTAAGTTCAACCTCTTAAAAAATGTCACTTTTAAAAATACCTCCAAAAAATGTCCTTTGAAAATTAAGCCCGAAAACCTCTAAAAAAATTTCTCTAAAAACAAAATACCTCGAGAAAAGTGTCATTTGAAAATTAAGCCCAAAAAGCCTCTAAAAAATTATCATTTCAAAAAGCACCTCCAAAAAATGTCCTTTGAATATTAAGCCCAAAAAGAGTCCTTCAAAAATTAAGCCCAAAAAAAGTCCAAAAAATGTCCTTTGAAAATTAAGCCCAAAAATCCTCTAAAAAAATATCACATACCTCCAAAAAATGTATCACATACCTCCAAAACATGTTCTTCGAATATTAAGCCAAAAAGAGTCCTTTGAAAATTAACCCCAAAAAAAATCCTTTGCAAAATCAGCCCAAATGAAGAAATCTGCGAAATTATGCGAAAATAATGATTCAGTTTTCAGCTATTTATATAGCCGCGAAATTTTTTTTGGTGGGGCTTCATCAAATTTTTCGGCTAATGTAAAGTCGATTAAATGTATGGTTGAACTTATGTAAAAACTTCGACCAAAGTTTTGTGTCATTAGAATTGGCGGGCCGTCAGAACAAAGAACAATTCGACCGAACTTTTTTACAAGTTCAACCGAACTAACACGTCTGCAATTACGCAACAGCTTGGCTCTGAACACATTTCTTCAACTTTGCAATGATTAAACTCCATGAAACTTTATGAACTAACTGTTGGAACCAAGACAAGAATTTGCATAATTCAATCTACTTTGAGGAAATATAACTTTCATGGAGTTTCATAAATATTTACTAATTTTAATTAATTTTGTAATAAAATGGATGCAAACAATTTGTGAAGGTCATTATGATTCAGTGAAATCAAAATTTTGTATGTTCCAAAATACACTATAAATTTTTTTTTAAAAATTATGGTGCATTACATTGGTTCATTGTTTGTAATGGGTAGTTTTTAGATTTTTATTTTATAACTAATATGATGAGAAATTTTGTGCGAGCCGAAACATATTCAAAATATGACGCTTTTTCATATTGGATCACTTTCAAAAATTATAGTAATTATAATATGCATCATTCGATTTATTAAATATAACGAAACATAAGTAGACTCTCTCTAAATAGTTGTAAGACATTTTTTTCTCAAAAATACAAAGTTTTCAAATAATACATCAACGCATTTGAACATGACTTTTTATAAATCCTTTGATTGTTAAAAAACACACACTCAAACAAATGTTAAGTTGACATATCAAATGTGTATAAAAAAATTCCAAAAAATAAGTAATAAAAAGGTAATAAAACTTTTGACAACTTTTATTTTTATTGTAAAATAAAATTGAAGAAACAGAAAATTTGTTTGGCTTGCACAAAAGTGAAGAACAGAAAAAAATAATAATAATAATATTTTTTCTCAGAATAAAGCAAAAAGTGTAACCCAACTTCACATTTTCACCCTTTAAAAAAATTGAAACTAAAGCTAACCAAAATAACATTCGGTAACTTCTAATGGTCTCAATGGATTTAAATCTTCTGATATATTGCTTTTATATCAATAATATACTTTAAAGTTCAATGATTTTAAATAAATAGTAAGTTGTGAGGTGTCTAATTCTAATTTAGTTGAAATTACTAGGTTGAATTTTAACAAATTATTATTATTTTTTTTAATGGTATATAAACAGCTTTCTATACAAATATTTTTCATATAAAATAAGAAAATCTAATAAAAATTTCCTTAAAATATACACATCTAAAATATAAGTGTATTCTAACAAAAATTCATTTTATTCTATAATAGTGGTTTTCTATATATAAATATAAAATACACTTTTTAAAATAAATCAAAAATAATAAATTATACATATCAAAAACATCTTATAATTAATAAATAATTAATTATTTCAAAATAACTCTAATTATAATATAATGATAAATATATCTCACATAAAAACTTTGCATCCTTTATTAGTAAACAAAGTTGGAAATACAAATATATATGATTTTGAATTATATAATTAAATACACATTTTAAAATAAATCTAAATTAATAAATTATACATATCTAAAAATTTATCCCATAATTAATAAATGATCAATTATTTTAAATTAAACCTAACATATAATGATAAGTATATCTCACCAAAAAACTTTGCATCCTCAGTTATTAAACAAATTTGGAAACAAAAATACATGTAATCTTGAATTATATAATTTTTAAGAGAAGAATTTAAGATCAGAATTTATTTTAAAATGAATTTTTTACAGAAATTTTTAATACTGTTATACATTCTCTAATTAAAATAATTTTCTTATAAATTTTGGATATATCATTTACAAAAATAAAAAATCGACATTTTTTAACATTAAAAAAAAATCCAAATAAATAACAAAATAGACTAGAAAGATACAAATTGCTGACGGCAAAATACATTTCACATCGCAGCTAAACATGATCAGCAGACCAGTCTAAGGCCTCATTTAGTGTGCACCAAATTAACAAAAGTACTTTCTTAACAGAACTTTGTTACAACAAAATGCAATGCAATGGAAATGGAAATTGATGTGATACTAAATCCATAACAACGGTACTTTCTTGAAAAAACAATGTTGCTACATAATCCGATGCAATGAAAGTCGATGTAATACAACCAGTACAGCGTGATAAACTTGGTGATTACAACGTTTTTGTTTTCGCTAATTGAAAAACGCGTAATCTAACAATCAGACTACTCCGTTGGATTGAAAAACAGAGCACAACTTATGCGGATTTTTTAAATATGACTATGAATTGTTTGTAAATTCAGGCTAATGGAAGATTTCACAATTGCAGCGCGATTTAATTAATTATTACGGTATTTTATTTTAATTAATTATAAAGTAGAGAAATCTAAACCTGAATAGAAACCGAATGCAAATTGGGATCATCGGAATGGTCAGCTGCTTCAATGCCACTGGTCTCGGTGGCGTTGTCGCTGACGTTCTGTTTGCGAGCAAAACTTGCCAGCGTCTCCATCGGCGTGATTTCCAAATGGCTTACGATTTCGGATTCCGATGCCTCCGGATTTAATTCGATAATTTTGCAGAGTAGCCCCTTCTTGGTTCCGATCTTAGTGCAGTTGTGGGGTCGTTGGCGAAGATTTTCAATATCCGTAGCCCCAGCACAGTGAAATATGATTATTTATATTCATATTTATCTGAGAACTGACGCTGGTCCTTAGTCGAATTAATTCCAATCTTGTTTCTATCGTACAGCAAGGAGGTTTTTTTTATTAAAAATAATTAAAAAATAACACTATAAAAAAACATATAAAATCTATTTACTTGTGAATGGAATGGCTTAAAACATTTCAATTGTCTAACATTTGATCCAATGACTCAAACGTGGACAAGGTGGCAGTTAAGAGAGTTGTTTTCAAGTAAGAACGCCTTACGGTGTAAAAATGGTAAGTGCCACAAACTAATGGATTTAGTCTTGTGAGATATAACTTTAGATTGAAATTCAATAGATTAAACATAATTTCAGTATAAGGTTTTAAATTACTTGTAATTATAGTTAATAATTAAATAACTAATTGTTATATATATATATATATATTAATTCATAATTTAGGTTTTTTCCTTTTTTTTAATTAACTTTTCATTAAAGATATCTATGTTGTTTTTTTTATTTATGTAAATCTCCTTTGCCACTCTCAATCCATTCACATATTACTTCTCCACAAAGTGTTAAAAAATTATCTTATAAATAAGAATAAAGCATATTAATTTAGAGTAAAAATACTATCGTATATGCTATTGTAATGGTTATATCACAATTATAAATATGGCATAGAGAATAATTGTAACACACATAAGATTATGAAATAGTATTATAAAATTTTCAATTGTATTTCTACCAAAGTGTTGGAGGATTTAAATACACATTACATCAAAATAATCAATTTTTTATTAACAAATCTTTTTAACATTACATTAAAAAAAATAAGATAAAAAGTTACCAACCTAAAAAACATGTGTAACTTATGTGTTTAACCCGTATAAAATTTCCCAGAAGATAACCAACATAATATTTGAAAAAAAATAATAATATGAACCTATTATGAATGAGATGTATCACATTAATGCTTAGAAAGTAAAAACTAGAATAAATAAATAAAATTAATCTACCAAGGTTTGCCCTCTTTGTTGGAAAATGTCGATGGAGCGTGACCCTACGACTGCACAATAAAAATGGTAACGGCCATGGATATGGCCTTACGTTGAAGTTCAATAGGTTAAACATAATTTAAGTGTGAGGTTTATAGTTTTAATTTCGGTTCAATCTAGATAAATTACTCGTTGTAATTATATTTGGTACGTGAAAAATCATCTGTTAAAATATTATATATATATATATATATATATATATATATATATATATTTTAAAATATTATATATATATATATATATATATATATATATATATATTTTAATTATATATATATATATAATTTTAATTAATTTTAATTAATAAATTATATATATATATATATATATATATATATATATATATATATATATATAATTAGCACAATTATATTAATAAATGTAATTTATATATTCTAGATTTTAATTTATTTAAATTTAAATTTTATTTAATATTTACTTTTAAAAAAATTAATAGAATAAATCATATAAACTAACTCAATTAGTTAATTTAATGTTATTGTGTATTGGTTTTTGTTTTCCAATTCCAATATATATCATAATGTAATTCGAAGTACTTATTACTTTAGTGTTTATTAATTGGCTACCAATTATTATTTATGACAATGTGTTCATCAAAGGATGTCATTACAGGGAAGAAAAAAAAGACCTTGATAGAATTAGTTGTTAGGAGTTGTCTATTTAGCATATGGAATAGTTTGGAGGAGAGTTTTTTTGGCTGAAATTTGGGAAAAAAAATATAAGAAATTAAGTAGTTGGAATGTTTGAATTGCATTTTTTATAGTGGCGATTGATTCAGCACTATCAAAAATCTTTAGGACACCCAAAATACTAAAGTTTAACCACTATAAACAAGATTATGATAAACCTTTGTCAATTTTTTTAAAAACCTTTGCGGAATTCTAGGCTATTCTATTCTGTTGCTTTTTTAAACTTAGACTTAGTTGTTACACACCAAAGAAGGGCGCCGTCGATTTTTTTATTGGCAATCTCTCCGGTTTTCCAGATAAAGTTCGCTACCATGTTACTGGCATCTTCCGGATTACACATCAAATGGTAATATTATGGGCTGTTTTGAAGTAAATAAATTAAAAAATATTTACAACAAAGAACGCTTAAATTAGTGCTTTGTATGTTCCAAATTAATATATTGTTGTGGGTATTGGTATTTGACAGCGCCGAACCATAGGGCAACGAATTTTCATCTAAACGTGTTCACATCGCGACACTGGCCATGAGGTGTCAATATAAGAGTTTAGTTGGCGGGGTAATTATCAGCGAAATAAATTATTTTTAAATTAAATTTGGTTATCATTTTTAAACTAAATTTTATTTTTAAATTAAATTTGGTTATCATTTTTAAACTAAATTTTGTTATTTTTTATTTGAAATTCAAAACTTTTTCAATTATTCTTC
Organism: Pinus albicaulis; assembly: GCA_034641835.2. Classification (NCBI taxonomy): domain Eukaryota; kingdom Viridiplantae; phylum Streptophyta; class Pinopsida; order Pinales; family Pinaceae; genus Pinus; species Pinus albicaulis. The sequence continues at coordinate 1,210,897,493 of CM076581.1, forward strand.
ATATATTTATATTTCTTTAAAACTTTATAAATTAAATCCGGTTCACTTATTTATATAAAAAACAAAATTCTTCAACCCAATTTTAATATACCAAATTTTACAATGTAATTAATTTTAAATTAAAGTAAATCAAAATTCCTCAATCTCAATTCAATATATACCATGTCTTACAATGTAATTAATTTAAAATTAAACCTAATACATATAATAATTATATCCCACAAACGTCCCACCCTCCACTGTTTATAAATTTGAAAATAAGCATACATCTAACCCTAAACTATATAGTTATCCCTCATAGAATAGCAAAATATATTGCAAAAGTTAAAACGGGAAAAAACATTTGCAAGGCAAAAACACATCGCGCTAAATGGGGTATGCAAACCGCCCTCATTTTGTGTGGCATCAAACAAACATGCTTTCATTAGAAAAAATGGTTACTACAAAATGCAATGGAAATTGATGTAATGCTAACTCCAGAACCTCAAGCACCGCCGGATAAACTTGGTGATTACAACGTTTTTGTGTTTACTAATCGAAAAACAGGTAGACTAACAATCAGGCTACTCAATTGGATTGAAAAAGAGACAAGAACTAATTATGTGGAATTTGTAGTTATGAGTATAACTTGCTCTAAATTCAGGCTAATGGAATATTTCACAATTACAGCGCAATATAATTAATTATTACAATATTTTATTTTCATTATTTAAAAATTAGAGAAATCTAAACGTGATTAGAAACCGATTGTAAATTCGGACCATAGGAATGCTCAGCTTCACAGCTAACTGTATCGTCGATGTTGTCGTGGGCGTCCTGTTGGCGAGCTCCATGACTTGCCAGCGTCTCCACCGCCCTCATTTACAAATTACCCGAATCAAAGGGCCAGTGATTCCATTATTACCCGAATGCGATTCCGGGGGTACCTCCACCAATTTGGAGATCATCTCTGCATCCGCTTTTCAAGGTAAGCTATTTAATTTCGTTTCACTTCCGCGATGTAATATAGTTTTCTGTACTACAATCTTTCATGGTGTTTTGGGTCCTGTAATTTGCTGTCTTTTTTCTTTATTTTTTGGGTTCTTGGTGGGTTCCGTAGTCTTTGCTCTCTTTTTTCTTTCTTTTTTGGGTTACTTGTGGGTTCAGTAGGCTTTGCTCTCTTTTTTCTTTCTTTTTTGGGTTACTGGTGGGTTCCGTAGTTTATTTAGCCTACAGGTGGGTTCCATTAGTGACATAAGCTATTTGACCTCGTGGACATGATTAAAATATTCTATTTTATATAATGAATTAGACTCATGTATGACAATAGGTAGGAAAACAATCATTACTTTCATGTTTTTATTTAAGTTTTTATTTAATGTATTGAATGAATTAACTTAACCTACAATTTCAAAATTAGAATCATACGAGTGGTTTGTAATATAATTTTTTTTTTTTATCAAAATTTCGATTGTCTTCTCACTTATGCCATTGCATTCCGAAAGGTCTAAACCTAAAAAGAAGTGCACAAGCCCTATAGTCTTTATGTCAAATTCATGACTCACCTTGCAATAAGCTTTTTAGAACTGCTTGTAAAGATCAGATCAGTGATCGACATACAAGATCAGATAATATTTATTTATCAAACACAACTTTGAATATCGTTAGTATTTCAAACACAGTATACATCATAATCAAAATGAATGTTTAAGATATGATTATTTGAATAGAAGTATAGATGATAATCACAGTTATTTATTTATATTTAATCTTAATAAAAATCTAGAATCAATCATTAATTTATAGTAGGCTCCACACATATTCGGATGCATCATTCATCATTAATAGTACTTTCGACCATAGCATCCCACTCTAAAATATTTATATTATCTCAAAATATATAAATCTGGTCAAATTCTATTAATTATTAAAATTTTAATAATAAATATTTTTATAAAATATATTTAAAATTTTAAGGTTTTTATATAATTTATATAATAAGTTAGATTTTTTTTTTACTAAAACATTTTTCAAATTTGGTAGAATTATTTTTAAAAATAAAGTATAGAAAATTAGCTCAAATTTGACTTTTAGAATTGCAAATAAAAAAAGAGAAAAATAAATAAATAATAAACACACAAAGTATCTTTAATGTCATAATTTATGGTGATTTGGAGTGCAGTGTTAAGGAACTCTTTGCAATGGGTCACATGTTCAAATTCCCCATAATTGCTAGCATACAAAAAAAAAGATAACAAATTTCACATTATAACAATATTTAATTAAGCACATGATACCTAGGAATGGGGATGTCTATCCATCCCATGTGGATATAGTTTATTTGTTGGAGAAACAACAATTTCTAAATACAATCAAGGACAATAAAAAATGTAGGATAGAGATGCAAATCATGTGATTGAGATTGACTAATAACAAGACAAAGATTCAATGTTGATAATAATGGTTGGATGTACCTAACCACAATATATTATGTAGATATTTCACTCTATGTACATGAACTATTTTACATGTATATGCTTGACTTATATGTTATATTTGTAAAAATAATTCCTTAATATAATAAGAATTTAATGATTTAATTAGTCACATAATTCCTAGATTAGAGATTTTATTATTATTGTTATAAATATAAGTTTCTTTCATCTCATATGTTTCTATTATCATGTTATTAATACAACCAACTCATTTTTTGTATTTATTAGGGACATCCTCTTGCATTACTCAAACTTGTAAGTGTAAGACACCCTTGAGTGTGAAAATGGCCTCATTTATTTCTTGCCTCTCACACTTAATATTTATTTATTTCCATAATTATGATAATTGTATTATTTTGGTTTCTTAAGCGCTCAATTTTTGTATTATAGGTTTAAATAATTTTTTATCTTATTTTCGTCCTTTAAAAAGGAAACCAGTACATAAAAAAATAAAAAAGATGTCAAGCACTAAATCCCAATATTTTGTGACTAAGGAAGATTTGGAGGAATTCTTCATGAATTTTATGGAAGAAATGAGAACAGATGATGAGATAGACAACATGAGTGTTGAAGATCTCAGAACCTATGCAAAGAATTGTCGCAATGGTTGGCAGGACCTAATTATTCATGAGAAAGAGAGCATGGGATCGGTATGTGTTAATGGTTAGGGTGATTATTTTAATACATGTAAAATTTGTAATAAATACATATATACATACGTTTATTTGTATACATTAATCTAACAAAAATGTATCATATATGTGAACACCATTTGCAGTTGTCACGCTTGATGAACAAAGATGTTAATATCATGGTTGAAGCCTTAGGTTCACACAATCAGGATGGTTTTTGCCATCAATCACATAATCAAGATGGTTCTCACCATCAAGATGATATGTTGGCACATGTTAGTTTTTTTTAAGTAAACATGATGATGTAAAATTATTTTATTTTATTATTATATATCGAAACATGACGACATATTTTTAAAATAAATAATTGGGTACACTTGTACATGTATATAATTAATTTATGTTAACAGATTTTGATTCTGTCCAATGTTTTTGTGATGGAAGTATGTTCTTCTTCCTTAGGAGATGTGCCAAATCCACCATCACAAGTATGAACAATCCTTCACTTAAATATGTTTTTAAGTTATATATTTTAGTTCAAAGTTTCATTAAAAAATGAGATTTAGATCTTGAGCTATTTTACAATTTTAAATTTTTTGAATTTTAAGTTTCTGTTGATTTTCTTTTGGAGCCACCCTCACGAGATGTGCCCAATCCACCATCACAAGTATTCAATTTTTCACTTATATGTTTAAGTTATAAATCGAAGTTCAAAATTTTTATTATAAAATGAGATCTAGATCTTAAGTTATTTTATAGGTTTAAAATTTTTGAATTTTAGGTTTTTGGAGATGATTTCCATTCTCCACGGACTCTAGAGATGGAGTGTATGATGGAGATAGGAATATCCACATCATTTGAATAAGTTGTCTAACTTTTTTCTAATATTATTGAAAATTAGTTTATATGCATTTTCATTTGAATTTTTTTAATATATATATATATATATATAGTACATTTTACTGTGGAAGATCTTGTTGTGGAGGATGCTTTAATAGACGACCAAGAAAAGACGATGGAGAGGGAACCACATGAGGTATTGCATGATTTTTTTGTTTTTTTACAAGAAATTCTATATTCTCATTCAATTTTAAAACATTAAATTATAATGGTTTTACACATTTTGTATAGGTTCCCCATTCTTCAGAGGACAGCACGAGGCTCGAGACTCTGCTGGCAGAGACATTAGATCCATCTGTATTAGATCGATGATGCACATGTGCGAAAATTTTTATTTCATATATCTAATCTTAAATTTACTTTTTTATATATAGTCTTATCTATGCAGTCATATTTACTTTTCTATATAACTTGATACTTGTAACACTGTACATTGAACTATATATATTTACTTTTATTGTTCATGGATACAAATTTTGGACATATTTTACTGTTTGGATATATTTTGAAACTACAGTTAATTTTATCAAGAATGATTTTAAATTTTGGATAGTTACATTTTTCATGTGATCACATGTTGTGATATATAATGTTTTGTTTTTAAAACTCAAGTTGTTTTGTTTTTAAAACTCAACCTTCCATTTTATTTTTTAAATATAAAATGAATCTAGATGGAAATTTCAAATTACAAAACACATACATGTGTGTATTTTGAATTGTTGAACTACATTTGGCATGTGATCACATGTTGTGATATAATGTTTTGTTTTTAAAACTCAAGTTGTCATTTTATAAATGTTAAATATAAAATGAATCTCTCTAGGTGGAATTTTCGAATTACAAACCATGTATACATGTGTATATTTTGGATAGTTTATAATTTTTGGTTTTAAGATATAATGTTTTTCTTTTAAAATTCAATTTGTCATTTTATTTGTTAAATATAAAATGAATCTCTAAATGGAAATTTCAAATTATATTTTCACAATGTGTATATTTTGGATGGTTGAACTAAATTTGGCATGTGATCACATGTTGTGATACAATGTTTTGTTTTTAAAATTCAAGTTGTCATTTTATAAATGTTAAATATAAAATGAATCTCTCTAGATGGAAATTTCGAATTACAAACCTTGTATACATGTGCATATTTTGGATAGTTGAACTACATTTGGCATGTGATCACATGTTGTGATATAATGTTTTGTTTTTAAAATTCAAGTTGTCACTATATTTGTTAAATATAAAATGAAGTTGACATTATATTTGTTAAATATAAAATGAATCTAGATGGAAATTTTGAATTACAATTTACACATAAATATGTATATTTTGGACAGTTGAACTACATTTGGCATGTGCTCACATGTTGTGATATAATTTTTTGTTCTTAAAACTCAAGTTGTCATTTTATTTGTTAAATATAAAATGAATATAGATGGAAATTTCAAATTACATTTAACACATGTACATTGGTACATGTTACGCATTTGAACATGTGTGTGAATGTCATATAATTTTAGGATGTACATCTATTATTTAGGTGATATTTAAGTATCTATTTCATATGATCATACATGTCATTTAAAACACGCATAGATGGTTAAATATATATTTAAGTTCACATGAATATATGTACATAAAAATGATTTAAGTACATGTTTGAATATATGGAAAAATGATTGAAGTACAATACATATCGATGTATATATCTAAAAACAATCATAAAATGTACAGGTCAGAAGTCATACCATGGCCCTGTGCCAGTGTCAGAAACCCATCAGAGGGAGCTACTGGGGTGCGTTTTCAGGCCGCTCTTACCGTGGTCACGACTAGCAATTGGAAACCACCGAGGGCTCTGCATTTGATAGCCATGAGGTGTTGGCTCCTCAAGCATTTAATAACATTCATGGGGAGACCGTTTTTCCTTCGGAGAAGCCTAAGGGTAGAAGAGGCTATAGGAAATCCACTATTTTGAAATCTGTGGAACCTTTACCTAGGAAAACCAACCCTCTTCCATGTTATGAGCCCACGATGGAGGAGATAGGTGTTTGGATTATAGACTTGGACAATGTCTAGACCATAGATTACGATGTGGAGTACCCAGTTGCTCTAATCATCCATGCAAACCCTCTAAAGCCTCCTCGAATGCGCACAGCTGAGGAGGAAGCCATTGCTAGAGAATATGGGTGCTTGATAGAGGAAGAGGATCAGGAGACATACGAAGATTAATGAACTCCATGATTCTTCGGTAGCAAAGTTAATTTCTGTTTTTTGTCACCTCAGGATATACATCAACTCTTTTGTTTTTATATGGGCCACTAAATATTTTGTATTACAAGACTGGATGACACTCTTAAGGGGTTGGTTTCCTCATTTGAGGCAGCCCCAAACTTGGTTTATTTTTAACAGTACCAAGGTACGGATAGGCTAAGCACTGCTTGCCATCTCTGCCCATTGCATGCATTCAATTTTTCATGCTTTTAATATAGTTTAGCATAAGTTACAAACAAAAAAACCTTCACATGAATATATTGACATAAAAATGATTGAAGTACATGTTTGAATATATGTAAAAATGATTGAAATAAAATACATATCGATGTATATATCTAAAAACAATCATAAAATCCTAGGTGTTATTGGATGTGTCAAAAAATCATAAAATTTTAAAATTGCATTAAAACATATATATCCAGTACAAAACATTTTTCAATAATGTACATAGAAAAGCTACTTTTAGTTGATAGTAAACTAGAAATTACATAACACGTACCACACATTTTGAATTCAAGAATGAATATTATAATTTACTTAATAGACACATCTAAAACAAAATTGTGCAACTTCAAATTTGCATTATATCAACTATGTTAGATAAACATATATGTACATTTTTCAATAATGACATTATGACAAATTATATCAGAGAATGTATGAAGTCATTTAAGACCAAATAATCTAGACATGTGTATGTGTACACGTGTATAAATTACTCGTGTGCATGTACCAAAACAATGTACATGTGCAAAAACTTGTGCATATAACATAATAAGGAAATTAAATTTTTAGTTGAGTTTTGGAAGTTCTATCAGATGAATCCAAAAAGAAGAAATTGTTGGGAAGTTCAATCAAAAAAATTCCAGCGGAATGCCATCTTCAATGAACTGTTCATGATCGTTTTTTGACATTTTCCATTTCTTAATTTTCGTTTTTTTCTTTGATTAAAGTTCTATCAACTTTATGTGTGTTGCACACATGAAGTGACTATATTGACAACTTATGACATCAGGTTCATAGTCTTGAAAGTAAATAAAATCGCCACTTTGATTAGTTTGTTGGAAAAAATAACCTTTCAGTATAATAGACCATCTATCATATGTAAACCAATTATCATCATAGTTTTCTAATAATTTCATCTTTCGTTCAGTGCAACACATCAAATAATACTTCACATTTTCATCGTTGATAGTAGGTGCAACTACAAAAAAAACATCTCCTACACAATAAAACAAACTCATGTATTTAAATTTGGATCATAATTAACATGAAAATTTAAATTTAAAATTAACATGTGTACTTGATTTTATTATCTATTTCTAGATCTATATCATTTGAAAGCAATTGAAATGTTACCTTCTCTAACAAGATCAGAAACTCGATCACCTTCAGATGATATTGTAGTCTCCTCTGATTGCATTTCTTCAAAGCTTGTAACAAACATTTTCCCCTTTTTATTTAGTTTTGTATGTTGCCAATATTTTAAATACATTTTGTTTTCACAATAATCATTAAATTATGTGTTGTCTATGCAAACATGGAAAAAACAAGAATATTTTCTTTTATCCAATGCAAACACATTTTTGGATAATTTTTTTTTTAATTGAATGCAATTTTCGAGTCCCTTTTATTGTTCCAACGTCATCTCTAATCGATCTATATACATCTTGGATCCCAATATACCAAAAAAACTGTTGGAACAAGGTCCCCTAAAGCTGCGAATTTTGTCCATTTTTGTATATCTTTGGTAATATTTAGTTCAACGCAGGGGTTTTGGGGTGGGTCAAATCCCCTAATGCATTGAAACGAGTCAAGGGTAGACCAAGAGTCGGCAAACTAAGAGTCAGCAAACCACGGTTTGCGGACCACTGGATGCATAGGCTAAATCAATATAAATAGATGAACCTTTTTGAGTCTTAGGTAGGAAAGAATAGAGATTGATGCGAAGCATGAATTTTTAGATCTGTAGTCGGGTTGTTTGGGTAAGGACTCCTGCTGGCTGTGTGCATGGAGATCCTCAGTCCTACTGTGCGCGGACCCTGTTGGTTGTGTGCGCAGGCGGTATTTTGGGATTGTAAGAGGATTTTGGTATTAATATATATGCGAAGTATAGTTGGACATATGATGTTATCTGGATCTATTTCTTTATGATTGATGTGAATGATTGAGTTGCGAAAGTATCTGTTTGATAGCTGCGAAAGTATCTATGTTTCTGTTATAAGAATTTGTGATCTGTTAATTGTTGCGATTATAGTTTTTGGTGCTAATATATTGGTGTTATGCACATGAATGTGAAGATAATTACTAGATCTGTGCCTGATCGTAGCTCTGTTATATAAGCCTGTGAATATATCTGTTAAATACGAACTCGATAGGCTGGTAATGCATACCTGCTTGACTTACCTGCTCTCTCTCAGGGTGTGGAAACCTAGTTCCAGCACCTTCCCATACTGTTTTGGGTGAGACTTTGGCCTTTGCAAGTAGGTCATGGCAAACCTTAACCTCCGAACCTGAGTCAGGACCCCTCGAGCCAAAAAAAACCTATATGGAAAATTCAAAGAAGAATATAAATATAATATCAAAATATCATCAAAGATAAAAATTATGATAAATGTACTATTTAAAATTATAAATCCAATAAAAATTAAATTAAATGTACCTTTGTACTTCCCTTGATCGGTTAGTCTCATGGCTTAGTGTAGTGATGCACCATTGAACAAATTCTTCAGCTGAGACAAGTCAGTTTGCAGAGTGGTCGATTTGATATCTTCGAAGTGTCCGTTTAATACATGCCCCTACACCATCATGTTCTCCTTTTCCATGACCAATCTCAAAGAAATTAAAACAATGTTTAATGCAAGTTTTCATATGAAGACGACACAACCAAAAGAATGATTGTGAAGATTTGAATTGACATGCGCATCCATCTTACCATATCCAATGTTCATTGAATTTTATTCCACGACTTTTCAATGAGTCATTAATTTTTTCAAAACAGTGTTGTACAAAATATGTATCATGGGTACGATCGGCACTGATATAAAAGTGATATTCTTTAATAACATGATGATTTTCACTGGTGCTTTCTATATGATCCACATTTTGTTTAGCATATGTATATAGAATATCGACGAGCATGGAGACTTGGTCAGAATGATAGTATTCACTATGAATTTCTTTTTGTGGAACAAACGTGTAGTTTTCTACAAAATCAACTATTGACAAAATGGTCCCTGGTGGAAAAAATTCAACGGATTTTTTAATTGCAAGTCCTGCCATTGAGCTCTATGAGAATTCTTGGTGTATTTATAAATTTCTACCTCAAACTTTCTTAAAAAATCCATCACAAAAATTTCTTCTTCTTGTAAATCAATTCTTTTAGAACTTGTAATACTACTTGAAACTTGAATCGGCGTATGGATATATTCATTTCACTTTCATGTTTGACAATCGTTGATCAATTATATTAGTACGATATTTTTTTAAAAATTTAGTCAAATTTCCACAATCATCGCATCTTTTACCACCAACACATTTCTTTCAGTAAAATAATTCATAGATTTCTCTTCCACATAGAATTTGAGATGTGAAATCATGGATAGTGGAAGGACGAAATGAATCTTTCCAAAATGTTTTACCAAAATTAAAGAATGTGTCATAATATAACTGAAATTCTACATGACAACAACAACAACAAGTGTGGCGTACAGTTATAGGTTTTACATACCATGGTTTTTGTTGCACAAAAGCACTAATTGAGACATCAATTTCATGATTCTCTTCTTTGAACTGGTTAAATAACTCTATCTGAGTGGTGTCCAAAAAATGTTTTGGATGTTCTTCGTACTGATTTTGTGCTATTCTTCTTGGCATCACATCCCTTGCTTTTGGTGAAACATGTGAATTTTTCATCCAATATTCATATATTATTTTTTTAACATTTTCTCCAAGTATATCATTCTATGGTTGCCTACAAATAGTTGTCCAACAAGTGAGTTCATCATTTAAATCTATTTGCAATCAAAATTTCCGATGTTTTTGCAAATTTTTTCATAAGGTTCCTAATGCTCATGCCATAGATTTTTCCAAGCGATTCTCTTTAGTACTTGATGAAACAAATGTCATTTGTATTTCTCTACATGCATCTGAATCGCTTTTCTTTCTAGATGTTCTAATTGACTTTAGAGCACTATTTATATTTTGTATCACGTTTTCTTTCATTTTGCACAGAAGACATACTTCAACCCAGAACACTTACTTAAAAAAAAATCTACCAAAAAATTTTCTTCTAAAAATGAAATGAAGCTAAGAATATTTCCTTCCAAGTCCTACAAAAAAAATTTATTAAAAAAGTTAGACAAAAACTCATTTTAAAAAATCATTATAAAAGATTTACTTCAACTCAAAACACGTACCCTAAAAAAATATCACTTCAAAAAAATACCTCCAAAAAATTTCCATTGAAAATTAAGCCCAACCTCTTAAAAAATGTCACTTTAAAAAATATCTCCAAAGAATATCCTTTGAAAATTAAGCCCAAAAACTTCTAAAAATATGTCTCTAAAGACAAAATACCTCCAAAAAAATTTCCTTTGAAAATTAAGTCCAAAAAGCCTCTAAAAAAATATCACTTCAAAAAATACCTCCAAAAAATGTCGTTTGAATATTAAGCCCAAAAAGAGTCCTTTGAAAATGAAGCCCAAAAACAGTCCAAAAAATATCCTTTGAAAATTAACCCCAAAAAGCCTATAAAAAAATATCACATACCTCCAAAAAATGTATCACATACCTCCAAAAAATGTCCTTTTAATATTAAGCCAAAAAGAGTCATTTGAAAATTAAGCCCAAAAAAGTCCTTTCAAAATCAGCCCAAATGAAGAAATGTGTGAAATTATGTGAAAATAATGATTCTGTTTTAGGCTATTTATATAGCCGCAAAATGTTTTTTAAGTGGGGCTTCATCGAATTTTCTGACCAACGCAAATTCGATTAAAATTTCAGCCAAACTTATGTTAAAACTTCAACTGAACTTTTATGTCGCTAGAATTGACGGGCAGTCGGGACGAAAAACAATTCGACCGAACTTTTTTACAAGTTCGACCGAACTAACACGTCTGTAATTACGCAACAGCTCATCTCTGAACACATTTCTTCAACTTTGGAATTATTAAACTCCATGAAACTTTATGAATTAACTGTCAAAACCAAGACAAGCATTTGCAGAATTCAATCTATTTTGAGAAATATAACTTTTATGGAATTTCATAAATTTTTACTAATTTTAATTAATTTTGTAATAAAATGGGTGCAAACAATTTGTGAAGGTCATTATGATTCAGCGAAATCAAAATTTTGTATCTCCCAAAATACACTGTAAAAAAAATTGAAAAAATTATGGTGCATTACATTGGTCCGTCATGTGTAATGGGTAGTGTTTAGATTTTTAGTTTATAACTAATATTTTGAGAAATATTTTGTCAGTCGAAAGATATTCAAAATATGAATTTTTTTCATATTAGATCAGTTCAAAAAATTCTAGTAATTATGATATGCATCAGTTGGTTTCGTAAATATAACGAAACCGAAGTAGACTCTGTCTAGAAAGTTGTAACACATTTTTTTCTCAAAAAAGAAGAAGAAGTTTTCAGAGAATACAACAACCAGTTTGAACATGACTTTTCATGAATCATTTGATTGTTAAAGAACACACACTTAAAGAAATGTTAAGTTGGCATATCAAATGTGTAAAAAAAATTTCCAAAAACTAAGTAATAGAAAGCTTATAAAATTTGTGACAACTTTTGTTTTTATCCTAAAATAAAATTCGAACAGAAAAATTGTTAAATGGCTTGCAAAAAATTGAATAACAGAAAAAAATAATGATATTTTTTTTCTAAAAAAAGCAAAAAGTGTAACTCAACTTCACAATTTCACTCTATAAAAAGAATTGACTATGAATTAGATTTATCAAATTAATGATAAAAAACTCAAAATTATTAAATTATTGATAAAAAACAAAAAAATTTAAGAAATTTAAAATTAAAATTTATTTATTAATCTTGTGATATATGGCTTTTATATCAATAATATACTTTAAAGTTCAATGGTTTTAAATAAATGGTAAGTTGTAAGGTGTCTAATTCTAATTTAGTTGAAGTTATTTGGTTGGGTTTCAACAAATTAATATTTCTTTTTTTAATGGTAAATAAACAGTTTTCTATACAAATATTTTTCATATAAAATAAGAAAATCTAATAAAAATTTCCTTAAAATATACACACCTAAGATATAAGTCTATTCTAACATAAATTCATTTTGTTTTATAATGGTGGTTTTCTATATATATATAGAAAACACATTTTAAGATAAATATAAACTAATAAATTATACATATCAAAAACATTATTTTATAATTAATAAATAATTAATTATTTTAAATTAAACTTAATATATAATATAATGATAAATATATCTCACATAAAAACTTTGCATTCTCCATTATTAAACAAAGTGGGAAATAAAAATATATATAATTTCGAATTATATAATTAAATAAACATTTTAAAATAAATATAAACTAATAAATTATATATATCAAAAAATTTATCTCATAATTAATAAATGATTAATTATTTTAAATTAAACCTAACATATAATGATAAATATATCTCACATAAAAACTCTGAGTTATCACACAAATTTGACAATAAAAATATAGTGAACGTTAACCACCATCATCATCATCTAATCTTGACTTATATAATATTTAAAAGAGAAATTTAAGATCAAAATTTATTTTAAAGTGAAATTCTTAAAAAAAATTAATACTGTTATACATTCTCTAATTAAAATAATTTTCTTATAAATTTTGGATATATCATTTAAAAAAATCAAAATCGACCCTTTTTAAGATTAAAACAAAATCCAAATAAATAACAAAATAGATTAGAAAGATACAAATGGCAGACAGCAAAATACATTTCACATCGCAGCTAAACATGATCAGCAGACCAGTCTAAGGCCTCTTTTAGTGTGCATCAAATTAACAACAGTACTTTCTTAACAGAACTTTGTTACAACAAAATGCAATGGAATGGAAATGGAAATTGATGTGATACTAAATCCATAACAACGGTACTTTCTTGACAAAACAATGTTGCTACATAATCCGATGCAAAGAAAGTCGATGTAATACAACCAGTACAGCGTGATAAACTTGGTGATTACAACGTTTTTGTTTTCGCTAATTGAAAAACGCGTAATCTAACAGTCAGACTACTCCGTTGAATTGAAAAACAGAGCACAACTTATACGGATTTTTTAAATATGACGATAAATTGTTTGTAAATTCAGGCTAATGGAAGATTTCACAATTGCAGCGCGATTTAATTAATTATTACGGTATTTTATTTTCATTAATTATAAAGTAGAGAAATCTAAACCTGAATAGAAACCGATTGCAAATTGGGATCATCGGAATGGTCAGTTTCTTCAATGCCACTGGTCTCGGTGGCGTTGTCGCTGACGCTCTGTTTGCGAGCAAAACTTGCCAGCGTCTCCATCGGCGTGATTTCCAAATGCCTTACGATTTCGGATTCCGACGCCTGCGGATTTAATTCGATAATTTTGCAGAGTAGCCCCTTCTTGGTTCCGATCTTAGAGCAGTTGTCGGGGTCGTTGGCGAAGATTTTCAATATCCGTAGCCCCAGCACAGTGAAATATGAGTATTTATATTCATATTTATCTGAGAACGGACGCTGGCACTTAGTCGAATGAATTCCAATCTTGTTTCTATCGTACAGCAAGGAGGTTATGGATTCCATCGACTCAGGAATGACCATTACCCGAATGCGATTTCGGGGTATCTCCACCAATTTGGAGATGATCTCTGCAGCCGCTCTTCGAATCCCCTGCTCGTGAGGTTTGTCCCAATTCAGCATCTCGATCAGCCTCTCCATCACATCTCGCATGGTTCCGATCGCTCTCAAAGTCTCCTCTGCAAACTTATCTTCATTCACAAGCGTCGACAGAACTCGAGCCCCCGTCAACTGATCGTAATGATCCATGGACTGCAGCAGCTCCACGCTGAATGACACAAAATTCATCTTCAAGCCGTCGAAAACGCTTCCATTGATGCACCGAGAATATGTGTGATAGAGAAAACGCCGAACCGTGTGGAACTGAGGATCTTCGAAGCCATTTTTTTCTAAGTCCGAGAACGATTTTTTTCCTACGACGAGGAAGATTAACATTTTACTCAGTTTTTCGGAAATGAGGTCGTCCCACGAACATAATTTTGCGTTCACCGACAAAATTGAGGATTTGGAAAGTGAGCATCTGACAGCAAATCCGAGCAGAGTCAGAAACGATTCCACCACGGACAGGCAGTAGAAAATACTGAGAGCCCGATTTCGATTCCGAGTATCGGCGCTCACGTCTCGTTGCTTCGGTATACGGAAGCTACACAAGGCGATGCATGCAATAGCCGAAAGTTCCTGTATCACAAGCGAATACACATGTATTAACGAGAGACTGAAATCGGGAGAACATGACCGCCACGTCATCGCTTGGGTCGCCAGCTCACCGCTTCGGCATAAGATGCGAAGACCTTCTACCACCAATATTATGCTGACGAACCAGAAGTCTTTACTCTTTAATGATTGTGAGAAGCCTCCAAGGAGAACGGCTGTAGCCCATATGAAGTTCAATGTGCCGAGCGTGGTAGCTGCCTTATCAAGAAGAGCTAGCTTGAACGCAAAACGACTTAATTTCTTGTCTGGAGCTGCCGCCTTTTGACTGCGCAATGGATCACAAACTTCTTCGGATTTTCTATCAATTCGGGAGCTGGAGGATTCTGCGCCCATCCCGTTCTTTCCTGAAGGAGGAACAGTAGCATCCATAACTGATGACAGTATTGGGCACGACGGGCTGCGAGACCTGTTCCCAGGCAATGGAAATTTATGCTACCGTCTGCTATTTGCTTTTGCTTTGTGATCATTTCAATATATTCCAATTGAAGTTTTGTTTCACGTCCGCAATGTAATACGGACTACGATCTTTACGTTTTTCAATGAATCGGAGCGCATGCACTGCATTACGTAGAGAAACAATCATTACTCCTAGGTTTTTAAGTAATGATATTTTTTAATATGATTATGTTTTTTTGAAATCCTATTCTTAAGAGAAAGAGGTATTAATTTCACCTGCTGAAATTTTATAGGCATGAATTTCTGGAAATCTGAAAATCTGCTCTTAAGAAAATCTGCTCTTGAGTTTTAAGATTTTGGGTGTAAGACGGATTTTTTGGTGGTATTAAATTTAATTTTATCATTAAAAAAAAGCAAGATTGAAACACTCTTATTATCAAATTCTAAAACTTCTTTTTGACCCTTCTTCCAAAACAACATTTTATTTTAAATAATTACAATTAAAAAAATTTAAATAGTCTAAAATATAATAAAAACTTATTAAAATCACATACTTAAATTATCAATTCTATACAAATTAAATTTCTAGATTTTCGATTTTTAAAAACTCATTTTCTATAGCAAAAAATCATTACTAAATTTCTAGATTTTCGATTTTTAAAAGCTCATTTTCTATAACAAAAAATCATTACTAAAGATAATTTCACCACATCTCCACGCCTTTTTTATGTCATGTGTCATGTTTGGTTCTTTGTTTTCCTTTTGGATGATACCGTCTCTTTTATTTTTTGCTTCCGCATGCACTTTGTCGATATGTGTGGCAGTTTTCCAATGACGTTCTAAGCAGGGATACGTTTCACTCACTAAGACAAATCAGTGAATTAATTATAGATAACGTAATATTGACTTGAATTAAATATATCATACAATTTCAAGTTTGGAATGATACGAATCACAAAGGATTTTTAATACAAGACAAGAGAACTCTTCAATTTTTCTATTGTATGCCTGACTTGTGCATTTGCATTCCAAAAGTCTAAACCTAAAAAGTAGTGCACAACTCCTATATCCTTTATGTCAAATTCCTGACTTTGCTTTTAGAACTGTGTAAAGATTGGTTATCGAAATATGTGTTCAATATATCAATATTTTGTAAAGATTTTTTTATCGAAATATATGTTCAAGAATCAATATATCAGCATTGAACTATACTTTCATTTTAACAACGGACTAATTCCTTTATGTCAAGTTCCTGACTTATTGCTTTGCACAACGGTTTGTAAAGATTCGTTATCGAAATTATATGTTCAATATATCAGTATTAAGTGTATATCAGTATACTTTCATTTTAACTTGACGGCTGAGAAGTTTTATTTTAACCATTGATTAAGCAAGTATGAAGCAAGGATGAGAAAGATTGAATTTAATGAGATTAAGCAAGTATGAAGCAAAGAGGAGAAAGATGGAATCTAATGATGTTTGAAATATTTTATTATCATGTAATTTATATATATATAATTTAATTTTATATATTAAATTTTTTTTATTAGTTGTTTTTTTTAATATTTTAATATTTGTTATATTTAATAATTTTTTAAAATTAATTTTTAAATTTTTTATAATATTAATATTGAAATAAATTATCTAATATATAGATATTCAAATAGTTTATTTATATTTTATATTAAAATATTTTTAAAAAAATATTGGATTTATATATCTTTACATTCAAAATAAAAAACTATATATATTTTTTTTAATTTTTAATTGGTTTGTCTCTTTTAACAAATATAAAATTCTTTTTCTTCGATTAACATCAAAATATTTTATTTATAGTTGAGAGTGAAAGTGAAATATTTTTACCACATATGTGAAGTAGAAGTAGAATTATTAATCTTTTATAATACTTTTAATTAAAACTAACCAAATATATATATTCATCTCTGTTTTTTATTATAGCTCATTGTTTTTATTTAGAGAATATTTTATTTGTAAAAAGGAACACCACATTGAGCATTAACAGAATCACATGTAACACTCAAATTAGATTGTAGAATGTGTCTCTCTATGCAATGATAATTGGAGCTATGTTTTCACATTAGTCATTTCTTTCTGTATAAGAGAATCCTCTCAATGCATTGATGTTTAATCTTGAACAAGTCTAGAATGAATCATTAATTTGCATACTAGATTCTATAGAGTCTCTTATACATCATTCTTAGGTATGGAGTTGTACTCTTCTACCATAGGATCGCACCATAGCATCCCACCATAGCTACTTAACAACATGGAATATTTGAAGGATCTATACTTATTGAAAAGTTTACAAATCTTGCTAAATACTATTAATACTTAAATTTACAACAATAAAATGTTCTATAATATTTTGTAAAAATATTCAAACTAAAAAAATGTCAATTTGAATTAATAGTTCGAAAAAAAATAGAAATTAGTGAAGCTATCTTTGAAAACTAAATATGGAAAATTAATTCATGGAATAAATTTGATCCTTAGATTTGTTGATAAAAAGGGAGAAAGAAATAAATATATAATAAACACATAATATATTTTCAATTTCATAGCTCAGGATATTTTGGATTGAAAGTGAAAGAGTGCATTGTTAAGGTACTCCTTGAAATAAGTCCCATATTGAAATCAAAATGCACTCCTTGAAGTAAGGCACATATCGAAAATCCGTGTGGATGTTAACATAGAAAAAATAATAATAACAAATTTTACATGTTGCAATAGGATTTAACTAAACACATGGCACCTAAGAGTGGGGAGATCTATCCATCCCGTGTATGCCATGAATTTTCTAAGATAATTTCTACTACATAACAAGGTATATGAAAAATTATCATAGGATGATGAAAAGTTACCATATGTGCATGAAAATTTTCCATCATATTTTAGAAATACTTGAAATAAAATAAATAAAAAAAGAAATAATTTACATTATTTATTTTTAAAATTGTTGCAAGTATCTTTTCCTATCATAAATAATGAATTATTGGAATTATTTGTTAAACACTAACCATTAAATATTACACTATTAAGGAATTGTTACTTATTTTTAAAATTATCAAAAATAAATTTTCCTCTTTGTTAAATACTAACCATTAAATATTACATTATTAAGGAGTTATTAATGTACAAATAAGTGAATGATGAATTATTGGAATTATTTGTTAGACACTAATCATTAAATAATTTACATTATTAAATAATTATTATTTATTTTTCAAAATGCTCTAAATAAATTTTTCTATCAACAATGGAATTCTTGGTTAAACACTAACCATTAAATACTAAATTATTAAGGAATTATTGATGTCCAGATAATTGATTTAATGTAATTATTATATTAGCTATGTTTGACGATAGTCTTTGAAGTGTAATGAAGCATAATGCAATATAAAGTATAATGTGATCTCATGTAATTTCTTATATTAACCACTAATCATAATAATAAATAATAATAAGATAATATTAATATATAAATTTAGATTAAACAATAAATAACAAAGAAAATATAATAATAATAAATAAATAAAATGATAAATAATAAAATAATTTTTTGAATAAATATATAAAAATAAATTTAAAAAATAATAATAATAAATAAAGTTAATAAAAAGTAAAAATGGAAGAGAATAAACTAGAGTTAAATTAAGAAAAGTATTGATTTAAGGTAAACTTAAGACAATGACATACAAATTGTGTGTATGTGGATCCATTTCCAATCCGTTTTCTATTTAATGCATGAAAGACAGATAAGAGGCATTCATTATTTCTACAGGAGAATGATGGAAGACACACGATTCACTAGTTGTAGTAGTTACGTAACACCCTCAATTCATGTGTTTGAATTTCAAAGTAGACATTTGAACTTTAATCCTAAGGGGAGTGGATCCCAAAGGATAAACATTTTGTGAATGTAATTAAAAATTTAATTGAGGAAATGAATAAAATAATGTGGTGCAGATTTGACCAAAATGAGAATTGTGAGATCACTTGCTAAATCCATGAGGATGGATGAGGCAAATATTTCCCCACAGTCTTTCAAAAATCCTTGAAAGAAATTAAATTTAAATTTAGATTTTTGAGGAAAAATCTGAATTTCCCCAATGATGAGGAAAGTAGTTGGGAAGAGGTAAAAAGCTGGAAAAGCTGAGGAAAAGCATAAAACAGCTTTAAAGAATCCCTAAATTTGGAAGCCTAGGCAAACAGGAAGAAAAGCATCCTGAGATTCTGGACGCAGAATTAGAAACATGCTTTGGGGAACAATAGCTTAAATAAGCTGCTCTTGTACAGATTAGAGGTTGATCTGTTTCAAGGAGAAGATCTCAGCTCGGGGGTGAGTTCTGGGAGACAAAAAGGACTCTAAGGTTGGGAGGTTGGTCAATTGCATGAGTGGTATGTCTCTAAAATTATTGATGTTCTATTTCATATAGTATGAATTGGCTACATATAAAAATTTGACTGTTTATTAGAATATCAATTCTACATTTAACAGAACTGATCATAAGGAAATAATCCATGAACTTCTATATAGTTGTAGAATTGGAGTGGTGAACTAGAATCCAACAGAGTCTTTAAACCAGTGATTGGTATAAATCTGAGGATATTTATTATTTTGTTTCACAGGAAAATTTATGAAATTGTTTTAATCTGCTTCAGTTTCCTAGCCTGATTCTAATATATACATACATGAGAGAGAATTTGAATTCCTGTATTATATTGGAAAATAGACGAAAATGAATTTTAACTTACACTGTGCATGAGAGAACAGAAGGAGAGACCTATAAACTGACCTCAGGGTCAACATACCATTCACATGTAATTGGAAAATTAATGGTCAAGAAAGTTGTATGTAAGCAACACATGTTATAGCAGAGGAAAGCAACTGATAATTTACGAAAGACTGATCCTAGACAAATAACTTATGAAACCATTCTAATATTATAGCATAGTAAGTAAATACAAAGGATAGTTGAGTAAATATCCAACATCCATGATCACCCCAGTCTGACATATTGAATTATATGTAATCTAGTCTTTCGTGATAATCCAAATCAAGAGGGTAAATTTGTAGATTATAAACCCCAATGTTCTCTAAACATAAAGATAGAAATGCAAGTGCATTCATCCCTGTAGACAATTTGGATACATATTCTGTGCAAAGATATAATACCTTAATTGCTCAAGCATCTCCATAGAACTACAGTGTCATTCTGTTATAAATGATCATATCACTCTGGTTATCTAAAATTCAGAAGAAAAAAGAACGAGGCGTTTAGACTTTAGGGTCAATTAAATACAACTGGAGGAAGAAATTTAGAAAGTTTTGACTCACAATAATACTATTGATTTCATTCAGATATTTAAAATTTTACCATCACAGAAGCTCTGTTCTCCTGGGATAGGAAACTTTATATTACAATACATTATTCATTCTAATATCATTACAGTATGAAAATAGTTAAAAATTACATGGCCTGAGAGCCTAGAGGCAATAAACTACACAGAATGAAGAGTATGTGTAATATATATATATATATATATATATATATATATATATAATTAAATCGCCAAAAGTTAAGTATTACTTTCAGCCAAGACAAATGGGCAAAGAGAGGGTACTACTGAAGCAGACTCATAATAAAAGTGGGTATTATAAAAATCTAGAAAAGACTGATGTATATGTGGATATATGATACAATTTCAAAACAACCTTATAAAGTCCCGTGAACAGAGCCCCATAATTATTCAGAGTGGGGATTTACTTATAGGGTTAAAACTAATTACAATTGTATCATTACAATATGTAAATGTCAAAATATAAACCCTATAACCAGTAGCGAAGAACGAATTTCCTTCTGACAGATTTCGGTTCATACCGACCTGCAAGGAGCGAGTAAAAAATTGTTAATATTCTAAGGGAGCCATGTATCTCTGCAAGTGTGAAGGAGAGCACGACATTTACCCGCAAGAAAAAAAAACTAACATCAATGAAACGCTGAAGATAGAGAGTAAAAATAACGTGAATCAAGTCAAAATGATAACTGACAAAGGCGTCGTACCTGGAGAGGGAGAATCCCTTCCTCCCTTAGCAATCTTCAACCGATAACCATAGAATTATCATGAATAAAGGGTTACATTCAAAAATTCGACTAAAAACGAGAAACCTCCAGAGAACGAGCAAATAAAAAAATTATTTCTATGCTTGGTCAGACAACAAAGTTTCTAATCAGAGTGCTGAGGGCGTAGAATCCTTACGACACTGAATAAAGGCACGCGTAACCAATTTAACTTGAGAAGAGGATTGGGCTATGAAGCCATGAGAGCCTGCATAAAACCTTACTTCTGATATGGTGCATCAGAATCTCCAAGGCTAGGTAGGAAAACCCAAGTTAATCAAGTTCTGGGAAAGGCGGACGTATATTCTCTGGAAAAAAAATAGAGCCTTCGTTATAATTATTCCAATAGCATAAAATGATAATACCAAATCGTAGGTGTTGGCATGAAGAAAAATGTGAAGCTCTCCATCTGAAATGGCAGCCTGAGAATTTATAAAAATATAGAGAGCGAAAGTTCACAAGCTCTGGTAAAGGATCTTACCGAGGAAATTGTTATCACACAGTAGTAAGGCGAAGAGATGAAACGAATCACTCCAACGGCCATGGCGTGTCACTTACGGTCCAGAAACAAACCAAACGCAGTAGGAGGTAAAAGAACTGCCGAACCAACACCAAGTTGATTTATAACAGTGTGCCATGAATCAAAACAACAAACCCTAATAGCCAGATGCAATCCAAATCGTCCACCTGGCGAGATCCGCATGGTGAAGCCACGGATCGAGGAGTTAAGATGTAAGGTACCCCCTCTGTTCCAAAATTAATATGACAAGCAACGAATTAAATGCAGGTCGATCTGGCCATACTGTGGAAAATCGCTTTGGAAACGAGGCGGAACGAGGCCAGTATTACGTGGAACCAACACCACATGATCACAACCGGAACGAGACCCTCTATCACCCATACGACGAGCGTTAAAACCTTATGGTGGCTCAGCGTGGAAGACAGAGGGACGTCGTCCTTCAATTTATCATTACATAAAATTCCAACTGGGAAATTACGTGGAGTTACTTTTAATACGCCCAAATTCACATAAATAAATGATAAGACGTGGAGGAGAATGAAGGACGAATACCAGACTTGCATAGTTGGTAATTCAAATTCCGCAAATGTTATATATTTTATAACCAAGGATAAGGACTGACGACCGCTTGGATTGTATACGTGCATGGAACTATATCAACATGGAATGCACATAAAACAAATCGAATTCCCCTCTATATCATTTGATTAAGAGTCCAAAGGTTGTGATATAAAACGAAGAGTTGTATGGAAGTGGGGTAATATAATAAGGACCTTTGGTTATGTCGGAGGTAACTATAATTAATATAATTATAATTATTACCAATCAAGTAAATTACAATATGGAAAGATAAAGTGGGGATGTGAATAGAAATTGAAAAGTAATCATAGTGTAAACCTGCAACGAAAGGATAGAATGCCTCATTTGCATTAACTAGAAACGAAAAAACCAAATACAAAAAAAAAAAAATTTGTGAATTGGGAGGTGTGACAAGTTGATTGAGAACTCGGGGCAGGAAAATATAGAAATAATCTATGCATCTGAGCCTATGGTTGGGTGGAGAGTCATCCCCAAACCTTTATATTATAACTTTGAAATCATCAATAAATTTTATTTTCCCTTTACACGTTAGTCTTCTCTTCGCCTGTTTTCATAAATTATATGTTAATCAATTGAATACTTTGTATTGATTATTAAAAATATTGATTAATATAAACAATTTTTATGTTTTTATTTCGGTTCATTACATATGGTATCAAAACTAATTTAAATATTCATGAAGCCTAGAAATTGTTATCATAGTGTCCATAACATTATGTTTTTTTAATTTTAGTTGAATAAGAACATAAAAATCTGACCAAGTAGAAGTCTATGTATTCATGATTAATTAGTTTCATAGCTTAATACAAAAAAAATTAGTTTCATGTTCACTAAGATTTATTCTCAATGTGGTTCGAGTTTCATCATACAAAACCTGCCAAAAAACTATATTGAAAATTTTGAACTAGCCTATTTAGGATTGATTTAAATATATATATATAAATATAGATAACCAAGATTTAAAATTTGAACCAAATATTACCAAATATTTATTCTAAATATTCTCTTACGTTCACCCTCTGAAACCTATGAGAGAAAAGTTAAAACAAAAAAATTCCAGGATGACCTAATTAAAGCAGTAAAACCCTAGGATCATGAGCTTTAATACCAATTTTTTTGGACATTGTACCTTCAAAATCATAAGAAATTGATAATTATAATCATCTTCAAGGGGAAAGCCTTCTTTTACAATGAATACATTGTAGAAGACAATATTTACTAATTCTAAGACTAACTCTCCCTAATATATATATAACAAAGGGTACAATTATAATTCAATGACACCATGATAGGTTCTACGATACATAACAATATACTAATAGAAATGTAATCACTCAATATCTAGGGCTTAATAAGGGGTAATTGGGGTTAACATGGAACTTATATAGAGCTTAACTTATTACATCATTTTTAGTGGATCAATTCCTCTTTTAAAGTGGACGCAAAGATGTATCCCATGAGAGTGAGATCCATTATCAATTTGTTGAGTATTTGTTGTATTATCGATTCGGTTATTTAGATTTGCTTATTTAAAGCTATTAAGTGGGAAATTTGCGAAATTGTATAGAATAATTCAAATTAATGTAAAAAATTAACACAGATTTATATTTGGGATGCATAGGATGATGTAGAAGAAATATCAACTATGGTGCATACCAATATATATGACATAAATATGTGGTGTTGTGACACAAATTCTCACTCCCCTTATTTCATTGGAAAGTGTAGTACAAAAAACATAAACTAAAAGGAAATCACGCTACCATGAGACCCTAATAAAAATACTATGGTATCGTATTGTAGAAGTGCATTTGAAACTTTAAATCGATTTCTATCACTTTATTTTCAACTACAATTTTTCATCTTCCCTGACACACTCTTTATCACATGTGTTCACCATGCACACTTTCTATCATCCTCATATTCCTAGTACATTTTTGTGTAATCTAGATGATTTCAACATCATGTGTTCTCTTCAACCCATGGGAGAATCAGAATTAGCGATCGTCATTTTATAAAGTATAATGTAAACCATGAGATTGAACATTAAAATCCCTTGTAGGTCAAGAAAAAAAAACATAATATATTTTCCTTTTTATATTGCTACATGATTATAATATGTGTACCTAAATTTACACTTACTTATTTTAAAAATATTTTTGCAAACAAAAATATTAATTCTTTCTCTCATACTAATCCAACTTGTTATATGTGTTTCCTTCAACCTATTAGTCTATCCATAAAACATATTTTTATTTAGGTTTACATATCATCATCTACTTCTTGTTGTGTTACTTTATGTATTTTTTATTAACAACAATGTCTTCCTCTTGTTTTTTCTTTTTATTATCTTATCATTAAAAATATTTATATTTATATTTATTTATGTAAATCTCCTTTGCCACTCTCAATCCATTCACATTTGTCACTCTCAATCCATTCACATGTTACTTCTCCGCAAAGTGTTAAAAAAAAATATGCTCTAAATAAGAATAAGGCATATTAATTTAGAGTAAAAATATTATGATCGTATATAGTGGTTATATCACAATTATCAATATGACATAGATAATAATGGTAACATAGATCTAGAGTTAAGATTGATCTAGACCATCTTAATTTTAAATAAACTACATTCCACATGAATACCATGGGTTGTTTTTATAATTTATTATTATTTTATTTTATTATTTTTATTTTTTATTGTATTTGACCTAGTTAAAATGTTCATTACATTATGTCAATATTTTTATTTAATTTACTTTTATTTTTATTTTTGTGTAATTTGACATAGTCAAAAATGTTAAATTGAGGTTAATTTAACAAATTTTTAATAACAACATTTTAACTTAAAAGTTACCAAAACCTAAATTCAATCTAACTTATTAAAAAGAAAAAAAACTAACACTATAAAAAACATATAAAAAACTATTTACTTGTGAATCTAATGGCCTAAAACATTTCAATTGTCTAACATTTGATCCAATGACTCAAATATGGACAAAGTGGCAGCTAGGAGAGTTGTTTTCAAGTAAGAACGCCTTGCGATGTAAAAATGGTAAGTGCCATAGACTAATGGATTTAGTCTTGTGAGATATAGCTTTAGATTGAAATTCAATAGATTAAACATAATTTCAGTATAAGGTTTTAAGTTACTTATAATTATAGTTAGTAATTGAATAACTATTTCTTAAAATTATATATATATTTATATGTTTATATATATAATAATAATAAATATATAAAAATATATATTTATTTTTAATAATTCATAATTTAGGTTTTTTCCTTTTTTAATTAACTTTTCATTAAAGATATCTATGTTTTTTTTATTTATGTAAATCTCCTTTGCCACTCTCAATGCATTCACATATTACTTCTCCAAAAAAGTGTTAAAAAATTATGTTATAAAAAAAATAAGGCATATTAATTTAGGGTAAAAATATTATCGTATATTCTATTGGAGTGGTTATATCACAATTATGAATATGACATAGAGAATAATTGTAACAAATATAAGATTATGAAATAGTATTATAAAATTTTCAATTGTATTTCTACCAAAGTGTTGGAGGATTTAAATATACACATTACATAAAAATAATCAATTTTTTTGTTAACAAACCTTTTTCACATTAATAACTAGCTACATTAAAAAATAAATAAAAAGTTACCAACCTAAGAAACATGTGTAACTTATGTGTTTAACCCTCGTATAAAATGTCCCATAAGATAACCAACATAATATTTGAAAAAAAAATAAATATGAACCTTTTCTGAATAAGATGTATCACATTAATGCTTAGAAAGTAAAAACTAAATAAATAAATAAAATAAATCTACCAAGGTTTGCCCTCTTTGTTGGAATATGTTGATGGAGCGTGACCCTACGACTGCACAATAAAAATGGTAACGGCCACGGACTCCAATGGGTTTAGTCTGGTGAGATATGGCCTAACGTTGAAGTTCAATAGGTTAAACATAATTTAAGTGTGAGGTTTATAGTTCCAATTTCGGTTGAATCTAGATAAGTTACTCGTTGTAATTATAGTTGGTACGTGAATAATCATATGTTAAAATATATATATATATATATATATATAATTAGCACAATTATATTAATAAATGTAATTTATATATTCTAGATTTTAATTTATTTAAATTTAAATTTTATTTAATATTTACTTTTAAAAAAATTAATAGAATAAATCATATAAACTAACTCAATTAGTTAATTTAATGTTATTGTGTATTGGTTTTTGTTTTCCAATTCCAATATATATCATAATGTAATTCGAAGTACTTATTACTTGAAGTACTTATTACTCTAGTGTTTATTAGCTGGTTACCAATTATTATTTATGACAATTATGTTCATCAAAGGATGTAAGATTTTGATAGAATTAATTTTTAGGAATTGTCTATTTGGTAAAAAAAATATAAGAAATTAGGTAGTTGGAGTATTTGAATTGCACATATTTTATAGTGGTAATTAGTTAGGTCTTTCTCCAATCTTTATTACACATTTAACTAAGTTTAACCACTATAAACAAGATTATGATAAACTTTTATCAATTTTTTTAAAAATCTTTAAGATTACACATCAAATGGTAATATTATGGGCTGTTTTGAAGTAAATAAATTAAAAAATATTTACAACAAAGAACGCTTAAATTAGTGCTTTGTATGTTCCAAATTAATATATTGTTGTGGGTATTGGTATTTGACAGCGCCGAACCATAGGGCAACGAATTTTCATCTAAACGTGTTCACATCGCGACACTGGCCATGAGGTGTCAATATAAGAGTTTAGTTGGCGGGGTAATTATCAGCGAAATAAATTATTTTTAAATTAAATTTGGTTATCATTTTTAAACTAAATTTTATTTTTAAATTAAATTTGGTTATCATTTTTAAACTAAATTTTGTTATTTTTTATTTGAAATTCAAAACTTTTTCAATTATTCTTCATATATTTATATTTCTTTAAAACTTTATAAATTAAATCCGGTTCACTTATTTATATAAAAAACAAAATTCTTCAACCCAATTTTAATATACCAAATTTTACAATGTAATTAATTTTAAATTAAAGTAAATCAAAATTCCTCAATCTCAATTCAATATATACCATGTCTTACAATGTAATTAATTTAAAATTAAACCTAATACATATAATAATTATATCCCACAAACGTCCCACCCTCCACTGTTTATAAATTTGAAAATAAGCATACATCTAACCCTAAACTATATAGTTATCCCTCATAGAATAGCAAAATATATTGCAAAAGTTAAAACGGGAAAAAACATTTGCAAGGCAAAAACACATCGCGCTAAATGGGGTATGCAAACCGCCCTCATTTTGTGTGGCATCAAACAAACATGCTTTCATTAGAAAAAATGGTTACTACAAAATGCAATGGAAATTGATGTAATGCTAACTCCAGAACCTCAAGCACCGCCGGATAAACTTGGTGATTACAACGTTTTTGTGTTTACTAATCGAAAAACAGGTAGACTAACAATCAGGCTACTCAATTGGATTGAAAAAGAGACAAGAACTAATTATGTGGAATTTGTAGTTATGAGTATAACTTGCTCTAAATTCAGGCTAATGGAATATTTCACAATTACAGCGCAATATAATTAATTATTACAATATTTTATTTTCATTATTTAAAAATTAGAGAAATCTAAACGTGATTAGAAACCGATTGTAAATTCGGACCATAGGAATGCTCAGCTTCACAGCTAACTGTCCCGTCAGCGTCTCCATCGCCCTCATTTACAAATTGCGAATCAAACCCGAATGCGATTCGGGGTACCTCCGCAATTTGGAGATCATCGCTGCATCCTCTTTAATTTCGTTTCACTTCCGCGATGTAATATAGTTTTCTGTACTACAATCTTTCATGGTGTTTTGGGTCCTGTAATTTGCTGTCTTTTTTCTTTATTTTTTGGGTTCTTGGTGGGTTCCGTAGTCTTTGCTCTCTTTTTTCTTTCTTTTTTGGGTTACTTGTGGGTTCAGTAGGCTTTGCTCTCTTTTTTCTTTCTTTTTTGGGTTACTGGTGGGTTCCGTAGTTTATTTAGCCTACAGGTGGGTTCCATTAGTGACATAAGCTATTTGACCTCGTGGACATGATTAAAATATTCTATTTTATATAATGAATTAGACTCATGTATGACAATAGGTAGGAAAACAATCATTACTTTCATGTTTTTATTTAAGTTTTTATTTAATGTATTGAATGAATTAACTTAACCTACAATTTCAAAATTAGAATCATACGAGTGGTTTGTAATATAATTTTTTTTTTTTATCAAAATTTCGATTGTCTTCTGCCTTTGCATTCCGAAAGGTCTAAACCTAAAAAGAAGTGGACAAGCCCTATAGTCTTTATGTCAAATTTGTTACTCGCCTTGCAATCAGCTTTTTAGAACTGCTTGTAAAGATCAGTGATCGACATACAAGATAAAGGCGATCAGATAATATTTATTTCTCAAACACAACTTTGGATAGCGTTAGTATTTAAAACACATAGTATACATCATAATCAAATGAATGTTTAAGATATGATTATTTGAATAGAAATATAGATGATAATCAGAGTTATTTATTTATATTTAATCCTAATAAAAATCTAGAATCAATCATTAATTTATAACAGGTTCCACACATATTCGTATGCATCATTCATCTTTAACAGTACTTTTCGACCATAGCATCCCACTATAGAATATTTATATTATCTCAAAATATATAAATCTGGTCCAATTCTATTAATTATTAAAATTTTAATAATAAAAAATTTTACTATATTTTGTAAAATATTTAAAATTTTAAGGTTTTTATATAATTTATATAATAAGTTAGATTTTTTTTAGTAAAACATTTTTCAAATTTGGTAAAATTATTTTTTAAAATAAAGCATAGAAAATTTAGAATTCCAAATTAAAAAAAAAGAAATAAATACATAATAAACACACAAAGTATCTTCAATGTCATCATTTATGGTGATTTGGAGTGCAGTGTTAAGGAACTCCTTGCAATGGGTCACATGTTCAAATTCCTCATAATTGTTAGCATACAAAAAAAAGATAACAAATTTCACATTATAACAAGATTTAATTAAGCACATGATACCTAGGAATGGGGATGTCTATCCATCCCATGTAGACAGGGTTTATTTGTTGGAGAAACAAAAATTTCTAAATACAATCAAGGACAATAAAAAATGTAGAATAAAGATGGAAATCATGTGATTGAGATTGACTAATAACAAGACAAAGATTCAATGTTGATAATAATGGTTCGATGTACCTAACCACAATATATTAAGTAGATATTTCACTCTATGTACATGAACTATTTTACATGTATATGCTTGACTTATATGTTATATTTGTAAAAATAATTCCTTAATATAATAAGAATTCAATGATTTAATTAGTCACATAATTCCTAGATTAGAGATTTTATTATTATTGTTATAAATATAAGTTTCTTTCGTCTCATATGTTTCTATTATCATGTTATTAATACAACCAACTCATTTTTGGTATTTATTAGAGACATCCTCTTGCATTACTCAAACTTGTAAGTGTGAGACACCCTTGAGTGTGAAAATAGCCTCATTTATTTCTTGCCTCTCACACTTAATATTTATTTATTTCCATAATTATAATAATTGTATTATTTTGGTTTCTTAAGTGCTCAATGTTTGTATTATAGGTTTAAATAATTTTTTATCTTATTTTCGTCCTTTAGAAAGGAAACAAGTACATAAAAAAATAAAAAAATGTCAAGCACTAAATCCCAATATTTTGTGACTAAGGAATATTTGGAGGATTTTTTCATGAATTTTATGGAAGAAATGACAACAGATGATGAGATAGACAACATGAGTGTTGAAGATCTCAGAACCTATGCAAATAATTATCAAAATGGTTGGAAGAACCTAATTATTCATGAGAAAGAGGGCATGGGATCGATTTTTGTTAATGGTTAGGGTGATTATTTTAATACATGTACAATTTGTAATAAATACATATATACATACATTTATTTGTATACATTAATCTAACAAAAATGTATCATATATGTGAACACCATTTGCAGTTCTCACGGTTGATGAACAAAGATGTTAATATCACAGTTGTAGCCTCAGGTTCACACAATCAGGATGGTTTTTTCCATCAATCACATAATAAAGATTGTTCTCACCATCAAGATGATATGTTGGCACATGTTAGTTTTTTTTAAGTAAACATGATGATGTAAAATTATTTTATTTTATTATTATATATCGAAACATGATGACGTATTTTTAAAATAAATAATTGGGTACACTTGTACATGTATATAATTAATTTATGTTAAATTTTGTCCAATGTTTTTGCATGGAAGTACCTTCTTCTTCCTCAGGAGATGTGCCAAATCCACCATCACAAGTATGAACAATTTTTCACTTAAATATGTTTTTAAGTTATATATTGCAGTTCAAAAGTTTCATTAAAAAATGAGATTTAGATCTTGAGCTATTTTACAATTTTAAATTTTTTGAATTTTAGGTTTCTGTTGATTTTCTTTTGGAGCCACCCTCAAGAGATGTGCCCAATCCACCATCACAAGTATTCAATTTTTCACTTATATGTTTAAGTTATAAATTGAAGTTCAAAAGTTTTATTATAAAATGAGATCTAGATCTTAACTTATTTTATAGTTTTAAAATTTTTGAATTTTAGGTTTTTGAGATGGAGTGTATGATGGAGATAGGAATATCCACACCATTTGAACAAGTTTTCTAACCTTTTTTTAATATTATTGAAAATTAGTTTATATGCATTTTCATTTGAATTTTTTTAATATATCTATATATATATATATATATATATATATATATATATATATATATTTTGATTGTACAGTTTACTGTGGAAGATGTTGCTGAGGAGGATGCTTTAATAGACTAGAAAGAAAATACAATGGAGAGGGAACCACATGAGGTATTGCATGATTTTTTATTTTATTTTTTTACATGAAGTCCTATATTCTCATTCAATTTTAAAACATTAAATTCTAATGGTTTTACACATTTTATACAGGTTCCCCATTCTTCAAAGGATAGCACGAGGCTCAGGACTTTGCTGGCAGAGACATTAGATACATCTGTATTAGATCGATGATGCACATGTGTGAAATTTTTTTTTTTTATAGATCTAGTCTTAAATTTACTTTTTTATATATAGTCTTAACTATGCAGTCATATTTACTTTTCTATATAACTTGATACTTGTAACACTATACATTGAACTATATATATTTACTTTTATTGTTCATGGATACAAATTTTGGATATATTTTTACTGTTTGGATATATTTTGAAACTACAGTTACTTTTATCAAGAATGATTCTAAATTTTGGATAGTTACATTTTTCATGTGATCACATGTTGTGACATATAATGTTTTGTTTTTAAAACTCAAGTTGCCATTTTATTTTTAAAATATAAAATTAATCTAGATGGAAATTTCAAATTACAAAACACATACATGTGTGTATTTTGAATAGTTGAACTACATTTGGCATGTGATCACATGTTGTGATATAATGTTTTGTTTTTAAAACTAAAGTTGTCATTTTATAAATGTTAAATATAAAATGAATCTCTCTAGGTGGAATTTTGGAATTACAAACCATGTATAGATGTGTATATTTTGGATAGTTGAACTACATTTGGCATGTGATCACATGTTGTGATATAATATTTTGTTTTAAGATATAATGTTTTATTTTTAAAATTCAAGTTGTCATTTTATTTGTTAAATATAAAATGAATCTCTAGATGGAAATTTCAAATTATATTTTCACAATGTGTATATTTTGGATGGTTGAACTACATTTGGCATGTGATCACATGTTGTGATACAATGTTTTGTTTTTAAAACTCAAGTTGTAATTTTATAAATGTTAAATATAAAATGAATCTCTCTAGATGGAAATTTCGAATTAAAAACCATGTATACATGTGCATATTTTGGATAGTTGAACTACATTTGGCATGTGATCACATGTTGTGATATAATGTTTTGTTTTTAAAACTCAAGTTTTCACTATATTTGTTAAATATAAAATGAATCTAGATGGAAATTTTGAATTACAATTTACACATAAATGTGTATATTTTGGATAGTGTTGTCACTATATTTGTTAAATATAAAATGAAGTCGACATTATATTTATTAAATATAAAATGAATCTAGATGGAAATTTCAAATTACAATTTACACATAAATGTGTATATTTTGGATAGTTGAACTACATTTGACATGTGCTCACATGTTGTGATATAATTTTTTGTTCTTAAAACTCAAGTTTTCATTTTATTTGTTAAATATAAAATGAATTTAAATGGAAATATCATATTACATTTAACACATGTACATTGGTACATGTTACACATTTGAACATGTGTGTGAATGTCATATAATTTTAGGATGTACATATATTATTTAGGTGATATTTAAGTATCTATTTTTCATGATCATACATGTCATTTAAAACAGTCATAGATGGTTAAATACATATTTAAGTTCACATGAGTATATGTACGTAAAAATGATTGAAGTACATGTCTGAATATATGGAAAAATGATTGAAGTACAATACATATCGATGTATATATCTAAAAATAACCATAAAATGTACAGGTCATAAGTCATACCATGGCCTCGCACCAGCATCAGAAACCCATTAGAGGTAGCTACACGGGTGCGTTTTCAGGCTGCTCTCACCGTGGCCACGACCAGCAATTGGAATCCACTGAGGGCTCTGCATCTGATATCCATGAGGTGTTGGCTCCTCAAGCATTTAATAACATGCATGGGGAGACTTTTTTGCCTCCGGAGAAGCATAAGGGTAGAATAGGCTGCAAGAAATCCACTATTCCGCAATCTTTGGAAAGTTTACCTATGAAAACCAACCCGCTTCCAGGTTATGAGCCCACGATGGAAGAGATAGGTGTTTGGGTTATGGACTCGGACGATGTATAGACCAAAAATTATGATGCGGAGTACCCAGTCACTCCCAGTGTCCATGCGACCCACTTGAAGCCTCCTCGAATGCCCACAGCTGAGGAGGAAGCCATTGCTAAATAATATGGGTTCATGATAGAGGAAGAGGACTAGGCGAAAAATGAAGATGAATGAACTCCATGATTGTTTGATAGCAAGGTTAATTTTTGTTTTTTGTCACCTCAGGATATACTTCAGCTCTTTTGTTTTTATATGGGCCACTCAATATTTTTTATTACAAGACTATATGACACTCTTAAGGGGTTGGTTTCCTCCTTTGAGGCAACTCCAAACTTGGTTTATTTTGAACACTACCAAGGCAAGGATGAGCTCAGCACTACTTGCCATCTCTGCCCATTGCCCCTATACAATTTTTCATGCTTTTAATATAGTTTAGCCCAAGTTACAAAAAAAACAATTTCACATGAATATATGTACATAAAAATGATTGAAGTACAATACCTTTCGATGTATATATCTAAAAAAAATCATAAAATTCTAGGTGTTCTTAGATCTGTCAAACAATCATAAAAATTTTAAATTGCATTAAAACATATATATCCAGTACACAACATTTTTCATTAATGTACATAGAAAAGCTACTTTCAGTTGATAGTAAACTGGAAATTACAAAACATGTGCTACACATTTTTCATTCAAGAATGAATATTATAATTTACTTAATAGACACACCTAAAAATAAATTGTACAAATTAAAATTTGCATTATATCAACTACGTTAGATACACAGATATGTACATTTTTCAATAATGACATTATGAAAAATTGTATCAAAGAATGCATCAAATCGTTTAAGATTAGCTAATCTAGACATGTGTATGTGTACACGTGTATAAATTACTCATGTGCATGTACCAAAACAATGTACATGTGAAAACACTTGTGCATATAACATAAAAAGACAATTTAATTTTTAGTTGAGTTCTAGAAGTTCTAACAGATGAATCCAAAGAGAAGAAATGGTTGGGAAGTTCGATATAAAAAATTCCAACGGAATGCCATCTTCAATGATCTGTTCATGATCGGCTTTTGACATTTTACATTTCTTAATTTTCTTTTTTTTCTTTGATTGAAGTTCTATCAACTTATGTGTGTTGCACACACCAAGTGACTATAATGACAACTTATGACATCAGGTTCATAGTCCTGAAAGTAAACAGAATCGCCACTTTGATTAGTTTGTTGGAAAAAATAACCTTTCAGTATAATAGACCCTCTGTCATATGTAAAACCATTATCATCATATTTTTCTAATACTTTCATCTTTCGTCCAGTGCAACGCATCAAATAACACTTCACATTTTCATCGTTGATAGTAGGTGCAACTACAACAAAAACATCTCTTGCACAATAAAACAAACGTATGTATTTAAATTTAGATCATAATTAACATGAAAAATTAACTTTAAAATTAACATGTGTACTTGATTTTATTATCTATTTCTATATCTATATCATTTGAAAGTAATTGAAATGTTACTTTCTCTAACAAGATCAGAAACTCGATCACCTTTAGATGATATTGTAGTTTCCTCTGATTGCATTTCTTCAAAGCTTGCAACAAAAATTTTCCCCTTTGTATTTAGTTTTGTATGTTGCCAATCTTTTACATACATTTTGTTTTCACAAACATCATTGGATTCTGTGTTTTCTATGAAAACATAAAAAAAAAACAAGAAAAAATTATTTTATCCAATGCAAACACATTTCTGGACAACTTTTTTCTAATTGAATGCAATTTTCAAGTCCTTTTTATTGTTTCAACTTCATCTCCAATCAATCTATATACATCTTGGAACCCAATATACCAAAAAACCCTATATGGAAAATTCAAAGAAGAATATAAATATGATATCAAAATACCATCAAAGATAATCATTCTGACAAATGTACTATTTAAAAATAGAAATCCAATAAAAATTAAATTGAATGTACCTTTGTACTTCCCTTGATCGGTTAGTCTCATGGCTTAGTGCAGCGATGCACCATTAAATAACTTCTTCAACTGAGACAAGTCAGTTCGTAGAGTGGTCAATTTGATATCTTCGAAGTGCTCATTTAATACATGCCCCTGCACCGTCATGTTCTCCTTTTCCATGACTAGTCTCAAAGAAATTCAAACAATGTTTAATGCAGGTTTTCATATAAAGACGACACAGCCAAAAGAATGATCATGAAGATTTGAATTGACCTGCACATCCATCTGACCATATCCAATGTTCATTGAATTTTCTTCATTGAATTTTCAAGGAGTCATTAATATTTTCAAAATAGTGTTGTACAAAATATGTATCATGTGTATGATCGTCACTGATATAAAAGTGATATTCTTTAATAACATGCCGATTTTCACTGGTGCTTTCTACATGATCCACATTTTTCTCAGAATTTCTATATATAATATGGACGAGCATGGAGACTTGGTCAGAATGATAGTATTCACTCTGAATTTCTTTTTTGGAACAAATGTGTAGTTTTCTGCAAAATCAACTATTGAAAAAATGATCCATGGTGGAAAAAATTCACGGGATTTTTTAATTACAAGTCCTACCATCGAGCTCTATGTGAATGCTTGGTGTATTTATAAATTTCTACCTCAAAATTTCTTAAAAAATCTATCACAATTCTTTTTTCTTTTTGTAAATCAATTCTTTTAGCACTTGTAGTACTACTTGAACCTTGAATCGATGTATGGATATATTCATATCTCTTCCATTTCACTTTCATGTTGGACAATCATTGATTATTTATATTAGTATGATATTTGTTTCGAAATTTAGTCAAATTTCCACAATCATCGCATATTTTACCACCAAGACATTTCTTTCGGTAAAATAATTCATGGCTTTCTCTTCCACATAGAATTTGAGATATGAAAGCATGGATAGTGGAAGGAGGAAGTGAATCTTTCCAAAATGTTTCACCAAAATTAAGGAATGTGTCATAATATAACTGAAATTCCACATGATAACGACAACAACAATTGTCGCGTACAGTTATAGGTTTTACATATCATAGTTTTTGTTGCAAAAATCACTAATTGAGACATCAATTTCAAAATTTTCTTCTTTGAAATTTTTGAAGAAATCTATCTGACTGGTGTCCAAGAAATGTTTTGGATGTTCTTGATACTGATTTCATGCTATTTTTCTTCGCATCACATCCCTTGCTTTTGGTGAAACACGTGAATTTTTCATCCAATATTCATATATTATTTTTTTAACATTTTCTCCAAGTATATCTTTATATGGTTTCCTACAAATAGCTGTCCAACAAGCGAGTTCATCATTTACATCTATTTGCAATCGAAATTTCCAATGTTTGTGCAAATTTTTTCGTGAGGTTCCTAATGCTTGTGCCATAGATTTTACCAAGCGATTCTCTTTAGTACTTGATGAAACCAATGTCATTTTTATTGCTCTACATGCATCTGAATCACTTTTCTTTCTAGATATTCTAATTGACTTTAGAGCACTATTTATATTTTGTATCATATTTTCCTTCATTTTTTTTAATCTTTTGTTGATTTTTGAATACCCAATAAAGTCGTAGTTTATTTTAATTTCCTTGATGTTAAGAGGCTTTTCAACATTTGGGCTTGAACTGTCACAATTTCATTTTCGAAGAACGAATCAATAATGTGATTAACACGATATCGTATAACATGTTCAGCTTTTTTATCTCCATATGTGTGAGTGTCAACATTTTCTAACATCTCCTCATCGATACTGATTTCATCTGTACATATTAGAATTAAATGTACATAATAAGTTTACATATTCAATAAACAACTAAATTAATAAATATGTATAATTTCAATAAAACACATTCAACATATATATATATATATATATATATATATATACCTGGTGATTCGATTTCTTCACTTGAATTTCTTTCAGCATTTTCACCATCTTAAACCATTGGCTAAATATCTCTTTCACTTTCTCTTTCAAAATTTTGTATCTCATTATCAATGTTTTGAGGAATATCTCTCCTTGTTTACATTGCAAAATATTTTTCAAATTATTTCATCAAATAAAAATTAAGTTTCACAATACACTAGTCAAATTTTAAATATCAAATTTATAATATTTACATTTACATACGTGCTTCAACTTCTAGTTGAGGTTGATTGTCTCTTTCAATATTTGAGTTTTTTTTTTTTTTTTTTTTTGTGCAATATTCTCTCCCCTATTCTCTACGTTCCTCAGGGTCTCTTGCTTGATCATATTTTCTCTTGCAATTCCTTTGATTTCCCAAGATAATTGAGTATGGAGCTCAAAATAATTCCTTCAAAAATTTAGACAAAAACTCAATTAAAAAAGCATCACAAAAGTTTTAATTTAAAAAAAAAGAAAAAAGAAAAAAAACATTTTAAAAATTTTGCAAAAAAGACATACTTCAACCCAAAACACTTACTTTAAAAAATCTGCAAAAAAAATGTCTTCTAAAAATGAAATAAAGCTCAGAATATTTCCTTCCTAGTCCTACAAAAAAATTTCATTTAAAAAGTTTGAAAAAAACTCATTTTATAAAATCATTATAAAAGATTTACTTCAACCCAAAACACGTACTCTAAAAATTAAGCTCAACCTCTTAAAAAAATTTCCATTAAAAATTAAGCTCAACCTCTTAAAAAATGTCACTTTAAAAATACCTCCAAAAAATATCCTTTGAAAATTAAGCTAAAAAACCTCTTAAAAAATGTCTCTAAAAACAAAATACCTCCAAAAAAGTGTCCTTTGAAAATTAAGCCCAAAAAGCCTCTAAAAAAATATCATTTCAAAAAATACCTCCAAAAAATGTCCTTTGAATATCAAGCCCAAAAATAGTCCTTAAAAAGTTAAGCCCAAAAAAAGTCCAAAAAATGTCCTTTGAAAATTAAGCCTAAAAAGCCTCTAAAAAAATATCACATACCTCCAAAAAATGTATCACATACCTCCAAAAAAATTTCTTTGAATATTAAGCCAAAAAGAGTCCTTTGAAAATTAAGCCAAAAAAAATCTTTTGCAAAATCAACCTAAATGAAGAAATGTGTGAAATTATGCAAAAATAATGATTTCGTTTTCGGCTATTTATATAGCCGTGAAATGTTTTTTTGGTGGGGCTTCATCGAATTTTCTGGCCGACGTAAAGTCGATTAAATGTTTGGTCGAACTTATGTAAACACTTCAACTGAACTTTTATGTTGTTAGAACTGACGGACCGTCGGGACAAAAAACAAATTCAACCGAATTTTTTTACAAGTTCGGCCGAACTAACACGTCTGCAATTATGCAGTAGCTCGGCTTTGAACACATTTATTCAAATTTTCAATGATTAAACTCCATGAAACTTTATGAATTAACTGTTGGAACCAAGACAAGAATTTGTAGAATTCAATTTACTTTCAGGAAATATAACTTTTATGGAGTTTCATAAATATTTACTAATTTTAGTTAATTTTGTAATAAAATAGGTGCAATCAATTTGTGAAGGTCATTATGATTCAGTGAAATCAAAGTTCTATATCTTCCAAAATACACTGTAAAAAAAATTAAAAAAATTATGGTGCATTACATTGGTGTGTTGTTTGTAATGGGTAGTTTTTAACTTTTTAGTTTATAAATAATATGTTTAGAAATTTTGTGCGAGCGAAACATATTCAAAATATGAATTTTTTTCATATTGGATTAGTTTAAAAAATTCTAGTAATTATGATACGCATCAGTCGGTTTCTTAAATATAACGAAACATAACGAAACCCAAGTAGACTCTGTCTAGATAGTTGTAACACATTTTTTTTCTCAAAAAATTAAAGTTTTTAAAGAATAAAAAAAATGTGTATAAAAAAATTTCAAAAAATAAGTAATAGAAAGCTATTAAAACTTTTGACAACTTTTATTTTTATCCTAAAATAAAATTGAAGAAATAGAAAATTTGTTTGGCTTGCAGAAAATTGAAAAACAATTTTTCTAAAAAAAAAAGCAAGAAGTATAACCCAACTTCACATTTTCACCCAATAAAAAGAAACTACTATAGATTAAATTTATCAAATTAATGATAAAAAACCAAAAATTATCAAATTATTGATAAAAAACTAATAAATAAATAAAAAAATATTTATTAATCATATATATATTTGGAGACCAGGTGAAGCTAAAGCTAACCAAAATAACATTTGGTAACTTCTAAGGGTCTCAATGGATTTAAATCTTTTGATATATTGCTTTTATATCAATAATATATTTTAAAGTTCAATGATTTTAAATAAATGGTAACTTGTGAGGTGTCTAATTCTAATTTAGTTAAAGTTATTTGGTTGAGTTTCAACAAGTTATTATTTTTTTTTTAATGGTAAATAAACAACTTTCTATACAAATATTTTTCATATAAAATAAGAAAATCTAATAAAAATTTCCTTAAAATATACACACCTATATTCTAACATAAATTCATTTTATTCTATAATAGTGGCTTTCTATATATAAATATAAAATACACATTTTAAAATAAATGTAAACTAATAAATTATATATATAAAAAACATTGTCTTATAATTAATAAATAATTAATTATTTTAAAATAAATCTAATATATAATATAATGATAAATATATCTCACATAAAAACTTTGCATCCTTCCTTATTAAGCAAAGTTAGAAATAAAAATATATATGATTTTGAATTATATAATTAAATACACATTTTAAAATAAATTTAAACTAATAAATTATACATATCAAAAAATTTATTTCATTTAATTATTTTAAATTAAACCTAATATATAATGATAAATATATCTCACATAAAAACTTTGCATCCTCAGTTATTAAACAAATTTGGAAATAAAAATATATGTGATCTTGAATTATATAATTTATAAGAGAAGAATTTAAGATCAGAATTTATTTTAAAATAAATTTTTTGCTTATGATTATGAGAAAAATTTAATACTGTTATACATTCTCTAATTGAAATAATTTTCTTCTTATAAATTTTGGATATATCATTTAAAAAAATAAAAATCGACATTTTTAACATTAAAAAAAATCGAAATAAATAACAAAATAGATTAGAAAGATACAAATTGCAGACGGCAAAATACATTTCACATCGCAGCTAAACATGATCAGCAGACCAGTCTAAGGCCTCATTTAGTGTGCATCAAACAACTGTTCTTTCTTTAAATTTGATTTAAAAAATTAATTTATTTGAAATTTAATAAAAAATTATTAAAATCACATACTTAAATTATCAATTCTACACAAATTAAATTTCTAAATTTTAAATTTTTAAAAACTCATATTCTATAGTAAGAAAATCACTATTAAAAATAATTTCGCCACATCTCCACGCCCTTTTTATGTCATGTGTCATGTTTTGTTCTTTGTTTTCCTTTTGGATTACACCCTCCTGCTTTTTTTGCTTACCAATAAATCGTACCACACGTTTGCACTTTGTTGATATGTGTGGCAGTTTTCCATGACGTCAAGTCCATCGTTCACTGAGGCAAATCAGTGAATTAATTAGCCCATTGTATAGAAAAGGTTATATCGACTTGAATTAAATATAGCATACAATTTCAAATTTGGGATGATACGAATCACAAAGGAATTGTAATACAAGACGAGAAAACTCTTCAAATTTTCTATTGTATGCCTGACTTGTGCATTTGCATTTCAAAGGTCTAAACCTAAAATGTAGTGCACCACCCTATATCCTTTATGTCAAATTCCTCACTTGATGCTTTTTAGAAATATATGTTCAATGTATCAGTATTGAAATATAGTTTCATTTTAACCGCGGACAAATTCCTTTATGTCAAATTCCTGACTTATTGCTTTTCCAGAACTGTTTGTAAAGATTCGTTATCGAAATATATGTTCAATATATAAGTGTAGATCAGTATAGCTTCATTTTAACCATGCATTAAGTGAGGGCTGAGAAGATTCATTTTAACCATGGATTAAGCAAGGATGAGAAAGATTGAATTTAATGAGGGCTGAGAAGTTTCATTTTAACCATGGATTAAGCAAGGATGAGAAAGGTTGAATTTAATGAGGTTTGAAATATTTTATTTTATGTAATTAATATATTTTTAA
Organism: Pinus albicaulis; assembly: GCA_034641835.2. Lineage (NCBI taxonomy): Eukaryota > Viridiplantae > Streptophyta > Pinopsida > Pinales > Pinaceae > Pinus > Pinus albicaulis. Next base: position 1,210,939,153 of record CM076581.1, read on the forward strand.
ATACATATAAATATTATTTCATTTTATATAATTTTATATATTGGATTATTTTTTTACTAATTTTTTTTTATAATTTTATAATTTTATTATATTTAATATTATTTAAAAAAAAATTAACTTTCTATTTTTTTATAATATTGATATTAAAATAAATTATCATATATATATATATATATATATATATATATATATATATATATATATATTCATATAGTTTATTCATGTTTTATATTGAAATATTTGTAAAAAGTATATATATATATATATATATATATATATATATATAATTCTTTTTCTTTGATGTACATCAAAATATTTTATTTATGAGTCAGAGTGCAAGTAAAATATTTTTACCACATATGTGAAGTAGAAGTAGAATTATTAATCTTTTGTAATACTTTTAATTAAAATTAACCAAATATGTATGTTAAGTTGAAAATAATTATATTATTTATGTATTAATGGAGAAAATGTTACATAAGTTGTAATGTATCTCCTTAGTTTAGGATTTGTTCCTAAAATTTAAGAGTTTGTTTGCAACCTCCTGATTTCTTGAGATGTACTTAATGATGTAATTTCTCATTCATGAAGTAGAGTGAACGGGGAGTGATCTCTCAGTTTGAGTGTAGTCTCCAGGTGCAGTACTCACCTGAGAGCTACAACTCCTTCTTTTCAATTCTGTGCATATTTTGTCTTGGTATCAGAGCTCAGATTGGGTGAGCCTGATCTTTTATCGCCTTTGTGGCCAGTTTGCCTTTGTGGAAGAATCGCCTTTATGGCTAAAAGTGCCTTTGTGGTCGCGTGTACACGAGAGTTGTGTGCTCACAGAGCTTTGTGCTCGATCGAGCAAGTGGACTGCAGTAACACCTGGCTCATAGACTCATATGATTTTTTAATCTCTGAGCAGAAAGGGGTTGGTGCGCTTTTTGCGCTGACATTCGCGCCAAGAAGCGCAATTGGCACGTCTGTTCGGCCCATACTCGTGCCAACGTGCCAAATCGCGGGATTGGCGTGGAAGCGCACGGAAAACTCGCGCCAAGGATTTTGCCTTGCACCGTTTTTTATCTAGGCACAGATTTTTCGCTCAGAAAGGTGCCACCTCACCTTCAGTGGAAGATCCACGGGAAGCCTCACCTTCGCTGGAAGATTTGCGGAGTTGCAGATTGGAGAAGTTGTGAATCTGTCCGGGAGAGGCAGATCGGATCAGTTTTGTGGCTATATTGGAAAACAGTGGATTTGCTCATTAGAGCGAGATTAATTTGCAGATTTGTTAGGTATTGTTGGATCTGAATCGAAGATACAGTGGGTGGATCAGGAGAACCAGCAGAGCAGTGGAAGATCGGTTGTCAAGATCAGACAGGTATTCATTTTTTTTTTCTGAATCAGTTCGGTAGATTCATTTATTTGTATATCAGTTCAGAATGAGTAATAATATGGAATCTTATCTCCACGAGTCTGGCAAACTCGATGGATCTAACTTCACGAACTGGAAGTTTAATATTCAGACCTTGCTTGAGGGTGAAAATGCATGGTCGATAGTTACAGGAGATGAATAGAGGCCGAATTCAAACACAGGGGTGAATACGCAGGAGCAAGAATGGGATAAGCGAGAAAACAAGGCTAAAGTTTTGCTGAAGATGTCCGTCAAGGAAAACATTATCCCTCACATCAGAGAATGTAAAACGTCCTCTAAGATCTGGATGACCATCAAAAGTTTGTATCAGACCCAAAACACAAATCGAATTATGGCACTCAAAAGCAAGTTGTTTTCAATGAAGATGGACGAAAGTGAGACTGCTGTTGCATTTATCGTGCGAGTTAAAAATGTGAAAGACGGATTGGGAGACATCAGAGAGAAGGTGTCTGATTCCGATCTCCTCACAATCACACTGAATGGGATGAGGGATGAATATCAAATGTTCATCACTGGATTGGCAGCAAGGGAGAAAGCGCCTACATTTGAAGATCTAACAGGGATCTTGCTGCAAGAGGAGGAGCGGCGGCAAAATTTGAAACCCCAGAGCGATGATCTTGCTCTAATGGCGAAACGACGATCATTCAGAGGGAAGCAGTCGCAACAACAATCATAGTTGCAACAACAGTAGAGAGGAGGAGGTACAATGCAGAAGAGTCCGTATAAAGTTATGTCTGTAAATCATCCTGTAAAAAAATGTTACTATTGTGGAAAGAAGGGTCATATACAGATGGAATGCCTTAAGAAGCAGGCAGATGATGCAAAGAAAAATTTGGCGATGGTGAAGCCCAAAGGATACTTTGTTGAAGAAGATGAAGATCTCAGTCACGAATTTCGACTGTTGACATCTGACTATGCCCTTTCAGCATCTAATGAGGACGACATCTGGTATGTCGATTCTGGTGCATCCTCTCACATGACAGGTAATAAGGAATGTTTTGAAACTCTTGAAGAAAGTACATATGGAGTGAAAATTTATTTAGGAGATGATAGTGGATACGAGATTAAAGGATATGGGGATATTCTGGTAAGGTTTCCAAATGGTGATATTAGTCGTCTTAAAAATGCTTTATATGTACCCGGAATTAAGAAAAATTTGATATCTGTATCCATGATAACTGATCAAGATATGCAAGTCGAATTCTTCAAGACTCATTGTGTCATAAAGGATTGCAGGAAAGAAATTGTTGCAACAGGCGTGCACGTAGGAAGCCTATACAAAGTGGATGTAAAAAGTATACCACAGCAAGCCATGGTTGCAGTTGGATCGACAGCCGAACAACTCTGGCACCAGAGATTTGGTCATCTGAATTTGCAGGACCTCATGTTATTGCAGAAAAAAGGTATGGTTGAGGGACTCCCTATCTTTCATAATACTCAGTTGAATTGTGATGGATGTGCCTTAGGTAAAATGCATAGAGAACAGTTTCCTGTGCATGATAGAAGGAAGGAAAGAGACATTCTAGAATTAGTGCAAACTGATATATGCGGACCTATGCAGACGAGGTCGCTAGGTGGAACATATTACTTTCTATTATTTACTGATGACCGCACTAGATATTCATGGGTTTATTTTCCAAGTAAAAAGAGTTAGAATTTCCAGTATTTTATAGAATTTAAAACCTTGGTGGAAATTTTTTTTGGAAAAGTATAAAAATTCTCCGCTCCGATCAAGGGGGAGAATACAGGTTAGGGGAATTCATGAAATTCTGCAAATCTCACGGGATTGTTCAGCAGTTTACAGTGCCACACACACCACAGAAGAATGGAGTGGTAGAGCACAAGAACAGAACCTTAGTGGAGTGCGCAAGGAGCATGTTACAAGGTAATGGTCTATCTAATAGTTTTTGGGAAGAAGCTATTAATACTGCTGTCTATTTAAAGAACAGAAGTCCTACCAAATATCCTGGCTTCAAAACTCCTTTTGAAGCCCTATATGGACTTAAACCAGCAGTAAATCATCTAAGAGTATTTGGGTCAAAAGAATTTGCCCATATACCCAAAGCTGATAGGAAGAAATTAGATCCTAAAGCTGTTAAAAGCATATTTGTTGATTATGGCACAAAATTTAAGGCATATAAGTTGTTCAATCCTCAGTCTCGTAAGATATTTGCAAGCAGGGATGTAGTGTTTCATGCACAGGTTCAAGAAGGGAAATATGACAGTGGTGATGATTGGCACATTCCATTGTTGATGGAGGAAAGCAGTAAGGATGAATGAGAGTAGGAGCAGAAAGAGGAGTAGAAAGAAGAGCAGAAAGAAGAACAAGAAGAAGGTGATAATGCAAGCCCAAATAAATCTGAAGAAAACAAATTTGAGGTAAGTCCCCTACCAAGGAGATCAGGTAGGAAGACTCAAAAACCATCCAGATTGAAAGACTATGCTTTGATGTCAAATATTTTGAACATTGTAGAACCAACTAATTACAAAGAAGCTAGTCAATCTGAGGCATGGAGGGCTGCAATGAATGAAGAGATAGAATCTATTCTTAGAAATAACACTTGGGATTTAGTTGAACTGCCTAAAGATAAAACACCCATAGGATGTAAATGGTTGTTTAAACCAAAAATGAATGCAGATGGAAGTATATAAAAACTAAAAGCTAGGCTGGTTGCAAAGGGGTACTCACAGCAAGAGGGTATAGATTTTGATGATACTTTTGCACCTGTAGCAAATTTAAACACTATCAGAATGCTTATTTCTCTAGCAACTAAATAGATTTGGGAGATACACCAGCTTGATGTTAAATCTGCATTTTTAAATTGTGAATTAAAAGAATAAATTTACTTAGTACAACCAGAAGGGTCTGTAAAGCAGGGGCAGGAACATCTTGTTTGCAGATTGAAAAAGGCACTATATGGCTTAAATCAAGCACCTAGGTCTTGGTACGAAAAGATTGATTCTTTGTTTTTAGAGCATGGTTTTCATAGTAGTTTGAATGACCCAAATTTGTATACCAAGTACAATAAACAGGGGCAGATTATTTTGATTTCTTTGTATGTGGATGACATGATCATAACAGGAAATGTACATAATTTAATCAAAGAAATCAAATGGCTGATGGCACAAGTTTTTGAAATGAAAGATCTCGGAAGTCTCCATTACTGTCTAGGATTGGAAGTATGGAGAGATACTGGATAAACTCTTCTTACTCAAGGAAAGTATGCTATAAGTCTGCTGGAAAAGTTTGGTATGAATCAGTGTAGGTCAGCAGCAACACCATTGCAACAGAATTTGAAGTTATGCAGTGACGATGGCACTAAGGAGGTGGATGCCACTATGTACAAATATCTAGTTGGGAGTTTGATATATCTCACAACAACTAGACCAGACTTGGCATACTCTGTTAGTGTGTTGAGCCAATTCATGTCAACAGCACTTGAAAGTCATTGGGTAGCAGCAAAAAGCGTGTTGAGGTATCTTTGTGGTACTGTTAATTATGGAATTTTATACACTGACATATTTGATGTTACTCTAGCAGGTTTTTCAGATTCAGACTGGGCAGGTAACTTGGATGATCGAAGGTCTATCACAGGTTACACATTCAGCATAGGATCCGGGGTCATAGCATGGAGCAGCAAAAAGAAAAGCACTGTAGCATTGTCTTCATGTGAAGCTGAGTACCAAGAATTGTGTGCAGCAACATGTGAAGCGATCTGGTTGAGAAGTCTTCTCAATGATGTGGGAGAAGAACAGAAAAACTCAACTTCCATAAAAAGCGACAACCAGAGTACCATCAAACTAGTATACAATCTAGTGTTTCATAAGAACACCAAACATATTGACACTCAGTTCCATTTTGTTAGAGAGAAACTACAGTCAAAAGAAATTTGTGTTGAATATTGTAAAACGTGTGACAATATGGCTGATATTTTTACTAAGCCTCTTGCATGTGTAAATTTTGAACTGTTTAGAAGGATGCTAGGAGTTCAGGATAATCCTTTCTCCATTAAGGGGGGGAGTTGAAAATAATTATATTATTTATGTATTAATGGAGAAAAGGTTACATAAGTTGTAACGTATCTCCTTAGTTTAGGATATGTTCCTAGAATTTAGGAGTTTGTTTGCAACCTCCTGATTTCTTGAGATATACTTAATGATGTAATTTCTCATTCATGAAGTAGAGTGAACGGGGAGTGATCTCTCAGTTTGAGTGTAGTGTCCAGGTGTAGTACTCACCTAAGAGCTACAACTCCTTCTTTTCAATTATGTGCATATTTTATCTTGTTCATCTATGTTTTTTATTATAGCTCATTGTTTTTATTTAAAGAATATTTTACTTGTAAAAAGGAACACCACATTGAGCACTAACGGAATCACATATAACCCTCATATTGGGTTGTCTAATGTGTCTCTTTATGCAATGATAATTGGAGCTATGTTTTCACATTAGTCATTTCTTTCTCTATAGGAGAATCCTCTCAATGCATTTGTGTTTAATCTTGAACAAGAGTCTCGAATGAATCATTAATTTGCATACTAGATTCCATAGAGTCTCTTATGCATCATTCTTAGGTATGGAGTTGTACTCTTCTACCATAGCATCCCACTATAGCTATTTAACAATATGGAATATCTTAAAGATATATACTTATTGAAAAGTTTACAAATATTGTGAAATACTATTAATTCTTAAAATACCAGTAGTAAAAAGTTCTACAATATTTTGTAAAAATATTCAAACTAAAAAAATGTCAATTTGAAAGAATAGTTTTAGAAAAAATAGAAATTGGTGAAGCTATTTTTGAAAAAGAAGCATGCAAAATTAATTCATGGAATAAATTTGATCCTTAGAATTGTTAATAAAAAGCGAGAAAGAAATAAATATATAATAAACACATAATATATTTCCAATTTCATAGCCCACAAGATTTTGGATTGAAAGTGAACGAGTGCATTCTCAAGGTACTCCTTGAAATAGGTCTCATATTGAAATTACAATGCACTCCCTGAAATAGTTCCCATATTGAAATTCCCAGTGGATGTTAACATACAAAAAATAATAATAACAAATTTTACAAGTTGCAATAGGATTTAAATAAAGACATGGTACCTAAGAATGGGGAGATATATCCATCCCATGTATGCCATGAATTTTCTAAGATCATTTCTCCTGCATAACAAAGTATATGACAAGTTATTATCGGATGATGAAAGTTACCACAGGTGCATGAAAAGTTTCCACCATATTTTAGAAATACTTGAAACAAGATAAATAAAAATGTAAATATTCTACATTATTTATTTTAAAAAATTTTGAAGTATCTTTTCTTATCATCAATAATGAATTATTGGAATTATTTGTTAAACACTAACCATTAAATACTACATTATTAAGGAATTGTTACTTATTTTTAAAAATATTCTAAGTAAATTTTTCTATAATCAATGATAAATTATTGGAATTCTTTGTTAAATACTAATCATTAAATGAGTCACATTATTAAGTAATTATTGATGTACAAAATGAGTGAATGATAAATTATTGGAATTCTTTGTTAAATACTAATCATTAAATGAGTCACATTATTAAGTAATTATTATTTATTTTTCAAAATGCTCCAAATAAATTTGTGTATCATGAATGGAATTCTTTCTTAAACACTAACCATTAAATACTACAACATTAAGAAATTTGTCTATCATGAATGGAATTTTTTGTTAAACACTAACCATTAAATACTACAACATTAAGAAATTATTGATGTCCAAATTGTTAGTTGATCCAAATATAATAATGTAAAGTTAGGATAAAAATATTTATTAAATTAGAATATTTAATAAATATTAGAGACACTTAGAAATAGAATATCGTTAGCAAAGATAGGACTCTAGAATAGAGTCGTATCTTAGGCTCTAAAATAGAAATAAAGTTATTAGATTGGATAGAATATCATTTATTGTAAATGGACACTTGTTGTTTTTTCAAGTGGTCCATAACTAAATTAAGTTAGGAAATATAGCTTATAAATAGGTTAGTCTCCTAATTGCAATTTAGTGGAAGTTTACATTTGTAAACTCTTGCAATTTGTTATGTAATTTCTTTTCCATTATCAATAAAATTATGTGTCTGAGGATACTTCTGTATTAATGTGGTATCAGAGCCACCAGTAATGTAGATGACGTGAAGGTGGAGATTTCAGCTATGCAAGCTTTTGGAAAATTCTGCCAAACAAGTTAATTGGTATGCAATCTATTCAGCAAAAGAAATTTGATTTTTTTATGAGTATTTATCCATAGATTGTTTAACCTGTGATTTTATGTGGAATTCCATAGTAAGTCCAAGTTCCTAGTTTCCTTTGCTCTTTTTAGACTGTTCTTGGTGTCGTAAAGGCAAAAATCTTTCGATTATTGCACAATTATTATTTAAAGCTTTTCTGAACTCATTCTCCATAATTTTGGTCGGCCTTAAATGCCCCCCGAGGTTAACTTGAGTCGTAGAAATCATTACAGTGTGGCTCTTAAAAAAAAAGTTTAGAATTTAAATGGTCTGACCATTTTTCCCTATTTTTGGTCCTTTGTTGGCATTGTGGACCGATCTTGGTTGGAGGGCTAAATGCAATGTGGAATGGATGATCTGAGGGGTTTCTGATGGGTTTTTATTTGCGGCTTTTTTCTGTGCTGTTTCTTTTTGAGGTGGTGGAAGGGAGTTCGAGTGATCGATTTATTTATATGGTATTTCTATGGTATTGATAATGTGTATTATGTATTAACGTGATGGTAATACGTGGTTGGAGGAGATCAAGACGTTTTCATCTCCAGGGATGGTGGCTTCACCAGAGGCCATTGAGAATCTGCGGTCTTTATTAGATACAATCAAACCTATAGACGTGGGACTTAAGGAAGTTGTGTCAATACTGGATTTTAGTAATGACCTTGTTGGACGAGCAAATATGCGAAAGGGCCAATGGTCAGGCAGTAAAAGAGTTGGATTTTGATTTGTAGCACCCATCACATATGTCCATGTTTATCAATGTGATAGCTTTTCGATAATTATTTTTTGTATGCCACCATCATTTGTTCTTCCACTTCACAATCATCCTAGAATGACTGTCTTGAGCAAGCTTCTTTATGGTTGAATGCATTTAAAATCTTATGATTGTGTTAATCCCACAGATGTGGAAATAAGTTGTTGTACAACACAGGCCATCTTAATGCTTCATATATTAAAGTTTCCAGGCCATCTTAACGCTGCTTTGGCTATTGACATTGCACCTTTCTGAGAATGCACTATTCGTGTGTTGCTACTGAGCTGAGATTGTTTAGAGAAGTCGAAGTTTAGAGGTGAAAAATCAAATTGACTATATTATAGTTGTTGGTGCCTGCATCCACAGCAAAATCCCCAAATCTGGAATCAACAAATATGAAGAGTGCTGGAACTGATTCTGTACCTCCTAATGCAGAGACAAATATAGAAGAACGTAGATCAAAAGGAAGCGTGCAACAAGGATCATTGGATCATTTTGTACATGATTGAGACAACAACTTCGACCATTTAAAAAAAAAAATTTGTAATGTAAGTGGGATCATTTTTTGGGGAGTTGTAATATTTGTCAAATTTGGAGTTATAAGGACACAATTGTATTTTGGAGCAATAAGGTGAATTAGAACTTGTTTTTGAGGAAGAAGTAGAATTTATTTTGGAGAAATAAGGGTTATTATTTGTAACTCAAAGTACCATTTACTGGGGGCGGTGGATTTTTTTTTTTTTTAAAAGAAATTTGTACGGGCATTTTCAAAGCGGTAAAATTTTGCAAAGATTTCATTGTAAAAACTTAACGAGAAATTGACTAGAGCCAAGTGCAACGCTCAATCATTTTTCTCCTTTTTTGAACGACTATATGAGGTTCAAGGCCAAGCCCCGATAGTTCGTTTTTTTGCGTGGTGTGTGTCATTTTTTTGCATGGCGTGTTTCGTGTGACGAGTTGCTCATTTTTATCTTGTGGTTGATTCTTTTGGTGCATTACTTCAACACTACCATGTCAAAATTAATTAATCTGTTCTTTGAATCTGATAAGCTATAAGGAGTGAAATCTTATAAGACGTAGAAACGTCTAATTGAAAGCACTCTCATTTATAATGAATTGTGGCATGAAATTTGTGATGGCAACATTAAGCCAAATAAACCAACAAATGCGGCTTCACTTGCAAAATGGGAATTAAAAAATGGAAAAGCATTAGCTCTTATAAAATCTTCATTTAATAATGAAATGTACATACATATTGAAAATTCCTCAGATGCATGGACTACTTTACATACATTCAAAGATCTCTTTGATACACAACTTGAATCAAAGAAGGTTGATCTTCAATTAAAATTTCTTCTACATAAATTAACTAAAGGTGGTGATGTCCTTGAGTATATTTCACGGCTTAAAAACATCAAGCAAGAAATCATAAATGCTGGTTTTCAAGATGTCGATGAAAGTTTCTTAACTATGATTTTAATTGCTGGATTGCCATCATCATATACACATTCTTTGGAAACTTCGAAATTCACTGGAAAGTTAGAGAAGATAAAGTTTGATGAATTGAGTGACATATTAGCCCAACATGAAAAAACCTTTGGGAAGAAGAAACAGATTGGAGAAGATGTCTTCTTCACCGAAGCCAGCTCAAGTAACTCAGCTGATAGTTCAAGAAACATAGGAAGAGGAAATTTCAATCAAAATCAAGCAGCACAAGGTCTTGGTCGCAGTCAAAGCAAAGGAAACAATTTCAACAGAGGCTACAATTCAGGAAGGAGCAATTTTCAAGGAAGAGGCAACAATCAAAACAGAGGATATCATCAAGGCAGAGGACAAAGTCCAGGCAGAGGACAAACACAAAATAGAGGCAAAAGTAGAGGTCGAGGATAGTATCAAGGCAGAGGATAGTCTCAAGGTAGAGGAAACGATTTTAGTCAAATTGTTTGCAGGAGATGTAACAAAGTTGGCCATTATGCGGCAGATTGTAGAACTTCTATTGAAAAAATTCCCAAGTTTCATCCAAACTCTGCATATTTTTCAAATGATGAAGATGATCCTGATGGTTTCGAATATGTCTTCACCAACACAGAATCAACAACTTTACAGGTTTCAAGCTTCTTTAGAAGTGATTATGAATATGCATGGATTATGGATACAGGCGCAACTCAACACATGGATTTTCGACGGGATTTATTTTGGAATTTCAAAGAATGCCATCTAAATTCAATCTATCTTGTTGATAAAACAAAACATACTCCTTCTGGAAAAGGCGTAGTTAAATTTTTTTTACCATGCATTGGAGAAAGAATGATTTCAAATGTATGGTATGTCCCAACATTCAAGCAAAATTTGTTATTTTAGTCACGATTCGACAAGAAGGACATATGGTGATTATGGAATATGGCTTAGTTAAAATTAACTCAGTCAAACAGAACATGAAAACAGTAATGACAGGTTATGAAAATGGAAAATTGTTAAGGATGAAAGGGACAGTTATTCTAAGAAATTATGACTTTGCAAGAGCAGAAAGTATATACATTTCACCGATCAGATTGTGGCATGTAAGATATGGCCATCTCAACTTCGAAAGTCTCTCTCAGTTACAAAAATATGGAATGGTTAAGGGACTTCCAACATTCAAAAGGGGAAATGCAAAGTGTGAATCTTGCATTTTTGGAAAACAACATCGGGAGACTTTTCCTACAAGTTCATGGCATGCAAACAGGCATTTGCGGTTGGTTCACAGTGATATTTGTGGACCCTTAGCAAATTTTCTCGGAGGATGCAGATATTTCTTACTCTTTATTGATGATTTTAGCAGGATGACTTGGGTATATTTTTTGAAGCAAAATTTAGAAGCATTTGAAAAGTTCAAAAATTTTCGTCAGCGTATTAAAAATGAAGTAAAGGAGAAGATTGGAACTCTTAAAACTGACAATGGCAGAGAATTCACTTAAAATGAATTCAAAATTTATTGCATGGATAATGGAATAAAACGACATCTTACCAATGTCTACACTCTGCAGCAAAATGGAGTAGTAGAAAGAATGAATTGTACCTTGTTAGGAATGGCGCAGTCTATGTTAACTTTCAAAAAGTTAAGTCCTTTATATTGGGCTGAAGCAATTCATACCACTGTCTACTTAAGGAACAGATCTCCCACTTCTTCTTTAGACAGAATCACACCTTATGAAGCATGGTTTGGCTTCAAACCTCGGGTAAAACATCTCAGAGTTTTTGGATCAGTCTGTTATGCCTTAGTTCTGAAGGAAAAACGAACTAAGTTTGATGCACGAAGCTTGAAGTGCACAATGATTGGTTATTATGATGAGAAGAAAGCATACCAAATTTTTTCGAATGGGAAATTTATTGTAAGCAGAGATGTGATTTTTTATGAAAATGAGAGTAAGAGTGTTGAAGAAGTTAAAAGTATTTTTCAAAAGTTAGAAACAAAAGGTGATAAAAGAAACAGAAATTTACAAAGTCAACCAAATTCACAAAATTGGTATGAACTTGAGTTTCCTTCACCTGAAAATGACTCATCCAGTCCGTCTTCTTCACCAGCGCCATTTGGGTCTTCTAGCAGTTCATACAACTCTCCTAGCAGTAGTAGTTCTTCTAACAATGACTCTTCGCCCCCAGAACCTGAGGTTGATCAACAAACATCAGTTTACATCAACCCTCTTTACAATGATGGTGATTTTTCACAATCCCAAACGAGTGAACATCAATTTCCAAAAAGGGCAATTCAACTTTTGAGAGATGTAAGGCCTAATGAATAGAATAAAATAGGAACAAGGGGATCACAAAGAAACGAAGGAGCCTTGATAGCAAATTCTTTTACTGAACCTTCTACATACCGAGAGGTAGTAAAACATAAAGAATGGAAACAAGCTATGGTTGATGAATATCAGAAAGTTCAAGACAATAACACTTGGAAACTTGTTGATTGTCCTCAGAATGTTAAACCCATCGAATGCAAATGGGTTTATCGAAATAAGTACAAGAAAAATGGTGAAATTGACAAGTATAAAGCAAGACTTGTTGGTAAGGGTTTTGCGCAGCAGGAAGGGATAGATTATGAGGAAAATTTTTCTCCTACAGCTAAATGGAACACCATTCGACTCACACTTGCCTTAGCAGCTCAACAAGGATGAAAAGTTCATCAGATGGATGTAAAAAGTGCTTTCCTCAATGGATATTTATAGGAAGAAGTGTACATGACACAACCACCAGGTTTTGAAATTGAAGGACAAGAACATAAAGTCTGCAAACTAATAAAGGCTTTATATGGGTTAAAACAAGCTCCCTGAGCTTGGTATGCTAAAATGGATGAATACCTTAGGAAAGTTGGTTTTCAACGAAGTGAATCTGATGATACCTTGTATGTACACCAACAAGGTAAAAATATGGTGATTCTGGTTATGTATGCAGATGATTTGATTATCACTGGAAACAATGATGATCACATTGCATAGGTGAAAAAGGAGTTACATGCAGGTTTTAAGATGACAGATTTGGGACTACTTCACTACTATCTTGGAGTTGAAGCATTCCAATGTCCACATCATATCTTCATTTCTCAGAGTAATCATGCAGCGGAAATTCTTCAACGATTTGGAATGCAGGATTGCAAGCTTGTTCTTACCCCTATGGAAAAAAACTTGAAACTTTCAAAATTTGAAGGGGGGGGAATGGTGGATATCACTACTTATCGATAGTTGATTAGTAGCTTGATTTATTTGACAACTACTTGACCAGATCTTTCTTATGTCGTCGTTATTCTTTCCCGCTTTATGCAAGAACCACGAGACAACCATTGGAATGCAACTAAAAGAGTTCTTCGTTATATCCAAGGAAAAAAATATTTTGGTCTTCTTTACAAAAAGACTAAAAATTTTGTACTTGGTGGATTTTCAAATGTCGACTTTGCTGGCAGTATTGATGATAGGGCATCAACCTCAGGTTATTTAATGAACTTGGGGTCAGCTGCAGTTTCCTAGAGTTGCAATAAACAAGCTACAGTGGCCACTTCTTCAGCAAAAGCAGAGTACATTTCAGAATGGGAAGCAGCATGTGAGATTGTTTGGTTGCGTAGAGTTTTACAGGACTTGGGTATTCCTCCATCAGAATCTACTCCGTTATTCATCGACAATCAGTCAGTAATAAAGCTTGCCAAGAATCCAGTTTTTCATTCAAAGACAAAGCATGTGGAAACCAAGTATAATCATATCAGATCACTCATTGCAAAGGATGTCATCAAGCTGATTTATTGTCCTTCAGAAGATCAGACCTCTAATATCTTCACCAAACCTCTTGGCAGAATTAAATTTACTAAGTTCAGAGATGAACTTGGTATATGTTTTAATGTATATTTGGATCATAGGGGGGAATGTTAGATGATCCAAATATAATAATGTAAAGTTAGGATAAAAATATTTATTAAATTAGAATATTTAATAAATATTAGAGACACTTAGAAATAGAATATCGTTAGCAAAGATAGGACTCTAGAATAGAGTCGTATCTTAGGCTCTAAAATAGAAATAAAGTTATTAGATTGGATAGAATATCATTTATTGTAAATGGACACTTGTTGTTTTTTCAAGTGGTCCATAACTAAATTAAGTTAGGAAATATAGCTTATAAATAGGTTAGTCTCCTAATTGCAATTTAGTGGAAGTTTACATTTGTAAACTCTTGCAATTTGTTATGTAATTTCTTTTCCATTATCAATAAAATTATGTGTCTGAGGATACTTCTGTATTAATGTGGTATCAGAGCCACCAGTAATGTAGATGACGTGAAGGTGGAGATTTCAGCTATGCAAGCTTTTGGAAAATTCTGCCAAACAAGTTAATTGGTATGCAATCTATTCAGCAAAAGAAATTTGATTTTTTTATGAGTATTTATCCATAGATTGTTTAACCTGTGATTTTATGTGGAATTCCATAGTAAGTCCAAGTTCCTAGTTTCCTTTGCTCTTTTTAGACTGTTCTTGGTGTCGTAAAGGCAAAAATCTTTCGATTATTGCACAATTATTATTTAAAGCTTTTCTGAACTCATTCTCCATAATTTTGGTCGGCCTTAAATGCCCCCCGAGGTTAACTTGAGTCGTAGAAATCATTACAGTGTGGCTCTTAAAAAAAAAGTTTAGAATTTAAATGGTCTGACCATTTTTCCCTATTTTTGGTCCTTTGTTGGCATTGTGGACCGATCTTGGTTGGAGGGCTAAATGCAATGTGGAATGGATGATCTGAGGGGTTTCTGATGGGTTTTTATTTGCGGCTTTTTTCTGTGCTGTTTCTTTTTGAGGTGGTGGAAGGGAGTTCGAGTGATCGATTTATTTATATGGTATTTCTATGGTATTGATAATGTGTATTATGTATTAACGTGATGGTAATACGTGGTTGGAGGAGATCAAGACGTTTTCATCTCCAGGGATGGTGGCTTCACCAGAGGCCATTGAGAATCTGCGGTCTTTATTAGATACAATCAAACCTATAGACGTGGGACTTAAGGAAGTTGTGTCAATACTGGATTTTAGTAATGACCTTGTTGGACGAGCAAATATGCGAAAGGGCCAATGGTCAGGCAGTAAAAGAGTTGGATTTTGATTTGTAGCACCCATCACATATGTCCATGTTTATCAATGTGATAGCTTTTCGATAATTATTTTTTGTATGCCACCATCATTTGTTCTTCCACTTCACAATCATCCTAGAATGACTGTCTTGAGCAAGCTTCTTTATGGTTGAATGCATTTAAAATCTTATGATTGTGTTAATCCCACAGATGTGGAAATAAGTTGTTGTACAACACAGGCCATCTTAATGCTTCATATATTAAAGTTTCCAGGCCATCTTAACGCTGCTTTGGCTATTGACATTGCACCTTTCTGAGAATGCACTATTCGTGTGTTGCTACTGAGCTGAGATTGTTTAGAGAAGTCGAAGTTTAGAGGTGAAAAATCAAATTGACTATATTATAGTTGTTGGTGCCTGCATCCACAGCAAAATCCCCAAATCTGGAATCAACAAATATGAAGAGTGCTGGAACTGATTCTGTACCTCCTAATGCAGAGACAAATATAGAAGAACGTAGATCAAAAGGAAGCGTGCAACAAGGATCATTGGATCATTTTGTACATGATTGAGACAACAACTTCGACCATTTAAAAAAAAAAATTTGTAATGTAAGTGGGATCATTTTTTTTTGGCCTCTGGTGATAATGTCTTTAGTTGAATAAGATATTGCATTAGATACGATAATGTCTTTAGTTGAATAAGAACATAGAAATATGACAAGTATAAGTCTACATATTCATAATTAATTAGTTTCATAGTTTAATACAAAAAAAAAATAGCTTCATGTTCACCAAGATTTATTCTCAATGTGGCTCGATTCATAATACAAAACCCACCAAAAAAAATATAGTGAAAATTTTTAACTAGCCTATTTAGGATTGATTTTAGGAGCATTTCGGTACCCTAACTTCTTTGGGGCATATATCTAAAAATATAGATAACCAAGATTTAAAATTTGAACCAAATATTACCAAATTTATCCTAAATATTCTCCTAGTTTCACCATCTAAAACCTCCAATAGAAAAGTTAAAGAAAAAAATTCCATGATGACCTAATTAAAGCAGTAAAACCCTAGGATCGTGAGCTTTAATACCAATTTTTTTGGACTTTATGCCTTAAAAATCATAATAAATTGATAATTATAGTCATATTCAAGGAGAAAGCCTTCTTTTACAATGAATATATTGTAGAAGACAATATTTACTAATTCTAAGACTAAGTCTCCCTAGTATATATATAGAACAAGAGAGATTCTAACATACATAACAATATAATAATAGAAATGTAATCACTCAATATCTAGGGCTTAATAAGGGGTATTGGGCTTAACATGGAACTTATATAGAGCTTAACTTATTACATCATTTTTAGTGGATCAATTCCTCTTTTAAAGTGGACCCAAAGATGTATCCCATGAGAGTGAAATCCATTATAAATTTTTTGAGTATTTTCTATGCTTATTGTTTTGTATTCTCAATTTTTGTTATTTAGATTCGCTTATTTAAAGCTCTTTAGTAAAATTTTAACAAAATTGCGGGAAATTTGAGAAATTTTATAGAATAATTCAAATTAATGTAAGAAAGTACTTTAGTACTAATTTTTGATCATGTGTCAGCACACACGATGCAAATTCACACAACGATACAAAATTAACACAAATTTATATTTTGGATGCATAGGATGATGTAGAAGAAATATCTATGGTGCATGCCAATATATATGAAACAAATATGTGGTGTTGTGACACAAATTCTCACTCCCCTTATTTCATTTGAAAGTGTAGTACAAAAAACATAAACGAAAAGGAAAGCACACTACCATGAGACCCTAGTAAAAATTTTATGGTATTGTAGAAGTGCATTTGAAACTTCAAATCGATTTCTATCACTTTATTTTCAACTACAATCTTTAATCTTCCCTGACACACTCTTTATCACATGTGTTCATCATGCACACTTTCTATCATCCTCGTATTCCTAGTACATTTTTGTGTAATCTAGATGATTTCAACATGTGTTCTCTTCAACCCATGGGAGGAAACGGAATTAGCAATCATCGTTTTGTATAATGTAAACCATGCGATTCAACATTCAAATCCTTGTAGATTAAGCAAAAAAAAAAACATCATATATTTTCCTCTTTGTATTGTTACATGATTACAACATATATACTTAAATTTACACTTATTTATTTTAAAAATACTTTTACAAATAAAAATATTAACTCATTCTCTCATACTAGTCCAACTTTTTATGTGTGTTTCTTCAACCTGTTAGTCTATCTAGAAAACATTTTTTTAAAGTTCTTTCTTATCATCATAATGATTTTTAAATAAGTTAAAAGTAATTAGTTAAATTTCTTATTATTGTGATTAAATATGTTTTTACCTTTTATTTTTAGTAATTCATAATTTAGGCTTTTTCTTTTTATTATCTTATCATATCTATATTTTTTTAATTTATGTAAATTTCCTTTGCCACTCTCAATCCATTCACATTTTACCTCTCCACAAAGTGTTAAAAAATTATGCTATAAAAAAGAGTAAGGCATATTAATTTAGAGTAAAAATACTATCGTATATAATAATTATATCACAATTATGAATATAAAATAGGTAATAATTGTAACAAATATAAAATTATGAAATATTATTATAAAAGTTTCAATTGTATTTCTACCAAAGTGCTAGAAGATTTAAATTGACACTACATTAAAAACAATTTTTTTAATTAGAAAACCTTTTTAACATTCATAATTAACTACCTATTACCAACCTAATATAAGAAACATGTGTAACCTATGTGTTTAACCCTCATATAACATGTCCCATAAGATAACCAACATAATATTAGAAAAAAAATTAATATGAACCTACTCTGAATGAGATGTATCACATTAATGCTCAAAGTAAAAACACCTATAAAAAAAAAACAATATGAACCTACTCTGAATGAGATGTATCACATTAATGCTCCTACTAAGGTTTGCCCTCTTTGTTGTAATATGATGTTGATGGAGGGTGACTCTACGACTGCACAATAAAAATGGTAACTGCCATGGACTCTAATGGATTTAGTATTGTGAGATATGGCATTAGATTGAAGTTCAATAGGTTAAACATAATTTCAGTATGAGGTTTATAGTTTTAATTTCCGTTGAATCTGGATAAGTTACTCGCTATAATTATAGTTGGTAATTGAATTACTATTTATT
This sequence comes from Pinus albicaulis, assembly GCA_034641835.2. Classification (NCBI taxonomy): domain Eukaryota; kingdom Viridiplantae; phylum Streptophyta; class Pinopsida; order Pinales; family Pinaceae; genus Pinus; species Pinus albicaulis. The sequence continues at coordinate 1,210,957,396 of CM076581.1, forward strand.
TGTTTATATATATATATATATATATATATATATATATATATATATATATATTAAAATATTATTTTATTAATTTTAACTGATAAATTATATATATTAAAAATATGTGATAATTAACATAATTAATTAATAAATATAATTAATATACACCTAAACTTTTTTTAATTTAAATATATAATAATATTTTAGAATTTAAATTTAAATTTTATTTAATTTTTTTTTACATAATATTAATAAAATAAATCATACAAACTAACTTAATTTGTTAATTTTATATTATTGTGTATTGGTTTTTGTTTTCCAGTTCCAATATATATTATAATGTAATTCGAAGTATTTATTAGTCTCGATCGCAGGCACGACTCAGACTATTGTAATCGATTTCGCGAAGTTAACATTAGTCCAGCTCTTTTGTTAGTCAAAGTAAATCAAGTATAACCAAAGTTTTTAAAATTTTTTAAATATAAGTTGAGTGTTGATCAACTATAACTAAAACTTTTAAACCAACACTGATTTACCATCTTATTGGTCTCTTCCCGAGGCAGGGAGGTGAAAAGATAGATTAAAATTATAAATTTGTTTCATATTTTCGAATAGGTAAATGTTAGCTCACCTAATGCTAGCATTAGTCGAAAACATTAAATGCTTATACATGCGAGTGGCATCAATGTTTGAAAAGGTTCTTTTGAGAGAATGCTCTGTAAAACTGCCACGTACACCCTGCCATGCACATGGTGTCACCTACACCGCCCTGCAAGGTATCAGTGGTAGGGGCAACTTAAAAGCATCCATTGAGGGCCGAGTAGTCATCATGCGTGGATCGACAGGAGCGTGTAGGTTTTGAATGGTGCTTCTCATGACATAGGCTCAAAAGTCTTTCTGCTTTTTTTTTCATTATAATTTTTTCTGCCACCCTGCAAGGTATCAGTGGTAGGGGCAACTTAAAAGCATCCATTGAGGGCCGAGTAGTCATCATGCGTGGATCGACAGGAGCGTGTAGGTTTTGAATGGTGCTTCTCATGACATAGTAAGCTCGAAGCTCCTTTTTTTTTCACTATAAATCCATTGAGGGTCGAGCAGTCATCGTGCGTGCACTGACGAGAGCGTGCAGGTTTTGAACTGAGGCCACTGCTCTTGAGATTGTCAAGAATACTGATGGTATTCAAGTTGGCTTCAATGTCGGGGCTCAAGTGTATCTGGTAAGTTCCATAGTATGCTTCTAGACATATTAAAATTCATGCTTCACTGTCAAAAACTTCAGAAATACTAGACGAATGAAATTTCTGATAAAAAAATATATCCTGAAACTATTGAAGAAAATTTGCAAGCTTTTTTAAAGACCTAATGAATTCAGGGTTTCTGTAACATAACCTAACCTATTCAAAATCCAACAGAAATTTTCGGTCACAATTAGACAATTGTTTTTCGTAAAATAATCAGCAATAAGTTCAACTCTGATATCGATGCATTATTACAGATATATACTATAATGTACGCTTCATGTTTCATTTAACATGATATACAGAAGTTGTAGATTTAACGCTTTGTACAGGAAAGAAATTCTTTTATACAAAATAAAACTAGCTACAACAGTCATCTCTGAGCCAAACACAAAATTTTTATAAGCGTTAATACGCTCTCAATTTGTACAAAAACATTACGCTTTTTTTCCTGAAATGGCCTATTTATTACAATATTCGAATTTCTTTTAAAAATTAGAATTAGGTTTAGGTAAAATCCCAAATTCGGGGAAGCAGTAATGCCAACATCGTGTTTCCACTCCAGGCCTGGGTATTTTGTCTAAATATGAAAAATTTCCAACTAACCTTTCAAGTTCACCGGACAACACCGCAACTTGATCTGATATGATTTTTTTACAAGAGGACAACGAGTCTGTTGGAATTTTAGCATTCCTTTTCTGGATTTTAGCCTTGCTATGACACATAGCCTCTTGCATAATCTCATGGTTCTGGTTCAAATGCAACTACTGGTGAATATGAAACTGCTACTATATCTCCCACTGCTACCGGTTTTTGTGCTTGCTTGTATACTTGCATCCTTGTTGCTGATTATGAATTCAACTGGCAAATCACTTAGCTATAGTGACTGCTCTCAACACCCTTCCAGGCAACTCATGTGTGCATTCGATGATGATCATTACTATGCATATCAACTTTGCGCCATGGAATATTAACACATCACATACATCTCATAAGTTTTCTGAATGTTTTCATATTTTATTGATCGACTTTGTCTTTTCTAGCATGATACAGTGTTAGGTGTCTTGGTTTAGCACCCTGCATGCATGTTCTACCTCCGAAGGAAGTGAGACACATTTCCCTCAAAGGAAGGCCCACATGGTCATTGAGTTTTCCTTTAAATTTTTTATTTTATATGCTATACATACTTTCCTTGTTTTCCACCTACGCAAGGCTAAAAATAATGACTTATGAAAACTTATAATGGCTTCAAGCTACGGTATAAGAATGATACAATCTGCCATGTTTAGTTCACAGATTTTTATGTGGCTAGACTTTTTGATGAATCTAGACCCTCACAAGTTATATGACATTTGATGGTTTTCAGTACCTCTTGGTTTTCTCCCTCTGTGTGAATATATGTTTGTGATAATTAACAGTGCATATGAAAATATGAGAATCTCCTAATTTACAGTGGTGGCGCAGTTAAATTTATTTTGATGCGGATGATGTGGAAATTTTATTTTAAAATAGGTTCATTGCCATGAAAAATATTTTAAATACGAAAAAACATATAAAAAAGTCAATTTACAAAATTATAAAACAAAATCACTTGAATCTCGCTTTCCAAAAATAGCATGCAACACAAGCACACAACTCTATGTGAATACTTCATTTGTCATGCCTTAATCAGCAGCTTGAATCTCAATTTTCCAAAAACAACACCAAACACAAAACTTTGTGTGAGTATTTTTGCACTTGCAATACTAAAATTTGCCAAAGAAACAATAGTACACTACTACCTTGCCCTCATCTGCAGCCCTGAAGGACAAATACCTCTTTTTCAATGGCTCTTTAGTGCGAGGAGCCCCAAAACCAATTACAGGAACAAGGGTGCTTGATCTCTCCTAGATTTCAATGGATACTAATATGGCGAGCTTCTGTGACCTGTTAGAAGAAGTGGGTAGCCAGGATAAGCCTCAATAATGTGCTACTGATCCTGGATGGTCGCAAGGACTTGATGCAAGGTTGTTTCGACCATTATCTGCTTTCAGCTTCGCCATGGCTGTGGATCTTCTGTTGTCAGCGCAACCCCTTTCATTGCTTAGCTTCTAGTGTTTATTAATTTGCAATTCACTACCAATTATTATATATGACAATTGTGTTCATCGAAGGATGTCATTACAGGGAAAAAAAAGCATGTCATTATAGGAAAAAAAAGCTTCATTGAATTAGTGGTTACACAGGCCAAAGAAGGTCGCTGTCGATTTTTTTATTGGAAATCTCTCCGGGTTTCCAGATAAAGTTCGCTACCATGTTACTGGCATCTTTTGGATTGCACATCCAATGGTAATATGTTATGGGCGGTTTTGAAATAAATAAATTAAAAAATATTTACAACAAAGAACGCTTAAATTGTGCTCTGTATGTTCCAAATTAATATATTGTTGTGGGTATTGGTACTTGACGAGTATGCTGAGCCATATGGCTGAGCGAATTTTCATCTAAACTTAGTTCACATTGCGACTACCGGGTATAGATTTGTAATAATATAAGAGCTCAGTTATGTGGTGAATAACAGGTGGTGAAATAAATTATTTTTAAATTAAATTTTATTATGATGTTTAAATTAAATTTTGTTATTTTTTTATTTGAAATTGAAAACCTCTACAATTATTTTTCATATATCATGAGTTACATGATATTTCTTTATAAATCAAATTTTGTCCATTTATTTATTTAAAAATCAAAATTCCTCAAGTCTTATTCTAATATATATATTTTTTTTCTAAGTGTAACTAATTCTATTATGTATAAGGTTACTAAGACAACAAATAAGCCAAATGTCGAGCCTACTGTGAAAGCCTCGAGCACTGTGTTTGGAAAGTCAAGTCAGTTGCTCACGTGAGGTGCCTATACCGCCCATATCGGGAAAACCAAATTCTATTTAAACATCGAGTCTTAACCGCCCTCGTGAGGGAAACCGGTTTGGAAAGCATAAAAACTAAATAAACATAGAAATATAAGCTACGGTGCAGAGACCACTGATTCAGCTGGTCAGCCCAGCGACAAAAACTAGCATTAACTATGAAACTGAACCAAAAAACCTGGAGAGCAGTGTTGAAGCTAGCCATGAGTTGGTGATGGTGGTTCCTCAATGATTCTGCAACCGAAAAACTCTCTGTTGTCCTCCTTGCCAGAGTCGCTCGTGTCCATGCCACCCGAGGGCGCTTCCATGTTTTTCTGCTGCTCCTGTGGAGAAAGGTGGGAGATAGCCGGTGCAGCAGCTGCGTTTGAGGGTCCAGGACTCGGAAATAGGTGCACTGAGGCTAAGCCAGGAGCAGGGTGGATGGGAATTTCCTCCCGCAGAGTGAGCGAAATGAGGGCTGTGAGAACAGAATTGGAGGCAGTGGGATGGAATTTGAGCTCCGCATGCTGCGAGGTCTGTCTGAAGGTGGGGCGCAGAGGGGCAGGAGGGACAGCCCGGGAAGAGCTGCCGCCGTAGTCATGAGCGCGGGAAGGAGGAGGCGAGGCATCAACCAAAGACTCTGAAACCGAATCTCCAGCACGTCGACGTCCACGACCTCTGCCACCGCGCAAATTCTGAGGAGGGTCCGGAGTATCATCAGTAGAAAAAGTGCTGGGAGGAGGGCGACTGTGACCCCGGCTGGGGCCTCGTCGAGCCCGCATTCTCTCACGAAGACGCGGCATCTCAGAAGGGGAGTGATAGAGGCGCGCTGGAACGAGTGGAGAGACAGTGAGAGCAAGGGGAGCAGTAAAATGAGCAGAGGGATGGGCTGAGCGGAAAATGTCAAGAGGAGCAGAGAAATCACGCAGGTCAGCGCCAACCCTTGACAGAAAATTATAAAGACAATGCGGACTCTGGGTGAAATGAATACCTGGGACCGGTTCAATGCAGGCCTGCAGAGAGCATCGCCTCCCTGTAGACGTCTTCACGCTGGCCTCGAGCGAACCAGAAGTGCAAATACCGAGCAGCGGGGTGGGCGAGCTCGCCGAACCAGAGGCGTCGTCTGTGGCATGCGACTGAACCTCCAAATCTTGCAGCACCGCCATAATCTCCTCCGGATTGAGCAGACCAAGGTTAATGACCGTCGCGCGAGTGATAACATTAAGAGCAGAGTTATTGCAAGTGCCGGGAGCCATGTGGGCTGCCCAGGCCATTTTCATGGGGAAGTGCGCGAGGTGGCGTCCCCCCCCCCCCGGAGCATTAAACAGCCGGATCCGGCGTGGATTGGTCTTGGTGGACCAACATAGTGCAGTTCTGTAGCATTGCTTCATCATGGATACAGTTGAGGGAGCCATGAATGAGAGTGCTAGTGCTGTCTGTTCCAAGATTGGCCAAGAGGTCTGCGACTTTATTGCCTTCCCTCTTTACATGCTTGAAAGAAATTGCCCTGTGATGCATGAGCCATTTGCTTAACCTGTTGAGTCTGGCTTCAAGACGCCAGCTGTGAGTCACTTTCTCTGAATTAGTGCCCCAAAGAAGCCTCTGGGAAGCATTGATGAGAACTTGAGAGTCCCCCTCAGTAATGATAGGAAAGAGGTTATAATGATGAGTGAGACAGAGGCCTTGCCATAATCCTTCCAGTTCAGCAGAGTTATTGGTGTCCCATCCAATGGAACCATAAAAGATGAATTGAGTTTCGCCTTTGGAATTTCTGACTATACCCCCAAAGCCAGCTGGACCAGGATTCCCTTTGGAGGCGCCATCGAAATTAAGTTTGTAAACACCATCCGGAGGAGGGGACCAATGCAGGGGTGGATCAGGAGGGGAACGGAAGTTGAGGGAAGGACAGAACGCGATTTGAAGATTCCAATTTTGCCAGATGGAGATTTCTTTGGGGATTTTAGGGAAGTCTTCTTCATTCCAGGAGCGGAGGGCTAGGGATTCCTGAAGGTTGGTGTAGAAAGAGATCCAGAGAGGGTCAAGGGAGGTGATTTGATTTTTAAAGATGCGTTTATTCTGCTCTTTCCACAGAGACCAAAAAACAAGACCAGGAAGAAGAATCCAGAGGGCATTGAGGAGGGGTGAAGAGTATGGGCTTCGAGGCCAGGAGCGAAGAATCATGGTAATGTCCCCTGTGGGTTTGTTCCTCTGGCAGCGAAAGCTGCATTTTTCCCAGAAGGAGTTAGCCAGAGGGCAAAGCAAGAGGAGACGCTGGATGGTTTCCACATTTTGAAGGCAGTTGGGGCATTGGGAGGGCCCAGTGAATCCTCGTTTGACGAGATTGTCCCACGTGAGAATTCTTTTGTGGCTGAGAAGCCATAGGAACGTGGAGATCTTGGGCCAAGTGAGCTTGTTCCAGATCAAAGCCCAAAGAATATCACGGGGGAGAGGCATTGGATGCTGAAGAGAGTAAGCTTCTTTTGTGGTGTACATTCCTTTGGTTGAGTAGCCCCACCTAAGAATGTCATGATCCTCAGATCTTCTGATTTGCCGCCTGTGAAGCTCGTTGCTGAGTGTATCCAGATCAAGATCATGCGCTTGAGGCGCTATTATCTGAGGAGGCTTCCATTGTCTGAAATCGTTGTTATCGGCTGTCCATTGCTGACAAACCTTAACATCATGATCCGTATTATTTCCTTCCATGTTGATGCTGGGGAGGATTTCAAGGAGAGGCGGAGTTTGCTGCCAAGAGTCGTGCCAAAATCTCGCAGAGCTGCCATTGCGTATTTCCCAGAAGCAATTTTGCTGAATGAGCTGATAATTTTGTTTGGCCGCATTCCAAATAAGGGAGCCAGTTTGGTTAGGAACCATTCTGATCAAATCGGCCGAGGGTCTGTTGTTAGCATATTTAGCAGTCCAAAGTTTGGCCCAAGGAGTGTGAGGTTTGGATAGCCAATTCCACCAAATTCAGGCAGCCATAACCTCATTACTGTGATTAGGATCTCGGAGATTGAGGCCTCCAGAATCCTTGGGAGAGCAGACCGTGTCCCAGCTCACAAGAGCCCACTTCCGATTTCGGCCAGACGAGCCCCATAGAAAGTTCCGTTGCAGAGCTCTGATTTGCTTGAGAACCCACTTAGGAGCAGCTAGAATAGAGAAGAGGTAAAGGGGGATCGATTGGAGCACCGCTTTGATAAGAATGAGCCTGCTGGGTAAGTTTAGAGCTCTAAAAGTCCAGGAGGCGAGCCTGGCTTCCAATTTGTCCAGGAGCTTGACCCAGGAGGAGTTCCTGATGGCAGAGTCAATGAGGGGGGCACCCAGATATTTATCAGGGAGGGAAGCAATGGAGAACCCAAGGATGCGGGCAATGTTGGCTTGAGTGAGGGGGGGAGTGTTGAAAAAGAACACCTGGGATTTAGAGTCATTGATGGAGAGACCAGAGGCAGAAGAGAACAAGTGAAGGATGTCTTTGAAGGAGCGAGCTTCCTGAACCGAAGGGTGACCAAAGAGCATGTTGTCATCCACAAATTGCTGGTGTGTGGTGACAGGGGCACCATGGAGGGAGATGCCACGCAACTTGTGAGACTGAACATCTTTGTGAATTAAACGCCCAAGGCCTTCAACCATGAGGACAAAGAGGAAGGGGGAAAGAGGATCCCCCTGCCTAATCCCTTGAGAGGGATAGAAAGGTTGGGAAGGAACCCCATTGACAAGAATAGAGAAGGATGGGGAGGAAATGAGACTCATAATCCATCTTATCCACATCTGATCAAAACCAAAAGCATTTAAGATCTGTTGAATGTAGTTCCAGTTCAGTTTATCAAATGCTTTGGAAAGATCAATCTTGAGAAGCATACCTGGCTTTCTGCAAACCTTTAGAGAGTGCATAATTTCATGAGTTAAAATTATGCCATCCAGTATTTGGCGCCCTTCAACATATCCTGTCTGCTCCGGAGAGATGAGGAGCGGAAGGAGAGGCTTGAGCCTGTTAGCAATAACCTTAGAGATGAGTTTGTATATGACGTTGCAAAGAGCAATAGGCCTGAATTTATCCGGTTTGCTGGGCTGGTCCTCCTTGGGAACAAGCGCAATGAAGGTGGTGTTGAGAGAGGGCAGAATCCAATGCATGGCTCTTGACTCCTCAACCAGCTGCCAAACTTCAGATTTGATGAGGTCCCAAAAATGATGGAAGAAATTAGAGGTAAAACCATCGGGCCCCGGGGCTTTACCATCCTTGAACTGAGCCATGGCCTCATCCACTTCTTGGGGGGAGACTGGTCGAAGAAGCATTTGGTTATGCTCAGCAGTAACCAGTTTGGGAATGAGCTGTTTGATCTGATTGATGGCAGTTTGTCGGTTTATTTGAGGCTCTTGTTGAATGCCCCTGAAGTAGTCAATCAGTTCTTTCTCCATTTCCTCATGTTTCTCCAACTTTTCCCCTTGCTGGTTGATTATGTGACTAATTCTGTTTTGCATCCTGCGTTGTATGGTTGAGGCGTGGAAGAACTTGGTATTCCTTTCTCCCTCCTTCAACCATCGTATTCTAGATTTCTGCTTCCAAAGGATCTCTTCCTGTTTGTATCGTTCCTCAAGCTGTTTTTGGAGATTAGACTCCTTGGTGGCGAGTTCCTCTGTTCGTCCCTTGGAGATGATATCTTGTTGCACCTCATGCATCTGTTGCTCAAGAATCTTCTTTTCCTCGAAGATGTTGCCGAAGGTGGACCGATTCCAGTGTTTGATTTGTCCTTTAAGGAATTTTAGCTTTTGCTGGAACTGGTACATTTTTGAACCTTTAGGCGGTTGAAAGTTCCTCCATGCAGTTTGTATTAGTTCCTTGAAGGAAGGATGGGTCAACCAAAAAGCTTCAAATCTAAAAGGTTTCTTTAGCTGGGACCCTATGTTTTGCCACTGTAGAAGAATAGGCCAGTGGTCCGATCCAGCGAAAGGCAGAATTGAACTAGTGATGTCTCCCCCCATGTGTATAGCGTTATCTGAGATTAGGAATCTGTCCAACTTTGAAGCGATCTGCTGCCCTCCCACGCGTCTGTTGCACCAGGTGAAGATGCCATTGGAGAAGGGGAGGTCAATAAGCCAATTGTTATTGATGAAGTTCTTGAAATGACTGCTTTCCAGATCTGTTCTGGGGCGTCCTCCAATTTTCTCTTCCGATCTGAGGATCATGTTGAAATCCCCACCAACAATCCAAAGAGCGTGGGATCTGTTAGTGTTGAGGTGCGCTATGGTATCCAAGAGCGCAGCCTTGCTATTCTGCTCTTGAGGAAAATAGACATTGGATAGGTGTCCATGTATGTTAGTGCCTATAGGGTGAAAAGTGGCTTGAATGAGATTGTGCCCTGCATGAAAGTCAGAAAGCTGCATGGTGTGGGTGTCCCAGGCAATGGCCAGACCTCCGGAAGATCCAGAGGCATCTACTGCTACTGAACTGCTGCTAGGCCAAGCTTTAGATAAAATGGTACCTAGCAGATTACTGCTGCATTTAGTTTCCTGGAGGAAGAGGATTTGAGGTCCTTCCTTCTGAATCATGGTTTTTATCATTCGAACCTTTCCAGGGGCGTTGAGCCCTCTTACATTCCATGAGACTAACTTCATGGAGAACTGCTATTAAGTGGTTGAAAAAACCGGGTCAACTTGGGATATTTCCCTGATTCCACCAGCATCGCCCCGATCTGGATAGTGCGCTGCCATTCTGGTTTTCTACCCCGCTTTTTGTTTTCCTTTAACACCTTCAGGCTGTCCCAGTGGCTGCCTGGCTGTACCCCCAATTTTTTATGCTGATGAGCCTTGGTTAGGACTACTTCCAGGGACTCGATTTGATGGGGCTGGATCTTGTCGAATTCTTTCTTTCTGCAAGCGTCTTCCAGTCCGAATAGATCTAGGTTCCCTACATCGAAGCTTTCCGAATCCTCATCCATAAGAGAGGTCTGCGAGCTTTCCTGTAGGTCTTTACTATTCGGATCGGGGAGAGGAGAATGAGCATCTAGGTCCATGGTATTGGGGTTCCAGGTTACTTGCTTCTGCTTAGAAGAGGGGCCAACATCTGGGAGAGAGCTGGAAGGCAATGAACCTTGAACGGGATCAGAAACCGAAGGAATGAGAGGAGTAGAGGGGGGATCAGAAAGGGCCAAGGAGGGAGGCGCAGCAGGAGAGTCTTCATTCAGGCATCAGACTGAGCAAGAGCGACGAAACTGTTGCTCGTGGAGGGAGCAGAAGTGGGGGGGTTAGGTTTAGGGCCAGATTGGGGAACTTTCTTGTTGTTTCTTCTCCTGGATGAGACCTTGGTGAACCCATCCTTGTCTTCTTTGTCTTCAGCGCTTTGACTCTTAGATTGGGCAACAAGAGGGCAGTCTCTGAAGAGATGCCCGTGAGCGTGACATCTTCTGCAACGAAAAGGCACATGTTCATAATCCAACGGTTGAATCCATTCGTAATCATCATGAAACAGACTTACCGCATTTGGGAGAGCTCTGTCCAGCTGCATTTGCACACAGATTCGAGCGTAGGAGGTGTATCTTCGAAGCTTCGTTTCTTCTGCTATTTTTATGAACTCTCCCAAGCCCGATCCAATCGCTTGCAGAGATTCCTCATCCCAATATTCCAGAGGCAACGAATAGAGTCGGATCCAAACTGGGGCCCAGTTAAAATTTTCTTGGTCTGGATTGAATCTTTCGACCCAGTTACGAAGGTATAGCCCTGCTGAGTTAAAGAAATAGGGGCCACCATCCATAACCCTATTTCTGTCCTCGATGCAGTTGAAATCGGCAGTGAAGAAGCCTTTTGGACCCAGTTGCAAGCTCACGTGCCCCTTGGGTTTCCATTTGGACGCAATCCATCCTTGTAGGGCTCTCTCTGTTGGCCAAAACCCTATGAATTTTCCTATGAGAGCATGATCTCTCATGTATTGGATCCTTGCATTAATCCGATGACTGGGCAGATCGATTTTAGGTCTTTCTTGTGCGATTGGTTTGCAGGTCGAAGACGTAACCTGCGGCACCTCCGTTTGTGGTTCAGAGGTCGTTTGCTTGTTGTCCACCGTATCCTGCACTGTAGCCGAGTCCTTCATTTGCTTGTCAGATCCTTTTGTCGTGTCTTGATCTTTAGCAGGGGGAGGCTGACCGCCTCCCCCCATATCCTGATCCATAGCCGCGTACTATGCGCAGCTGCGTGCAGAGGAGGGCGCCGTCAGGGTAGACAGTGTTGCAGAGGGGTAGGGTTTCCTTAGCGCGAGAGAGCTAGAAACCCTAGCAGAGCCATCCCCATCTGTTTTAGGAAAAAAATCCTAGTTAAAATTTTCTTTATTCTAATATATATTAAGTCTTACCATGTAATTAATTTAAAATTAAACTAATCAAAATTCCTCTAGCCTAATTCCAATATATACCATGTCTTACAATATAATTAATTTAAAATTAAACCTAATACATATGATAATTATATCCCACAAACCTCCCACCCTCCACTGCTTATAAATTTGAAAATAAACATACATCTAACCATAAACTATATAGTTATCCCGCAGAGAATAGAAAAATACATTGCAAAAGTTAAAACGGGAAAATACATTTGCAAGTAAAAAACACATCGCGGCTAAATGTGGTAAGAAAAACGCCCTCATTTAGTGTGGTATCCCAGAAACATGCTTTCATTACCCAAAAAAAAAATTGTTACTACAAAATGCAATGGAAATTGATGTAATACTAAATCCATAACCACAACCAATGGAAATGGAAATTGATGTAATATTAAAATGCAATGGAAATTGTTGTAAGACTTGCCAGCGTCTCCATTGGCCTCATTTACAAATTACCCGAATCAAAGGGCCGGTGATTCCATTATTACCCGAATACAATTCCGAGGTACCTCCACAAATTTGGAGATGATCTGTTCAACCTCTTGTGAAGATCATCTATTTAATTCTGTTTCACGTCCACGATGTAATATAATTTTCTGTACTACAATCTTTCATGGTGTTTGGGTTACTGGTGGGTTCCGTAGTTTATTTAGCTGATTGGTGGGTTCCATCAGTTACATAAGCTATTTGACCTTATGGTCTACTTTATATAATGAATCCGTACCATGTAGGACAATGGGTAGGAAAACCATCATTACTTTCATGTTTTTATTTAATGATTTTTTTTTTTTAATGTATTGAATGAATTAAGTTAACATACAATTTCAAAATTAGAATGATACAAGTGGTTTGTAATTCAAGATAAGATTTTTTTTTTTTTCAAAATTTCAATTGTCTTCTCACTTATGCATTTGCATTCCCAAATGTCTAAACTTAAAAAGTAGTGCACAAGCCCTATAGTCTTTATGTCAAATTTGTGACTCGCCTTGCAATAAGAATTTTAGAACTACTTGTAAGAATCAGTTTACATACAAGATTAAGATGATCAAATCATATTTATTTATCAAACACAACTTTGAAGATATTTAGGATTTAAAACATATATACATCATAATCAAAATGGAGGTAAAGATACCATTATTTGAAGAGAAGCATAGATGATAATCGAAGTTATTTATTTATGTTTAATATTGAGTAATAAAAATTTAGAATCAATCATCCCCAATCGGGGTGCCAGGCAAACAGATGAAGGCATGAGGCTCCACGTGGTGGATGACCTCTACATTCCTTCCGTTCGATATTTTAGGCGGCGGTCCTCCCACTCTTAGCAATTAATACGCATGCAAATGGTTGTCACATTCATCTGGAAATTGTCAGGGGGTTTAATGAAAGTTAGTTGGCAGCGGGAACTGGGTTATCATGACCCTTCCCTCTTGAATAGCTATAGTTAGTCACGGTAGTGTTTATGCAACAGTTCATTGTCACAAGAGTCCAATACATCATTGGAGCAGGCTTTCAGGCGACAGTGTAGGAGAAGAAATTGGTATGTCATGGCATTTTTTCCTTTCATCCTTCAGATTCACTTTCCATTTCTGCCTCTCTATATCATGAATGGTAGTTACCACTATGTTTCTGTTTCTCTAGATTTCCAATGGGGTTATTCTATCTTTAATAACTTTTCTCAGTGGTATAGAGAAGAGGAGGCGGGTTCGTCGAAAATTGAACCACATTTTTGCAGTCCTTCTCTTAGTTACTCCTGTTCCGTTATTATACCTCTATTTTTTCTATGGTCTTCATCGTCATCCTAGTAAGGATTGCTCTGATCTTTAACTTCCTTTTTGTAGTTACGTTGGTTGTTAGGAGTCTCTGTATGTTCACTGGTCTTAGCTCCTTTTTGGTAGGTTTCTTCTAGGTTGGTTCCTTTCTATCAAATCCTTTTTTATTTTCAGTATCGGGATGATAATCTCCTGAGGGTTAGCACTTCACATCAATTTCTTCCACATCGTTTGGTTTTTGTTCAACATCAATCTTCTGTCTTTGTCTAGTTGGAGATGGTAATTGTTGATAAAATCCTTTAGTTTTACGATTTTGCTGGGTGTGCCGCTGTAATGAGAAATATTAATGGGTATATTGTTCTTCATAGAAGGGGTAATGACATATTCTATCCGTGTCATTCTGGTCAAGGGTATACTCATCTAATTATGTGGTGGAACCACCTTTTGCATTTCAAAAATTTTCTTCTCTACAACACTCATATTTTCAACAGGTGTAATGTGGTTGCATTAAATTACAATGTTGACTGTTATGTAATCCTATGCACAAATGGAAAGGATCAGGGGATTTGGTTGAGTCTGAAGGTGACCAACTCAGTTTTATTAGGACAAATTACTGATTCACTTCTACACACATGGTTTCTTTCCAGAATGATGGATGCAAATATTTGTTTGTTAATCATGGTTAAAGGGAAAGCTGGTGGGGCTAATCACCCTATACAAAGCACTCAAGAAGCAGGACGGAGTCAAAGGGGAAGGAATTCAAATGAGCAAGTATTGCAGGATATAGCTAAGGTGTATGAATCTGGGAACTTGGTTCAAATCAGAAACAAAATTCATGGTTGGGAATGACAAACTAATAGTGAGGATGAAGATATGGAAGAACATATTTCAAAAATGGATTTCATAACAGATCCAGGTAGCACCAGGGGTCGTGTATCCCTTTTTCAACAATCAGTGAAGACTTACTAGAAAATGAAATGCCTTCTTGCAAAGGCAATGGCTAGCAAGGAAGAAAAGGATATTAATTCTTCAATTCTGTTTGAACTTCATCAAATGAAACAAGAAATGCATGAGATGTTTAAAGCTCAAATTCATACAAATGACAAAATTTCAAAGATAGAGAGACAACTTCAAAATATTCAACGCAGTGAACAGTTGTTGGGTACCACTGCCAAAGACCCAGCACCTGTAGATTCTTCCGATGATATTTCTCCTTATATGCTTAGTTTTTTTCTATGGTTTTGGTGTATATTAGTATTACTACCTGTTTTATTTGAAAATATTATGGACATACTGAAGCAATCAATGCTGTAAGTAGAATGAAAAGACAATTTTGGTTTCAGTCTGCTTTTAACTCGTTACGGTGGCCAAAAAACCTAGTTTCCTTCAGGCAGGTTGAGGTCACTGTAAATGTTACAATTTGTATGACAATTTTCCCTTTAAAAACATGAAAATAGAAAGGTACTACAAAATTTACAAAAAAAAAAAAAAATCTAGAATCAATCATTAATTTCATAATAGTCTCCACACAATTTTCGTATGTATTAGTAATTGTACTTTTCTACCATAGCATCCTACTATCAAAAATTTATATTATCTCCAAATATATAAATATTTTCAAATTCTATTAATTATTAAAATTTGATAATAAAAAGTTTTACAATATTTTGTAAAAATATTTAAAATTTTAAATATTTTATATAATTTCTATAATAAATTGGAAATTTTGAGAGTAAAACACTTTTATCCTATAGAATTTGAATAAATAGTTCTACAAAAAAAAGAATATTGGTAAAGTTATTTAAAAAAAAAAAGCATAGAAAATTAGTTCAAATTTTATTTTTAAAATTGCAAATAAAAAAGGAGAGAGAAATAAATACATAATAAACTCACAACGTATTTTCAATTTCATAACTCTTGGAGTTTTGGATTGATGGTGAATGAGTGCAGTGTTAAGGAACTCCTTGCAATAGGTCACATGTTCAAATTCCCCATGAATATTAGCATATATATCTATATATATATATATATATATATATATATATATATATATAACAAATTTCAAATTATAACAAGATTTAATTAGACACATGGTACGTAGGAATGGGGATGTCTATCCATCCCAAGTGGACATGGTTTATTTGTTCGAGAAACAACCATTTGTAAATACAATGAAGGACACTAAAACATGTAGGCTAGAGATTGAAATCATGTGATCAAGAATGGCTAACAAAAAGGAAAAGATTCATTGTTGCCTACATGAGGGAAAACATCCCAAAATTCTCTAGGAGTTTAGATAACTCCAATAGCCACCTTGAAGTGAGATTGCATTACCAAAAATAGAGAAATGGGGAATAGTGGTAGTATTAAATAATACACCATAATATCCTAGTAAATCAAAAGGGATGACACCATTCTAACTAAATAGAATAATAAATAGACATGAGAAAGAGAAAAAAATAATACCTAAATAATAATGTTTCTATGTACTTGGCCAAAATATATTAAGTAGATATTACACTCTATGTACATGAGCTATTTTACATCTATATGCTTGACTTATATGTTATATTTCTAAATATAATTCCTTAATATAATAAGGGTTTAATGATTAAATTAGTCATGTAGTTCCTAAATTAAAGCTTTTATCATTATTGTTATAAATATAAGTTTCTTCCCTCTCATATGTATCTATTATCATGTTACTAAAACAACCGACACATTTTTGCTATTTATTAGAGACATTCTCTTGCATTACTCAAACTTGCAAGTGTAGGACACCCTTCATCGTGAAAATGGCCTCATTTATTTCTTGCCTCTAGCACTTGATATTTATTCATATTTTATTTATCTCCATAATTTTAATAAGTGTATGATTTTGGTTTCTTAAGCACTAAAATTTGGTATTAGAGGTTTAAACAATTTTTTGTCTTATTGTGGTCCTTTAGAAAGGAAGCAAGTACACTAAAAAATATTGAGGACTAAATCCCAATATTTTGTGACTAAGGAAGATTTGGACGAAGTTTTCATGAATTTTATAGAAGAAATGATGTAATTGGTGCAAGGAAAATTGCCAATATGCCATGATTCTTAATTAAGTGACCAAATCTTTAGGTGGAAAAGAGATACATATAAAAATTAAATGAATTTCATAATTATAGCCCACAATATACTTGTTGCAAGAAGGTGGAAGGGCATACTTGCTTAAGTAAGGTCAAGTTAGCATTCATTATGCGACACATGCACATGAACTAATGACATCTAGAACAAAAAATGAGAAAATATACATTTTTTTTAGGAAGGCCCATTTCAATGCATGAATCACTCATATTATGTGGATGGAAAAAAATTATCAACAAACTTATGTTGTAAACTTTTCTACCTTCAAAAGTATAAAATATAGTCTTCTAAGGGATGTTCCACACATGCAAACACCCACCAAATATGATTAGGTGCTCAATGTTAAGCTCAAAAATGTAAGTGCTCATAATTGATTGGAACCTAAATGACGACAAGGAGCTCCTCTCAAGGAATCCAGCACAATTCGTTTCATCAAAAACTGACTCCGGATGAGGAAGATAGGGCTTGTTGTTCATTTTCCTAAACAACTAAATTTTTTGCAGAAAAGGACAGAATGGTGACATGGAAGCCTAGTAAGAAAACAAGGTATATTCTTAGAATATTCCATCATTTTTTCCAATCACACTGTGACAAGTATCACTGAATGATTCGCTGGAAAGTTGGGAAGGTGATTTTTTTTATTATATCCTAAGGTCGAAATCATTTTATATAGAGGTGCATTTTTATTTATTATATGGTCGAAGGACTATATATGTCATGGTCAAAAATATTTTATATGGTTTAAATTTTTTTTGTGGCAAATATTTTCCTAAGGTTTAAATCATATGATAAACGGTGTAGCAAAATTATTACAGGCAGGGAAGAGGTCGGGGCTCGACCCCACAACCTCCCCCAAGCAAGTGCACCAACCTACCGGTAGCCCACAACATATGTCTTACTAACTATTGTGCATGATACATATTTGAAATGCATGCTATGTTACGATAGGTGGAGGAGGGCACCAACCCCATGGGTTAGCCCCCTCACACATAACCATGTTGCTAAGACCGTGGGTGGAAGTCTAACTAACTACACCATTAACACACCTAATCACGCCTTTAAACCATTTTTATCACCTAATTAAACTATGCTTATCCCATAGTTAATACGTGCTTATCTTAGCAGTGGAATTGGCGGAGTCCGCAATTTGCAGCGGAACTCCAAAACTTGGTGGGACTAAGTGTAGTTCTCTCCAGTTTTGGAGGAGATTCCTAAGGAAAAATTGACTGAAGCATAACTAGATAAATTTCAATCATTTTGGGTTCAGAAAGAGTTTATCCTAACATATTGGGATATTCTGAGCATGTTGGAGAAGGTTTCAGGAGCAATAGAGGATTGTAAACAATTTTTTTTTCCATTTTGAGCTAATACAGAGGCCCAAGCCATGGAAGCTGGACTAAGGAGATGTAGCCCAGGAGGGGTGAACTCCTTCATCAAAACACTATTTTAATGGATCATTTGATGGTTTTTTGTACATTTTAATGTTGTTGTTCAACATTTTGTTTTAATGTTAATATACTCATGAATTTAACATAAAACTCAACACATTTACCTATTTAACACTAACAAACACCTCAAGGAACCTATTCACATGAAGCAAATGATCAACAATTTATTTATAATTTTGAAGATGAAATTAGCACAACAAAAGTAACATTTAGATTCATATCAAGGAGGTATCAGAGTAAAGGTTATTTTCTTGAGTTCTGTGCAAGTAGGGCTTTAATGGTTGCAAATTTGTGATGCTTACAAGGTTAAAGTTGCAAAGAGGAGAAGGGAAACTGTTGGTTGCTAGTCCTGACGTTAGGACCAAAAGAGGGAGAACCACAAGGCCACCATCTCCACCCAAAGTTTCACTCCTATATGCACTTGAAGCACCTCAAGTTTTATCTCTAGCTAATATTGAAGAGGTATAAGTTGTACCAGAAGCTGAGCTTGAATCCATAGCCATCATGTCAGTTTTAGGAGAGACTAAAGGTATTTTAGAAGAGGAAGCATACAAGAAGGCTTTCTATGACCTAAATGAAAGGGTTAGGATCCTCTTTGAAGAGAGGAGTACTGAGATGGTTGAAGGGAATTCTAAGTTTCCACATGGACAGGGAACCTCAGAAGATAAAAGGGATGAAGAGAAGGATTCAAAGGGCAATGGAGGAAAGCCTCCTCCATATCCACTGTCTTCATCATCATCCTCATCATCACCATTAGCATCATCTTCCACTTCCACAGCCAAAACCACCCATACTCACTTAAAAACCCAAAAAGGAAATACTCCCTTACTCAAACTTGATGTCAAATTTGAGCTTCCAATGTATAATGCCGAAGTGAATGCAGAGAAGTTGGATAATTGGATTCTTCAATTAGAGGTTTATTGAAGAATTGAGAACCTTCAAGAAGATGAAATAAATATTCAATTGGCTTCCTTGAGGATGGAAGGACCTGCACTTGTATGGTGGGAATCAATGGCTCAAGAAGAGATTAAAAGCCACGATAATATCTCAATGTCTTGGTCAAATTTTATTGTTGCCATTAAAAGGAAATTTTATCCTCTAGCTTACATGCAAAAATACATTATGGACTGGCATAATTTTAGACAATTGAAAGGGAAAAGTGTACAAGATTATACTCATGAATTTAGGAGAAGAGCTCTTATTTTGGGTGTTAATTTGTATTCTCAAGAAAATTTGTTAAAGTATATTTGGGGTTTGCACAGTTACCTTAGACATACTATTCTCATATTCAATCCCACAAACTTAGATGAGGTTTTCGTTCATGCCACACATCTAGAAGCAAGAGTGAAACGAAGTGCAGATGAGAAAAGTGATAGTTTCCTTGAGTATGAGGGTAAATGGAAGGGAAAGTTTAATAGAAGAGGAAAGAGAAATAGCTCTATCAAAAAAGAGAAAGATAAACTCACATGTAAACATTGTTCAAAGAATGGCCATGATGAATACCATTGTTGGAAACTTCATCCAAAGTTGAAGCCAAACAAACTTAAAGCCAAAGAGAAAGGGAAAATTGTTGCAATCATTGAACATGACTTAGTTTCAGATTCAGGAGATGAAACCAATATTACAACAATGGGTTTTAAAGGTAATAACATAGCAAGAACTAGTTCTTCAAGTTGTTCCATTATAACTCAGGATGAAGATACAAGAATTGAACTGTTTCATCTTAGAGTCGTTTCTAAACATACCAATATAGACACACTATTTGATAGTGGTTCTCAAGCTAATTCGATTTCTGAAGGCTTAGTTTAGGAGTCAACTCTTGAAACTGTTATACATCCAACACCTTATCATTTAGGGTGGATATGAAAGAATGCAAACTTGCAGGTAACAAGGAAGTTCATTCTAAGGTTTGCAGTCAATTCAAACTTTCTTAATGAAATTGAACTTGATGTAGTACTGCTTAAGATTTCAGGTATTGTTTTGGGAAGTCCTTATCTTTATGATAAGAAAGCGGTATCTCATCACCATATAAATAAGTATCACATGTTTAAGTATGGAATTGTGTACATAGTTAGAGTGCATAAGGAAAAGAGAAGTTTATCTCTTATACATGCAGGAGAAATGAAGATAATATTGAATGCAACTCAAATTTTGACTTTGTTAATGATCAAGCATAGAGATTTTTTGAATGATACCTTTTAAAATGATGCATTGAATGAACAAGTTGATTTCATTGAAGTTTTGTATGCTTGTAATAAGATGTTTCTGGACTCTAACAAGTTTCCTTTGAAAGGAGGTAAAAAAGATGTGAAATATTTGCAACAGTCAACATTGGTGTTGAGCAGTATTAGAAGCAAGATGCCGATGTAAGAGAGAGCAAAGGTCAAAGAGAAAGTGCCAAAGCAATTTGAAAAATAAGGAATAGTTTCCACACCTACTTTTTTTGGGTTTCCAAAAGGTACATGGCAATGGAAAAAACACTTGGTCAAGATTCGGCGCAAGTACAAAGCAAGATTACCTAAGAATGACCATGACAACAATGTTAGAGGTGAGAAAGCTTTCAAGTTTCCTTTGATTGACGACCGAGGTGAGAACAATTTTTTTTTTGCAAGAACAACTTGCTGCACTGCAAATTTAGGGAAATTGTAGCATGACAGTGTCTACAACAGCAAGAGAGGGCCAGAGTCAAGGAAAAAGATAATTTTTTTTGAAAATCTCAAGTTGATGAAAATGAGAAAATTTCAATGGATTGAGACTAGAAGGGTGATGGAACTGTACCCTCATCCACATGTTCAGTATTCAAAGAGATTTTGGGGTCTAAAATGCTTCTAATGGGGAGGAATTATCAGGTGCTCAATGTTAGGCTTAAAATGGAAGTGCTTAGAATTGATTGGAACTTGAATGACATCGAAGAGTTGGTCACTAGGAATCCGACACAATTCGTTTCATCGAAAACCGACTCCGGATGAGAAAGATAGGGCCTGTTGTTCATTTTTCTAAACAACTACATTTTTTGCAGAAAAGGACAGAATGGTGACATGGCAGTCTAGTTAGCAAAAAAATATATTCAGGTAATATTCGTTTAGTTTTCCCAATCACACTATGACAAGTGTCACTGCAAGATTTGTTGGAAATTTGGGAAGGCGAAATTATTTTTATTATATCCTAAGGTCGAAATCATTTTATATAGAGGTGCATTTTTTTTATTATATGGTTGGAGGACTATATATTTCATGGTTGAAATGTTTTATATGGTTGAAATATTGTCTATGGTGAAATAGTTTCCTAAGGTTTAAATCATATGATAAACAATGTGGAAAAATTATTATAGGCAGAAGGGCGGAGGTCGGGGCTCAACCCCATGATCTCCCCCAAGTGAGTGCACAAACCTATTGGTAGCCCACAACATATGTCTTAATAACTATTGTGCACCATACATATTTGAAATGTATGGTATGTTACGGTGGGTAGAGGAGGGGACTAGCCCCGCGGGCTATCCCCCTCACACAGAACCATCTTGTTATGACCGTGGGCAGAAGTCTAACTAACTATGTCATTAACGTGCCTAATCACACCTTTAATCCATGTTTATCACCAAATTAAAATTTTCTTATCCCATAGTTAATCCGCGCTTATCTTAGCGGTGGAATTGGCGGAGTCCACCATTTGCGGCGAAACTCCAAAACTTGGCGGGACTAACTAGAGTTCTCTCTAGTTTTGGAGGAGATTCGTAGGGAAAAATTGAATGAAGCATAACTGGTGAAGAATTCAACCATTTTGGGCTGAGAAAGAGTCCATCCTAGCATATTTGAATATTCTGAGCATGTTGGAGTAGGTTTCAGGTGTAGTAGAGGATTGTAAACATCACTTTTTATTATTATCATTTTTAGATAATATAGAGGCCCAAGCCATGCCAGTTGGACCAAGGAGATGTAGCCGAGGAGGGGTGAAATCCTTCATCAAAACACTGTGTTAATGGATCATTTGATGGTTTTATGTACATTTTATTGTTGTTGTTCAACATTTTGTTTTAATGTTAATTTGCTAATGAATTTAACATAAAACTCAACACATTTACTTGTTTAACAATCACAAACACCTCAAGAAACCTATGCACATGAAGAAAATGATCAACAACTTATTTATAATTATGAAGATGAGATTATCACAACAAAACTAACATTCAGATTCAGATCAAAATAGAGGAATGGAACAAGTTATTTATTTGAAACCATAGCTCCCATAATGGTAGCTTCTGGAGGAAATTTTCAACCTAGCATTGCAACCTATAATATGAAGTGTTGACTTGATAGGGTGAAGACCCAGGTTCGGAGTAGTTGCACTATGAAAAAAACCCTCTATCACCATCCCTTTCGGAAAAGATCTGCAGTGCAGACTGCAGTCTCACCCGAGGCAATATTGGGGGATGCTAGAACTAGGTTTCTACATCCATAGGGTCATTAGGACATGGGTTTACTGCTATACTTCTTCCTTATGCTTGTATGATCCACCCA
The DNA here is from genome assembly GCA_034641835.2 of Pinus albicaulis. NCBI lineage: Eukaryota > Viridiplantae > Streptophyta > Pinopsida > Pinales > Pinaceae > Pinus > Pinus albicaulis. The sequence goes on from CM076581.1 coordinate 1,210,979,726, forward strand.
GATGTGATTATATACTTTTATGGTTAATGCCCTAATTACTACTAAATAATATCGAACACTGCACCTTTACGAGTCTTACGAAGTATTTAACATCACAACAAGCATATAAAAAATATAATAGACCTCACTATTCATAAAAAAACATACAATAATTTTTTATGCGTAAAACAACTTCAAAGATAGATAATAAAAAAATTGCGCAAATAACATAGAGATACTTCATAACTTTCCTTCTCTTTATTAATGATGTGTCTTTTCGGTATAGTCCTTCTTCAACCCACGCACACATCTGAAGACCAAGGCCTTCGCGCACACAACTGTGGGTGGTCTGCGCACACTGCTGGAGACCAAGGACTCCACGCACACAGTTGTAGAGCCTTTTCTTTTTCCCAAAACATAGAAAAAAAATGAAAATTACAGACTCAATTCATGCCTCTATCATCTTTGTTCTTACTTGACAAAATATGACATCTCTTTATATAGTATTTACATGCTTACAATACCATGGTCTACATACCATGGGAGGACTCAAATCTACCAACTAAACCAGATCCCTTTACAAAAAGAGCGGATTTGACCTACCCCAAAAACTCCTAAAACTTTGCATGATCGTTTATCTTCACTGGTTTGTGTGCTCTTCTTCCTCGATATGCAGAGCCTTTGAATGAAAATTGGGCCAATTTGGGCCCTGCCTAACAAGCCCCCAACACTCACATGTGACTCGTCTCGAGTCAGTCAACTAGTGTGCCCTGAACCTTTGTTGTGATGGTGATGTAAGTTATCTTCAATGCTTGAACCAGTTCTGCAAACTGCTTCTCTTCTCGGTGCATCTCCTATAAAAAAATTTTTTATGTTGGTTCAACGATCTTATGAAGCAATTCCTTCCGTCTATTTCAATCTCTTATCAACTGTCTGAGTCAATTGAATGGACTCATCCTACCACAACCATGTCCTTATTGTGATAAAATGTTCCTTTCCCCACAGATTCTCGATTTGGCTTTGCAGAATTTTTCCTTTGGTGATGTGAGAAACTCGCTGCTCTGGTGCTCGAGTCCTCACAGTGGCCTTGATCTCATCCAGTTTTGTTTTTCTTATGCTGGATATCCTAATTAATCTGTTGAATGTTTGAATCCTCCTGCACCAAGGTCTAAATATCCATGGTGTCTTCGAACAATTTTCCACAGTCCTTTACTGTGGTGGAGATACCTTCTAGTGTTCCCTTCATATCTGGTTCCCACTGCTCGTGCACTTCTAGTGGTGTGGTTGGCTATAGCCTCATCTACAACTCTGCGATCTACATCTGAAGCTTGAATTTTTCCTTGTCCACTTCATTCTTGGAATCCCTAATTGTGAAGGAAAGCTTGGCAATATATTATGTTGGGGCTTCCTTGGCTTGGATCTTGAGGTCTAGAAGCTTGCTACAAGTATTGGTGATAATTTCCTCCAACTGTTGTCTCTGCTGAGTTTCCTCATCCCAGTCCTGGAGAACCTTATTAATTTCTTTGAAGATATTCTAGTTGTCATGTTTGATTTCCTAAGTGATCTTTGCGGCACGCTTCTCGTGCACCTTCAACTCATTCGTGACACCTTGATGGAAGTCATCCAGCACCTGGATGGGCAGCACAACACTATTCAAACTAAGTTTGTGCAAATTATTAGCGTGCACACGACCCTATGTTTCCTCAATATGCAGCGCCCCTGCATGTACCTGCAAAACGCGAACCTCATGTGTTATCTCTACTTGGTGCAGTGCTTGCACCTACTAGCTCGCTTGTACCATGCTCACTTGAATGGTCTAAGTGGAAAGTTGTTCTTGCAGTCTCGCTGTCTACGTGAGTACATTCCATTCTTGGAGTCCCTGCTAGATTTCTTCCAATACAACCTTATATTGATCTTCAATGTTGCCCCATATCTCTCCAGTGACGTGGCACACTTTATCACCGATTTCTTTGATGTCTCCCTCAGTGAGGCTCAGTGGTTACATGCCCTGCGATCTGACTAACATGTGATTTTTTCGCGGACCTGATGTTTTTTGGTATCCTTATATCTATAATGAACTTCTTTGTATATGTGAAATGATCCTCACTATTATGGTCACGCTCTGTATCTTCAGCCTCTTCATCTTCCTTTTTTGTTTCTCTCTATGTTTCTTTTCCTATGTCTTTCTCAATTTATTGTAGAAATTATATACAAGATGCATGTATATATCTAGATTCTCTTGATCTAACAATATTTTGTCTTCTTGCTAAATACAGAATCCTTCCACTGTTAATATTTTGCAAAAATTTAAAATTCAATTGCAAGCACATGAAGCAATAAAAACAATTGCACATAACACAGTTGTTTAACGGGAAAGCCTAAAGTTGAAAACCCCAACTATCATATATTATGTATCATGGATATCATGTAACAATCTCATACAAAGCTTAGTACATCAAGCTCTCAGTACAATCAATTGTCACACACTAATCAGAAGAAATCTGCAAATCCATGCACCGATTTCTTGCCACCTGATAGCCTGTCTCCACTGCGCAATCCCTGCTGAAGGATACCCCTGAATGAATTCGAATTACCCTTGACTTGACTGTGAAATCCTCATTGGAAACTCCAATGTGTGTGTGGTGCAATCAATGCATCATTATAGTCACAACAGATAGTCCATCTTTCCCTTTCACCTATCTCTCCACTGGGTCTCCACTAGAAATGACATGCAGTGTAGTTAACTATTGTATTTGTTCAGTTGATTAATGAGTTATTACTTTTGAATTAATTAACTAATTAATTCACTTGACTCTCACTAGTGTATCATTCAGTTAGACTAGATACAACTCGCTCAACTGAGTTTAACTCCATTAACTGAGTTAAACTGAATAACAACTCCATGAACTACTCTTCCAGCTCTGTCATAACTTTGCCACTTCAGTTCTAACTAAGTCCTCCATGCATGAAGCACCAGTAAACCCTGGTAATTGCGTAATTCCTTTAGCCCACTGATTTTCTAAATTTGTACACTGAAATTAAGTGTTCCAAGAGAATAAGTTGATGTTTATTGTCGGATTATTATTAAGAGCTAATAATAATCGACACTTCACCCAAAATTCTAAAAATAGAATTTCATCTATTTTTCCAACTTGACCAGCCATCCACAAATAGCATCCTACAACTTCTGAAATATGATCACCATGTCTAAAAATAGACATAGTGTAAAAATAGCCTACAGGCCCACTTAGTGAAGGTGACTAATTTTCACTAAGCTCATCATCTTGTTGAATCTCAACACTCCCTCTCAACAAGATAGGGATTATGCTTCACCCTGATCCTACCTCTATGGTATTCAAATTTTCTCCTAGTGCGCGCCTTCATCAAAATATTTGCATCTCGATTTTCCGTAGGAATGTACTAAAGCAACATGATCTTCTGATGCACACAATCTCTGATATGATGATACCGGATATCAATATGTTTAGATCTATCATGAAACACAGGATTAATTGAGAGTTTAGTGTAACTCTGATTATCACAATGTATCACTGTAGGATCTAAATGTGAACCGAACAAACCAACCAGGATCTTCCTCATCCAGATAGCCTCACTTGCAGCTTGACTTGCTGCCATGTATTCTGCTTCCGCTAAATTGAGTTCCATAGATCTTTGTTTCCTACTGTACCAAGAAACTTTTGTAGATCTGATACTGAAAACCCCTCCTTATGTGCTCTTTCTGTCTGTTGGGCTTCTTGCCCAATCTGCATCCGTGAAGCCATGCAACTTCACCTCATCTATCTGTCTATACCATAAGCCATACTCATATGTGCCCCTGATATATCTCAGGACATGCTTGCCTACCTTCCAAAATAGCTTGGTAGGCTTAACCATCGCCTGTGAAAGCTGGTTCACCACATAGCATATGTCTGGTCTTGTATTAACTAAATACATGAGCGAACCCACCAACTATTGATAAACAGTGGCATCCACTACATCTACTGATGGAGCCTCCTCTTTCCTCCAATTTCCTAGAAGAGAAGTGTCGATAGGCTTGCAACCTTGCATGTGAAACTTCTCAAGTATCTCCCGAGCATACTTGCCTTGAGACATCAACAGTTCACCTTCCCGCTGCCATATTTCCAATCTAAGGAAATAATGAAGGAGGCCAAAATCCTTCATCTCAAACTCCTTTGCAAGATCTGCCTTGCATGAGTGTATAAACTCCTCATCACCTATTAGTATTAAATCATCAACATAAAGAAAAATTATTAAAAGCTTACCCTCCACCACAATTTGGTACAGGTTTGCATCCGCCTCACTCTTGATGAAGCCAAGTCCAGTGAAATAGTTGTCGAACCGTGTGTACCAAGCACAAGGTGCTTACTTCAGCCCATACAACGCTCTTTTGAGCCTGCACACATGTGACTCGCTACTGAGGATCCCAAATCCTCCAGGCTGCTCAATGTACACCTCTTCCTCAATGATCCCATTGAGGAATGCAGTCTTCACATCCATTTGATGAATGTGCCAACCTATCTACGCTGAGAGAGAAAGGATGGTCCTTATGGAATAATACCGTGCGACAGGTGCAAAGCTTTCTTCATAATAAATCCTCTTGATCTGTGAGAAGCCCCGGGCAACAAATCTTGCCTTATACTTCTTGATGCTCTCATCAACAGCTTGCTTTACCTTGTAGATCCATCTCGATCCTACAACTGATTTACCAACTGGCCTTGGAACAATCTCCCAAGCACTGTTTCTGACAATGGAGTCATACTCCTCCACCATGGCATCTACCCATGTGGGCTCCTACACTCCTTCTTCAAAATAAGATGGATCTGTCACGATACAATTGCTCATGAGAGCCATGTATCCAGTAAATCAGTTAGGTGATTGTCTCTGTCTGCGCTGTGATGTAGGGACTCCTACATTCTGTGTCGCATCAAGCTTTAGTCTCTCAGCTTCTATGGTATGCTTTCTACCTTGTCTGATGTTTGGTTTTGCATGAGTGGAATCCTCCACTACATGAATCTCCTCCTGTGGCTGATCCACATCTAGAGGCTCAGCTTTGGGAACAAGAAGTTTGTCCTCTGCATGCAAGTGTAGCTCCCTCTCAAGCGACAACTTCATGGATCTCACCTCATTGAATTTTATATCCTGTCACACCTGGACAGTCATCCGAATGTCTGGAAAATACACACGATAATTATGGGGTTTCTTTGTGTACCCCAAAAATATCCCAACTTCTGCAGTCGGCTCCAGCTTCTTCCTGGCATCCTTTGTCACATGAATGTAAACATATGAGCCAAAAATATTCAAATGAGAAATATCAGGCTTCTTACCAGTAAAATATTCTTCAGGTGTACTCATGCCAAGTACTCTATGAGGACAATGGTTTTGCACATAAACCGCAGTGTTGCATGCTTCCGCCCACAAGTGCATTGGTAGGCCTTGGTCATGCAGCATCACTTGTGCAACACCCGCAATTGTTCCATTCTTCCTCTCTGCGACCCCATTATGCTATGGGTTATGAGGCGCTATGAGTTCTCTTCGAATTCCTTCTTTGCTACAGAAGTCTTTGAATTTTCCCGAGATATATTCACCACCATTATCGCTCTGTAGAGCTTTCACTTGCTTCCTCGTCTCCTTCTCCACCAATTCTTTAAACTCACAGAACTTTGAGAATGTTTTTCTCTTCTTCTGCATGAAGAAGATCCAGCATCTATGAGAATAGTGATCAAAAAATATAACATAATACCTGTGTTTTGTTGTTGAAGCAACTGAGAAAGGTCCACACACATCTGTTTGAATTCTCTCCAGGATCATCGAAGCATGGTTCTCCTTCTCATGAGAGGTGGTATTCACAAAATTACCCATAGTACGTCCCTTGCACTGATTTGACTATGCAAGAGTACCCTTGGGAAGTCCAGTAGAAATCTGCTGCAAAATATTCAAAGCACCATGGTTAATATGGCCCAATCTCCTGTGCCATAATTCGCCCTCATCCCAGCTCACCAGTTCTTCTACTTTTCCCATCATTGTAGTGCAACCATATACCTTCAGCTTGTAGAGATTCTTAACTCTAATCCCTTTCCTCTTGGTTTGACCCATTGTTTTATGTCGCAGGAAAGCTTTTCCATCACTAAAAACAACGTCATAACCTTTGTCTTCCAACATTGCGACCGAGACCAAGTTCTTCTTCAGACCTGGAACATGCATAACATCTTTCAACAAAAATGGATTACCTGAATCCCTCTCAAAGGTAATTTTCCTAATTCCAGTCACACTGTATCGACCATCGTCGCCCATCTCTATATGCATTTGGAGGTCCTTCTCCTCCAAGTCACTAAACAACTCCTTGTCTCCTGTCATATGGAAAGACACACCACTATCAAGATACCACACAAATCCCATTGAGCTTGAAACCAAGCATGTGATCAAAGAGAAATCCAGTTCAAATTGCGAGGCTAAGGCCTCTCCAACTGCAGCTCCAAAATCCTTCTTGTTCTTCTTCTTTTGTGGGTAGTTAGTGGCGAAATGCCCATGTTCATGACAGTGAAAACACTTCACGTTGGAAAAATCCTGCTTCTTGCCTTTAGCTTCGGATTTTGAAGGGAATTTCTTCCCCTTCCCTTTCCTTGCTTTGGCATCCAAAGCGCAATTCTCTTCATCTTCATTCTTCGATGAAGAGCCATCCCTCGTACTTCGCCTTATCTCCTCCTGCACAAGATCCGACCAAAGTCGCTCCCATCCCAACAGTTTCTCCCATCCATTGACAAATTCTTTGTAGATATTCCAACACTTTAGAAACCCAAGGAGAGAAAATCTCATCAAGTATTCATCATCAATAGTAATCCCCACACTTCCCATTTCATCCCTACAGTGGACAAACTTCGTGAGATATTTTGGAATACTATCACCCTTCTCCATTTTTATTTTTCTGAGCTTATCTTTCAGCGCCAACTTCCTCTAGTCACTACTGCTTTGGAAAAAATCTGTCGAAGCCTTCCACATTGCAAATGGAGTGGATTTCCCATGAATTCTAGACACAATATGGTCCTTCACACCTTCCAACAAAATTATTCTTGTGTTTTCTATCTTCTTTTTCCATGTGTCGAGTAATGCAGCATCGCTAGATACTGGCTTAGGAACATCGTTATCGATGAACTCCTTCAGTCCATTATCCTCCAGCACTGCCTCCATCCTATTCTTCCAAGCTATGTAATTTGAGATCCCATCAAGGGCATACTCCAATCGCAACCCATTTAAAGACATTTCAATTTATATTTCAATTTATACTCAACTGTCGCACCAATAAATTTTATGAAGCAAATTTGAATTGTCCACTAGCACAAACTTAACAATTATTCACAATTGCAATCTTCAAGAATTAACACTGCTCTGATAACATGTAGAAATTATATACAAGATGCATGTATATATCCAAATTCTCCTGATCTAACAATATTTTATCTTCTTGCTAAATATAGAATCCTTCCACTGTTAATCTTTTGTGGAAATTTAAAATTCAATTGCAAACACATGAAGCAATAAAAACAATCGCACATAACACAGTTGTTTAACGGGAAAGCTTGAGGTTAAAAACCCCAACTATCATATATATTGTATCATGGAGTTCATGTAACAATCTCATACAAAGCTTAGTACATCAAGTTCTTAGTACAATCAATCGTCACACACTAATCAGAAGAAATCTACAAATCCATGCACCAATTTCTTGCCACCTGATAGCCTGCCTCAACTACACAATCCCTGCTAAAGAATACCCCTGAATGAATTCGAATTTCCCTTTCCTTGAATACGCAATCCTCATTGGCAACTCCAATGTGTGTGTGGTGCAATCAGTGCATCACTATAGTCACAACGGATAGTCCATCTTTCCCTTTCACCTATCTCTCCATTGGGTCTCCACTGGAACTGACATCCACTGTAGTTAACTATTGTATTTGTTCTGTTGATTAATGAGTTATTATTTGTGAATTAATTAACTAATTAATTCACTCCACTCTCACTAGTGTATCATTCAGTTAGACTAGATACAACTAGCTCAACTGAGTTTAACTCCATTAATTGAGTTAAACTGTATAACAACTCCATGAACTACTCTTCCAACTCTGTCATAACTTTTCCACTTCAGTTCTAACTGAGTCCTCCATGTATGAACCACCATTAAACCCTAGGAATTGCGTAATTCCTTCAGCCCACTGATTTTCCAAATCTCTACACTGAAATTAAGTGCTCCAAGAGAATAAGTTGATGTTTATTGTCAGATTATTATTAAGAGCTAATAATAATTAACACTTCTAATTTTAGATCGACGATCTATAAATAAACTTCGCCCAATATTTTAAAAATAGAATTTCATTTGTTTTTCCAACTTGACCAACCATCCACAAATAGCATCCTGCAACTTCTGAAATATGATCACCGTGTCTAAAAATAGACTTACACCTAAAAATAGCTTGCGGGCCCACTTAGTGAAGGTGACTGATTTTCACTAAGCTCATCATCTTGTTGAATCTCAACATTTCTTTTGTTATTTCTTTCTTTGTGTCTTTCATTTCGTTGTGTATTTCTCTATGTCCTTGCCTTCTCCTATGACTTTTCCGACTTAGGTATTTTTATTTGTTTCTTTCTCTATCACGATTTCATTCTTTGTACCAGTATCTTTCACATTGGTTCCTGCATGTTCTATCTCCACTCCTCCAGTTGGTGGAGAAAACGAATCAATCGGCCATCGACTTACAACCTACGCAATATCAACCTCATTGATCAAATATGGTAACAGATACCATACTTCTTCAAGGTCCTTCCACATTTAGATATATGCTCGGTGAAAGTCTGCCTTGAAATAAACTATTGTGCGATAAATTTAAAATAAAATAGGTGAGAATGTGGGACTTTGACTCACCACAGTGCGCAGATCCATCTCCAACAATACCCAAAACAATTTTTTCTCCATTTCCTAAGTAGGTTCCTTGGTAAACCATAGCGAGGCGTACCTCGTAGCTTCATAGATATCTGGATCCACAGTGGAGAATTGTGATTCCTCAGGCTCCCTCCATGCCATAAGTGAAATAAGTAACAATATCCACGCGTAGTGGAATTTCTTTCCTTGCTCATGTGCCTCATGACAGTGATCAAGAAAGTCTTTACACTAATATCCCCCCAGTTATACTGGACCCCTTTACTACATTGTGCAGCCAAAGACACGACAGGTGCTGGAACTTCATTTGCATGACACTTCCTCATAATTTTTCCTGCCAAGATGTGTGCGACGAAGAGCACAACTTGATCATTAATGGAGCTGATTTCATAGCCCCATGTCTTCTTCACAATGTCGTATTTCTCCTTCATCTTGTCAGCGACGACCTTTTCCTCGTTCTTCCCTACAAATTACTCCACGATGTTTAGTCCTTGATAGGGCAACACGGTAATTCTACGAATCAAAATATCATTAATAAGTATCCACCCGCCCAACTAGAGGCACCCGTCATGAACTAACGCCAAAATTTGTCGCACACAAATTGTATTGATATTGTTGTGTCAAAAATTTGGAACATATAACATATTAATAGTGCTGAATTTTGCATCTTGACAGTCCACCTATATGGATCGAATCAGGTAACTTCGCTTGTTGGGTAATGTACCAGGCACAAGTATCTATTAGGCTAAATTTGTGGATATTTTCTTCTGTCGCCAAAATCATAGTATTCCATTCTAAGGTGTGGTACCTTTGCAAATGATTCTCCCTCAAATGGTACATAATCTATAAGCAATGGTGTACATAAAAAAAATTTCACAACAATTGGATCCTTCACTGATTTTTCACCCTGCTTCCTGGGTGGTAGATACAATGGCAACCTAGAAATAGGCCCCACTTCTTACGCTTCAATATCCTCCAAAAGGTCTACTGCAATATCTTCTATGGTGATCTCTTCTTCATCGTTATCCTGGACCTCCATAGGTTGCTTCTTCTTTTCCAAACGGTGTTTGGTCCTCTACTCCTTAGTAAGTTTCTTCCTAAGGGATTTTCTAACACCACGTGATGATGCTGGTTTCTTAACCTTCTTTTTCTTTGGTTGCGCTACTTCTCGTTTAGTCCCTTGCTTCTTGGGCAATCTCTGCCCTGTCACACTCGGTGATGATGTAGCATTCATGATTCCAGATAATCCTCTCTTGACAAATTCCCTGGTAATTTCTTTGAAAATCCTCTCGATCATATAGCTCAAAGCTCGTCCACACTTAGTAGCAAAATCACATCTCTACTTCTTAGTGAGAAAAGTGTCAAAATGTGGAGTAGAATGCAATATTTATAGAAAATTTTAATTTTGGACTCCATGATTGTCTTCAGATTCATCTCATAAATGCATATTTAGCAACATATTTTCCCATATGTGCTCAATAAATGTGTTTTCCCCGCTCTTTTTAATGGAAAATTTCATGTCAAATCAACTGGTTTACTTCCAACGGTCATATTTTGGGTGAAATTTGATGGACCTTCCTTTGTTTCACAGTCCTTCCTTCGTCGTCCCAGTTCCTTCAGAATTCAATAGCATCCTGAGTTTCATAAGTAATCCATATTCAATGAAGTCCTTCGCCGATAGAGTAATTTATACTCCCGCGCCCACTTTTAACTTCATGTGGCACTAAGATTGTTTCCTATTCATATAGTGAGTGCTAAGTTCTAGGGACGGAGTTGTCCCTGTATAGCATCAATCTAGTCACATTCACCCATTCTGGCACCATCTAACCATCCAACTTCGTGAGTTGAATTGCACCTCCATCCGAGACATATTTGATGATATATGGTCCCAACCAATGCGTTTTGAAATTTCTTGAGAACATTGCGAACTTGGTATCATACATCATCAAAAGGTCTCCCTCCTTTAATTTTTTCTTCTTGACATGCCTGTCATGCTACGCTTTTTCCCTTGATTTTTGTACTTGGTGGTGATATCCTACAATGAATCTATCTTCCTCAAGAGTGAGGAATCGTTCCAAACTTTCTTCCATGATATCATTGTCTTCCATGTATGTTACTTTTGCAATTCTTAGGCTAGGCACAATATATTCCATAGGCATAACTGCTTCTTGTCCATAAACAAGCCTAAAAGGGGTTTTTCTTGTCAACATTTTGCATGTTGTTCTATAAGCCCATAACACTGCTGGAATTCTAAGATCCCAATAATCTATGTTGACATTAAATACTTTGGTTAAATCATTCTCAAAAATCATGTTAAAATCTTCGATTGTTCCATTTTTCTGAGGGTGGTAGGGTGTGCTCTTGTGTTTATTTACTTGAAATTCCTCAGTTAAGGCTTCAATGGTTCGATGCAAGAAATGTGACCCTCAGTCACTCGTCAAAATATTCGGGCACCCAAATATGGACATGATGTACTCAAATATGAACTTCGCAGCAGTATCTGCACTAAAATCCTTCATCGGTTGTGCTTCGGCCCATCTGGTCAAATAATTTGTTGCAATGATAATATACCTCGTGCTAGTCTTCTGTATTGGTGGATTAATCGGTCCAACAAAGTCTATCGCCCACCTATCAAATGCCTGTAATTTGAATTGTGGATTCAAGGGAATTTCATTGCTCCTAAATGGCCTCCCAGTTCTTTGTCATACATCAAAAGCACTACAATATGCCTTCGAACCCTTGCACACTATGGGCCACCCTAGTATGTCTCCCAAAATATTTTGCGTAGTAGCTATACGTGCATAATGTCCTCATGCAAATCTTCCATGAGATTCTTCTAAAATTGTCTACCTCTTATGCTCACGAACATATCTACATAGTATTTCATCTGGCCCCATTTTATACAAATGTCCAACAATCAAAGAGAAATCAGCATCCTTAACTACCAACTTCTTTTTTTGTTGCATATTATACGTCATGAATGCCATCCTTGTAGTAAAAAACTGAATCATTTATGCAAAGTGATCATCTGCAACCCTTTTTATGAAAATTTGCACATCAGGCAGGTTCTCTTCAATAATCGTGGATTCTTTGCCTATTTCTATCCTCGATAGGTGATTAGGCCTATCATTCAATATTCCTGGCTTCACTATGACCTCAAAATCATACTCCTGAAAATACAACAACCATAGACAAATATTTCCTCCCAGAACAGGCTTTCCCACCAAGTACTTCAGCGTAGAATGATCAATGAACATTTTGAACTGCGCTCCTAGTAAGTAATGCCTAAATTTCTACAGTGAATATACCATATCCATTCCTTCGTGTTCTATTGTGGAATAGTTATTTTCTTCCTTTTATAATTTCCTTCTTTCAAAAGCTATGGGGTGATAAATATCTCCATCACCTGGTTGTACTAGTACTAAACCCAATGCTATGCAAGATGCATCAACATGTACATGAAACTCCATATTACAGTCTGAGAAAACTAGAATCGACGTAGTTACCATCTTCTCCTTTAGTATGTCGAGGCTCTTTTGGCATTTTTCATCCCAGCAATAAGTAACATCCTTCTTTAATAACTTCTCCATCGTCACATTTATCTATGTGTATGGCTTTATAAACGTCCTATAGTATCCAATATGTCCTAGCATTGTGCGCAATTGCTTCACTTTCTTAGGTAGTTCCAAGTTGACAATAGAAGTGATCTTGGTGGGGTCTACCATCAATCCCTGTCTACAAACAACATGCCCCAATAGTATATAAAAAGGTACACAACAGATGAAATTCTTCAATTTAAATGATATTTGATACTGCCTGCAAGTATCCAACATAAGTCTTAAGCTTGCAACGTGTTTCTTTAATAGCCCAAAAATATTCCAATCATCAAAGTAAAACTCCAAAAACGTATGTATATACTCCTTAAAAGTTGCGAATACAAATCTAGAGAATATTGCAAGACCATTATTAAATCTAAAATGCATGAATTTATACTGAAAATACCCCCATTCAGTGGAAAAATTTGTCTTAATCATGTCTTATGGAACAATTCACATCTGATGGTAACCTGAGAAACCATCTGTAAAAGATAAGGCCTCCTTCCCTCCAACATTATCCAACAGGTCATATGTGAAGGGTGTAGGGAATGGGTCATGCACACGTGAATCATTCAACTTCATCAAATAAACAAAAATTACTATTTCACCATTTTTCTTCTTCTCCTTAACAACCATAGGACTTATCCATTCAGATTCCTCCACAGGTTCAATTATGCCATCCTTAATCATCTTCCCAATTCTTCCTTCACCTTTTCCTTGTACTTTGGGTTCAATCTATAGGGTCAGTTTTTTATGGGCTTCACATTTTGTTTTAGATTGATACTAATAAATCTGAGGTCTTCTACTATTCCCTTCACTTAAGAAAACATCGTGGGAAATAGCTTGGAAACTTTATTGACTATATCTGCAATCCAATAGCCTCTAGTCAGCACAAATTTTGGTTCCTCCTCTGACCCTATATTTATCTTCTGTGTCTTCATGGGTTGTGTTATTTCAAGTATCTTAGGCTCTAGTCCAACAACCTCATGATGTCCTTATGATTTTGGGATATTAATATTGCGTGGATCATCTTCTTCTTCCTCTGCTATCACATTATAACATTCCAGCATGTGTTGCAACTGTGCGGTCCAATGAGGCTGCATCCAAGTAGGTTCAATTGTGGTGTTAAAAATACCTTCTCTGACTACCTAAAGGGATTTATTGATACACGGACAATCATCTTCGAAGCTAAATTTCATCAGAAACCCTTCAGCCAAATGGTACCATTTTGTTGTTCCATGTCACAGTTTTGTTTCAAGATACAAATTCATCGGTATCACATACAATGTCTGGAAGAATATATGTACCCACTATGGCTCTAGATCTTCTCCCCAGACTGAAGTCCAGCGAGACATGTGCTCCTGGGGGTAATCTTTACCATTATATTTTACTATGACTTTGGTATTTACTTAGCCAAATCTAACCTTCATCAATCTGTGATGTTATTTCCAACTCCCTATATTTTCTTTGTGAGTACCCCACCATCTAGCAAGTGTATATCTTGAAGCTACATCCAAAGCTTGGAACCTTTTCTCTTTAGGTACTTATCTCTAAAATTCATCAAGAAAAATACTGACATCTCCTATCCCATCATAGTAAGGAAAATTATATACCTCTATAGTGATGCAGCGAAGTTACCTTGTAATTTTGTTACACCGCCTAGTTGAAACTTCGTGCAACCTATTGTGCCAATTCTCCACTTCTTCATCTGAGTTAGAAATACATGTACTATCCTTTTCCCAACTTAGCCTTCCAGTTGCAGTGGGATTGTTCCAATATTTGTCGTGTGCGGTCAATTTATAGATATGATCAATATCTGCATCACAATATTCCTCACAAATAGGCCCTATGTACCACACTCCTTCTTATGGGTCTAAAGGAACAATGACCCTCAGATCACCTTGTTCAAATACCATATTTCTTTTCTTCAGAATAATGATTGCATCAGTATCAAAAGCCAAATCCAATCCAATCCAAGCAATGTTGGATATGGACTGTTGTCATCTACAATCCTAATTACTTCAAAATATGTGATAATGTGGACTCCTTCAATGTCTACTACTATACCAGGCAACCTTCCCATCAGAATAATCATCTATTGATTATCCATTCTCAATTGGATTGGTGACCATTGCAACTGCGGTCTTCCCATATTCTCCCAGGTTTTTTTAGGCAACACATTGGCATCAGATCCCAAATCCAGGATTAACTGGTCTAGGTTGTAGTCCCCAATCTACGCAGATAATCTCATTTCTCTTCCTGTCCTCTTCATAGCCAATGAAATTTATTTATTGCGCATGACTTTCTGAGCAGTTCTTCTTTTCTAGCGCAGGAGTCTATCAGCTCTTAGAGAATATATACAGCCTTATGATCTCACAAAAACATCATATAGCTCTGAAAAAATGATTTCAATATGGATGGATCAAACTCCTTCTTCACAACAATCACCTGGGTGACGTCCTTCTGACGTATCATCTTATGTTGAATCTATGGCTGCGTTCTAAATGTGGAAGCTCCAGGGTCCATGAAGTTCTTCTATGTAATATTCCTAAATGGGAAAAGCGGGAATATAGTGAAAAATGATGGAACAATAATGCAAATCATCATATAAAATCAAGAGGCCAATATGGATACCTTTCATACGTTATAAAAGCGGAAAAATATACATGAATAATGGCCCATAAGATACACAACAAGAAATTACAAGCCTCCAATGGAAAAAATCACTCAATATGAGGTGCTACAATCATATATAAAATATGGAAGACCCTTACTACACTATTTTATTAGCTCTGCTACAAAAAATGATTATACATCAGATCTATGGCTGATATGTGCCTCAAAAGATAGATCTATTTCAGATCTGAGCACTATACAGCTCCTTTGAAGAACCCCTTAAGGGTTTTCAGCAAAACACCAAGTACAAGATGTAAATCTAAGATCTAAGGCTGTAGATCCACTACAAAATACAGATCTGGAAAGTTTAGCTGATATGATATGCTCAATACAATAGCCTCCTCAAATATATCCTCTAACTGAAAGGCATATCCCCTTCACTAGAAAATCATCTCTCCAAATGGTATGCCAAACCACCCTACAACTCCTCCTACAGAAATAACATAGTTCTGGAAGTAAACTGCGTTGTAGGGATGAATAAACAGTTGGCTTGATGGCAAGATTTGAAAATAAATATAAATCCCTTCAGTGCTATCCTCCCAATGGAAATTAAGACTCCTCCACTGAAAATGAGCAATGAAATGGCCTAGATCTAGAGATCTAGTCTCCACTTGCTGCAACCTACAAAACAACCAGACCCTCAATAGGATTTTCACAGTAAATGAAAGATGAAGCTTGGCCTTAAGCCTGATAGTGTACAATGTAGTAAAATACTCTCCCAAGAGGCCTCTCATGGAAAGAGGTGGTATTCCCGATCAGGAACACCCTGTGCTAAAAAACAATTTATCTGAGCTAAACAATAAGAGAAAGATATATGTCTAAACAGACCATATATTCAGAAATATCAAATACCCAAACATAATCAATATGGCTACCATCCTCTTCCTTAAATAATATATGAGCTTGTAAACCCTAAGCCCCATCCAATAATTGCACTACTTCCACACAAAGCATCTCCATCTAAAACTGCGCTTTCTTTCATTGATGACCACTCCTCCATGACAACGTTGTTGATTTGGTCAAGGTTGACCCAGTCAAAGTGATCCAACCCCTTTTCACACCAAGGGTGATTAATTAAGCTGCCAAGATTTATCTCTTTCACATTTGGCATTGATTTATTCATTATTAAGGAGAATTATGGACCTCCTTTGTCCTCTTATTCTTTAAACAAAGTAGAAAAAAAAAATTAATATTCCAACTAGCTCATGGCTAATTTAGGAGTATTACATTCTATGCTTCCAAAAATATCTCTTTTTCACTTTGCATATTGAACCCAATACTATTATCTCTAGCCTTTCTGACCCATGTATTCTCCATAGGATTTTTTCCTATTTCTTTATCTTCTCCTGTAGTTGTGAAAATTTGGGTTACTATGTTAGCACTAGTCTCTTCTTCGTGCGGCTCAACCGTCATGATCTGTAAGTTCTGCGTACGCTTTTGATTTCTTTTCTCTTGCATCTTTGCGATCAGAATAGGAAAGTATTCTATTACATGACCAAAATATTTACAATACCTGTAAGAGGGGGCGGCGGGGTTCTGACAATCCCTTGTGAAGTGTCCAACTTCACCACATTTTTAACATATGATTTGACCATGTCTTCGACCAATGCTTCCTCCTTGTCCTTTTCCTCGGCCTTGGAATCCTCCTTGCCTTGTAGGTGGACCGTGATCTTCATGTGTGCACCCTTCAACTTTCATTCTATATGCACTCGTAGTCTGCTCCATCATCAAATCATAATTGCGACAATTCTTCTCATCATGCCCTACTCAGCTAAAAAATTTATAAAACAATTGCTTCAGGGTCTGCACATACTTATGCAATAAATAGCATTCTTCCGTGTGATGTCGACTTGAAATTTTACATATGCAACACCATGCACTCGACCCAGGGTTCAAGGAATTAGGCAGGCCAACGGCCAAATAATTTATATAGATAAGACATTGATCTTTATAATGGCTCTCTTCTTTACATTTTATATGCCATACTTTTGAATGAATCTCTGACTGAAATTCCTTACCCTTCTTCATATCTTGCAACTCCAAATGCATTGCTCCTAATTGGATCTGAATCTATTGTATCCCTACATGGGTATCTATAACTAGCGAACCTTCCAACTTGAAAGCAATTTCCATAGCTTCTCCCTGTCTTTCTATCTTCTGTTGCATCAAAGGTAGCCTGATATGTGGCAATGGCACATCTATAAACCACTCCTTATTCTTATCGTCAGTAATTTGGAATTTCACTTGTCATTAACATCTTGAACCTTTTATCTAATTCCCAAAAAGATTCAGTGACCGCTTGTTTGATCTCCTTTATCTCCGTAATAGACTGAGACTGTGATTTTGGCTTCTTAAATTTTGTATTTAGTGTTGTCCTCATCTCATCCAATGTGGCAGCCGGATGCATTCCAAAATACTTCATGTACTACATCAATTCCCTTTCCTTTAGAGTTCTGACAAGATGAGCCTTCTTTATTTCATCATTTGTGACCTGTCGTGCTTTCCATATTGCTTCAGCGAAAAACAAAAATTGTTTAGGATCCTTAGATCCTTGACCTCTGAATATAGGATTTCCGAATTTGTTAGCCATGTCTCTTTGGGGAGGGGGATGGGGTGGTGGAGGTGGAGGTGGAGATGGAGAGAAATTATGGGGATGGGTATGTGGTGTGAGGGGAGTAGTGAGATGGGGAATCCCGGAGGCACCTTGATGGTCTCAAAATTCTAACTGTGACACACCTCTAGGGGCTGTGGGGTTACTTTCTCATTATTCGCTTTTAGATCCACTAAAAAGTGGACTATAATTAATATCAATGAAGTTGTAGTGATCTACCCTAAATATTTTACCACTTTGCATAGATCTGGGCTTACCTCTTCCAAACATCAATCTGATTGCATTTGTAGTAGACCCTTTTCACATAAAAGAATCCTTATCCAAAAATTTAAAGAATTCAAGTACTTACCTCGAGGACTCTTGAAAAATATTTTCTCAGATTTGTTGTAGTATACATACATTTCTATAGAAAACTCAGTAATAAAGCCTCCAAGGATACTATCGATCCATAAATCAACAACTCTTGAGATCTTGCTATCAATCTCCTTGAGTCGCTACAATAACTCATGGCTCCACGTAGTAGCCTTGTCATTATTAAAAAAAGGTCTTATTCTCAGTCAACCTTGACAACCATTCATGCAGCTCATTAGCAAACAATCAGAAGAGGATATCGTGTTGGTTTGTAGAAAGATATATCGTCAACTAAGCTTTAGTTGACAGTCGTGGATTTCTTTTTTCTTGAACTAAAAACTCTCTCTCTTTCAGATATACCTAGTCTTCGATTTCCTCTCTTGTGGGATTCCACATCCACATGTCCCTCAGTAAGATCCTGGTCTTGGCAACAAAATCATTTGTTGGCTTGAAGGGGTCAAGATCGATGTTCAGAGTAGTTGCGCTACCAACAAAATTCTCTGTCGATGACCCTTTCGGCAACGATATGTAGTGCAGACTGTAGTATCACCCGAGGCAATATCGGGGGATGCTAGAACCAAGCTTCTACATCCATAGGGACATTGGCACATGGTTTTACTGCTATACTTATTCCTTATGCTTTCTTGATCCACGTAGATGCAATTATATACTTTTATAGTTGATTCCCTAATCACTACTGAATACTATTATGCACTACACATTTACGAGTATTATGTAGTGTTTAACATCACAAAAATTATATACAAAGTATAAAAAAACTCACTATTCATAAAAAAGCATAAAATAATTTGTGATGCATAAAATATCCTCACATATATATAATGAAAAAATTGCACAAATACCACAGATATACTTCAGAACTTTCCTTCTCTTTATTAATGATGTGTCTTTTCAGTAGAATCCTTCTTCATCCCATGCACACAGTTGCGAGTGGTCTGCGCATAGAGCTATAGACCAAGCCCTCTACACACATAACTATGGAGCCTTCCTTTTTTCCCAACACATATACAAAAATGAAAATTACAGACTCAATCATGCATCTGTCATCTTTATCCTTACTTGACTCAATATGACATCTTTTTATATATTATTTTCATGCTTACAATACCATGGTCTACATACCATGGGCGAAATCAAAACTAAAAAATAAACCCGGTCCCTTTACAAAAAGAGGGTCTATGACCTGCCCCCAAAGCCCCAAAAACTCCTAAAATCATACACAACTATTTATCTTCACTGGATCACATGCTCTGCTTCCTCGATATGCAGAGCCTTTGACTCAAAATTGGACTAGGTTGGGCCCTGCCCAATAGGCCCCCGACACTTACATATGACTCGTCCCGAGTCACTCAACTGGTGTGGCTTGAACCTTTGCTGCAATGGTGGTGTAGGTTGTCTTCAATGGCTCAACCAGCTCTGAAAACTGCTTCTGTTCTTGGCACACCTCCTATAACAATTCTTCTGACATTGGCTCGAGGATCTTCTAAAGCACTTCCTTCTGCTTTTGGCACATCTCTTTCAACCACTCATCAAGTGTCTAAGACATTATAATGACCTCATCCTACCACGACTGTGTCATTATTGTGATAAAAAATTCCTTTCGGCGCAAATCCTCAATCTGGCTTTTCATACTTTTTCCTTCGGTGATGCGAGCAATTTGTTGTGCAGGTGATAGAGTCCTCGCAGTGACCTTGATCTCATGCAATTTTTTTTTCTTCTACTGGATCTCCTAGTCAATCTGTTGAATGTATGGATCCTCCTACAGCGAGGTCCAAATATCCATGGTGTCTGCTGTAGTGTGTTTGGTGCACGTATGTATGAAATCACACCAGCTTAAGGGGTGTGGTTTACCCTGTTAAGCTATTGGTAACAGGCAGAAAAGAGTGCAGTCAAGCAAGTTAGTGGAACAAGATAGAATCAATAAGCATACTATATAGAGGAAAAAGCATGCAAATGTAAACTAAAATTAAACTAAAACTAAACACAAATAAACAGAATCTCTGAAAGAGTCAAACGACAACAATAATGCAAACGGTGGCTCTAGGCCCCTCTTACTAAGCACTGGTAGTAAGAAGAGTGAAACTTTACCCTCTTGCCAAAGGGCCCCTAGACAATGTTTCTAGGTCCCGATGCAAGGATGTTTTTATCCCAAGCTTGCCTCGGTGTAGTCTCTCTCTCTCTCTATTGTGTGGACTGAACTTGTTGGGTGGCCAACAATTGAGTCCTCTGTATCTTCATCTCAGCGTCACACACTGCTAGTATTGCTTGGGAAATTCTGGCCAGTGTAACCATGTGATCACCCATTATTCATCTCATGGTGGTCTTATATATGGGATTTCAAATCCTTCCTTCCCTCACTTGGTACATGGAGGATGGTGACCCAAGAGAGAGGTATGATTCCTTTATGTGCTCCAAATATTTCATTGTGTGATCACATAGTGTCTAGGGAGGCGTTGGTGGCCGTCCTTAGGTGGCTACAAGTAAGGCATCACTTTTCCTTTGCTTTGTGTGGTCCTGGATAATGACATTTCACCAATCTCAGGAATGCACGCATATCAGGCAAAAAGGCATGCAGAAGGCGCTCCTCATGAAGGATTATGCACACAAATAGCATTTAGGACTAGTTAAAATTTGATTTTCCTCAGACCTTAGAGATTTTTAAATAATTTCCAGATTCTGTAATGTCTTCCAGCCCTATAAATCCTTTGGCCTTACATTAATTAATTCCATCTTCTGTTGTACCATTTTCCAGTGTTAACAGTTGGCCCCTAATGTGTGAGGTCTAGGAAGAACTATATAGCCGAAATACATTATAGTTTCTTTTTTGTATCGTGCAGAGAGACCTGCGTGAAGCCTTGGAACTGAAAACACCCTGCACCGTTTCCAAGAATGTCCATGGTCTAAGGGATCCCTATAAGAAAATACAATTTAAAATACATATACAAATTTTCAGCGAGGCAGACATGTCCCATGCTCATGATGTCTTGGCTAGTTAAACAAAATTGACAAATATATGTTCTGTCTACATCACCGATATGGTAGTGACTTTAGCAGTTATTGAAGATGACTGTTGATGCCCTCAAGGGCATTTTTTCTTTGATAATACGTGAAATGTGGCACCCATATGCGTAAAATTGGAATGACATATAGCTGCGGATTATACGCATTGGTGTTGGTTGGGACCTTCGTGTGTAAGAATTGTTGACAGAGACGCTTATGGAGACATGGGTCTTCGACAAATTTGGTTAAAGTGCAATGGTTGTGAGGTACGATACCATATTGACATGAAAGCTTTCATTGAAGTCAAATGTCAGGAGGATCCACGACATCTGTGGACAATGATGTCTCCAACAGTGCCACCTGAGGATGCCCCTTGTGTGGAGAGGGGTGATCCAAGGTACCGCTTCCTTTTTGGAATATAGGTGTTGAAGTCAACAAAAAAGAAGCCTCAACTGAATGAGGGGTCGCCGACATGAGGGGTCGGGGACCTAGATGTGATGGGTTTAAGATAAGCATGTTGGTGAGGGGTGACTCAAAACTGATGATGGGGATTTAGTGGCCCGAGGTCGGAGTATACTTAAGCAGCTTGGTCGCAGTCATAGTTATTTCTGAAGGGGAAATCCCTGGAGTCAGTAGGACTTCGAGGGTGGGTGTAAACTGGCTATGAATGTCATGATAGTTTGTGCGTGGGGGTGAAATAATCTGACAAAGGGTGTTCAGGGACTGTTTCCATGGGAGAAAAGATGAAATGAGAGGGTGAAGGGATGAAGTGCACCATTTGCAGTCTTTGTAC
This sequence comes from Pinus albicaulis, assembly GCA_034641835.2. Taxonomy (NCBI): domain Eukaryota; kingdom Viridiplantae; phylum Streptophyta; class Pinopsida; order Pinales; family Pinaceae; genus Pinus; species Pinus albicaulis. The sequence continues at coordinate 1,211,001,703 of CM076581.1, forward strand.
ACTTACCAAAAGAATAAAATAATGGGGTTTTGTTTCTACAAAACACAGAGACGGGTACCCCAAAAAATGAAAGTGTTCACTCACTGATGGTGTGAGGAAGGTGTTATGCTGAGGGTGGGGGGCCCCATTAGTTGGTCTCATGTGCGGGGTTGATGAAGCAGATGTAAAAGTATTGCATATGGGGTTACGCTGGTGGAGGTATCGTGGGCCAAAATGCGAGGCGTGGTGGTGCGATCTTTATCTGCTTGTACAACCTAGTCATCTGGGAAGGGGGTTTCATCTTGTATGGTAAACTTGACCTTATGCATGATGATGGATGGGCACGAGGTGCTTCCCAGACTAAAGCGGTATGGCCATGGGGTCACTTATGTTGTGATATATGATCTACTGTGGGTGACGAGCGCCATTGATGGGAGGCTCTACCGACCAACGCAGATGTTCATCATGTGTAGGGTGAGCTGATGATAAACAAAATTGGATATAGGACCCTATGGTTTATTTCTGATGGAGAAGTGATGTCAAGATATGCAGAGTTTTCTAGGACTCTATCATGATGGGGGTAGAATGATACCTACTCTGGAACTTTCAGGAGATAACGTTGTGGATGGTTTGCGAGATTTTCCTAAAAAAACAACTACCTCAAGTGAAAGCATCTTCTTTATCAAATATTTATTGAAAGTCATGGGCTTTAAAAAGAAGATGAGAGAGGGCATACCTGTCGGCACTGAAAATTTATTTTTTTCTGAAATGAGAACGTGTGGCATCACTTCTGTTCATCATGGAGTGCTTATTGCGACGCAACTTACGGTTCGGAGAACGTACCTTTTTATCTCTCATTATGGTCCTCCGAAGTTTTTGAAAAGGGCGATATATAGATGGATATGGCCGTAATTCAATTGATTTATACTTACTGAGTTTTATCCATATCATTTCTTGCCGTTGCGGTATGCTAGAGCACCAAGGACTAGCGATAATATGCCCAGGTAACCTCCATGACCTCTTGTAGTTTAATTTTCACAGTTTGATGGTGTCGGGGTCCATACAAATTGGGTTTGTATAAATTTTGAGTGACTTTTTCCCTAGATTGCGCGGGAAATCTGGGCAAAGGTGCGCCTTCCTTGTGCACAATTTCGGGGCACAGGTGCACGAGACCGTGCTATTCCTCAATTTTAGCGCGCCTTAGGTGCACCTATGTAAAATACAGGCATACTAGGCACGCGCTAAGTGCACATGTGTGAGGGACAGGCGTGCAAATCCGAGGCTAAAAATATTTTTGGTTTTTTTCTATTTTTTGGGTTTTTTCTCTGTACTGATGGGTACCTATTTTGATGACAGGTTATTGTGGAGGGAGCGGGATTGGCCCGATATCTGGGCCGAGTTGGCTGCTGATGCTGGGGCATGTCGTCTGTTGGCGCTATGGGGCCTCCTAAATTTTGCAGAGAATGAGTTTCTTCGGTCGCAGGACCAATTACTACGGTACATTATCCAGCATTGGCGCAGGAGGCGCAACATGTTTGTATTGCATGAGACACATCTGGTTATCCGTCATGAGACGAATTTTTACTTTGTGACTGGGTTGCTACCTCAGGGTGAGGCATTGATGTATCCACTCCCTTCCAGGAGGTTGGACTTGCAGAGATTCTCGAGACATCACTATGGTGGGGCGCCTCTTACAGAGGGATGCATCAACATTGCATCAGTTACATATTTGGCCGAGCGGTGTGTTCTGGCGGTGATTGTATGACTAGCAGGGTCGTTTTCTCTGCGTTGGGCATCTGGCCCATAGGTTGGAGCTTTGCACTAGCTGAGTTCCACGCATTTTTTTGACTTTTCTCGTTTCTGTTTTGACGGGATGGTGTCACAGCTGAACAATGTCCAACATGGATCTAATTCATTTGCATACGCCAGTATTTTACGCAGCATCATGTATGAGAGGGTAGTGCTTCTGAGGCTAGTAGTGGCGATGCTGCCTAGGGGGCCACGGGAGCCTCGTATGAGGAGGTGGGCTCTGGTGATGCTGCAAGGCGGTGGTGGCATGGTGGGGCATTATTGGAACGCCATGATAGAGGCTTGGTTTGAGGCCAATCCATAGATTTTTTTGCCATACCCATATGCGGGAATGGACTTCCAGGGAAATCTAGACATGGGTCTCCCTTATGGTTATGTTTGGCGGCCAGCAGGTACGTTTTGTATGTTTTCTACATTTACTTGAGTATGTATTCACTTATGTGTTTTTTAGTGACATTGACATAATTTTGGTTACTCGTAAGATGTTATTAGTGTTGCCCCGTGGTTTCTCGTCGGTGGGCCACGGATCCTCGTGACAACGAAGGGGGTTGTCGAGGAGGTGATGGTGGACTGTGTGGTGGTGTCCTGCAGGCGGGTGGTGGTGCAGGTGGCCTGGGGAGGGTAGAAGCTCAAGCTATTGGAGAGGTTGTGACCGAGTGATCTCTGCTTTTGACAGTGGTCAGTACGTATACTGCGAGGTATTTACTGCGAACCGATAGCTCGTGCTCATTTTTTGAGAATTTTTCGAGGTTGAGGGACCGCTTGACCCAAGGTATGCCTTCTAGGGGTTTTATGGATACACTTGAGAGGCTCAAGTAAGGAGACCTACGATGGCCTGTGGGAGAGGGACTATCGACCTGTTTCTTGTTGGGTGGCGATTGTGGTTGCAACGATCGCTCCAATGGTGGCACCAGGGAGCACTTGTGGTCCGTGCCCCTCCCTATAAACGTTACCCCAGAGTATTTTCGTTAGTAGGGGAAAAGCACCCATTATGAGGATGATTCTTTGTTTTTGATGAATTTGTATTTTGGGCTAGCCATTAAGCAATGTTGAAATACATGAGTATGTCCTTTGGATGGTAACCCACCGAGTGCTAAGGTATTGTCCTTGATGCAGACTCCACCCGATGGAAGTATGCTTGACTTGATGGACTTGTTAAATGATGTAAATCAAGTGATAAGGATGATTGTTGATGATATGATGTTGAGGTACAATGAAAAGGAAACCCTATTCTGAGTGATGATGATGACAACTTACTGATGAAGAAGCCTGAGAATATGTCCTCGATGAAGAACTCCATGATCACGCATTTGGCTGTGAAGGCAATGAAGAAAGAGCTCTCGAATGTACCAGAGAATGATGAAAAAGAGTATATGCCTCTTTGGTATACGCGGATTGGTTTAGGGGGAAGTCGCGTATGCACGCGAAAGAACGTTACAAGTTTCAGAGGGGTTAAAGCGCTCAAAAAGTGTAAATCCAAGGCAATCATCATGGTATTTAATCAGTATTGGGGTAATGATCTCATCAATTAATCCTCACCAGGTAGTTTTGGTGTTACAGGGACACATTAGTCCATATGAAAAGGCTCTGTATATTAAGAAAGATAATCATATAAAGGAGTAAGAAATCACTGCATGTACAACATGTATGTGGGTGCACATGTCTAGGCTGAATGAATGTTTTCCAGACCCGATTTCTTTGAAAGAAGTTACACTGAAGAGGGTGACATAAGATGCACCAATGATAAAATATTAGACTAGATCTGAAATGCACTGTATTTACTAGATCTCATGTATATGCTCTGATCTGATGAGGGCAACATCTGTAAGCACATTCATCAAGGAAAGGCAAATCAACCGATATCCGATCCGGGTACATGGCTGCTTCTCGGGAATAATTGAAGATCTATACGCTTACTTACGTGAGAAGCGTATATACCACCAGCGAAGAGAAAGCGCGCATGCGCACAAAACACATACCCAGGCAGGTCACTTGCCAGTGGACTTAGCGTTTATAAGAGACATTGCCAAATCGCTGAAGTAGAAGAGCGATGTAAACGAGGTTTGCCTAAGCAAGGGGTATGAAATATCCTCGAGTTGTTCTGTCAGACAAGGGCATTCAGATTCAAAAGGATATGGGTCTGTTGATGATGTGCGGTTGTGCTTAAAAGTATGAAAGGTCCGTGTGATGGAAAACATGATGAAATGTGGCCCGGCAAGTGGTGTTCTATTGAAGTGGTTGGATCTTGGGCAGAAATTGGATGAAACGTAATCCAAGGTGGTGGCCGAGGGTTGTGGCCTTCACTGGGGTTGTAGCTCCTCTCCGTGAGGTCAAACGAGATCGGGGGTTGTGCCCCTTCCGTGAGGCCGGTAAAACGAGTCGTGGGGTCGAGCCCCTTCCGCAGAGGTCGGGTAAACGAGCGTTGTGTGGTGTCGCGTGTCGTGGCCGTTCTGCGTCACAAGACAGGTTGTGTGATGTTTTTCATAATAAAATATTGGAAGGCCGAGCAACTCATAGCCGTGGTTTTCTCCTCATTCTGTTTCACCCAAAAATCCCCATGTTCATGTGTGATGCTTTGTGATGGTTTATTCGTTCTGTCAATTGCCATCGCTTATTGAATATCTCGATGAATAAATGATGTAATGGTTTAAGTGAAGATTTAATGACATATCTAAATCTCCGTGTATACGCTAGTTTCATAAATGGGATCTCGCGTATATACGTCAAGCGATCGTAAAGTAGCTATGGGTTTTAAGGAATGAAAAAGTAAAAAGTTTGAATATGCAAGGAATATCATTCACCTCCTCGGCAAGATTTTTCCCAACAATTGGTATCGTAGAGGTCTCCAGCGGTTGATCGCTTAAAGGAGGATCCGTCGCAATGAAGTCAAGAAGGAGTAATGTCTATTAAGCCACCTCTATTCAATGAAGGCACCGATATTCTCAAAATGTATGTTATTAGACCGCAGTCTGGTATGTATAAAGGCAATCGTGCAAGAAGGTTATCAATACTCCGGCAGCATTCCTACCGAGATGCAAATTTTAAAGAAAGAAGTATGAAATCAATGCCAAAAGCAAAGAACGTCTTATTGGGAAGCATGTCCGAATCAGAATTTTCTAAAGTGATGCAACTACATTCAAAGAAAATATATACATGGGACAAAATCATTCGGCTATGAAGGAGACACAAAGGTAAAAGTGCAAAACTCAAACTCTTAGAATTGAATATGAAAATGCTTGAAGATGCATAGTGATGAAAGTGTCACGCTTTTCTTCGTCTCTGGATGATATTGTAAATCGAATGAGAAAATTTGGTGAAACCATAATGTTGCTACTACTCGTGGAAAAGGTCTTAAGATCACACTTCAAAATTTGACTCTAAAGTTTCCAAATTTATTGAAGAAAGACAAGATTTGCAAACTCTTACTATTGTTCAATTGTACGGTACTGATTGCTTTTAAACAGACAAGAGTCTTTCAAGTAAGAGAAGCCGCTTTTATGCATCTACTAAAGGGAAGGAAAAGGAAGCTTTCTTCACCAAAGATTCCACAGCATTCATGAAGAAGAAGCAAATTTCGTGAGAAAACAAACTAGGCATCGGAAGAAGATTTCCTACCAAGATCTAAAAGTGCTCATGGCTAAGAAGCAAAAGAAGAAGGTTACTCAGGAAAAGGACGTATATCTCTGTAACCATGTATAGCAAAAATTTGAAGAAGATGGAATGTATCTCTACTCTAAGATCACAAGCAACTCATGGCAAGAAGAAAGGAGAAGGCCACTTGTAATACTCTTGTGCAAACAATAGTAAATATAGTGAAAGTGAAAGTTGTGGATCTAGAAGAAGCTCTTCAAGATTAAAACAATAGTAGAACTACAAAGTTCATACAATAAGCAAGAAACTATCAGAGGAAGAGATGATCTCAGCAAATGAAAGATCAAATGAAATGCTAAACGAATGTGGACAAGTATCAAAGGTTTCATACTTATGTATCCAATCGAATTGTGATAGACTGGGAAGCAATATCCGGAAAAATCAAGCAAGAAGAGAAGGACTTGAAGTCGCTTATCATCTTTCTCAAGCAGAAAAGAAGTGATCATACAGAGAATAAGAACCTACAATCCTTTGAAAAGGAAGGCCTGGCTAGAAATTATCTCTCAGCACATCTGAAAAATCAAGAAACAAAGAAGAATGAAGAGCTGAAAACAAACCGTAAGGAAATGAAGATTGTTGAAAGAAGAGATTCCAAACCTGGTGATCAAGTTTAAGATGGAAGAAGAAAAGAAGAAAGTACACAAAGCAAATGTCAGTTTTATATGATAACATTCTGTGGCAAATTAGAAGAAAGAAAGAACTCTGAGGCTTCATGATAACATTAACATTTTGACAATATTCTATACAATCAGTAACCCCGCTATCAACATGGTCTGCTTCAAATGAAATCTAAAGAGAATCTAGCCTACATAAAAGCAAAATCAGAGATGTTTACCAAACTCAAGTGCTGAAAGAGACAAAAGCTCAACCAACAACTATATCTCAAATAAGAGTCCAAGAAATGCGACATGAAATGTCAGTGACTATAATATATAAATTGCAGTGATAGACTATTCTGTTTCAACAAACAAATACCCTACAATGTTAGTATGTATTCTGCTTTCCATGGATATTGTTTTTCTATGGTCAAAAGGGGATAAGCAACACAAATATAATAGAAATATCACTTATGATTCTTATGCTTATTTTCTGACAAGGCTATATGTTGATTTTTGCAATACATAATACAGGTTAGGCATGAATGCAGTCAATACATGAGAAATTGTGCACAAATAGAAAACAAATCAAAGAAGATGGAGGGAGGAATAAGAAACAATCTAGAGAAGAAAAGGATATTAAGTTAATGCTCTAGGGAATATAAATGATTTTCTTAAAGAAAACACTCAATTCAAGATGAAGGTCTGATCGTAAACGTAGGAATAGACCCATCATACTATCCATTTCCTGTCAATTTTCTGTTGATCATATAATTGATGTGAGGTTACTATGAGACTGTAATGTATCACACAGATATTAAATGATGACTTCATATTGATTTGATTATACCCATGTTTTATCATGTTTTATCTAGTGTAGTACATTTGCATGAGGTACAAGTTCTCAGAAGAAATGAGAGTGATGGAATTCTTTTCATGTCACTTTCCATACGCAGGTTCCATTAATCGTGCCTGTGATACACGCTGTAGGTCTGCAGATTTTTACCACATACTGGATGATAAGAAAATTTATCCTGAGGAAATAAGATCCCATATGGTCCAGGGAGCATCACCATCACCACATGATTGTGTTCTGTTAGCATCATTCAGTTATAAATTTTATAAGGCCTAAAATGATGCATGTCTTGTGTTTAATGATTATGGATAAGCCCGTGTTGTTTTTTGCAGATAAAGAGCATTCCATTGTTGAGATGAAAGCATTATAGTTCAGAGATGAGTACGCATCATGCAGATTGTTAGCCTGAGACTCATTAATGCATCTTATCAGTGGTTAAGGGAATAAGCACTGAAGTTTGTATAGCAAAGGACCCAACAAGGTATTGTTTGGAATAACTGCTTATCTTGGTCTTGTGATGACTTATAAGCTGTTCTGACATGATTTGGTACATGATTGTCATGATAAGATTTTATTCTGTTATCATAAGCATCTTTGTATGAGTTGGATATCAGCTTAGGTTTTAGATCATATAGAGTTTGGTTACAGGGTTGAGATCTTTGTCACATATGGCCTGCTGTTATGATTCAAGATCATGTGATTTTGGGACCACATGGACATTGTTTATACACATTCCAAGATGCTTCCATATATTAATTTTTGGTGCTAATGTATTGATACAAAAGGATCCCAAGGCTTAGTTACGCAATGGCTTATGCTACAACCACTGATACGTCACATACAACTACACTATTCTCGTTAATTAGCCCAGGAAGCAGCCAAATATCTCGGAAGAAGCCGAACACCGTCTTTGTTTACAAAGAATCGATTTGAAGAATAGAAGGGATGAGATAAGGCGGCTTCTGAATATGTCATGAGGCATGCGAGTTCTACATAAAACTACAGGAAGGAGCATAAAGGCTGAAGAATTTAAGGAGCCCATTTTCACATGCAATGGAGAACAGTTTTTGTATCTTCTTGTGTGTCTTGGGCTTACAATCTGTTTAATATTTTGATAAGGATGTTTATGATTTGTTGGTGAAATTGTGTTGCACAAAACTAAGGGGGAGCCTAGTCATATGAAAAGGATGGCATGGCTGCAGAGATCAGTGGGAGCATTAGCTGCCGATTATAATGCACAGAGCAGGATACTATAATCAAAATATGTCTTTTTCTTGATATCAGTTAGTCATAAATGGTCATATTTATATTTTCAAAAAGGTCTTGTTGAGACTCCATGATGTAAAAATTAGTAATATTCAAATTTTCATACACTTGTCATTTTTTTGTAAACTCCACTGTTGGGTAGTCAGAATAAATTTTTGTAAACCCACTTGGTTGGGTACTTGAGTCTGGTATGTAACCACTTGCCATATTTGATGTGGTGAAGTGAGTCTTATAGGAAGTCTATAGAGTTTAAAAAAATTACCATGAAATATGTCAGAGATTCGCATGGACCTGGGATGAAGCATTTCCAAGACATATCGATTCGGCAGACCGTTTTTCCATGAGGAGAGAAAGGGAGAGAATGTTAAGCTTGGATCCGCCTTTCACTTCTTTGAGGCTGTATGTAGAGTGGACATGTGTTTGAATAAAGATAAGGTAACATGGGACATATTTTGGGGAGAGTGACATATAATTTATTCAGCTGTGGTAACCAAATACCATCGTGCTGCTACTGTCCAAAGGGGAGATTGTTGGAAATATGATGCAGAGTGGTATGTCCCTGGAGTGGCAACCCACCTGGTGTTGACATGTATTGTCTTTCAGATGCAGACTCCACCCATGTTATGCTTGACTGATGAATTGTTAAATGAGATGTGAATCATGATATATGGACATCGTTGATGATATGATGTTTATAAGCAATTAAAGGAAACCACTTCATAGTGATATTGATGCAACTATCATGAAGTTATTGATGAATATGTCCTGAAGTGTAAGAACTCATATCTCATGACATGCATAAGAACAAGAAAGCACTGGGTATCACCAGAGAATGAATATTGGAAAGATGTGACAGCCCCTTGGCATATGATTGCCTAGGGGAAGTCATGATGCACGCTCTTAAAGGAACGTTACAAGTCGCGTATGGGCTAAAGCGCTCAAAAAGTGCAATCCAAGGGTAACCACCATGGTATCGACCCACAGTATTGGGTAACATCCGTCAATTGACCTGCCCGGTGGCAGTTTTGGGCTTATGGTATTGTTTATGTCCACAATAAAAGGGCTCATGGTAATGGAAGGATAATCATATAAAAGGAGAAGAAATTCATCAGGCACAACATGTATGTGGGTGCAAGATGTCTGAGTTTGAATGAATACTTTCCAAGCAGACTGATTGGAAAAGGGTTACACTTGAAGATAAATATGAGTGTATGATGCACCAATGATAAGAAGGGATCTAGATCCAATGTACTTGTATTTACTACAGACCGCTATGGAAGGCCTAGATCCCAGGATGAGGCGAACATCTAGCAGAAGACCGTCCGAAGTGAAAGGGTAAATCCAATCACTATCCATCCGAAGAAGTATGTCGCTTTCTCCGGGAATAACTGAAGATCTATACGCTACTGACGCGGAGGAAGCGGCGTATACAATGCAGCCTTTCCGCCGAAGAGAAAGCGCGTATGCGCAATAAAATATACACCGAGGTATACGCCGGTTTGTGTGGACTATACAGATATACGTCGAAATCGCTGAAGTAAAAGAGCGTATGCAAACTAGGCTTGTCACAAGGGGCATGAAATATCCGAGTCACTGGGTCCGTGTTTATGCTATCTGATCTGTGTTGATATGTATCTCGTTGGATGATGTATGGTTGTGCTTAAAAAGTATGGAAAGGGTCCAAAGATGAAAATATGATGAAATGTGGCCTGCAAGTGGTGTTCTATTGAAGTGGTTGGATCTGCTGGTGAAAATCGATGAAACGTGTCCAAGGTGGTGCCGAGGGTTGTAGCCTTCAAATAAATGGGGTTGTAGCTCTTCCGTGTGAGTGGGGCCGGGTAAACGAGATCGGGGTTGTGGTGCTCCTTCCAGGTGAGGCTGGTAAACGAGTCAAAAATGTAGCTCCCCTTCCAGAGAGGTCAAACAGCAGGCAGCCCCAAGCGCTGTCTGCGTCAAAGACATATGTTGTAAGATGTTTTCTATAATAAAGATGGAAGGCCGAGCAACTGGCAGTGGTTTTCTCCCCGATTTAATGCATCAAAATCCCGTGCTCATGTGATGCTTTGTGTGATGGTTGCTTCCGTCTACCGCACCTCGTTTATCGCTTATTGAATATCTGATGAATAAATGATGGAATGGTTTAAGTGAAGATTTAATATATATCTAAATCTCTCGTGTATACGTTTAAGCCATAAATCGGATTCGCGTATATACGCCTGTAAGGTTACCGTAGTAAAGTAGCGTATGGGTTTAAGGAATGAAAAAGTAAAAAGTTTGAATATGCAAATACTGATTCACCTCTCTCAAAGATTTTTCCTCCCAACACTAGCAAATATTTTTTAAATGTATATATTATTATTGCAGGTATAAATATAGGATATATTTTTCATTTACATGATGTATCACTCTACTCGTTTATGTATGATGTTATGCCGATGGATATCATATATTTTTTGTTTTATGTATGATGGTTTATTCAAGATGTATTCCAATTTAGGATATTGTTAGCTATGCGATCAACTATTTAGTTTTGACTCCTTTGCACATGTAAATGTGATATAAGCCAAATCGTCTACTTAATCTTTTCGCATGAAAATATTTTCTTAAACAAACATGTGTATCTCTTGTCTCAAATGTTTGGTTTAACTATGACACTACTAACTCGGAATCGACGTAGACATTCATATGGCGTATGCCTCGATGTAGGTGTCATGACATAAGAAGAGTGATGTCATTTGGCTCGATTGTCTCACATAAACCGATGCACACACCATTTGAGAAGAGAGTACTGTCGTGTGTAACCACCTGCTACCGTGGAAGCAAATTTGAGACCATCTTGATGCTCCATCAACAAATCCAAAATAGGTTCATGTTCGTGATCCATGGTGATAATTTTGAGCACTTTTAAATAATGTTTCTTTGGGTAAAAATTTTTGAGTGGTGGGTTTTTGTGTATGAACAATTTCAGGAAGAGCCATCTTGGCCCTTATGGCAGAATTCTCTTGGAGGTAGCCATGGCTGTACATGGAGGCAAAATCGTCGTTCGTCAAGATGTACACCCCTTGTTTTAGCCAATGTTGAATATGTAGGGTCCTTCACAAGGTTTCAACTTTCCCTGCCCTAAGGCCTATTTTAGACATCATACCGTAGGACTAATTAGCCAATACGAATGAGTTACAGGGTGATGTGGTGATCAAATGATGCTTTTACCCTTTTCTTTGTGGGCTTTGTATTGCAGGATCGTCGTTGATTTTCATTTAGAAGTTTCAATTGTACTAGGCACTGCTGGTATATGGGTGTCACAAGGGGTTTGATAGCTACATGTAAATTGGGACCTCGTTGCCTGGCCGGGGGATCACGCCCTGAATCAATACTAAGTGGAAGGAGTGAAACCAGCGGACATATTTACCGTCATGCGGTATGTCTAATGGTGAAAAGAGTACAGGAAGCACTGTTTTATGGTTATTCACCATGTTTGCATTATATTTGGAGTATTTTGTTAATGGCTTCTACTTCTAAGTCCATTGGATTGGGGGTATTATGGTGAAGCTAATTCGTGTGTGAATCGAGGTTGTGATATAGTTCTTTAAAAACTTCTTTCTAAGTATGCTCATGGCCTGAGACTAACTTTTCACAAGCTAAATCGGGCAATCACGTGGTTGAATAGAAATCGAGCTAAGTGAAGCCACCGTGTTGTCGGCATGTAGGCATGGCTCAGGGCCTATTTCAGAAATATCGACAACCATGATGATATATTTGTTGTTGTCACAGTGTGGTTGTAGGTCATGAAATCAATCCCCCATTTACAAAAAGAACCCACAACGATGACAATAAGGAAGACAGGAGGTGCTCTTTCGTGTGTTGGCATCGCTCGCATATTTGACGTAACGTAATGTAGTCGCGGAACAAGGAGGGCTGCAAGTATCCTACACGTAGGAATTTTTGTAGAAGTGTGTTTAAGGGTCCGATGGGGACATCGTCGCAAGCACCTTGTGGCACTCATTAAGGGCTTGTTCTGATTGATCATGGATGAGGCACCGCCATAAAATGGTGTCGATGCTCATCTATATAAAACATCTACTATGAGGAGGTGTCAGCTTTTCTATATGCACCGTATGATCATCTTACGTGAGATTAGGTCTCAACTTTTGGGTTCACAAGAACAGAGAATATTGTTAAACCAAAGGTCACTACACAGCAAAGAAGAGGTGTTAATCTCCATAGTGAATCATTCACTAGTGATCCTTTTGTATCTCCCTAGAGATCCATAATGAACACTACTAGGGCAAGCACCTTTTTGCTCTTGGGAAAATTGGTAATTCATATTCTCGTAGAATGACTATTCAGCTTATGTACTTGTGGTTCATTAGGCGGCACGTGAGCAGTATTTTATGTGGGGTTAATATCTCAGATGACTACAGGCTCAAGATGACAGTTGCTAAGTTTTTGACCGCATAAATCAATGCTAATGAAATCTTTTGTTTAGGCTCATATTCTAATGTTGGACCTGATAAGGGTTTGCTAATGTAGTAGATTATGTTCTCCTTCCTATCCGTCATCCCGGACCAACACTGCTAACGTGGGACTCGTGCTGATAACATAGGATATAGTCTTGTCATAAATACTAGGGGACCGATGAGGGAAGCCGAATATAACTGCTTTCTTTCAAAGGCATCAATATTTCCGGGCATTGATCTTCCCTTTAAACGTGATGTCCCGGTGAAGGAGGCGTAGGTACCGAGGCCAAGTGGTATAATCGACAAAGGATCTCAAAAGTTGGGGTCAGTAAGCTGCCAGAAATGAGAGTCATGGTGGAGGTACCTCTTTGATGGCTCGGAGATTGAGGGGCCCACACAAATGCCTCACCGGGACACGATAAACCCAAGAGTATTCATGCGCTAAAAAAAGACACACTCTGAGGGGTTCAAGCATAGGGTTACCTAGTATCGTTGGAATAACAATGACAAACATCATGGAGGTGGTTCCAGCGCTTTCTCATATATGGTTAGGTCAACTATAGGCGAGAGAAGGCACAATTCATGAAATATATAATTCATGTCTTGTTGGAATGAAGCCTAGAATTTTCTGTGCCAAAATGGCATCACCTCAGGACATGAATGTTCCCCAAGGGTTGGTGAATGTACAGGGATCGGGTTTCAGGTGGTGGATTTGGATTTGATTGTATCCAAGAGAACCCATCCCTTAAGGATGAGCCTATGTCTCCATGCTACCGATGAATTAGTCACTGAATGGAGTAGACACAACTGTCTTTAGAGATGTTTAGTTAACCTTGTACCCAGTGCAAACACGTATAGTGTTTTTCATGACGGAACAAGGTTGGAACTCCATGATGACAGTAATGGGGGTAGATGGCTCCGTTCTGTAGTTTCTCACACCCTCGCTTTATTTTTCTGCCTTGGATAGTGTAGTTGACGTTGTTTTATGTTGTACTTCTGAGGTCCATTAGGCCAAAGCCACATGGTGCTCTACGACAGGGTATTTGGCCTACTTTGATTTCTTAAGTAGTCCCACATGAAGATATCTCTATACTCTCTTAGAAATTGTATAAGAGGTTATTTCTTCTAGAGAGCAAGTCATTTCCTGGAGATTTCTTCGACTCTTGCTGCATTTTTTGGGATATGTTCACCTTGATGCTAGGTGAAATATTTGACATATTTCCTTCTCAATGCAGGACGAGCAATGTATGGGGATTTTAATCAATCAACCTTCCTCATTGCAGGAAATATTTGATTCGATCGCGTAGATCTCCTTGTTCATTTGTCTCATAGGACCGAACATTTTCTTGGGGAGAAAAATTTAATGGTGGTGCATTGCATCCTATTGCACCGGGGCTTCGCCATAGCCTTTGCTATTATCCTCATCCAAAATGAAACAAGGACCCGAAGGGGGATTGTTCTCGTGTGGGTTATGTTGAATGCTTAACTACATGAAGAAGTTGAGAGACACAAGGAAGATTCCATCATGGATGTGGTAGAACCGTACGTGGCCTGGGCAGTAGGTACAAGCAGATTGCCTGAATTGTTACAGGAATAGCTACCCCAGCTCTGCCTAACCTACACCTAGTAGATGAGCAGAAAACTTCCGAGTCATAGTTCCGATACATGATGATATGAATCGTATATAATGTGTCGTGTTGCTCTGTTGGTGGGGGATCCTTCCCGATTGGTCATCTTTCGCCGACTCACAACGGACGTATTTATCTATCATATCCCTGAGTTGTCGAACTATTTATGGACCAAGCCTGCGTTTGTCTTCGGAGAGGAAGACTATGGTTGATTGCATACAAAGTAGAGCAGTGCGTAATCATGGTATGTAGAGAATGACATACCAGGTAGCTATCACTGCTATCCGACATGAATATGCGATGTCCATTTCGGTACGATATACTTTATGGACTGGGTATTGATATTTGGAACATTTCCAAAAGTCAGCAAATAATGTTGAACAACTAGTTCATCAAAGTACGAACATTCTCAAATTGGGGGAGGGGTCTGGCAGGATCCTTTCAGGTGATTGTCGCTTCTTCCTCGTAGGTGCACAGATGATACAAGGTTCATCTCCGACAGAATGGATGGAGGGATCCCTCGATAGATCGCTTAAGTGGTGTGTAAGGTGTCCCTATATTATGGGATCTCCGAGAATTGGTGGTTATAATGCTCCATAGTTGCCGCAAAGAGTGCATGCGTGATTGGTATTTAGTGCTTTGCCTTTGCCTTGTAGGTTCATTTTAGAACGCACATCGCGATGTTTGTTTCAAAGCTAAGGAGTGGTTTTAATTCATCCAAAATTTCCGCATAGATATGGGTAGGGTGATCAAGTATACGCATATGGAGGTATTGATGATTCCCATTCAATGCAAGGTGGGTCACTGTTAAGGCTCTTTTCCTCTCTTTCCTGCTTTTTCCTAGCTAAGATCATCAGCTTTTGGCCGAAACTTTCACAGGGTGGTCTCGTTATTTCTTGGATGGGTGGGGGCTCCTTGACCGAGGGGATTCAAACCATGATGCGTAACATGGGTGGATCCTATTCTTAGGGGAAATGGGGTACCAAACTCGGGAATGCCAATGATATGGCCGGGTAACACCCGCAGCCAAAAACCCGGCCGGGAGACGAATCCAATCGGGGGGTAGAAGAAAGGGCTTGGGGAGGCGGCGTAGGCTAGGGAGGTTGTCGTGAAGCCGATGCCTCTGGGCAGGTCATTACAACTTGTGGTTCTGTTCTTACCTTAGGCTTTGTGCTTGATGTGGACATCATGTGACACCTGAGCCCCCGTGACATCGGGCCGTGACTGTGTGATTGCGGGAGGATTCCTCAGGGAATGACCCAACACGACGGCTTGAATTGGCTAGCCCATATTCTCTGGTACCGTGAGAGAGGCCATCCGATACCGTATCTACATAGGGTAGAACTAAGCATCCGTGTTTGTTAGGGGTCTCTTCTCATTCGTTCGTCAGCTGGCTCACAGTGAATGATGTAGTCCCCCATGGGGAACATCATGATGCATACAGTGAGGCTATGGAAGACATGGTGTACATATAACTTAGCCTAAGGAGTATATTAGAAAAAGGAAAATCCAAGACTTCAATACATATGTGGACCACATTTCTCACCAAGGCATCACAGACATTTTGCAGAGGCCGGACGAGGTCGAGGATGACCCTGCCGTATGCTCGAGCTAGATGACCGAGGGTTTTATTTCGTGAGAACCTAACTTCTGCCAATTGTTTTTGGACATGATGCATGGCACTCTTCTTGCGATTACATCTTGTGGGATGCGGAGATATTCTACACCGACACCGGTATCTGTAGTTGCACGGCGGAAGGAAGCCGAGGTGGCTTTGTCTAAGTCAAAAGCCATCCGACGTAATAAGGTGGCTTAGACAATACGGCACGTGGAAAGAAAGGATTTTCGTTGTTTTGGGGAATGAATGTAATACTTGCTGTACGACATATAAGTGGGAGATTGTCCTAAATCATCCATGATATCGCAGCAATTATGGGCGCTTTGGAGTAGTTTCCTCGCCGCTCAGTTCTCTTTTCCACTTTCGCAATGGCTCCCATAGGAATATTTGAAATGGTCAAAGGTGTAGCTCTGCACTTGCCTCTCCGTACGTATTGGTGTCTTGTGTGTCATGAATACATTCATGTTTGGAAACATCTCTTCTCTATTCACAGATTTCATGGACAGATTTTCCTACACCGTTCTTATATTTTTTGCAGGTGCTTACCGTACCTTGGTCGCAGTGCTCCCGCATCACGGCTGAAGCAGAAGATCTCCTGGTCCCTGCTACCTCGCAGTGGGCCGTCAGGGAGATTAGGACAAGAAGTATAGTGGCCGTACTCACCAATATATTGAATAGGAATGTTTTGTTTGAAGAGGTGGCCTTTTTCTCTCATTGCCAGTACTGTTTCTGCTCCTAGTTCGATTCTCGTTGGAGTTGGTCATATGCCTCAAGATCAGTCGGCGCTGTTTGGTTGTTGCCCCCCGTCCACAGTTCCCTTGCTTTGTTTTAGGATTTTTCTTTACCACGTTAAGAGGGTAGTTCTCCGTTTTAATATTGGTGGTTGGTTTTGGGATGGTCGCAAAGGTTCACCTATGCATTGTTTTGCATAGTAAGGTGAGCCTGCAATGGGACTCGAGTATAATGTGGTTCCTAGTTTTAAAATCTCTAACCGTTGGAGGGAGTTCTTCTGTCAGTGTTTGTCGTGTACACACACATGGTTGTGAGGATAAGTAGTCCTCCTCAGATACGTTGGCGCCTCATTTTACAATTTTGTCACAGGCATATGATGACTTTGAAAATTAGGTGAGCAAAGTTCTCGGGTAGAACTATAAAATGTGCTCTTTTACCGTCAGCTTTGGGTAACCTCGGGGGTCAATGACCTGCAATTTAGCACTGCCCAGTAGTTCGACGCGCCCGGAAATTCTTGACAATTTTGTAGGCAGGCTGTGGTGTTAGGAAGGATGTTGTAAATGTATCCGACTATGTATAAATAAGCTCAATCTTTTGGGCTTTTTTGATTGCATCCTCTTCGATGTGGATTTGAGCACCACATCCTTTGAAATATCTCGTCGTAAGAGTTTTTAAGAACAAAAGCAAGAGCACCGGGTCGTCGAGTTTAGCTTTATACAACTTTATCGCTAACTCTCCATTCATGGAGATGGTTCCAGATGTGGACAACAAGGTTTGTCTAAAATGAGCGTAATTCCATTCGGAATCATGGTGAATGGGTAACCGAAAATATGTTAGGAAAGCAAAGAGTATGGGCACTAAAGGTTCCATGTGAAGCCGAGGGTTGCTCCACGACCACTTTGCGGCTACCTTGTAAGAGTGCGTTGAAATAACTTTCAATCGAATAAAGGCTATCAACATACTATTCAATCAGCACCATGGGGAAAGGTCATGACATGATTACCTTGGTATTCCATTTTCGGCTTCAAACTTTGGTATATCCGAAGGGAGCTTCATGGGCATGAGAGGCCATGTAGGATCATGTGCAATGGGGTTTGTTAGCTTGGTTAAATTGTGCAAATTCAACGAAGCTAAGAAAGGTGATTGAGAGGTTGACGATTGCAATGTGAAAACACAAAGTTCTGTTAGAACAAGTGCTATCTTCGCTGACGTACCCCGTTGTGTATTCAAATCGGCTTCCCATATGGGATGCACTCCTTTGGCCCCTAGGATTGTGGGAGGAGGTATGTGGTGGTATGAGATCGACTAGGCTCCCAACTACACCTTCCCCGACAAATGAAGAACCGATAATGGTGGCATCGTTCCATCTTCGACGCTCAAATGGCCAAGACCCGAAACCCCTCCGTAATGGGGGAGGTTCAAAAGATGCCTAGATCGACGAGGTTCCACTGGGACCTACTTGTGTCACCTGTGTTTGGTTTTTAAAAAATTTGAGATGATGTAGCCAATGATCGAAATAGGAAAATTCTGTCACATACATAAAACAAAGCGAAAAATAAAAATAAATTTCCCTAAATTAATCTATATGTGATCAAGCAATCAAAAAGTTGTTTTTTTGTTTGCCTATGATACTCAAAATTTAGAAGACCTATGTATCCTCTCACACTTGGGTGCAACTGGGCCTTTGAGAATATTTACTTAGGTGTTCATCAAATCCTTCCCATGAGCTGCGACACCCCTAGTCGCCCAAGAGAATCCACCAACGTAAGGGTAGAGGGTTTGGTGCTTGCCCCAGATTCACACTATAGGCAAAGAAGAATCGTGCTGTCACCAAGAAACATTGTCCAGAGCATCTAAGTTCTGGGCTTCTTGGTATTTATTACCGCATTAAGGCTTCAGTCATTAGGTAGCCCCCAACTTATATCGTACGGAGACCAGCCAAGCCTAACCTCTGGGGAAAACCTGTTTCCGTCACGCTGTGTGTTTTCTTTGTTATATTGATAGGTGAATTTGAAGCACCCTAATACACAACTTATGTTTCAATATGAATTATGATCAAGGCGACTATTACGTTCAAATTTTTAGATCCCAACTTTAAGCTATAGATTGTTTTTGTGTCTCCCGTGGGGAGAATTTAGTGAGTTTGGTTAAGTTAGTTTTAGGTGTCTGCTTCGCTTAGTGGGGTGAAAGGCAGGGGGAGTAATAAAGTGGCAAGCACATGGTTTACAACGTGGATATCGATGATCCTTTACAAAATCTCTTATTTAAACTATGTTGTATTGTTCCCGGCTCAAATGAAAAGCATGTGTGGATAATGGGCCACTTTCAATTTTTCCTAGTTAATATGTGACTAGGATATGGTGAATTGTAATAGAGTGTTCATATGCTTTTATCTAGGATCACAAGAGGGAGCAAGGGTAGCAAATATTACTATTCTCTGTAAGCATTCATCCTAGTCCGGGAAATTCCTAGTAAAAATTGAAACTTAAACTAAAAATCTCTACTGAAAAAATAAAAAATAGCTAAGTGTGTATGGTCTTTGGCTACGCTTACTGGGCTAGTTATTCAGTGCTAGTACCAAAATTTTTCAAAACATAATTTTTTTTCGGAATGCAAGTTATTTCGCTTCTACTTAAATCAGTGTAACTTTAAAATAATTCTAGTAAAAACTAACATTTGCTTCTACAAAAGCGCCTAAAAGTGAGTTTTTAATGAGCTTTAGCGTTGCAGGGTACAACAAACTGTTGGCAGAGTATTAGGGCTTCACACCTGCTGCCAGTGAAAATAGAAACTAGGGAGAATTTCTCCATTTTATAACTAATGCAAAAGGGCTGGAAAATGTGTGCTCTTCCCCACGCGAGTCAACTCTCGAATGCATGCCCTGTGAACACGGTGGGCTTCACTCAAATGAACCTCTAATATATCACGTGCGATCATAGAATATTAAATAATACCCTTAATTTGAGCAAGACATGAAATACCATTAAAAACATTAACATATTAACCCCTCCCAATATAAACCCAATACATCTTCCCAATTCAAAAAGCCCCTACTTTCACTATATACTAGGTATCCATTAACATTTTTTATATACTCTATGAGATTAATAATTTATCTACTTTTTATACTTTCCAATATAAAAACCTCACTCCCCATATATCCCCAATATTTAATGTCATTTTTTCCTCGTTAAATAATCTCAATATGAACCCACATGGTATGGTATTGCTCCCGTAAAGGAAGCCCCTATGCATGTGCATTCCTGAGGAAAAACATGCTAAAATTCTAAGCAAGTAAAAAAAATTAGAAGTTGCTCTTGCTCACAGTGTCACTTCTGGGGATGAACTAGGGATTACACGAGAAACTGTGGGAAATTCAATCCAAATTCTGACAAGATAGACACAGGGTTTCCCCCGTAAAAGCATACACCCACATAAACTTGGTAATAAAAATTAGTGAGTCCAATCCTCGTTTTAAAGTGTGTTTAATGAATGTATGTATGAAATCACAAAATAGCTTATATGTGTGCCCCATTAAACTATTGGTAACCAGCAGAAAAAGAGTGGAGTCAAGAAAGTTAGTGGAACAAGTTAGAATCAATGGCTAACATATAGAGGAAACATGCAACAACTAAATTTAAACTAAAAATAAACACAAATAAACAAAGAAAGCTCAAAAGACTAAACATAAACAATAAAGCAAACTAAGTGGCTCAGGCCCCTCTTATAGAGTGTATTTGTAGTAAGAAGAGTGAAACTTTACCCTCTTGCCAAGGGGCCTCAGAAATGGTTCCCAGGTCCCGATGCAAGGATGTTTATCCTAAGCTTGCCTCTAGCAGCATCTTCTTCTACTATGTGGACTGAATCTGTTGGCTCTGCCAACAATTGACTCCCCTTTATCTTCAACTCCGGCCACACCGGTATTGTTGGGAAATTTGTCAAAGATAACAGCATTCACCATCTTCATTCATGGTGTTCTTACAGAGATTTCACCCACCTTCCCTTCTTGGTACATGAGATGGTGGCCCAAGAGGAGGGGTATGATTCCTTTGTGTGCTCAAAATATTCCATTTACGTGCTCAAGCATAGTGTCTAAGATATATTGTGGTGGTCCTTAGGCCAGGAAAGTAAGGGATCACTTGTCCTTTTCTTTGTGTGGGTCTCTGATAGCAAATTTTTCCACTCTCTGAATACATGTATACTTCGGGAAAGCATGCAAAAGTGCACTCCCCTACTAAGGATTATGCTCTGCAACAGCATTTAGACTAGTTCAAATTTGATTTTCCGTACCCAGAGATTTTTAAATAATTTCCATATTTTGTAATGCCTTTCCAGTTCTCAGAACTTTGGCCCTAACATTAATTACGCCATCTTTTATTGTAGGATTTTCCCCGTGTTAACAATGTCTTCAAAAAATTTTCCATAGTTCTCGATCAGAAAGAGATACCTTTCCTAGTTTTTCCTTCATATTTGTTTTCCTGCTGCACTTCTGCTTAAGGTCACTTTCATCTACAAGCCCATGATCCGCATTTGAAGTCGCCAAATTTGACTTGTTCATTTCATTCTGACTTCGATTGCAAGGTGCTTTGCACCCTTTTTGCTTGGGCTTCCTGGCTTTGATATTGAGGCATGGAAGCTTGCTACAAGTGTTGGCGTGTCTCTCCAACTTTTTTTTTGTGCCGAGTTGCCTCATCCTACTCTTGGAGTGCTTTATTGATCTCTTTGAAGATATCTTTTTTTCATATTTTATTTCCTCATTTATCTTTGAGCCACGCTTCTCACCCACCCTCAACTCATCCGTGACCCCTAATGGATGTCATTCAGTGCTCAGATGGGAACACAAAAAGATTCAAAATAAGGTTGTGCCACGGCTCAACTTTTTACATGATCCGCAGTCTCAAATGCATCGCCCTCTAGGTACTCTCCAAAAAATTCAAACCTCATGTGTTATCTCTAATAAAGGGTTGCGCCCGCCGGCTCGCTTGTACCACACTTACTTGTAGCATGATCGGGCTGAATGGTTTGAGGGCGGTGTTGACTTCGTTAAATTTCGTTGCTTTCACGAATATTTTCAATTCTTGAGTCTCGTGTTGAATTTTTCCACGAAAGCTTTATAATGATATTCAACATTGCCCCATATCTCTTCAATGATGTGCCACACTTTATCACCAATTTCATCGATGTCTCCCCTGAGACTCAGCCGGTTCGATGCCCGTGATCTCGACCGACTTGTGATTTTTTCATGGACCTTATGTATGCAATATCCTTCTCTTTACAATTAACTTCTCTCAGACGTTGAAAATATCCTCGACTCCCTTGGTCATGCCCGTATCTTCACCTCTTTTGTGATCCTTTTTTGTTTCCTTCTCTGCTTTCTTTTCCTATGTCTTTTCTCAGCTTTTTCATGTCTTTTCCTTCTCTGTGTCTTTCTCTACTGCCTTTGCCTTTTCCTATGAATTTTCCACTTAGGTATTTTTATTTGTTTGTTTCTCTCGCGGTGTCATTCTTTGTACTGGTATCTTTCCCACTAGTTCATGCTTGTTCCGTCTCCACTCCTCTAGTTAGTGGAGATCCAATCATCTGCCAATGGCTTATGTCCTATGCAATATCAATTCCTATAGAGAAAATACAGTAACATGTACCATACTTTTTCATGGTCCTTCCATGCGTGATATATGCTTTCAGAAAGTATACCCCAAAATTAGCTATTGTGTGATAACCTTCAACAACAGTGAGAGCATGGGATGATGACTCAC
Organism: Pinus albicaulis; assembly: GCA_034641835.2. NCBI lineage: Eukaryota > Viridiplantae > Streptophyta > Pinopsida > Pinales > Pinaceae > Pinus > Pinus albicaulis. The sequence goes on from CM076581.1 coordinate 1,211,024,051, forward strand.
GCCAATGCAGAGATCCATCTCCAACAACACCCAAAACAATTTTTTCTCCATCGCTCGGGGTAGGTTCCTTCGTAAACCACGACGAGGCACACCTCAGCACTTTCAGCCTATCCAAATCCACAAAGGAGAATTGTGATTCCTCGTGTCTTCCACGCGTACAAGTGCAATAAGTAACAACAGCCATGCATAGTGGAATTTCTTCCTTCCTTTGCCCCCGATAGTCATCAAGAAAATATTTACACAAATATCCCACTCAGCTTATACTATACCACTACTACATTGTGCCGCCAAAGACACGACAGGCCGGAACTTCATTGAGGACACTTCATAATGTTTCCTCGCCAAGATGTGTGCAATGAAGACACAAATTTATCATTAATGGAGCCAATGTCATAGCCCCATGTCTTCTTCACAATGGCGCATTTCTCCTTCATCTTGTTTGCGATTGTCTCGATCTTCCCTTTTACAAGTTCTTCTATGGGGTTAAGTCCTTTTGATAGGGTAGCACTCGTACCTGAAATCAACATATCATCAATAGGTATCTATCACCCAACTAGAGTAAGTGCTCATTAAGGCACTAACGTGAAAAATCATCACACACAAATCGTATTGATATCAGCTGCATCCGAAGGCAAAATATACAACATGGACAAGTAATTTTCTAACCGTTGTATTCGAAATTCACCTATATGATCGAATTTGCAACTCTACTTGTTGGGTAATGTACTGGCACAAGTATATATTAGGATCAAATTGTGGATATTTTCTTCGTCAAGAAATCATAGTCTTCCACTCGAGGTGTGGTACCTTTTCCAATGGTTCTCCCTCAAATGGTACATCATCTTGAAGTAATGGTGTACATACAATTAATTTCCACAAATTTTCCGGATCCTTCACCGGTTTTTCACTCGCTTCCTTAGTGGTAGAGGCAGTTGGGACAACCCAGAAACAGGCTCCACTTCTTTCCGCTTCACATCCTACGTGTCCGTCGCAATCTCTTCTATGACGATCTCTTCTTCGTCACTATCCTAGACCTACAGGTTTCTTCTTCTTGTCCAATCGCTTCTTTTTCCTCTAATACAGTACTTACCCAAAGGACATTCAACACCAGGGGATACACACCGTGTCTCCAATCCCTTGCTTCTGATGCACCGGTTCTCCTTCACTCCTCGCTTCCCCGGGTGATCTCTTCCCGTCACACTAGGTGATGGTAAGTGTAGCAAGAGTGAATCTAGCTAATACTGTTTTAAATTCCCCTCAAGTATTTCTTCTCAATATCTTCACACAAAGCTTCAAATTTCTGCTCACACTTTAGCGATAACCGCCTACTTTCGTGAGAAAAGTGTCAAAATGCAAATTCGAATGCAATATTTATAGAAATTTTCATAATCAGGACCTGATATGAAAGGAATGTATTAGTTTGTTGTGCTAAGTGTCTATCTGGGCCATAAAACATGTACATATTTGTCTCCATTTGTTTTCTTAAGGATTGATAATTTAATCATGAAATCCTAGATGAAATTGTGAATTTTAAGCATGTAAATAAGCCTAAACAACACTAAACAACAAAATAGTATAATAGAGAAATAAAACCACACATAAGATTTACACATTAGGCATGATGAAGCAGTCTACCCTCCGGCTACATCTACCTGTCTAGCTCCCAACGACATGTCCATCTTTCATTATGCTAAAAAATTAAAATACATGTATTTAAAAGCCTCCAATGGTTGTTTTCTCTACACCAATGGCCCTGTAAAATGCTCAAATTAGTCTAGCAGACTCTTTTTCACCCCAAATTGGTGGGAATGATGGCAATAGGATTTTTCCAATGTCCCCCTACAAAACCTCCACTAAAATTGAGGACCTGCGCTAACTCAGTTAAAAATAACATATCATTCAATGAGGGAACACTTAAATTACCATCACGAGAAATTGGGAAACTTAATGTCGTGGTTAAGGAAGGGGGAGGCCACATGCCGACCCCCAAACCTCGTAGTTAGGCCAACCTCACTGCACTACTTCAGAGACACACGGTGATCACGCGCATGTGATAAGTTATGGCTTGGATTTTGGAGTTACCATCGAACGTTTAACTGCTATAAACCATCGAAGCTGCAATATATGTGATGAACAGTTGTTATCACATGTGATTATTACAAATGTGGCCACCGATAGTCCTCTCTCCATATACCATTGTTTTAAAACATAAGTAGAGCTTTTATACCCCTAAGGGGTAGCTTCCAACACCTAGTAGCCCAAATGGTAATATTCTTGTGCGCGTGCTTGAGGTCATGGGTCGAACTACCGGACCGATAAAAATTTTATATAATCAGATAAGGGACATGTGGCAAATTTCGTGGCTAGCCACATGTCACCCAACCATTGGCTCAAAATCATCAACGTACAACCACATAAAATGGATTTGTTGTGCCATGTGTGATCTCATTGGCTTGAAGACAACTCCATATATTCTTAGTAATATTCTCTTTTTTCTAACTATACACCTGCATGTTGACTGCATCCACAAAACCCGTTGCAATTTTAGTCGCTTGGGAAATCGATTAGAACATGATATTTCCCTTTTATACGACACTCTATCAATTTTTCGAATAGTTCATTTTATTTAATTAGAGCGATGAGATCTACCCGGTCACTTAGGTTCGGTATAAATGGAGTACTTTTCAATGTTGAGAAAATTCATGAAATCCTAATCACACCTCCCCATCGAGAATATTTGGACCCCAAAAGACTTGATTACCCGTTTAGCAGGATAAGGTATAACTTCACCTTCCAACTTCCATCCACTTTTCCTCGTTTGGATTACTTCTCTTTGAGCCTAACTTGAAGGTAGTCAACACTTCCCTCTTAGATTCTCTTGTCCTCCTATCAGAATTACCTTCTTTGAGCTCATCCAGAATGGTGAGAAATCTTCAATAAAAGGTAGTTGAACATCACTTCCGACTACTCATTCATGTGTCTACACAAACGTAACTTTTCAACATTATCAATTGAATACATTTGCTTATATGAAGGAAAGTCAAGTTGAAATGCATTGATACCAACTTGCTTTATCATCTTGAATGACCATAGCGAATGGGCTTGAGCTTTTTACTTTCTCTCCTTGCATCCTTTCTTTTTTTATGTGCAACCACCTCATCTCCTTCTCAAACTTAAGATCAACTCCAGTTTGTCATGCTTCCCCTTGTATTTTATTTTATTATTCTCAAGTTGTTCTTGAACTTGTTGATGAATAATTTGAATTTTCTCAATGAGTTTTCAAGCCTTGTCAATATCACTATTCCCATCAATTGCAACATCCTTCTCAAAGATGAAGTTCCATCACATTTTGCAACACTCCAAAGATGCTTCAAAAGATGATGTATTTTTAGAAGAGTTCTTTGACCGGTTGTGGCCGCAATAATGTGCGCTTGTTCATCCCACAACTTGGGATAAGCATTTATAATATCCTTCACAATAGATTCAACTAAGCCGGTTTCCACCACCTCGGCTTGGCCATCATTGGTAAACAAAAAGAAATACTCTTTTCAACTTTGTGTCCATCACATTCCAAAAAGATTGGACCAAAAAATTCCTAATGAACATGGAATCCTCATTACTAACAATAGAATTTGGAAATCCATAATGAACCCACAAATGTTGAACAAAGTTTAACGTAATGGTTTTCTTGCTACGGCACAAGTATGTCATTATTTTACCTAATCTATCCACAACCACATAAATATAATCATGTTGTTTTCTTGACATAGGTAGACTCCCTCTCCAACAAAGTCCATGGAGACACTCTCCCATGGCCTCGATGGTACCGTAGTGGTAGCAACCCAAGCTTCCTATTTCTAGGCTTTCTTTGTTGTACACATAGCTAACTCTTATAAAATGTGACACACTATCTATCATGCGAGGCCAATAACAATATCTCCGTAAATGCGCCACTATTTTGCTTACCCTAAAGTGTCCAACAATAAGAGATGAATGAGCTCATGACACTTATCTTCTCTCCTTGGCATATAGAGTTGCCAAATGAAATGTAAAAATATTTGTATGCATGTGAGAATCATTTTCTCAACTTGATTCTACCCAACTAGCATACATATCTTGAAAAATCAACATCATGTGCATATTTTTCTATGTAACTCATACACAGAATCATAAAGTAGAAGCACTTATGATTGGCCTTGAAAGCATATCAGCAACTTTATTAAAATACCTTCGTACCTTATAACCATGAAAGTGTTGAAGAAATCCCATCCAATTTAAAATGTTGTGATTGGCAGCAATTTTGCTCAGGATCGCAAGTAATGTAATGGTTGGTGATCAGTATGTATAATCATCTCTTTAACCATAAATTAGTGTTTCCACTTTTGACGCTTTTTACTAACGCATACAACTTTTTCATAAGTAGGATAATTATTATAAAGACCATTGAATGTTTCGTAATGAAAAATGATAGGCTTACCATGCCGCAAAAGTAATGTGCCCATGGCATAATCACTACTATCAGCTTGTATCTCGAATAGCTATCTCAAATTCGATAATGCAAGGATTGGATCTGAACTGATCTTGTCTTTGAAGCTTCAAAATCTTGCTACTATTTTCCTCCCCATTGGAAGCCTTTATTCACACTTGTCACCGCATGCATAGAGCCGCTATGGTAGAAAGTTTAAAAAATTTCTCCAATACCGAGATGTACCCAAGAAAATTCCTTACCCTATGAAAGTTGTTTTGGGAGTGGCACTAATTCACAATGGGCTTCCACTCTTATATGATCTAATTCTCAATCACCTCCTCCTACAATGTGTCCCAAATAAACCGAAGTTTTCCCAAATCCCCACTTTGACTTCTTAGTGAAACAATTCTCTTTCTTCAAAACATCATAATCTCATTCACATGCAAGACATGTTCTTCTCTGTTTTGCTAAAAATCAACATATCATATGTAAATACACAATCACAAATTCAACAAGAAATGGACGCAAAACATTATCCATAACACACATATGCTTGTCGGGCATTATATTAAACCAAAATGGAATTACCAACCATTGAAAGAGTCCTTGTTTGGTTTTAATGCAATCTTCCCATCACTTTCAAGTAATTCTTACCAGATTATATCCACTTCGTAACTAACTTAGTGAAAAAAAAATTATATTTCAAGAGATCAAGAAAATCATCTATCCTTGGGAGTGGGTATCGATTCTTTAATGCTATGTTGTTCAAAGACTAAGTCTACACACATGCGCCAAGTCCCATATTTCTTCAGAATCAAGACTTTATGGGTGGAATCCTATACAAGTTCTTCTTATGGAGTCCCTTTATCCAACATGTCCTTTATTTGCCTCTTTATTTCAGCATTCTCCATTATCTAGTGCAATACATGGCGGTGTTTGGAAGAGACAATATTGCTACAACTAAATCTCATGTTGAATCTCCCTTTTTGGAGGCAATAATGTTGGCTCCTAAAACATCCTTACAGATGATCCGTATAGGTCAATACCCACCTGTCTACACGATTTTGACCAGCACCATCAATTCTTGCAACTTTTCACATTCAACACAACTTACTATTTTTAATTGTGTTTTCGGGTCCTCCACTCCCTAGAGCCATTTTGGGGGCCTTAATGATTCAGGGGGATATTGGTGGACATCCACCTATTCCATTTGAACCCCACCATCAGCTTCTTTCATTTTTTGTTGCAACAAAACTTACTATTTTTAGCAATTTTTCGGTCTTGAACATCAAGAGCTGTTTCTTAAGGTCTCTAAACGACATTTTTTGGAATCCTTGTGAGCGGTCACGGGTCCATGGACCGATGTTGCTCACACGAAAGTTTTACTCCTCGGAAAAATCTTTTCTAACAAGTTTTTGAGCACGTCAAACAGAGATCGGATGCCAAAGTTATGTCCCCGGAAGTTGAACCACCAAATTACTCAAACTTGCATTCATATTTAGTGCTTCATCTCCTAGGGTTAGGTTTTTGACTTTTGTATTTCCATTGTTTCTCAATAATAAATAGGCCTCAGCCTCATTTTAACATAAAGCAGAGGTCTAGCTACCACCTCTTCTCGTAGATTCAAGCACAAAGACTTAGCTATTTTGTTTCCATTATGTCGTAAGCATATTTATGTTATATGATATTAATGAGATGGTATTATTATTTCCATCGCATTCTATGTTCATGGTTATTTATGTATTCTCATGTTTTTCATAAATCCAGATCACATGATATGCATCAATCACATCATATAATCATTTCCAACTTAGGATCATAATCCTCAAATGAGTCATGATTAACACGTCTTTAAAGCTTAATCATTAGAAGAGAAAATTCTACTCTGAATTTATTTCAAATTTCCTTTACCCTATTCAAACATTTACCATAGCAATATTTTTCTTTTCATGGCGTTATAGCAATGTACTCCTTTCCATATTTGAATAAATGGTGTTTGTTCTCATGGTGATGGAAGACTTTTTCCGTCATACAAGTAAGGACTGGCCTGTACTGACTACATGTCAAGTGGAACCACCTCTAATTCAACCTCTGTAATAATGAAATAAAAATGTTTATTGTAAACTGCATTACAAATTTCTTTGTAAACTGTAATTTAGAATTTCTACAAATCCAACCAAGTGGATATGGTTTTGGATGGGAATGGTTCCCAGACAAGCTTTGACCAAGTCTTTAGATATTAAGTTTGTTTGTGACCTACCACAAAATGTGTACAATCTGGTATATTGATATGACCTCACATGAAACAGCTCAATCTCTTCTTCTTCATTTGGTTTGTGGTGTATGCTTTGATGTACTAGTATTGGGTTTAGTTTCAATTTCTTTTCCTTCATGTCTTTCAATCCAGTATACAATTTTCAGATTCATCTTCAAATCCTCTCCAAAATGATGTTGAGTTGTGTAGTTGCGCTTTATGTTTCCTTTGCTTGTTCTAATGTTTGGTCCTCTTTTAGGATGTAATTTCCAAACAATTATTTCATCATGGCCTTCTCTTCGAACAATGTCTATAGACCACTTTTTCTCCCTATTTACTAAAAAATGCATTCTTTTTCCTTTACCTTTTGAGGTCTTCTTTTCTTTTTCCTTTAAAAGGTTTGTTTCTACCTCATCAAAATGTTTTTCCATCTAGCTTCTAGATCCGTGGCTTGAAGACAAACTCTATCAAGATTGTGGGGTTAAACATGAGAATAGTATGTCTTAGGTAGCTGGGTGTAAGCCTCCTATGTACTTGAAAAAGTATCTTGGCTCAAAATCTACCCCTAATAAAAGTTATTCTCCCCAATTATAGGTGTAAACTTTCACATTCTATCCTTTTAATTGTCTAAAGTATTGCCAGCCACAGGATTTCTCGCATATGAGCTAATGGATAGAACTTCCATGGTTTACTTGCGTAATGAAATAAGTCCACATAGGATAATCTTACCATGCTCTTTATCTCTCCTTGTCTTTTCTTTCCAATGAAACAAGTAAGTTGCATCTTCCATTCTCAATGAAGCTAATTGGATTTTGGTATCATCATCATGAAGGCTCTAATTCTCAAATAGACCTCCATTTACCTAGTCCAATTATAAATATTTTTTGCATTGACTTCACCATTAAACATTGCAAATTCAAACTTGACACTCAATTTTTAGAAAAGGAATTTTACCGTTGTTCTTTGACTTGTGTGGTCGATGTACCTGTGATGGGCAGAGGATGATGATGATGAGGGTGAGATTGTGATCTTCCAACGTCTACTTCTCCATTTCTTGATTGACTCAATTACTTTGACCTCCGGGATGATCCCCTATGCTTCATTGTAATTTTGGATCCTTTCCTTCTGTTTCTCATTCCTTTCTGGATAAAGGATTCACCATTCAAATGTTAAGGAATGCTTTCCCGAACACTATTTCTTCTTCTTTGGGATCCACCTCTTCATGGATTTCTTTCTTTCCTCTAGAGGCATGCTTAATGTTGCTTCTACTTCTTTTGGAGATGAACTAGGTGGTGGGAGTGGTATGGAAATCATGCCTTGATGTGGCTAACTTTGATACCTTCATCTCACCAATTTTCCTTTCTCCTTTCTTAAGCTTGAGCTTAGTAAGTATTTGAACACTTGCAAATAGTTAAACAAATATTTGCCGTCAAATACCCGTGTCAAACTTGCTCGATACCAACCTGGAGGAAAGAATATTAGCTTTTCATGCTAAGTGTCTTTTAGTTAAGTATGTACATATTTGTCTCCATTTGTTTTCTTGACATTTAGGAATTTAACCATGAAACATAGATGAAATTGTGAATTTTAAGCATGTAGTTTACATAAATAACACCGAACAATAGTGTATAACAGGAAGAAAAACAACATAACATTTACACAACAAAGTATGATGAAGCAATTCACCCTCCCCGGGCCGCATCTCATGCTAGTTCAACTCCCAATGGCATGTCCATCTTTCAAAATTTTCCAAACATACATATGTTTACAAGCCTCCAATGGTTGTTTTCTCCACAATAAAATGACTCTCCTCGGAATGCTCAAATTAGTCAGGGTAGACTCTTGTTTCACTGGTACCCAGTGGAAAATTGACATGGCTAGCCTTTTCCCAATGTCTCCTACTAAACCTCCACTAAAATTCGAGTGACTATAGTCCAAAATTTTGTTGAGCAAGCATCATGCCAACCGAAACCATGGAAATTTAATACTGTCAGGCTGGGGGGGTTACGTACGCCGACCCCAAACCCCCATAGCTAGGCCAACCGTGTCAAGTGAATCAAGCCAACATGACACGGTGACTACACCTTATGTGATAAGTTATGGTTTGGAGTTGGAGTTACCGCTCGAACATTTTAGCTTATAAACCGCCGTTTCAATATATGTGACAGCTAGTTGTTATCATAGGTGATCATTACAACCAAGCTGCTGTGTATAGGCTTACCCCCCCGCCACACCATATACCATTGTTTTAAACATATGAGAGTGAAGACCCCTAAGGGGTAAACAACACCCGTAGCTTAGATAGTAAGAGTCTTCAGATGTGGGTTTGGGAGTTTCATGGGTTGAATCCCCGTGACTCATAAAATTTTTGCATAACTAGATAGGACACACGGGAATTCTCAGGCTGGCCACATGTCACCCAACCATTGCCTCAAAATCATCAATCTACAACCACATCAAACGATCCAAACGAATGCACCATGTGGCAAGATCTTGTTTTCCTTGAGAAAATGGAATATTCTTAGGAATATTCCCTTTTCCACTATACACCCCATATGTAGACTAGGATCTCAGCAAACGTGTCACAATTTTACCTATTTGGGAAGTATATCACTGAACGGAATTTCTCTACAAGATCGCTTTTCAATCAAGCTCATATGCTAGACCGAACGACGAGATCACCCTCCGTTACTCGTGTTTTAAAAGGTTTTTATCACTTACTTTTGAGTAAATTCAAGGAACTCCTAATCGTGACCCCATGATTGTCGTCAAATTCACTTACAAATTTGATTTGGCAAAAGATATTTTCGTAGTTGTGCTCAATAAATGTTTTTCTCACTTCCTTTAATGGAAATGTTCCTCACAAATTAACTCGCTTATCTAACAATCATATTTTGGTGAACTTTGACGAACCTTCCCTTTCAGGCTTGGGCTTGAAAGCCTCATCGGTTCCTTTGGACTTCGAAAACCTTCTCAATTTCATGGAGTATTCATCTTCAAAGAAGTCATTTCTCCTCGCGTAGGCATTTTATAGCCCCCGCGCCTATTGTATACTATGTAGAACTAAGATTACTCGCTTCATAGTCAATGTAGTTTGTGATGGAAAGAGTCATTCTAGATGTAGTTTCAATCTACTCCTATTCGTTCTAGCATAATCACCATCCAACTTACAGTCGAAATATACTCTTCCAAGATGTATATTATGATATATATCCCAACCAATGGATTTGTAATTTTCTTGTAACCGTGAAATTTATATCATACATCAGCTCACTCCTCCTTGAATATTTTCTTCTGATGTGTGTCATCCTAGGATTTTTCCTTTGCTTTTTGAACTTTCGTGATATCCTGCAATGAATCTATCTTCCTCAAGAGCAAGCCAATGTTCCTGCCCTTTTCTTCCATGGTGATATCATTATTTTCCATGTGTGTTATCAAGTTTCACTCTTAGGCTAGGCACAATATATTCCATAGTATGAATCGCTTTCCATGTCCATAAATCAACCTAAAAGGGTTTATCCTATCAAAATTTTGCATGTTTTTCTCAGAATCCTACATGATGGCTGAATTCACAAATCCCAATAATTTCGCCTCGAAATTACATACTTGTTTAAAGCATTTTCCAAAATATTGTTAAAATATTTCGTTGTTCCATTTTTTGAGGGTGGTAGGGTTTTTTTCTGTGATGATAACTTTAAATTCTGTTAAGATTCAATGGTTCAATGCAAAAAATTTGACCTCTCCGCCACTCATCAAATTCTTAGGTACCCAAATCTAGACAAAATGTAATTAAATATGAATCTCGCAATGTAAAGATCTCGCTCGCAATCCTTCATCGGTTGTGCTTGACTCATCTAGTCAAATAATCTCGTTGTAGTGATGATATACCTCGTGCTAGCCTTCTTTTCTGGTGATTAATCGATCCAAAAATCAATACCCATCTATAAAATGCCTACAACTTGAATTTTGGATTCAAGGAATTTCATCCCTCTCCTGATGGTCTCCCGGGCTCTTCGACATACACCAAAGGCGCTACAACATGCCTTTAATCCTCGTGCACCTGAGCTACCATAGTCCAGTTTCTAAATCTTCTTCCATGTAGCTTTACTTGCATAATGTCCTCTTCTAACCTACGTAGATTATCAAAATTCTCTACCTTTTATGCTCACACATATCTACATATATTTCATCTCACCCCATTTTATACAAATGTCCCGTAATCAAAGAAAAATCACACTTGAGTACCAACTTATTTTTCTCGTTGTGTATTATACTCTCTGTGCCATCTCTCGTAGTAAAAAACTAAAATGATGGCTGAAAGTGATCATTCAACCCTGCTACGAATAATTTTGAATCGGTAGGTTCTCTTCAATATTTGGGGGTTATTCAATTGTTTCTATCCTCGACAGATGATCAGAACGATGCTCAATATCTCCGTCTACTCATACATCAAAACGATACCGGAAACAATAACCATCGACAAATATTCCTCCCAAAACAAATGCTGGTTCAACAAGTATCACAATGAGAACACTGTTGAACATTTTGAATTGCTCCTAATAAGTGATGCCTAAATTTCTGGTGAGTGAGTACCATAGCCAATCCTTCACATTATGTCGAGGATACTTTTTCTTCCTTAGCACTTCCTTGCCATAAAGCTAGTGGGTGATAAATATCTCCATCAGCATGGTTGTGTTAGCATTAAACCCAATGCTAAGTAACAAAAACAAAATTTTCATAGTAAGAAAGTCCTTATTCCAAATTTAGAAAACTAGAATCGGCATAACTACTATCCTTCTCCTTTAGTATGTTGATTCTTCTTTGGAATTATTCATCACAACATTAAGTAACTTTCTTCTTTAATAACGTATCCATTAACGCAACTTATTCTGCGTGTATGCCTTTATAAAATTCCTATTGTATCTAGTATGTTATAGTGTTGTGTGTGCAAGCTGTTTACCTATCTAGGAACGGGAAACCAAATAAATGATATTTGTGGGGTCTACCATCAATCACTATCTACAAACAACATGTCCCTATCAATATTTAAAGCAAAGCACAAAATATGCATTTTTCCAAGTTCATTGATATCTGACACGCTCTACATTTATCCAACCGCCTTTATGAAACATGTTTCTTTAATATCCAAAAAATAATCCAATCATCAAAGTAATCCTCCAAAATTTATGAATATACTCCTTAAAAGCCATGAATACAAATCTAGAGAATATTGCAAGAGAATTTTTCAATTGAAAATGCTGTGACTATATTGGTACAGATCCCATTTAGTGGAAAAATTTGTTCTACTCCCCGTCTTTTCCTTCATAATTCTAATCATTAAACCTAGAAACCATTCAGAAAGTGTAGGCTCTCCTTACCTCCAACATTATCCAAATATCTCCATCTATGAATGGTCTAGGAAATTGTTCATTCACACATGAATCATTCAACTTCTCTAAATCAACACAAATTCGATTTCACCCTTTTTCTTCTTCTCCAAACAATCGTAGGATCATCTATCAGATTCTTCCACAAGTTCAATTATGATAGCCTTAATCATATTTATGAACATCTTTCCACATTATCCTTGTAATTTTGGGTTCAACAGGTAGGTCGTTGTTTCATGCCTTTCCACATTTGGTCTTAGATTGATCCTCATAATTCCGAGGTCTCCTACTATTTCCTTCACTTCAAAAAATCTTTAAAGAGCTCATGCAATATCTCGAATTTTTTTTTTTGACCGGCATCTCCATCCAAATAGTCTAATGAATGCAAATTTTGGTTCCTCCTATAACCCTATATTTATCTTCTGTGACTTACCTAGGCCGCGTTATGTCAATTATCTCAAGGTCTCTTCCAACAACCTTAAGTGATGTCTTTCTCTCGATTATGGGATGTTATATCCACGGCTATTTCTATTATGATGGTTATAAGCATGTGTTTTATCAAAGTGATTACATGTATATTTATCTATGTTTTTGCCGATAAATGAATATACAATGTATCTACAACAATAGATTGCATAAGTTTATGATGTATGGGAGAAATTTTTCTCTTAGTATCTTCAGATAAGTAGTATTAGACCCCTATTTTTAATTCTGCTGAAGGGTATTCAGAGATGCAATGCTTTTCGTATGCATGTCTGATGAAATGCATGCCTTGGTGGGGTCGATGAGTCTTTATGATGTGATTGCTTCCATATATTTGTTTTAATGTTATTTATCATCTCTTGAGGTTACAAGAAGTTATGGGAAGTAACTTGGGCTTAGGGATGAAAAGGTGGCAAAGAACTTTTCAAATAGGCCGCCTAAGACAGTATCAAGACTTTAGCCCTCACCGTAGCGTTGACAATGAACTTCATGGATAAGGGTCTATACTTTCTCCTCACCTTGCTATTGTTTACTGTCTCTAAATGTGTTCAAAATTAGTTCCACCTCAAGAACATGGATCCTGAAGGCTGGGTTACTCCTAGGGATACGTTGGACTATGTAGTGTATGTATGTCTGTCATGTTTTCTATCAAGTCTGACTTCCTAAATTCATATAGAAGTTTTAGTCTCATATTATTACCTCTCAAATAAGCATGTTTACCTTCGCTTTACAAGCATTGGTAGATGTGGGAAGAGAGTGTTACAATGGAAGATTGCAAACAGAGATGAAACAAAGACGACTACAAGCAAGTGAAAGCACAACCACACGCTCAAGATTAGGAAAGAGAGGTAAAAAGATGTGTTGTTGAAGATGTCAGTGTGACATAAAGATAATCCTCTGACATCTGTAGACTCGTAAAATGCTAATGAGATTTGGTTACACTCAAGGATTTGTATGAAGGGAAAAATAAAAATCATGTGTTTTTCTAAAATGAAGAAGATTTTATCCATTATGAATGAAGAGAATGAATCCATTGTTGCATTCATTCATGGATTAAAGAACTAAGAGAAAAGGTAGGATGACATAGGGGAGAAATTACCCAAGTTTGATCTCGTTAAAATTATCTTAAATGGCATAATGTAGATTATCAAATTCATTACAGGCTTGTAAAAAGGGAGAAAGATCAGACCTCCGAAGAGTTGACAAGGATTTTTATACAAGAAGAAAGAGAGAGGCTAAATAACAATCCTAAGAATGAAATCCGACATTGGTGGCAAAGAAAAATTTATTGAAAAAGAAAGAAGGAGGAGGACATAAAAGTGGTGGTCCATCTCAGAAAAATCCATTTCAAGGTATGTCATCTCGGCTAAAAATGATTTAGAATAAGTACACTAGTATAATTGTTATGTTGCTAATATTTTTATAAAAAGAATGATGAAATAGACAGACACAAGAGGTATACAATGCATTTTCTGTGAAGATCTGACCAAGATATTAAATTATTTATAGTCCTCATGTTGCTCTTTGCCGAGACCGATGAGGGTGGAACTTGGTTTGTGGATTCTCGAGCATCCACTCATATGACATGTAATAAACACTAGTGAAATTTTAAGGATATCCAAAATGCTCATATTCTACCAGAGATGATATATCATATCAAACTAAAGTAGTATGGAGATATTTCCTAGTGGAAATATCAAATGCATCCAGAATGTCATGTATGTGTCTAGTATTAAAAAAAAAATTGATTTATGTCTCAAGATTACATATAAAAATCATAAGTAATTTTTCAAAACGTATCACATATTGTAAAGGATTTGTTGGATCAATGGGTTAAGTTTATATTAGGATAAGAGTTGGAGGCTCATATAAGTTGAATGTTACAAGTACACAGCACGTTTTAATTTAAATAATATGACAATGTTGAATATTTGGCACTAAATGTTTGGTCACACCAACCTTCATGACTTATTGTTGTCAATAGAAACAAGGTATGGCCGATCAATTCTATTTTAAGAAATGAACATATTGGTTGTGAAGGTTGTGCACTTGGAAAAATGCATAGGATGAATTTCCTCTAGCTTAAATAGGAGAAAGAAAGATATACGAATTTGTGCATACCGATATTTTTGGACCTATGCAGACAAGGTCCTTAGGTGGAGCTATTATTTGTTATTTATTTATGACCATAAGGTATACCTGGTAAAATTTCTTAAAATGAAAAATGATATTTTCATACTTTAAATAATTTAGAAATTTGGTTGAAAAGTAGATAGGGAAAGTCATTAAAAATTATCCACTCAAATCAAGGAGAATATAGACTTTTGGGAGCTTCATCAAATAATGTAGATCACAATAACAAAAAGTTTACGTTGCCCTACACCCAAAACCAAATGGGGTTTCAAAAGAAATAACAAACTCCTTGTGGAGTGGGGACATAGAATGATGAAAGGTAAGAACTATCCAATGGATTTTGGCAAAAAGAAATTATTTAATGTTAGTTTACTTAAAGAACAAAATTCAAATCCAGGTGTTTTGATCTCAAGACTCCATTTGAGGATTTGTATGGTTTAACTCCGAAGTCCATCACTTGAGAGTGTTTAATTCTAGAGTTTTTCATACATTCCTAAGGAATATAGGAATAATTTTTGGATGCTAAATTTATAAAATGCATATTTGTAGGGTACTATTATGATTTCAAAGAATATAACATATTTAATCCATCTACTCACAATGTATTTGGAGTAGGGAGATGTTATCTTGCATGAATAGTAAGGTTGATGAAGGAATAAGGACAAAGGTTATGAGGAGTGACACTCGCCTTTAGTGGCTGATGATAGCAAAATGATGAAGACAAATACATCTTGGGCCACAAGACTAAGTATTGGAAAGATTAATCTAGTGATGTAGATACATTCAAATAGCCTCAAACTCATCTCGGGGAGAGAGCAAGAAATAACATAGGAGAGAATTGGAGGCAAGTTTTTCTACCAAGATATCGTGATCTTAAAACTCACTTTACTCCGGTGAAGGTAATACGATTATGCTCTTATGACTATTATTTTAAATCTTGTTAAGCCCATGAATTATAATGAATCAAATCAATATGATCAATGGAGGCCAACTATGAAAGAAGAGTATTAGTCAATAATTAAAAATAAAATCTTGAATTATTTATTGAAAAAAGGGAAGGAGTCATAGGTCAGAAATGGTTATATAAACCTAAGTTCAAATCGATGGTAGTGTAGACAAGATAACCTATACATGGCAAAAAGGGTACTGCCGTAACAAGGATTGATTATGAGGAGACTTTTTCTCTCGTATCTAATTAAATACTATTAGGATAATATATTTGCATACAAAGTACCATTGAGCTTACACAAAATAGATGTAAAATATGATTTTCTAAATGGAAATTGAAGGAAGAATTATATTTAACATAACTCGAAGGGTTCATTAAAATGGGGTAGGAAGACTTGACCGTAAGTTAAAGAAGGCATTTTTGTATGGGCTAAACAGGCTCCCATATCTTGAAAAGGAGTAAATAGACTTTTCTTCTACAACATGGTTATAAGAGAAGTAAAAATGATCCAAATATGTATGCCACATTTATCTAAAGGGGCAAACATTGTGCTGATTTCCTTATGTGTTGATGATTAAACTCATCGGAAATTATGATATATTGGTTGAAGAAATTAACTATGAAAATATCACAGTATTTGGAAAATGAGGACCTTGGAGAACTCGCATTATTGTTTCTGCCTTGAATTCTCAATAGATTTTAGCTGCACTTGGCTACTCAAGGAAAGTATGTCAAGGAATTGTTGAAGAAATTCGAATGGATCAAAGGTAAAGTTGCTTCGATACCTATACAACAAAATGTTAAATTTCAAAGTGATGGTTGTAAAGAGGTGGATGCTACATTGTATAGAAAAATGGTTGGAAGTTTGATTTATTCGACTTGCTGTTTCGCACTTGGCTTAGAGCATATTGTCAATGTGTTGGAGTCGGGGCGTAATGAAAAGCTCTTGAAAAATCATTGGGTAGAAACAAAATATGTCCTAAGGTATCTTCAAGGAACCATGTACTTGGTAACAATATTAATCGATTCTTTTGATGTTAAACTGACAAGCTATTCATATCTCGCATTGGGCTAGAAATCTCGGATAATAGAAGATTCATAATAGGGGTAAAAGTTTTCAATATTGGGTCTAGGGTCATTTCTTGGAGCAAGAAATTAGATTATTGTATCTTCATCATCAAGAGAAGCAAAGTATGAAGTTTTATGTGCAACCACTTGTGAAGCAATTTGGTTGAGATATTTCTTCATGATGGGGGATAAAGAAAAAAAGGATGTTACTATGATTAAAATGCAACAACCAAATTTCTATCAAGTTGGAAAATAATATTTTTTTTCATAAAAATACACAAAACATATAGATACTCAATTTCATTTTGTTAGAGAAAAGGTTTAGTCCAAATATATATTTTTCTTGAATATTGTAATACTTGTGAAAATGCACCAAGCCTGTTGGGAAGGTCAAATTTGAATTTTTAGTAGTGTTAGGCAAAAAGTGAATCCTTTCTCCGTTAAGGGGACAAAGCTTTGAAATTAATGGAGAAATTTTGTTTCATGGTTAAAAGTGTGTAGTCACTCCGTAATTTTCAAGATTAGCAAGAACAGAACGATAGAGGACAACATCAAACTACTTTGGTGTTCAGGACCTAGCTCTTCCTAGACCTTGAGAGGGCTCTATTTGTTTTATGATTTAGCTTGATGATTATAAGTGTTGATATTAGGCTTAAGCTATAGAAATGAGGGCTTTTTTTTTTATTGATTGGGTTATTGGATGAGCAACCAGCAGGACTATTCCATCCTGCCATGTGGAGCTAAAAATACGGGAATGGTACATCAATATCAAGAGCATCATAGGGCAACCTAACTATGCTAAAACTGGCAAAATTTGTATGAATTATGATGAGATACAGTAAGGTCTTAAAGAGGTGACTAAACAGTGGTTAATAATTATTTAATCGTATTTCTAAATATAAAACATTAAGATTTTAAATGCGTAATTAAGATGCTCCAATAGCAAATATTAATCTATAATTTATGATTTAACAATTAGATGAATAGATGCACAACAGAGAAAACAACGGAAACATTTAAACAGAGAAGTAGTACATCAACATTTGGACACAGCTCAAGAATATTGTAAACGGTCTTTGATTATTGATGTACAACTCCAAAATTAAAGTACTCCAATACAGTATTTCTTACAATGCAGGGGCTAACAATATCCAACCCTTGATAATGAAAATTCAAGCAGTATTTAACTAAAACTTCAGTCGGTTACCCTAATCTATGTTGGAAACCTTCATTTATTACAAACCAACTGAAATTAGACAAGTGTGGCCATGCAAGGCCCAAACAAAGAAAATCTCTAACAAACACTGCCTGTAGAATTTATTTTGGTAACTCTTCAAGAATGCAAAACTCAAGCAGCTCCTCGCGAATCAAAAAGTGGCTTGGAGGCGGCTGATATAGTTGTGAAGAGGCAAAAATGGGTGGCATCTAACATTTGGCTTTTCTTTTAGGCTGCCACTACTGGTTTATTAAATAGGATGCGATGTTGGCACTGTTAATCACTAGAAGGTTGTACTGATGTATCTAACGTGACTTTTCAATCTTGGAACATACACAACTTATTCCACTCCTTTTTTTGGGAATCCTCATGCCTATGACCTGTCGGTACACTTCATCCACCTTTTTGTATTTTCTAAAAGTGGGCTTGGTGTGGAAAATATGCTTCATCTCATGTCGAATAAGGATTTCATTACTCAAGAGATCCCAGATAACTTTCCCAGTCATCTTTCCTTTGATGCTGGTGAATTTGGTGGTATCCTTAGCTGCTTCTTTGAGTTTGGTTATATAATCTCCCCTTTGGACCAGATTTTTATTTATTACATATAGTGAGGGAAAACCTTTTTCCACCAGGGGTTCTATCTTGTTCAGGAATCTGTTGATGGCCAAGTCCAACTCATGACAGTTCTCCTCTAATTTCCTTACTAGTGAGGACCTTTCTCACTTCTAATATGGTTGTTGTTCTAACTTGTACCTCCAACTCTTCAAGCTCATAGCTGGTTTTTGAGTTCAAGAATTTTATGATTTTAGGGGCTGTGATTGGCATTTTTCCTAATTCCTGATTTTCTTTATCAATGGCTACTGTGCATTTGTCCACCAACTCTTTCTGTTCAAAAATGATGTGGATGGAGTCCCAAATTTCCTCCACTGACTTTACAATACCGTCCCAAATTATCAACTTTATTTGGCCCAAAATGCTGCTATCCGAAAATTCCTTCTCTACCTTCTCCAATCTTTCAATATGCTTTTTGGATATCTCATGGGCAGTTTCAGACTTGGCCTTTTGATCTCTTAGGATGCCAATCTGCGCTTCCAATTTCTGGATCTCTTATGACTTCAGCGTCATACTTTCCATGGCCTTTGATAGTTGGTCTGTCCCACTAGATGTTCCAGCAGTTGTGGGAATAGATGGTGGGATTTTTGAAATGGGGATAGCTTCCACAGGGATGAGTGCCACTCAAGTTGTTTCTTCTTCTTCCTTCAACATCTTCTCCATCTCGTTTTCCATCTATTTGATTTGGGTAGACTGCTCCAAAAATAAATTCAATAGCTCTGTTTTCTGTGACTCATCTTCCTCAATGCCTTTGGCTAAGGGATATTTTGTTGTTGGCATCTTGAGTTGTTTCCTGAGGGATGTTATGTCAGCATTATTCTTCTTCAAGACCTCCTCCACAACTTGAACATTGGTTGGGTCATGACCCATCTTCACTATTAACTCCTCTAAAGACTTGATCCTTGAGTCTGCAGCCATGGCAGATATCTTATTCATCTTGATTTGTGACTGAGCATTGGATAAGGATACATGCATCTTTTACAAGCTCATCGCAGTACTTGTCAAGGTGGAGGCCACCATGTCTCCAGTATGCTTGTGTAATTCCATTTGGTCGATCGGATGGAGATCCTTGGCATTGAATTTGAATGATGCCTTCTTGTAATCTCCTGCTCCTTGGGGTTGTGGGACCAAGGCTTCTAGAAATGCCATCTACATCCTTCTCTTATGAGTGTCGAAAGCAGAAAGTAACCTGCTTTGTGAACTTGGGGTTTTCTTCTAGAATTGATTGTAAGTTTTATTCTTCAGCACCTCATTTCTCAATTTTATTTGCTTGAATGTGTCATAAATTGATTTTTCTTGGCCTTCTATGGCAGGTCTAGAAGTAGATGTCTGCAAGGCCCACTATTGCATAGAAATTGTGGTTGTAGATGTACGGGAGGCCATTGTTTGACCACCCACTGGAGATGGCCCAGGGGTGTCTCTAATATGAACCATTGTTTGCTTCCCTGATTCTCCTCCTTGATCAATATCCATATGAACTCGAGCCCTCTTCCTATACCTTATTTTTAATTCTTTACTAGAGGTATCAGTCACTGAAGGTGACTGATCCTCTCTTGGCATTTTTCCCCCTATCTCTTTATCTTACTCTTTCCCCTTGTCTTCTCTTCCTTCTGCATTCTTCCTTACTTGTGGTGTTGGGGTCTGGACGCCTCGAGTGGAGAACACTTTTTCTTCCTCTTCTTGGAGGGTATTAGTCACCCATTCTATTTGATTGGCATATTTCTCAATTGAAGGCCTATGTGTGTGAACATAGGGAGTGGACTTGTTTTCCACCCTTTTACTGGAGATAACCCCTGCAGGTTCATAATACCAAGTGAAACTGTGGTTGAAGCCCATCTGCTTTAGTATCTTTTCTGCCTCCTCTCTTGCCACTCTACTGTTACAGATGAAAGGCTCAATTTGTGTCTTGATCTTGAACTGAGTCTTCTTCTTTGCATAGACAAAGTGGAGCTCATCTACATGTATCATTTTCCTTATGCATTCTAGTGCAAAGACCCTCATGGAGAGGAACTTTGGAAATTTTTAAGGGGCTAGCTCACTTCCATAGACTGAAATCTCTATGTAATTTTGGTATAAATACCACTCTGTTGTCTTCACTTGCTCTGTTAGCTGCATGGTTTTTCATGATTTCTTCATTTATCCTGGGCTCCGCTGCATTTCTGAGTGTACTGATGGCTAGGTGCACAAACAAATCCATAAAATCCTTGTATGTATAATCCTTCTAATATTTTAATAGCAAGGTGGTCCAAAACATGACAGATTGGGGCTCATTATCTTCATTTACCTTAATCATCTGGAATTTAAACCTTCTAGATTGGAAATGGAAAAACATATATACCAACACAAAGGAGTATTTGAAAACCTCCTATGTATCAAACTTTAAAATTTGTTCATGAATGGCCTCTGCTAGAAACTGAGCATAGTTGAGCAAGGTTGTTGGTTTATCATCTGGGGAAAGAGTTGACAAAATACCTATCATAGCTTCATCTACCCACTGATTAGTGTGATAACCTAATAAATGAGATAAAATAGACAAAATGTGCTTGGTCCTATTAGAAAAGGTAGATGAGGGATAAGGAGGGTTCTTTGTAGGCATTGGGGTATCAGGGGCCATGGAAGGTTTCAAATTTTTGGCTCTACTGGAAGGGTCAAGCTTTTGATAACATTCTCTAAGGGCTTCATACGAGAAAGCGATCGCTTGTTCAGGAGTGGGGGCCTGCATCATCTCCTGGATGGATTGGGCAGTGATGGAAAACGAGATTTCTCCTATTGGGATGACTATGGTCCTTTGATTAATGTCATAATAGCTTCAGAACTTCCTAATGAACTCTGGGAAACTATGGGTTTTGGGGAAGATGTAAAGAGGTAACTAGGTCTCCCATAGGCTAATGTCATCGGCTCCTTCAAGAAATTGGTCTTCAAACCTGAATTAGACATCAAATAAATCATAATCAAATAAAATATTGTTGATCTATCTTTGGAGGCATTCTCTTCAATGATTCTTCTTTCACAATCCTGCAATGGAGAAAGGGATGACAGAGAGGGGAACCGAGAAAGGGAAATGATTATGGGTCAGCACTAAGGAAGGGATATGACAGCAGGGAATAGTAACCGGGATTGACAGTCTAAAGGAGCCCTGTAATCCAATTTCGCAGATTGATGATATCTTCTTCTTGGAAATTCAAACTTTCTCCAATAATACCTGCAAATTCAATTCTTGTATTAGTTTGACAATGACTGACAGAGTAAAATCTGTAGTTATGTCGGCATTTGGCTTTCAAAACGGTCATATGGTGGTTGGGAGGTGGCACAGGTCTGTTGGATAATGACCCGACCCTTTATGGCGCAACAGTTTTCTTAACGGGAGGGGATGTGATTGAAGTGAAAAACGGGAGAAAACATGGCACGGATAGTACATACAACAGTAAATAGGCGCAATGGTGTGGCAAGTGGCATAAAGGGATTTTCAGAGGGGGTTATCAGTGGTAAATGGTATTGGAGAGGGGGGTGCAGAATATTCCTGGGCACGACACGTTGCCGAACGGGAGGTATGGGGTACCATCCATTTTAGACCCCCCTCCTTTGTTAATCTTCAGCTGGTGCGGGTAGGCCAAAAGGCGCTGTAACCATGCGATGTGCAGAAGTGAGCTGGGATAGCGGAGAGTTGCAGGAGATTTAACATAGACATGACGGGGCAAGGAACATGTGGGTCTGCCTGGACTTGAAAAGCTTTAGGTCTTTGTTCTGGGATACATCGCGTTCGCACGAATATCGCATTTCGCATCCCGCTAATTTTAACTTTTTCTTTTTAGCACTTATCTTTTAACATTTGTGATGTACGCATTGCGAGCGGGTCCCACCCATCGCACATCACACTTCGACAACTTTAACCTTTTATATTTGTGACTTATCCTTTATCTTTTGTGATGTATGCATTGTGATCGGGTCCCACCGTATCGCACGTCTTGCTTCGACGTTCCACAAATTTTTACATTGTAATCCCTTTTCCTCCTCTGATGCGATTTAACACTAAAAAAATTCCCTGAATGCAGATTCAAAATCCTTTAGAATGTGCCTTTGAAACTTCATCGCGTCCGGGCCTCCATCACACTTTGCAACTTATAACTTTTAACCATAAACTTAACCTGTGAGATCTGCGATGTGAGGTGTGCGGGCTAGGCCACGTCATCTGCCATGTCACCTCCCACATCAGCCCACATCGCACTTAGGTGATCATGGCTCTTATCTTTGCACTTATTCTTTAAACATTACAATTTTCCATTTGCGACTGGGTCCCCCCGCATTGCATATTGCACTTCGGCACTTTTAACATTTCCCTCCCATGGTAATCCTTTTAAACTTGCGATGTGTGATTGCGATCAAGTCGCTTCACGAAAAAATTAAAGTTTCCCATCCTTAAAGGTAATTTATAAAATGTGTGAAGTGCACCATGCGACTTGTTAAGCGCGGGGAAGTGCAAAAACGCAGAAGGTAAGGAAAGTATGAAATACAAGGGTTTTCATGTGAATTTTGGTAAGATATGAAGGTTTGATGGGTCCCTCCTCATCACATATGTGGAAGAATAATATTTTTCATAAGTGTTAAGAGGTAAGGTTTAAAAATTTGCAGGCTATGATGAGGTCTATTTTTTATAACACAACTACTAGTGGGTGGGCGGAGCTATGACAATAAAATTTCAGACTTCTAACAAAGTGGGTTTTATAGAGTAGTAAGTCCAAAACGTTTTCGGGGTATGAATGGGATTCAGAGCATTGGAGTTCATACTTTTGGAAATTAAGGTAAGAAGAAGACAGATGAAACGAATGCAGGAAGTATGGATTTTTCCCACTATTACACTTAATCGGCAGCCCTTTCCTTCTTCCTTTAATTTAAAATGGTGGATGAATTCTTCTGAAGCTCTTGGCAGTCAGACTCTCCCTTTCTTTCTCTGAAAATAAATGATAACCATGGAATATTATTTTCAGTGAGAAAAATCTAAACGATAATCATTCACCTGGTGATAATGTGAAATATAGGAATCTAACACTAACTATGACAGCTAAGGATCATTGAGGTAGGGTATCAGCCTATTTTTCTACCTCTACATCAGTGACCGCTAGCCCTCACATTTGGATGTCATTTTCCTGACTTTGGCGGCCCATTGTTTCCAGGTTTACCCTTAGCCACAGGCTAGTAGGCTTGTTCCCATAGCCAAGGGCCTTTAGCTGGGACCTGGGCCTCTTGTGCCCACGACTAAGGCTCTATTTGACCCTTCATGTGCCTGAAACCAAGGGAATATTCCTAAATTACTTAGTCCCTACAAGATCAGTTGATTACTCACTAATTCGATCCGGACAAGACTCATTTATTAGAAGTTTCTCTAACTTCTCTTCATCCCTGGCTTCCAGATTCATACTCCCAGGACCTGTCATTTACCTATTAAATTGGATTGCTTGAGAGGGTCAGGCTAGTTTTTGGAGAGCCATGTTGCTATCGTGCTCAAACCTTGATCCTTTGTTCCTATCTTGCTACCACAATGAGAGATTTTGAGTCTTATTTTCTATCTAAGTGATATTCATACTCATAAAATCTACCGGGTAATCAAGAGGAAACGTTGGAGCGAAGGTATAGAAGTGTTGTATCATGTTTTTTAGATAACTGAAGATCTATTTTCCCTCCCTTATATGATTATGTTTCAGATTATGTTATTGGTTTATCATTATATCATTTTTTATCCAACAATATTATGAGGAAGATCACTTTTCATCCTTGTATGTTTGTGGTTGTGTGCAGGCATTGAGATCAAGTGCAGATTGGGTAGATCGCTCGTGTGGAGCACAAGAATTCTGCTTCGAACTCAAGAACCATCCCTAATATGCAAGGAGGAAAGGTAATCTTCTCTTTCTCATAGCATAGATCTAATTGCATGATGCCTGTGAATCATGTGGGATTAGGGATCTTGTATATCTTCTTAGTCATGCTTGTCTCTGTCTGGTGATCTATCAGACAATAGATCAACGAGAAACAACTCCTTGTGATTTTCATTGCAACAAAAATGGTTCTTTCAATGATAGCACACTAAATCTTGTGTCCTCTTTGCCTTAGATCTTGATTGGATCCTCTTGTTTATGATATGTTGAGCTTCCTCATATTTTTACGACTGTTTTCAGCTATTTTTTTAGGTTTATTACCTTTGTAATTTCATTCTTTGTTGGTCATTGAACAAGGAAATATGGAATTTCATCTTTTGAACCCTAGCCACAACATTGTAAGGCTCTACCCATGGCCAAGGACCCCTTAGTCATGGGCTGGCAATTTTATTCTCACGACCAGCCACTCCCAGGACATTTTGTGCCCGCGGCTGAGGCTTTTAGCCTTCTGAAACCCTGGACTTTCAGTCTAAGATATCTATTTATGTAGTTGTGTAGTCTCAGCTTACTATTTACTTGCTGGGTCTGGTCCAAGTATGTTCTATTTATTAGTTTCATTTGGGTTGGTTGAGCGCCCCTTTAGAGCACTTGATCTCTTTCATTACGCATTAAGCTTGTTGTTTCTTGTCAATCTGTTGAAAACACACTTGGATCCATAATATAATGTAGTTGATTAGTTGTCTTATGATCCCGATCTAATATTGTTGGATCTATTTGTCGAAGGTCTTGTTTTCTTATCATTGCTTGAGTTTCTTCTTGAGTTTTTAATTGAACTCCTTGGATTGGTTTTGAGTTTGATATCTTGACTTGATTATCAGTTTCGATTGGTTGTATTCAACATTTTTTTGGATTTTATCTACACTCTATATTCATATTTTGAGATTGTTTCTCAGAGTGATCTCTTAGATTTTTTATCATTTGTGTCACAAACAATGGTGTTGTGACTAGTTGTGCAGTTGTCATCTAATCAAGTTCTTTTTGGAAGTGTTGTGTCACATTGTATCACTTTATTTAACATCTTGTTTAGGCCTTTTTTCCCCTAGGGTTTTGGTTTATTCCTTTGTACAACATTGGCCCTGGTGGAGCCATTATGCTGCAACCCTACCCTGATTGACATTTCCATCTGTTATTTCCACTATGGCTTTCGTTTCTTATTTCTTTGAGTGTTTTTTATTGGGCTTTGTTTCCCTTGATTCTTTGATTTTGGAGTACTTTGCGTTATTGCTTGGGAGACTTGTTTTGATCTCTTTCTCAGTTTTATTTTTGGTGTGTTTTTGAGCCATTAATTCAAATTATTGGGATATTTTGAATCCAAGAAGATTTAGTGAAAAGTGCACCATAGTAGGCATCGGTGTGTTAGATAATCTCTTACCCTCTCGTAGCTAAAATTTATAGAATTGAAAACGAAAATTGCATATATTTGCACACCATTTCAGTTTCACGTCGCTTCCCTCTTGTGTAAACAACAACCATTGAAATTAACGTGATAAGAAAATCAACTTGATTCATCTTTTATTTTTACTGGTAGTACACCAAGGCTAGCTTAGGCTAGGGTCTTGGAGATAGGAGTGTGAGTTAACCACTCCAAGAACACAAAATCAACTTAGCAGCTTGTGGTAGGGAGTAAAATCCATTTGCAGTAGTGTGGTCTGGGAAGCCAGACTCACATAAGGGTTAAGAACGAGGTCACACTTGGGCTAACCAGGGTGACATGACCCATTTTTCTTAGTTTCGGGTGGTGAAATATAGCGCAATTGGCATTCATACAAACAATTATCACTTAGGGACCACTTGGGAGGTAACTCTCAAGGGGATTTTGGTCTTGGCTCCTTTTGGGGTTAATTTTCATGGCCTTGCATGTTGATTTGTCTTGCAACTGTCCCCCAGGTCATGTTATTGTACGTGGTGACCATAGTGGCCTTCCTTTCTAGGGCTCATACATAGGTGCAGGATCAGGATCCTCTTCCTTGTACCTAGAAAAAATATTAGTCATACTATCTCATTCCTCTCGAGGGGTGTTCCACATCTTCTGAGGGCACTTTTGCTGAGTTCCCAGCTAAAAGGGTTGGGAAGCAGGTCACTAGTATAACTATTCCACCGACGACTTCTTTTTATTATGTTTGTGTGTCTTATCCTTTAGGACATTTCTAGAGTGTGATGTTTGATCCAAGTTCGTTGTTTGGCCTTAAGATGTTTGTACTAACTTAATTGTGTTTTATTTATTATCACCCTAGCTGAATTTGTTCGTCGATGTTCATGACGTCTTCAAGGTTTACTTCCTGAACAAAGTGGACTTATTTCTGT